>CM045762.1:17628509-18314525 GCA_025200525.1 Camellia lanceoleosa | reverse complement strand
CCTAAGCTCAAGAACAAACTCCTGTTGGGTTGAATGGAGTAAGCGATGCCTTTGTGCTATGAGTTATAGAAGCAAATGGCCAAGAACCAAGTGGTGTTTGAAGCTTGATGGATAGATATAGAGGGTGATGGAGGGTTGTATGTATGTATATATCGATATATCTATATATCTCGGGTTTTTGTTCCAAACATCCAACCCTAAACAAAGGAGAAGGACCTCTTATATAGGCAATGTAGCCTAAGCTTACAAGACAAGCTATCCAAAAGGGTCAAGGGGGTCAAGGCTTATTCCAAGAAGCTTGGATAGCTGGTAGGCTTTTTGAGGAAGCTAAGATAAGGGGTCAAGGCTTCTCAAGAAGCCTTGAACAAAGGGTGCAAGTTAGGTGCAAAGGTGGTGTAAAGGCTCAAAATAAGCACATATATGCACGCGAGTTGGTTCTCAGGCATCCCAAATTACCGCACAAATGGCATGCATTATGCCTGTAGAGTCAAAAGGTCAGATTGGCCAAGAAAAGGGTCATCGGCACAATAAATTGCCGGTCGGGCACAATAACTTGCCGACGCATTTTGTCGGCCGGTCGGCTAAATAGAGTACCGATGGGTGTCCAATGAGGTCAAAAAGTGCCGGTGGATGTCTAGATTGAAGCCCCGGAAGTTATCTTTCCAATGGCGCAAACCTTGCATTAGAATTCCTTCTGTGGAAAAAGTTATGCCCTTTTTGGTGAAGCCGCGCAGACTCGATCCAACCGGGATGATGCCCAACTTCAACCAATCATATCTCCCCCACCCAGACTTGGCTTTAGGAGATTATTGAATGAAAAATGAAGCCCCAGAAGTCTTCTTTCCAATGGTGGTGGCCTCATAGCTCAACTCCAAGTGTATAGGTAGATAAGCTTGATTTAGCGATGACTGCTCGCCTTTTCTCCCACCCGATTCATCCCGAACTTCTCCCAAACTAGTTTTCTCCTCTTCTTCTCTTCTCTTCAAATTCAAACCCCTAAATAAGGTGTTTTGAAAGATTTTTCAAATATTTCATCTCTCTTTCATTCATTTCCACTTTGTCCTTGCTCGATGCATCAAAAGCTTACCATTTACCTAAATGCGAGCGCCGGAACACTGGGAATTTTACTTCAAAAATGTTTTGAAAGAGAGGGTTTTAAGGTCTAAAACCATCCAAAATAGCTTTGATTCAAAATGGGGTGTGAAGTTGAGATTCGCCTCCTTGCTTCAAGAAATCAACTCGTGCTCCCCGCATAATCGCTTCTCCAACAAGTAAACCATCAAGAGTGCCCAAGTCTTGTGGGCGTGTCAAAATAGGGTGTCTACAAATGTTCAAACAAAATTTTAAGTATCAATTATTTATTTCTTCAATTATCCACCGATTAACAAACAACGATGTACGACTCTATTTTTTACAATAATATTTTTTATTCTCTCAAACAAATGTTCATAAAGTTCAAGAATCAAGTTTATTTGTTGAGTATATAAGATTCAACAAATTTATTCCCTTGAACATCAACAATAACAAATTGTAACAACTCTATGGTCTTCAACACGCACAGGATTAAGATTCATTGCAACAAGTCTATCAAGATTCAACAGAGCACTAGTTCAAGATTTTTTGGCAAACCTCAAGATTGAAATCAAAATTACAAACTGTAGTTCACAAATTTGGAATGTATTAGAGAAGGAGTTTTGTAAGATCAAGAATTATTTCTGAGTTAAGATGTAGAGTCCAAGAAAGGGGGTTTTAAGTACTTATCCACAGACTTACAAGCAGCAAAGGAAAATAAAGCTAATCAATGAACGGTTTGAATCAACACAAACCAAAATTAGCTAGAGAGAACTGGGTGAAAAACAACACCAGTAAGCATTGGTATGGTCTAAGGTTGGCATGGATGACCCACTTACCGAAGTTAAATCAAAAAAATAATGCAAACAATGAGGTGCACGAAGGTCGAGCCAAACCAAGATCAGAAGAAAGTGGAGCTGGGACAACATGTTAGTGGCACGAGCGAGCATTAACAAGGATATCCCAAAGAAGCTGCACAAGATCGCCAATCATGGTTGTGGCGTGGGTCTTCGACGACGGCGCCTGGAGTTGCAGCAACGGATTGCGAGCAAGCGGTGGTGGCCTTTGGTATAGCAGTTGCGGAGCTTCATTGAAGAAAAAGCAAGCAGAGCTTTAGGTCTCTCGGTCTAGAGAGAGTGTGGGGTGAGAATAGGGTTTGAAAAAAAAAATTAAGGAAAAAATTTATTTGGCCTCGAAAAGAGTATGATTCTATGATCCCTCAAGTATTTTGATGATATATATATATATAAGAGGGCCAATTTTTTAAGACTTGTTTGTTTTCCATAAAGAAATTATTTCTTTGATGGGTTTTGTCACGCCCCAAAATAATTCAACATAAGCTACCCACAATAATTAACATTCACCCAAATGTAACAATAATCTGCCCATCCTTACATAATTAATAATGAGTCTTTACAAAAGTTTTACATGCGGGTATACATTCATCGATACGAAACATATGAATCTATAGCATGTAAAGCATCCCAACTCAAACACTACAATACAATGACCTTAAGGGCTTACATCTTCCAAGGCATAAGCTTGGTTACACAAAAATGGTTTTTATAACCCATACACATTAGCCCTTGGCTCACAAAAAGAATTACACAAAATAAAATAGCTATGTACTTTTCTAAAAATATCCACGCCTCGGGCTCAAGTGTACGGAGCAAATATTCCTACAAGCCTGCATTCTTTCTATCAAGCTCCTTGTCTATCCGATCGTCTCCATGAACACAACGACGTAAGCTACCGGCAGTGTGTGACCGAAAACCCTCCGACGGTCAAGTTAGCACACACTCAAGGATAGAGAGAGAGATGAGAGAGTTCAAGGTTTAGTGCATCTCACCAAATGATCATCTGCATTCAAAGATGGGGGTGCACATGCTTATATACCTTCATACCTAAATCTACTCCCATTAGTCTTCGACACGCAGTCGCTATTCCATCTCACAAGACAAACCCAAAGAATCACCACCTAACCAAACTATCAGTTATCTTATGAACCCGCAGATCGGGGAACCACCTCGCTTTATGACCATACAAGACGGCATATCCGAGTGATCCACTCGACGAGCCCCGTAATCCACTCAAATTTTGGTTGCATTCCGGGAAGCCGAGCTCGAGGTAGGTCGAGCCAGTTAGCTGTAGGCCTTCCTGCCAAGCTGAACGCATGAACTGTGGAATCCGAAATGGCAGGCAGTCATCTCGGCCGAGCAATTTCAAGTAGTCTTGCTTACACAACAAGCCCAAGTAGCTCGGTCCAACATGGCCCTGCGGCCTTAACTAAGCAAAACCTTTCGACAAGCCTGTTACCGCAACCCAAACGTGTTCGCACTCAACTTGTCTTACTTTTGCCATGGCCTATTCCAGCTTATAAAATCTCCCTCTCAATTGCCCCTTAATTCCGTCCGCACAAGCGTGACTGGGATTACATGATCCGACCGAGGTAGACTCTTCCTCGGCCCTCGCCATAAGTTGTTAACCGCTTAGTCGACATACCGATTTCCAAATCCTGTCTTTGGCCGATGCCTCATCTTGCCTCCTCGCTTTTTCAACTCGACGCCGCTTATTAATTAGGACACGACGCTTCATTTATTGGCCCCGAGCAACCAACCCTCACGTCCCTTCACATTCAAAAATTTTGGCAGTTTCTCTCTCCCATATATACGTCATTTCTCCCTTCATTTCGTTCTTACTGGCTCTCCTTTAGTTCTTGACATTCCAGAGCTCTAGAGCCTTCGAAGAGCTTCCTTCTTACGTCTTGCTGCGTTCGTGCTTGAAGACTCACCTCCAGCCCCATTCTGGTAAGTTCTTCAACCCCTTTATTGCTATTTCATTTGGTATTCTTCGTTTTAAGGCACAAAAACCATAGATTTTAGGGTGTAGCTCCCCGAAACCCTCCCATGCCCCTTGTCCTCCTTGCTGTTCTTCAGCTCCAGTGATGAACACCTGAAGATCTGGAGCGGACCGGGTTCCAGGTCTTCTCTTGATCCCAAAAAACATTAAGACCGAGCAAATTGCTAATTTTAAGAAAAGTTCTGTAGAAACCGAGATAGGCTGAGTACTTGTCCGATCGACCGGGCTAATATCTGGTCCGCTTGACCGGTCGTGCTCCTGAATTTACCTTCATGACCGAGGTGGTCTGGCACTCCATCTGACTGAGCTAAAGTCAAGCTCGTTTTGCGCGACCGCGCTTCCACTTACATTTACCCTCCTTTTCCTACAGAGTCCAAGGAGACCACAGACCAACACCGAGGCTCTCAAAGACAGAACAACCATCAAACAAGAGTCTGCGCCAAACTACCTCTACCGAGCTAAACCTTCCAAATTTACTCATGGGGCAATACCGCTTCATGGTCGACACACCGGTTGCTCTGGCCGCGTTCCGGGAAGAGTACGGTATCCCGAACGACGTTCACCTAGAGCTCGGTGAAATTAACACAAAGCCATGGGGCAGATTAGACTAGTGCCCCTTCACCGTGCTATCCATCATAGAAGCAGGTCTCCGATTCCCGGTTAACCCACTGATGACCGAATTTTTGCGGCGCACCGGACTTGCACCTACCCAAGTCTCCACCAACACTTACAGAATAATCAACGGGATCCATGAGCTGAACAACCGGCTTGGAACCAACTTAGGGATAGCTAAGATACTCCGCCAATACACCCTAGGGCACACAAGCGACGGCCTCGCCTACTATTTAAAGATCAGATCGGGCAAAGAAAAGATAGTGACCGGCACCCTGGACAAGGACTTACACGATGATGATTTTTTTGGGGTGTCCGGCAACTACGAAACAGCCGACGTGCTGGGCTGGTTTATTAGCAAGAACTTCGGTTCAACATGTAAGCTGTGCCACCTGCTCGATCAAATTATCTTTCTTCACTATTCTGTACTTAGCATTTTTTCTTCTTTCCTTTGCAGCAATCGAAGCTTTGCAAGCCAACTATCACTACCCCAACGAAGCAACCATCAAGACTGCTTGCTATCAAGAACCGAGATTGCCATGAGCTCCTTAGTTACGCATCGACATACCGATATTCAAATTTCACCGAGTAAGGTAACAGACTTTCTCCACGCTCCGTCACCTCCTCCAAACCCCACATTGCTAGACGTGCCCCTCATCCGGTTAACCGAGGTAGAGGAGATGGCAAAGAGAAGCCGCATCAAGAATCTCATCACTACGACTTCCACCGAGCATTCCAACCTAGCCAACCGTGGCAATCAAGCGGGACCGTGGTCACACTGGCGTCTCCTGCCGCCGGGAAAGCAAGCAAAGACAATTGTCGGGTTGGAAAAAGGCCACGTGCAGACCCTTCCGCCGAGCTGGTTGCAGAGCTAAACACCGAGCAACCTACCGTCACAACTGACCCAACACCGTCATGGAGGCCGCAACTCAAGCACCGGGGCAAGAAGATCCCGGCAACCGCCTCAGGCAAAGGTGACAAGGAGCACCTACTGGCCTTCGATCTGACCAAGGCCTTGCTGCTGCCGAGCGATGTGGTTGGCAGCGACCACGTGCCAGACACCTGGCTTGTGAAGTCTTCGGTGAAGTCCATGACCAGGGTAAGAACTTCGTACACTTTGTCCAAAATTTTTCCAAGTGTTGCTCGGCTTTCTTTATAAGCAAACCTTCTTCTTGCTGGCCATCCAGAAACAACACTTGGTCATGGAGCGCATTCACCGACTCCGGCAAAAGGCCACCGACTCTGCCAACCAGGTGGAACACCTTCAAGCTGAGCTCGGTCAGTCCAAAGCTTCGTTGGAGATGGCAAACTCTAACAATTCTAGGTTGCTCAGCCAGCTTGAAACCACTGAGAAAGAAAGGGACGTGCTCCGGGCTGTGTTAGAGACTTTGAAAGAATCAAATAAAAATGAGCTGGAGGACGCCAACAACGTCGGTTTCAAGGAAGCCGAGGAGAGCTATACCAAGCAAGTCCATGCCACCCAAGACATCTTCTTCATGGATGGAAGGTCGCTTAGAACAATTTGCCAAGGTCCTGGACCGACATGTTCGCTTCCCCGCTTGCCTTCTTGCCGACGCATTTTGTGCCATATGCCAATGACGCCTTCACAAGCAGGTGCTAAGGTCGAGGAAGAAAAGGCGAGGATGCCTAGGAAAATGCCGAGGGTGACAACCGCCAAAGCAAACCTCACCAGAGCAGATCGTGTCCAGAGACCACAACCACTACGAATTCGAAACGATCAGAATCGAGGATGAATTCACAAACCTTTCCCTTAATCTAGTTTTTTTTGTCTTTTCGCTTATAAATGTAACCGGCCATCGCTTCCACCTTTTGTAATTGGTTTTCACATCAATGAAAGTTCTAATTTCTTTAAGTGTTTGCATTGTCTTCAACCTGAACAACTTCAACCGGGTAAACCACCTCGGCTGAGCGGATCAGCAACTCTTCTTTGAACAAATCACCCACTTAATTAACCGGAATCTAATGTCTCGTTGAAATAACAAAGTTGAACACATCATCAACTTGTTTGACCGGAATAAACATCTCGGTTCAAATAACAAAGTTGAGCAAATTATCAACTTGTTTGACCGGAGTAAACATCTCGATTTGAATCTCAAAGTTGAACAAATCATCAACTTGTTTGACTAGAGTAAACATCTCGGTTTAAATTGCAAAGTTGAACAAATCATCAACTTGTTTGACCAGAGTAAACATCTCAGTTTAAATCGCAAAGTTGAACAAATCATCAACTTGTTTGACCGGAGTAAGCATCTCTTGCTTATATCGCAAAGTTGAACAAATCATCAACTTGTTTGACCGGAGTAAACATCTCGGTTTAAATCGCAAATTTGAACAAATCATCAACTTGTTTGACCGCAGTAAGCATCTCAATTTAAATCGCAAAGTTGAACAAATCATCAACTTGTTTGACTAGAGTAAACATCTCGGTTTAAATCGCAAAGTTGAACAAATCATTTACTTGTTTGACCGGAGTAAACATCTCGGTTTAAATCTCAAAGTTAAGCAAATCATCAACTTAGTCAACCGGAGTAAAACATTTCAGTTGGAATCTTACAATAAGCAACGAAAACACACAGAATGCTAAAGCAAAGACAAGACACTTCTATATATTGACAAAAAGAATATTACATTCTGAAGTGTGAGGCAAAAAATTCTTTTGCACAAAAAAAATACAAACTATGAAAAACTAAAAATAGTACAGTTTGAGGTTGGCCACATTTCATGGTCGGGGTATTCCTCTACCCTCTAAATCCTCCAAATGGTATGCCCCCTTGCCCGCTAGACTGGTTATCTTATAAGGTCCTTCCCGCTTTGCTCCCTAGTTTGCTCTTCACCGCACTGTGGTGTTGCCCATGACCTTCCTTAAACCCCAGTCGCCTACTTTGAACAGTCTGGGGTGCACCGTCTTGTTGTATTTTCTTGAAAGCTCTTGTTGGTAGGCGACTACATAGATGAGAGCCTTTTCCCGGCGTTCTTCCATTAGGTCCAATTCTAGGGCGATCGCTTCAGAGTTCAACTCGGGCTCAAAACTTTCACTGCGGAGGGTGGGCATACCAACTTCCAACGGATAACCGCCCATGCCATATGACAAGGCAAAAGGAGTTTCCCAGAGATCACCATGGGTCGCTTGGTATGCCCAAAGGACACTTGGGAGTTCTCGCCTATTTGCCTTTGGCTTTCTCAAGTCTTTTCTTCAACCCATCGAGAATGGTCTTGTTTGATGCTTCGGCTTGGCCGTTAGACTACGGGTAGGCTAGGGTAGAGTTGTAAAATTCAATCTTTAAGTCTTCACAAAATCCTATGAATAAGCGTCACAAATTGGGTGCCTTTATCGAGATCGTAATCTTGGGACGCCAAACCACGCATTACATTCTCGCCAGACAAACCATTTTACACCTTCTCCTTGATCGTTGCTAAAGGCTCACCAACCCATTTGGTGAAGTAGTCAGAGTCATGATAAAGAACTTCCGATTGCTCGTGTCGCTGGGAGTGGTCCCACTATATCCAAATTTCACATCGCAGCGCCAAGGGTCAGGGGAAGAAGTTCTCTAGCCGATTGGTGAATTTTATGGGCAAACTTCTGGCACTTCTTACATTTATAACATATTTCGAAAGCATCCGCTGCATACACAAACCACCAATATCCTTACGAGATAGCTCGGTAGGCCAAAGATCTGCCCTTATGTGACTGCCGCAGATGCCCTCATGAATTTCGTACAGGAAAGCCTCCACGTTGTTTGGATGGACACATTTGAGATAGGGACCAGTGAAAGACTTCTTGTATAAAGCACCGGAAGGAGAAAGCCAACACTGCTCTGACTTTACTCGGACTCTATGTGCTTCCTTCCTGTCGGCTGGAACGGTCCGTTCTTTGAGGAAAAGGATAATTAGGTCCATCCAAGAAGGACCTAACTCAATGCAGAATACTTCTGTCCACTCGATTTCCTCGATGCTCGGCCTAGGAAGGAATTCAATCAGGAGAGGGCTAGGAGATGTGCTATCAACCATGGAAATGAGGCCAGCTAATTCATCTGCCCGGCCATTTTCTTCTCGACCAATCGGTTGGACCCTTATTGCTTGGAATCGCTTGATGTGGTCTCTTACCAGAGCTTGGTACTTTGCCATTCTGTCATTTTTAGCTTCGTAAACCCCGGAAACTTGGTTAACAACGAGTTGGGAATCGCTGTAGACCATTAGCTCGGATGCATGCATCTGAAGCGCGCTTTTGAGCCCGGCCAAAAGCATCTCATACTCAGCCTCGTTGTTTGATACAGGGAATCCGAGGGTGATAGAGTGTTCGATGGTCAGTCCATCCGAAGAGATCAGAACTATGCCCAGCTCGGTACCATGGCGGTTCGAGGCCCCATCTACGAAAAGTTTCCACATTTCGCCAACAAAGAGCTTCCAACATTCTGAGGGGTCTTGGGAGGCTTACAGGTGGATGGGCACATGGTCACTCGGCTATGCAGCGTCAGGTTCAATGCTGATCGGTTCCACTTCCTCCCCTCCTGGCGATGCGGCACCGGACAGAGCAAGTTGGTCGGTAATACCCAACTCCGTCGTCGAATCACTAGTCAGAAGGCGCAGATTAGCCGGCGTTCTTCTACGGGTGCGAAGTTCCACGTCGCCAACATCGCCTTGTTGTGTTACTTCGGTTAAAATTGCACTCACCTCCTGCCATCGCAAGATCCATGGCAAACTAATGAATCCCGTGAGAATTCAAGAACAAAATCGCCAATGTTCTGGGTTTTATGGCGTTAAGGCTCGAACTTGACGTCAAACTGTCCCAATTCGACCACCCACTTGAGAATTCAACCGGAGAAGTTCGCCCGCCCGAACAAAGCTTTGAGGGGGAATTCGGTCAAAACAATGATTGTATGAGCATGAAAATAGTGCGCCAACTTGCTAGAGACCATTATCAATGCCAACACAAGTTTTTCCAACGGCAAGTATCTTGACTCTGCCGGTAGAAAGGTTTTGCTTACGTAAAAGATAGGGAGGTGCTTGATTCCTTCCGATCAGACAAACACCGCACTAACTGCATGTTGAGAAATGGCCTGATAAAGGTAGAGTTCTTTGTCGGGCTTCGATATTACCAACAGTGGTGCTGAAGACAGATACTCCTTGAGCTTGGCCAAAGCCCGGTCACATTCTTCATCCCATGAGAACTTTGATTTCAAAGCTTGAAAGAAAGGATGGCAGCGATCTGATGACCGGCTTATGAATCGGTTAAGCGCGGCGGTCATTCCGGCCGATGTCAGACGCCCTTAGCCGAGCTTGGTCATTAATTTTGTATGGCTCGATTTGGGGTCCGCCTCGATGCCTCGTTTATGACTAGAAGCCTAAGAATTTTTCGACCCCACGCCAAAGGCACACTTATACGATTCAGCATAGCTTGTTTCGCTTTGAGAATGGTGAACATCTCGCCAAGTTGGACAAATGGTCCGCTTGATCGGCTTTTGACCACCATATCATCAATATAAGCCTCCATTGTCCCATTTAGCAGAGGATCGAACATCTTGGTCACCATCCTTGGAAAGTTGCCGCATTCTTCAAACCAAAAGGCATGACTCAGAGCGAAGAGTCCCTTGAGTAGTGAAAGAGGTGATCTCACTGGCCAGGCCATGTATGGCAATCTGATGATAGCCGCGGTAGGCATCCAAAAAACTGAGCCTGTTATGTCTGGCCGTTAGATCGACAAGCTAGTCTATTCTGGGCAGAGGAAAGCTATCTTTAGGGCAAGCTCGGTTGACGGTCTTATAGTCGACGCAAACTCGTCACTTCCTATTCTTCTTAGGTACAACGACCGTGTTTGAAATCCACCGAGGGTAGTGCACTTCCTGAATAGCTCATGCCTCAAGGTGTTCTTCAATTCTGCAACTACCTCGGCATGGTGTGGCGCCGATCTCCTCATTCTCTGAATGACCAGCTTTGCCCCGGAGAAAACATTGAGGTGATGGCAAATAAAACTCGGATCGATGCCAGGCATGTCGTAAGGCAACCATGCGAAGACTTCAATATTTGCCATAAAAAATTCCACCATCTCGGTCCTTTCTTGTGCGGTAAGGCTTGATCCGAGCAAGAAGAACTTGTTCGGGCTTTCTATGTCAATCCGCACTTCCACTAACTCTTCAACGGCTTTGTCCTCAACCTTGGTGCCCACGTCGTCAAGGACTGCCCGGTCTTCCGGTCCTTCAATCATTTGAATGAAGCCTTTGGCAGCTCGACTCCCATTCACTGCCACGAAGCATTGTTTCGTCATGACCTGATCACCCCAAACTTCCTCAATTGCCCCCATAACCGAAGGGAATCTCATCACTTGATGGTAAGTCGACGCTACAGCTTGCATAGCGTGAAGCCATCCCCTTCCAAGGATCAGGTTATACGTAGATGGCACTTGCAATACCCAAAACTCCACTTGCTTGACCACAGATCCCGCTTTGACTGACAAAATAATTTTTCCCAAAGGCCACTCCGGTTGCGAGTTGAAACCAACCAGTTGCGAAGTTGTTGGAGCCAAGTCTGTATCTCGGAGTTTGAGCTGTTTGAACGCGTCGTAATACATGATCTTGACCGAGCTTCCCTGGTCGATTAAGATGCGCTTAACATCGAATTCCTTGACGCGGAGTGTGACCACTAAGGCATCGTTGTGCGGCATCTGAATGCACTCTAAGTCCCTTGTAGAGAAACTGATCACGTCTTTCTCTTCGGTCTTCCTCCTCTTCATCACGGGCTGGACCGACAAAACTTCCCTCATGTGTTCTACCTTCTTGATCATACCTCTAACTCGTGATACACGCCGGCTTCACTATGCCGTGGATGACATTAACAACTCCTTGTGGGGACACCTCCAGGTCATCCGGTCCACGCGGGTCAACCGGGGCTTGATGTACGGCCTTTACACCCCCATCAATGTAAAGGTCCAAGTATCCGGCTGCGACTAGCTCCTTCAAGTGTTGCTTCAGAGACAATTCTTCGTCACGTCCGCTTCCCTTGGAATGTGCAATGGTACGCAGATTGAAGTTTTTATGATCGCCTAACTTAGCAGGAAACCGGACGTAATCCTCATCACGGATTTCACTAAGTATACGATAGATTGGAATCTTAAAGACCGTGGTGATGCCCGTTCGAGCTTTCAACCTTCTGTTTGCATCAACTACGTCGTCGCAGGGGTATTCATCTCGGTCATTCCGCCGATCCCTACCCCGGTTTCGACAATTTAAACCTCGGTCAAATTCCTCGGCGCGATCATTTGAACGATTAATCTCCTGTCCGACCGCGTGCACCTTGCAAGCCGATCTCTTGTCTGTTGCTACCAGAGTTGTCTTCGCGGTAGATGCTGCCGTATCATCTTTTACTCGGATGTGCTCATTGATGCGCTGCATGAGTTGGCCCATGGATGTCGACTGGTGCATGGTAAGCGAGTCCCGCAGTCTATGTCCGACCGGGAGACCACGCTTATATTGTGTGATTGCTAGGTTGACCGGGCAATCTAAGATCTCATTGAAGGTTTCAAGATTCGACTTGTATGTTTTGAGTGTGTCGCTACCCATCTTGACACTAAGAAGGTGGTCAACTTCCTTTGGCTCCTGTTGGTTTTGAAACGCTACAAAGGCTTCGCCAATCGCCGCCACCTTTCGATGTTCTCCGCGCAAACTCGAACCATTTCAAGCCCAACTCACCCAAACTCGACAGAAAGATAAGGCACATAAAAGCATCATTTCGCCTATGTCCGGCCATGACCTGTCAGAAGTGGCTCACATGCATGTATGGATCGGTCTTTTCATCGTAGAGCGTGAACTTTGGCTGGTGAAAGCCCGTAGGGAAGCGGTGTTGTTTCTATTTCTAGGGAGAAAGGAGTGGCACTCACTTTGCCAAACTGGTTCTGAGGAGGAGGCACAAAGAAGGCGGGTGGAGGCATTACGACCTCTTTATCGGGCGCGACTTCATAGGATAACCGCTGAAATGCCGGCACCCTCTGAGTCTTCCGCCAGCGAGCCCGATCCTTCAAGACGACCCGCAAATCCTCCGATCGAGCGGAGTAGGAGTACATTGATGTCGCCGCCGACGAAGGGTTGGTAAGTGCTATCTTGCGCTTAGACTTCTACGCACGCCGAATCTCCAACCTTGTAACTTCGTGATTGAGAGGGACGAGGTGTCTGGCTCTAATCGCTTAAACGGGCGGGTTGTGCGCCACTATGGTCTACCACTCCAGCTACACCCTTCCCTTTGACATGCCGCGTAAGATCCTTCATCTCCGCGGCCATTCTCCGGATGACGGCGCCTTGGTCCCTTAGCTTGTGTTCCAAATGCCTGGCGTACGATTTTCTCCACTGCCGGTGACCGTCTGGACTCCGAGAATGACCAAAACTTCTTCCGCGCTTATCTCGCGCTTCTCTTGAATGTCCTCATAGGGAAATCTCCAGGTCCGCCATGGGAGGAATGGCGGGGAGTCCATCTCTCCGTCTAGCTGACTCCGGGGTAACTCCGTCGATAGCGGACAACGGTATCTCGTCGTTGTTTGCCATGGAAGGCGATTAGATGAGCTTGGAAGACAAGGTTTTGTCTATCAAGTTCCCACAGACGGTGCCAATTGTACGGGGAGAAAATATTCCAGTGAAGCCCATACTCCTTTCTACCAAGCTCCTTGTCTATCCGATCGTCCTGCGAACACAACGACGGTGAGCTACCCGGCAGTGTGTGGCCGGAAAACCCCTTCGACGGTCAAGTTAGCACACACTCAGGGATAGAGAGAGAGAGAGGAGAGAGTTCAGTGTTTAGTGCATCTCACCAAATGATCATCTGTCCAGCATGGGGGGCGCAAACATGCATATATACCTTCTGCGCCCCAAATCTACTCCCATTAGCCTCTCGACACGTGGTGCTGCTATCCCATCTATCAACACAAACCTAGTAATCACCACCTAACCAAACTGTCAGGCTATCTTGGCAGAACTCGGCAGACCGGCAAAACCACATTGGCTTCTTATGACCGCACTGCGCAGCATATCTGAGTGATCCACTTGCCGAGCCCCAGAACGACCGAGCTTGGTTGCATTCCGGCAAGCCAAGCTCAAGGTAGGTCGAGCCGGTTAGCTGTAGGCCTTCCTGCCGAGCTAAACGCATGAACCGTGGAATCCGGAATGGCAGACAGTCATCTCGACCGAGTAATTTCAAGTAGCCCGGTTTCTACACAAACAAGCCCAAGTAGCTTGGTCCAACATGGCCCTGTGCCTTAACCAAGCAAAACCTCTCTGGACAAGCCCAAGCTACCGTCGCCCAAACATGTTCGGCACTTAACTTGCCCGGCCTTTGCCATGGCCCATTCTAGCTCATAAAATCTCCCTCTCAGGCGGGATCACCACATCTTTACCTGCACCAAATCCCATAGGAGTGAGCATAAAGCCCAGTAGAAAATTCCCACAAAGTATATACCGTTATGCCATTCCAATGAAAAATGTAAATGTCCATGACATGCCATGCACTTTTAAAAGCAACTCCATTACATGCACTTTAGAAGATCATCATTTTTAAATAAAGTTTGTAATCTCAACTTATTTCAAAGCTTCCAATTTCTATCAAATGGGGCGGTAAATACGACACTGGTAATCTCTAAGCTGGTGTCTGCAAGTAGACTCTACAAGTATTACTAAACTGTCATTTTTACCGGTATTAACCAGAAGGCTCGACACCTATCTGCGCGGGTTTTTGGTCTTTCACCACGGACACTCAGGCCAACTTATCAAATTCAACTACACCCTCTATCCGGACTTACCACGTATTTATCCCTTTCACATTACCATAGTTCTCATTTCAATAACATGTTCTTTCTCAAAACAATTTTCTTCAATCGAAATTTTACAATGCAAAAATAATACTAACAAAAGTGAGTATGCCATGCAATAAATTTTTATATCTCAACATTTCTCAAATTCCAAAGTCCCTACAACTATGTCAACATTCATTTAGTCCATTACCTCTTTTCAATACTCTTTCTCAAGATAACTACATGTTATCTACACTTAGCCACAATTCTTAGCAATAAAGTTTCATCAAGATTTCATGTAATGTTTTCAAACATTAACTCTCCATGTTTATAGTTCTCACAATTTCAATGCATAAACACTTTACATTTTACACTTAGATGTTCCCTTATATTCAACAACAAATTTAAATGTAGGTTCACCCTTCTTTTGTCAAGAAACTCATTATTTCCTTACACCACATTGAGAAAATCCACACTAATTGACTCATCTAAACACAAGAAAAGAAGAATCTCATAATTGTTCTCATGTTTTCTAAAAACCCCCAATTTCTAGGGTTTTCATCAAAACCCAATAAATTCTCTCCATTTTTGGTGAAACCCAATCAAAACTATATTTTGGTAAATTAAACATAAAGAACATCCTTATAGATAAAAGAAGTTGAGATTTAAAACCCCTCTTTGAAAACCCCCTCTTTCTCTTTCTTCATTTAGTGCAAAATTAAAATCAACACAACAACCTCATGGAAGTTTTAAAATCAACATATATGAAGCAAAAAATGTATATATGACTCAAGAATTCCCTACCTCAAGCTTGATGGTGAAGGAGGAGTGAAACCTTAACTTTGGAGATGAGAAGAAGCTTGATTTCTCACCACCCAAATGAAGCTCTTGCCCTAGGTCTCCAAGATTTATGAGAGTTGGTGATGATCCAAACTCAAGGATGCCAAGAATCAGAGTTTTTAATGTTTGGGAATGATTTCTAGAGAGAAGGGGGAGTAAATGTGACTTTTAGAGTAAGAGAAGTGTGTAGGAAATGAAATAAAATCAGCCCTAAAGTGAAAGAAAAACAAAGCCCCGAATTGCCCATATTGTCAAGACGGCGCGCCTATCCTCAAGATGTGCGGAGCGCCTTCCCGCACGACGCCTCACTCCCAGACGGTGGTGCCCCGCCGACTCAACCCACACCGCTTTTAGGCAATGCGCAACTCACACATCGCCCACTCCCACACGCGGCCCCATTCCCAAGACGTGCAGCCTTGGGCCTCAAGACGGCGGCCCTCGACCTAGCAAATCCATAAAATTTTGCTTCGCCCGCACCCTGCACCGACCCTACGACCTCTAAACAAAGAAACCTCAACACCGAATAAAACAAGAACAAGGACTTAGTTTAGGAACATCCTTCGAACGTCTCGAACTCAACGAAAGCGAGAAGGGAACGAAATGGAAAAGAAAGTAAAAGAAAGGAAAACAAGACCCGGTCATCACAGGTTTGTGGCTGTTGGAAAGTCAAGGAACATAAGAGTTTTTTTTATTATTATTTTATTTCAGAGGAAGTAGGTTTTGAAAATTATGGAGTTTGGTGAAATAGTAAAATAATAAAATTCTTATTTCTTTTGACTTGGAGCAAAAAAGGTTATGTGTTTTCAATATCTAGAGAGAAGAAAATTTAACGGTCTACACTCTAAGTTGTTGGAGCAAAAAAAAAAAAAATCAAAGGCACAAAAGTGTGTTTGCCAAACATGGCATAAAGATTAAAAAAAAGATTCCTCTTCATCTTTATTAGTTGTCAAACTTATTTATATAAGTTATCAATCTTATCCATAAATTATGATGAGTCATCAATCTTATTCAAAAGCCATGTAAAGATAAAACATGCCCAAGAGAATAAAGCGAAGCATGATCGAAGAAGTGTAAATATGCATATCCGAGAAATTCAAAATTTCTCATACATGCAAGGGGCAAAAATGTAAGAAGGGTTAACTTGAGCCCACTAATTAATTAGGCCCAATCGAAGCTCGATCGGAAAGCCCAAAAATTGATGAGCTTAGAGAAATTATTGCCAAATGGGCCAAGTGAATTCTATTGAACATGTCCATAAGAAGGCCAACAAATTGGGTCGAGGAAGACCCATCAAGCATATATCTCTAAAGAAAGTTTAACAAGCTCATTCGAGGAGGCTCAGATCATGAAACCCTCAGAGGAGATCCAATCTCCGCGATATTGGCTTAGTCTTGAAAGGGTTCGGAACTATGAACCTAAACACCTATTTGAGCTCGAATTAGAAAGGATTTGGATCCACGAACCTAGAGATCCGAAGCAATTGGCTTCAAACAGATTCAAACATAATCTAGAAGTCACTCCGTTAATGAGTCCCAGAACACTTGCGGGCTCGAAGCTTTTTGGGATCTACGCACCAAAACCATGGGCGTAATGGAGTCCGAACAAAGAACCCAATCCCGAGAACGATGAGTGGAGATAAATTCACTTTTCGGTTAAACTAGCCTATACTCGGGTCAAGGTGGCACAATCTATGGGGTCTCTAAGACTCGGCAATATTTACATGTATGCTTCTCTTGAACTACCCCTAACCCTTTTACTTTGTATGCCCCTCTAGGACTACCCCTGACCATTTGGAATGATTGGGGATCATTAGCTAGGTGTGGCTAAGAAAAAGGGTTCGCTGAGAGGTTGATCTCCTCTTTGGGATTTTTCTCATCCTCGGAGAGATCACCTCCTCGGACAAGGTAGTTAGTGGGAATATTCCCCATGTGCCTTGCACATGGGCTCCATTCTACATCATGAGATGCCTATAAATAGCACCCACCCATAGCTTTACAAGGGATGGATTTTGGAGAGATAACTCTTGGGAAAGAACTAATTTTCCTTCTCCATTATCTACCTTGAGAGTAAAAGTGGGAGATCCATGGGAGAGCCTTGCAATTATTCTCTCCCTAATTACTTTGCTTTCTTCTTCACCTAATCTGTTATCTCCATCATCTCTTTACTATTGTGTTTCTAGTTGCGACCGTTGAAGAATCTAAGCTATAGCGATCCCGATTTTGACCCCGACCTTTGTTACATTCCGGACTCGGGTTTCGTGGTTTAATATTGTATCCATGTCTTGTTTTTCTCCTTTAACTCTTTGAATTTGAGCTTTGGAATATGTTGGGCGTGTTTGGGATAGGTTGGTTGTTAGTTGGTCTAGATTGTTGTTGCCTAGATTTTGGCTTCTTAGCTCGAGCAAGCCTTGTGAAATTTGCTCATTCGCTCGAGCGAGGTTTCTTGCACTTGCTCGAGCGAAAATTAATAGTCCTCAGGTTTCTTTTCCAAACGTAGAATTTCTGAGAAGGTGAAGTGCTTCGCTCAAGCGAGGCTTATTGCGCTCGAGCAAGCGTGTGCGCTTGTAAAACCTCTGAAGCTTTGCATTTTGCAATCTAGTGACACTTCTTGCACTCGAGCGAGGTTATGTCTAGTCGCTCTAACGACAACTCCTTCGCTCGAGCAAAGGTCACGTATATCAATTCGCAGCAGAGCAAAATTACATCATTTTATGATCTTCTTTCTCCTAAAAACCCTAATCTGGCACTCTTTCTCTCTACAAATACTCCATGATCTAAGAGTCTCTCCACCCTACTCCCTTTGATAAAGAGTTAGAGCATCTTGTGGGCTTTCTCTTGATCCGAACAAAATCAAGTTTGGGCACCTTTGAGGTTCTTCTTCATCTCCTTTGAGCTTCTACACTTGAGGTAGGGATATTCTACACCTTGTTATGGTTTTTGACCTAAGTATTTGTCATTTTGTATAAATGGTGGGATTTGGAAGGATTTGGGTAAAGTTAGGGTTTAATATCAAAAGTTAAAGAGGGGTTTTCCATGTTGGTCTATAAAAATGCCTATGGGACCTTGTGTATGAAGTTCTCTAGTGTTAAAATGATGAAATTTGGCCTTGGGGTTAATATTTAGGAAAATGAGAAAATTGCCCTAATTTGTGTTGAATTATATTTTGTATAAATAATAAAATTGATATGCGAAATATAAAATTGGGAGGATGTGTGAATGAATGGTGTAGTGGGATTTGATAAATCACTCACCTATGAAAAGTTTGATAAATTATCTGTTTGGTGAATTGTATATCTATTTAGAAATATCTATTTTGGGCTATCGGTGGAGGATGGCTATGATTGTTGTAGAAACTATATGAGGACTAGGTGAATTGAAACTGGTCATTTGGATTATGTCATTGAATATGACGATTTGATTAAACCATTAAATATGTGATTTGGATAGTCATTGTATATGACAACGCTTTTAAATATATTGTATATGTATCATTGTTTAGGAGGAGATAGGGGATATACTATATTGTTTGGGAGGAGATAGGGGATGGACTCCATTTTAAATTAAGTTGGACAGAGTGTCCAGGGTGAAAGTCCCAAAACCTTATATGTATCATATTTGGGTGCTGATTTCCTCGGACGTGAATCCGTAAAATAGCAAGCAGTTTGAAGTGTTTGAATAATAAATGTTATTAAAATGTGAATGAATGAGTTGTAGTCTCATATGGGATTGTTTAGATGATAAGGAACTATGCTTATGCATTGATTTGAAATGAATGAATGGAAATGGATTAAGTTGCTTATCGTAATTGAATGGTAATAGGAAGAATGTAAGTTTGCCTTGAGTATTAGACTTTTGCCCCGACATTTATATCTTAGTTAAATCTCATATATCGTGTTAGTTTATCTCTTGGGCTTTGGTTCACCCTACTTGAGAAACTATTTCAAGTAGAGGTGACATGCCTCCTCCAAGGGCGTAGCTTGGGAAGACTTAATAGTTGGAGGCTTTGTTTTGTTACTTTTGTATTTAAATGTTAATTCAAGCTAAGGGTTTTACATGTATAGAGCTTAGGACTCTTTTGTTGTAACCAAACGATATCTTGGAAAGATGTAAGCCCATAGGGCGTTTATTTTGTTGTAATCAAGTAGTGTTACATGTTGTAGTTTCAAAATGAACATTTATGAAAGTATAATGCATATAATATCTCTTATAATATAAACTCTGATGAATGAAAGTATAACATTCTCTGTTATGTTTATAAATCTCTTGGGTTGGATTATCCCCTTTATTTTGAGGGCGTTACATAAGCCTCTCATTATTTCTAGAGAATTCGAGTTTTCTTCAAAGATCTTCGAATTTTTAGACCGGATTCTTGAACCCTCTCACACAGTTATAAATTAAGGCATGAGATGGTGGATCTAAGAAAGAAAGTTGTAGGGGTAGGCGACACTACTAATGGGTGACCGTGGGTGAGTGAGTGTAGAGGAAAACTAATCTTTTAAAAAATTAGATTTAATTTAAGCGTAGAGAAATTTAGTCAAAATTCTTTCATTAGACTCTTGTTTAGTGAAAAAACAGTTTAATTTATTCGAAAATGTTAGATATCTCAAAATTTCTACCAAATGTTTTATCAAATGTCTCACATGAATGTGGACCCCACACCATGTGAGATATTTAGTAGAAATTTTGATATCCCTTATGAGGCATGTGAGACATTTACTCCAATTTATTTTGCTTTATAAACCTCTCAAGGATGAGGCACATAATTGAGTAAGGGTTTGTTTAGAATATGGGTTGGCTTTTTGATTTTTTAGTTTTTTTAGCCTGGGGCTAAAAAGTCTTATTTAGAATAGGCTTTTTGACTTTTGTGAGTGAAAAAATGAAATAACTATGGTTTGAATGTGAAATTTTGTCTTATTAGACTAAAAAGTCTATTTTGTCTTTTTGTGATTATTTTAGCCAAAAAATTCCATTTTGTGATATGCCAAACGAAAGCTAAGGATAAAATAAATTTTTTTTTTTTTTTCCATGGACAATATTGCCAATAACATGTTACTTTGAAGTAGAGTAACATATTACTATTTACATAAATTTCGACAATAATAATTTTTTTTTTAAGAATTTTATAATCAATAAGGATATTATTTTATAGATGTTTATGAGATGATTCTAAAAATATTAATTTTATTAAAAATCAACATCTAGACCAAAAGTTATATTATTTTAAATTTTAATATTTTGATAATAATAATATATGTTAAACTTTTTAAGGAAAACTTTTTGTACTCATTAAAATTTTATTATAAAGAGATTTTGACCAAATCCACCTTAAGTGTAATGACTAAACTCAAATTAAGTAAATATAAATAGACAGACATTTGGAATTGTCTTAAAAAATAAAAATAAAAAAACCTGAAAATTTTATTTGTTATATGAATCAAACTATAATATTTTTATATATATATTTATTTTTTTTTGTAATTTTCGTTTGTATAGTCTATAGATGAAGATTTTTTAAACGACGTCGTTACTCTGTAGTATCTATCCTCCTTTCCCAGCTGAATTTGTAGAGGGTCCAATCTCCCCTGTACGTGAAAGTTGTTTCCCTCTGGAAAAAAAGCTCTTAATCGAAACTTGGGGGTTAATTCTCATCGCCCTCTATCTACTCTCTCAGATCAAACCCTCCAATCTACGGTCTCCGATTACATTTCCTTAAACCCTAGATTTTCACTTTTCAAACCCTAACACTAATTTTGACGAAACCCTTTCACAATTGATCTGTGTTGAAAAACTAGTCGAAGAAGACAAGAATCTGAAAAAAGAATGGAGGATTTTTTGGTGGCGATTCTTTCTATGCTTCTCGTTCTGGCTTTGATTCCGCTCTATCTGTGGAAGCGTCGTCAGGTTTCTCCATCTCCCGATGACAGAGAAGAAGAAAATGTTCAGGTTTGGTTTTACAATTTTTTAAAACATTTGGTCCTTCAATTAGCCATAAACCATGGTTTTGAATGTTTTGAGATTGCTATTGGTCTAATTGGTTGTTATTTGTGTTTTGTTGTCTGAATTATTGGTTGTTTTGATGCCTGGAATGTACAGGAGGTTCGGCAGAGGGAAACTGTAGTGCGAGCAACTGGTGCTCGTCGGATGCGGCGGAGACCAGCTTCTGCTGCCAGCACCTCTTCAGCCCCAGTAGAAGGTTAGTGTATTTTTTAGATGATTGCTTTGCCTTTTTAAGTAATCCAATCCATGAAGAAGTGTTAGAATATGATACATTTGTAATTAATCTCTAGGGTTTAAATCCCTTCGCCTTTTCTTTCATCAATTTTAAATTTGATGAAAAAGTACTCAAAAACATCTCCAATCCTTTCTTCAAATGTTCATCAAATGAGTCCATTTTTTTCCATCAAATTGAGAACTAGTGAAATTTGAATTTGATGAAAATTTAAAAAGATGAAGCATTAGAGCCTCTCTGACGCTTACTCAGATTTGAAATCAAATTTAAATTTGATGAAACACGCTTGCTTTTTCTCCTTCGACCCTAGCATCAAACCTATATTAAATGAGGGGAAAAGCAAAAGTTTCACCAAATCGCGAGAGCCTTCATCGTTCATCAAATTTTTGGAGAGAGCTATTGCAATTCACCGTACATTGGATGATCGGCCAGTTGTCAATTACGTGCAAAGTTGCCCATTGCTTTGCCCATTACCGGTCGATTGCCCGAACATCCTCCCAGTCGACCGGTTGTTTGATGAAAATTAAAAATCTAGCATTGGAACGCTTGGTATCAGATTAAGCTTTTAACTCGCATCTCTACTCAAATTTGATGGAAGAAAAAAAAGAGAAAGCGTTGGAGATGCTCTTAGAGATTTTTTTTTTTTTTTTCCCCATCAAATTTGACAAAAGAGAAATTTGGGATAACAAGGGAATTTTTAAAAAGATTTTGATAAAAATTTGATGAAAGGATTGGAGTAGTTCATGTCAAATCAAACTTTTTACTCAAATTTGGAATCAAATTAGATGAAATAATTGGTGAAGGGTTGGAGATGGTCTAATAAGCGCTGTGGTAGCCGAATAGTCAGTAAAGGTAGAGGAGTAATATCTCGCCACTTTCGCCAAACGGTAAAAATCTCGAAGGAGATCTACTTAACGATGACTAGGCCGAATAGGATAAAGCCCTCGCACTTAGTGTAAGGAAAGGTAATGATTGAAAAAGTAGACCCGATCCCGAGGATCGTAAGAGACGAGTATAAATACAATGATAGTGGATCGTAAAAAGGTATGTAAGAAAACACTTCTAAAAACTTAGTAAGCAAGCTCGAGGAGAATCGACTTGTCCGTCGGAGTGCTAATTCCGCACTTTAATCGAGTTTGTATTTTTGCGGTGACTAGCAGAGGATCATTGGCCTACGTGATTTGAAGAGTATTTCCAAACCACATCCACCACAATTGGCGCCATGAATACTCAAATACATCCATGGAAGGCGTGACCAAGATCCTCCGATAGCCACCGACGCGATCAAGCAGGAGACGACCTCACCCCAAATAACATGCTCGAAAAGAAACCATCATGCGACGACGACTAAGGCTTCGACTCGCCAACGACTTCAAAGACAAGAAACAATGCAGTCATCATCGAACAGTAAAGCGTAATCTAACAAAGGCTCGAGAACATGATCGCCGAGAACGAACGACCACAAGACTTGGCCTCGAGGTAGCAAAATCTAAGGAAGCCATGCGCCGTAAACCGAGCTATTTCCAAGGATTGACAGAGGCTACGGACCAAAGGTTACCAACAATGACTCCAACTCATTATCCACGAGCTCGACGCGAGGGACGATCCAAACCTCCAAATTTCCGACAAAGATCCGCGACCAAGGAACAAGCGAAGAAGAAGAACGAGGAGGACCGTCACGACCTTTTCGCTCGAGAATCACAAGGGCGCCTTGCCCAAGAAATTCAAAGCTCCATCGCTCACTTTACGACGGAAAATCGACCCCCGATCATATCCGCTACTACAAACAAAGCCATGACGTTACATGCATAACGAGGCCCTCATGTGCCGTAATATTCCCCAAGAGCCTAGGACCGCTAGCCGTCAGTGGTATTACAAGTTGGAGCCGCCACGATCAGAACTTCCACCAACCGCAAAAGTCTTTCAGGCCAGTTCATCACCAACGAGGTACAACCAAACAGCCGACTCTCCGGGCAATGCAGATCCAATGAGAGACGCCAGAGCGATTCACTTCGATATTGGGAGTGCTTCAACCCGTCGACGACGCTGCAACGACTCCATGGCCATAACCGCTTTCAAATGGGCTTACACCGACAAGGTTTCACAGAACTCCTGACCAGAGGCCCCCAAAACAGGCCTTGATGAAGAAAGTCGAAGAATATTGTAAAGTCAAGATGATGCCCCGAGAACAAAGGCCGACAAAGCTCCGTAAAACGAACCCCCAAATTGCTCGACCAATAAACTCCGTGCCACCAAGCCCCGAACCACGAGAACGAACTAAGCGAGACAAAGGCGTGATTCAACAAACGATCAATGCCCCTACCGAGCAAACGAATAGCTATAAGTCGACCAGACGCCAAGGCGAAACGACAAGAAATATACGGAGCTAACAGAACCGATCGCGCAATAATGACAAAGGTCCAAAGACTCCCATTTTTCAAGTGGCCGTCAAAGATGATAGGGCCTCCCGACACGGAGGCGGGATGACGATGCGAATACCACAAAGATCACTACCACGAACCGAGAATTGTTATGCATCAAGGATCATCTCGAAGAATTGGTGCAGATGGTCGGCCCAAGAATATGTTAGCAAGGAGCGCCGACAAAGCATTGGCCCCGAGACAGATTCACCTCCGCTGGCGTGATCCATATGATCTACGGCTCCGACCACCCCGATCGTCCACACGATCCAATCGCACCCATCTCCCCAAAACACAAGAAACCGAAGCCTCAAGATTGGGTTCGACGACCACCTCCTAATGAAGGCCACGCCGACCTTTGGTCGCCACGTTACAGACACAATTCAACGATCCTCATAGACCGAGCGCCACGAACTCAGACTACAAAGCTTTTGTAGAACTCGCCTTAACGAAGCCTGGACCACCATCGTCTCACCATTGCTCGCTTCAACGCGAACCCGTAGTATCCGCGAAGGTCGCTCAAAACAAATAATTCTTGGTTGTAAAGCTTCCATCGCAGATAATGCCATCATAGGTCACCGTTGCACGCCATGAAGGCCGCCCCAAGCACCTACCATCACTTATGCGCTTCCCAATGCATCGCGTTGAGGAGATCCGCTCGCAATCCACACGAATGTAGATTTTATGCAATTCATCTACGCACCCAACTTATGGGACCTGATGCTTGTAATCGAACTTCATTTTAATGAAACCGATTTTTGTTTGCTCGACCTTCAACCCAACTCAATAATAAGCCTCCGGATTCGAGCGCCTTCGTGGATATCACGACACAAAACAAGTCTCCGGATTCGAGCGCCTTCGATGCACGCTATCCGGGTCAATAAGCCTCCGGATTCGAGCGCCTTCGTGATATCACGACAATAAAAGTCTCCTGATTCGAGCGCCTTCGATGCACGCTATCCGGGCGAATAAGCCTCCGGATTCGAGCGCCTTCGCGATATCACGACAAAAAAAGTCTCCGGATTCGAGCGCCTTTCGATGCACGCCATCCGGGGCAATAAGCCTCCGGATTCGAGCGCCTTCGTGGATATCGCGATTGGCAAACAAGTCTCCGGATTCGAGCGCCTTTCGATGCATCGCCATCCGGTAAGCCTCCGGATTCGAGCGCCTTCGGATATCCCGATTGCACAAAAGTCTCCGGATTCGAGCGCCTTTCGATGCACGCCATCCGGGGTCAATAAGCCTCCGGATTCGAGCGCCTTCGTGGATATCGCGATTGGCCAAAACAAGTCTCCGATTCGAGCGCCTTTCGATGCATCGCCATCCGGGCCGAATAAGCCTCCGGATTCGAGCGCCTTCGTGGATATCACGATTGGCCCAAACAAGTCTCCTGATTCGAGCGCCTTCGATGCATCGCCATCCGGGGCGAATAAGCCTCCGGATTCGAGCGCCTTCGTGGATATCACGATTGCCCAAACAAGTCTCCGGATTCGAGCGCCTTCGATGACGCCATCTGGGCGAATAAGCCTCCGGATTCGAGCGCCTTCGATATCACGATTCAAAACAAGTCTCCGGATTCGAGCGCCTTTCGATGCACGCCATCCGGGGCCAATAAGCCTCCGGATTCGAGCGCCTTCGTGGATATCACGATTGGCCCAAACAAGTCTCCGGATTCGAGCGCCTTTCGATGCATCGCCATAAGCCTCCGGATTCGAGCGCCTTCGTGGATATCACGATTGGCCCAAACAAGTCTCCGGATTCGAGCGCCTTTCGATGCACGCCATCGGGTCAATAAGCCTCCGGATTCGAGCGCCGTGGATATCACGATTGGCCAAACAAGTCTCCGGATTCGAGCGCCTTTCGATGCACGCCATCCGGGGCGAATAAGCCTCCGGATTCGAGCGCCTTGGATATCACGATTGGCCCAAACAAGTCTCCGGATTCGAGCGCCTTTCGATGCACGCTATCCGGGTCAATAAGCCTCCGGATTCGAGCGCCTTCGTGGATATCACGATTGGCCCAAACAAGTCTCCGGATTCGAGCGCCTTTCGATGCATCGCCATCCGGGCCGAATAAGCCTCCGGATTCGAGCGCCCGTGGATATCACGATTGCCCAAACAAGTCTCCTGATTCGAGCGCCTTCGATGCACGCTATCCGGGGCGAATAAGCCTCCGGATTCGAGCGCCTTCAGGATATCACGATTGGCCCAAACAAGTCTCCGGATTCGAGCGCCTTCGATGCATCGCCATCCGGGGTCAATAAGCCTCCGGATTCGAGCGCCTTCGTGGATATCACGATTGGCCAAACAAGTCTCCGGATTCGAGCGCCTTTCGATGACGCCATCTCGAATAAGCCTCCGGATTCGAGCGCCTTCGTGGATATCACGATTGGCAAAAAGTCTCCGGATTCGAGCGCCTTTCGATGCACGCTATCCGGGCCGAATAAGCCTCCGGATTCGAGCGCCTTCGTGGATATCGCGATTGGCCAAAACAAGTCTCCGGATTCGAGCGCCCTTCGATGCATCGCCATCGCCTCCGGATTCGAGCGCGATATCACGATTGGCCGAATAAGTCTCCGGATTCGGAGCGCCCTTTCGATGCATGTCATCTTGGGCCGAATAAGTCTCCGGATTCGGAGCGCCCTTTCGATTCACGTTATCTTGGGCCGAATAAGCCTCCGGTGGATATCACGATCGCCAAAACAAGTCCGAAATTGAACCTCTTTGGTACACGACACCTCCCTACTAAATGAGGGCCGAATGATCCTCCCGACCGCCAAAACGGAACTCTTGATACGGAGCCTGCTTTAATCAATAGCCGAATCACTAACGCATCCGGACGACATGCCTTAGCCGGAATACACCACACTCTAATCGGGCGGGGCCGCCTCACATAAAATGTTTAAACCACAAAAGTTCCATGGCAAGCTAACAAAGAAACTATTAAAGCATACAGTAAAACACATGAAATAACACTCTTTATTTAATGACACTTTTTATTCGACAAAGTTGTTACATCGACGCAGCGTTCGAACATTACAATATCTATTTCTAACTTCTAAGACAAACGAATCCATCGATCCAAGGGCACATCCGCCAATCGCAATCCCCGCCTCGACGCCATCGACAATGTCAAGGCCAAGATCCAAGACAAGGAAGGTTTTGGGGAACGGTCCAGATTCCTTTCGACGACCGCAAGAACTTGAGATCGACGAGTTTCAGCCCTCCTTTCACGGGTCCACCGCCCACACCGGAGAATCCTCCGCAAACCAACTAACGCCAAGTTCGCCAAGTTGAGCCCTGCAACTATCATCACGCTCGACGACGAGAACTCTCGACCGCATTATTCCATACAATAGGGAACTAAATAGGTTTGATCGCATAAGGGCCTTTGTCGCTTATTCTCAATAATGGCCCCGATCTCGAGGCCCAAATCTCAAATAATTCTTATCGGCGTTAAACTCCACGAGACAAAGGCCGATCAACATTCTCCATGACTTGGTTAAACCAACGGACTAAAACGCATAAAGGGCTAGAACCATCTATCCCAATCGGCTAGACATGCGCATTTGGCGCCGCCTTGCAAACAAACACCCTCCGCTTCTGGCTCGTGGCTTACCCAAATTCTAAACACGCAATGGTTTAATAAATCGACGGCCATTACATGGAGGCCGATCAAAGATCAATTAAAACGCCGAGTCCGATTGGTGTATTCTCGTCTAGCCAAATGCAATAAAATTAAACACGCGACGAATACGGAAGAGAATTTGATATTTCCCATAAAGCATCTTTTATTAAACATCAAGAAATTACATAATTACTGAACGCGACTAGCATCCTAACCATACAACAAATACATATTATACTAAGATCATCCTCACCCTCACTCTTTTCAACCTCAAAAGCGTAAAACGGAAAGTCTTTCTCACGTAGCGGCGACGCCACATCAATTCCTCGCCAGCGAAGAGATTCGCAACTTGAGTTGCCTGATCCAACCGTGCTAAACCCACGATTTTCACATCGGCAAACCTCTTCGAGCTTTTCCTTGGTCTTTGAATTCCAAATTCGTGAAAACCTTTTTCATAGGACCTCCCTTTATAACTCCAAGGCGAACATACTCGCCAGATCCCGACGGCAATGGCAGCTTATAAGCCGATCGTAACCCTCTTCGACGATTGGGTTTAGCTTTGATCGTCCCTAACTCACGCTCACCGCCTCGCCGAGCCTCCAAACTCCGGATACGCTTCCTTCTCCGCCATTTCTCGGCGGCAAGAATCAAGATACCGACTTCAGAAGTCAGATAGAGCCCTTTCACCGCCCCATGTATACCCTCGCGAAACACTTCAGTCCTCGACCGATCATCGATCACGAACCAGAGGAAATATTTGTCGAGCGAACTCGACCGCCACATCTCGATCTCGCACGATCGAATCCGCTCATTATGGGCTTATTCTTCACAAACACCGCAAAACTCAACGGACACGGAGTCGCTTAATCTCCTTTCGACCGCGTGGCGGCCTCCTTGAGATCGCCCGTCTCGGGCGACTGCTTGACGCCGAGGAGATCGACGCCTTCTACTCATAGAGCTCTTGCTCCTCGCACACAAGGGCGCTCGATGTTCACTCCGACTATATCGCCACCCCAATGTCTTCGCTTCCTTTGTCGTTAAAAACCGCTTTGTTCGACATTCGACAATCGACTTCCTTCCGGAGTTCGAACACAAGACCTACCAGCTTTTTTAAAGCCGCCCTTCAACACAAGACCTACTGCACTTTAAACACCCGCAAAGGCAACGCGATCGAGGCAGGCTCATTAATTACAAACCCAATCGCCCGACGCCGAATGGGATGACGTGTCGTTGGTCTAACTCGCCACAGTTGCCCGAGCTAGGCGATTCATCAATCTATTCGCCTAAGTGCCCGGCCCAAGATCGGTAGGCGTGAAATTGCAAATGCCGATTTTGATAGAATACGTATTGAATCCTACCAAAAGTGTTCGCCAGGAATCTAGCTTACCGGGCGAATTGAAGCGCCCATGAGCCCAATGGGGCAAGGGCGATTCATCAATCTATTCGCCAAGTGCCCATGGCCCAAGATCGGTGGCGGAAATTGCAAATGCCGATTTTGATAGAATACGATGAATCCTACCAAAAGTGTTCGCCAGGTATCCACCGTGGCGAATTGAATCCGTGCCATGAGCCCAATGGGCAAGGGCGATTCATCAATCTATTCGCTCAAGTGCCCGATCGCCCAAGATCGAGGGCGTGAAATTGCAAATGCCGATTTTGATAGAATACGATTGAATCCTACCAAAAGTGTTCGTCAGGTATCCGCGAATTGAATCCAAAGCGCCTATCATGAGCCCAGGCAAGGGCGATTCATCAATCTATTCGCTCAAGTGCCCATCGCCCAAGATCGGTAGGCGTGAAATTGCAAATACCGATTTTGATAGAATACGATGAATCCTACCAAAAGTGTTCGGCAGGTATCCCCGTATTGAATCCAAAGCGCCTATCATGAGCCCATCAGCAAGGGCGATTCATCAATCTATTCGCCAGAGTGCCCAATGCCCAAGATCGCGTGAAATTGCAAATGCCGATTTCGATAGGATATTTATTAAAACCGCAAGAGCCCTCTTGCGGATACATATTAAACAAACGATATTGCACGACGGCATGTTCGGAAGAGTTCTAGATAAAATCACCAAATACATCGACAAAACATAGAACTCTTTCATTAAAATTAAGCATAGAACCGCCTCATACAAAGTGTGTGGTGGCAAGAAAATCAATACGTATTGAATTACAAGGCAATTTTCATTAATAAATTGCAGATGCTAACCAATTTATACATGAAAACTACCAACGACTATCCAAAAGAAGAAAAACAACAAAGACAAAAGAAAACGACGCCTGCTGTAAACGGCTCCCAAATCACTGTCGGCATCGGATTCAAGCTGCTCAACATCCACAAGGAATCGGCAAATCAATGTAACCTCGCAAAGAAGAGCTTTGAGCCACCCATGCTTGAACCCGCGATTCTCAAATTTGGCCACTTCTTCAACATACTCCGACAAAGCGCCTCCCGCCTCAAAGGCCTCCGATTCGGCTTTCGGTCGCCTTAAGCTCGTCTAATTGAGCCTCCGCTTCAACAAGTGCTTTCGGAAAGCTTGAGCGACTCATTCGCTTGAGATCAACACGCGACTCGAGCCCTCTCTTTCTCCGCTCCATTTCAAATTTCATAATTTCCGCCTACTTCTCGACCTGCTGCAATTGCAAATGATCGATTCTCCCGAGAGCATCACGCAGCGACGCCCCAAGTCGGCGACCTTCCGATCAAACAATTCGTGTAAATAGACGCCTTAAACAAAAAAGGAAACGGTGACCTACCGGCGCCGATTGAGCGATTAAGGCAACGCCATGACATCGATGCACGCAAGGCTTCTTGTCGAAGGAAATTGAAGCCGCCAGGCTAAGAGCGACGGCCGGATCCTCGCTGACCGAGGCATCGGATAAAATCGGCGTGCCCCTGATCTTCGGCTGAATAACGAACGGAGCCGCCCTCAAGTCGAGGCCGTTTACTACCGGCAAAGTCGCTTCTTCGACATCGCGTTTTGGCCTTGTTCAAATTAGCCGCCCTCGATCGGCTGTTTCTCCACCCTCCTTTTCCTCGACGGACACGCAACCTCAACCGCGTGCCCTCGAACGGTTATGAATGGCTTGATCAAGCTTAGGATTAGATTCGCACATTCACCTTCAGCCAAGCGCTTCGGCATTTCTTTGCGCGCCATCCGTTAAGCTCCTTCGCCATATCCTCGAAAATCGCCGTAGATCCCCAAGTTCGCAAAAATATCCCCAGAGAAATCGTCGTCCCGAGGTGGATGGTTGAGGGCCTCGGATGTCGAGCGTCGGCCTCGCCACCTTCTATAGCAGATCCTCCATGGATCGGCAATCACTTCTACGGTCGCTTCGCGTCCTCCGAATCGAAGCTTGAGACCGATTAAGATTTCAAATCGAAAGATAAGGGCCGAGAGTCGTTGATCGCCAATGAATCGGAATGTTATCTGCAATAGAAAGTGGTGTAAGTGGGTTCGCATCAAGGAGAATATGGGCGCCTCCCTCGCTTTTGTACGTTTGGGCCAAATATGTCAAGCTCAATTTCTAAGAATCGCTATCAACCGAATTCAAAATTTTCTTCAACCTATTACTGCAGAAGATAAAAGCGATCTAAGAAAAAGAAGCCGAATAAGGAATAGGCCAACGAACATAAGACATTGCGTGTCAACTGGTTCACCCTTACGCCTAGGAATAGGGTCCAGCGATCCTCCTTCGCGAACTCCCAATTACTCGGACGTTGACCATCACGTTGTCAACTCGCTAAGCATAGTCACTAAATGATGGTCAAGATCTTTGGCTCGAGAAAATATCGCCCACTGAGGATTTGGCTAATAATGCCGAGTGGCCGAATCCCAAGGTTAATTCTAATGGTTCAATTCCACAACCCCCATGATGATACGGAAGAAATTTACATTGGGTTGAGAAGGGATCAAACCCCAATAGCGAGAACGGCCCTAAGAAGCGGGTGTAAGGAAGCGAACTCCGCCCGCGATGGACAAAAGAGGGAATACAACCGTTTTGATCTTCCTCTCCATGTCGAGAGCATTGTGCGTGACGAGGATGTATGAACGTCGTCAGAATGAGAAATGCTTCCTAAACCGGAGATACGATCCTGAGAGGAGGTCTTTCAAGTGTTTTGCCATTCTAGCGGAACCAAGTATTCGCCGAGGCTAAAAATAACAAATAGAAAATAGGGTTACAATGGAGGAGAAGAAGACTTACAAAACGGATGAGACAAAGGAAGGCAGAAGAGGTTGCGTAAAACGCGAGCCACGGAGGGATATGCACGCGATCCAAAAAGCTCAGAGATCGATTTAAATGTGAATTTGCAAGGGCTAAGGTTTCAAATCACAATAAATGCTGAGATACACAAATAGAGCGGGACAGTGTAATGATGAGCAAAAGGCGTCGCCTCGACGATGGGGATATGCGAGGCCGCCGATGATAAACCTTTTTTCAATTCGAGCCAAACACGCCGATTTAACTGCCGGTTAAATAGGGGGTTCGGGGGGCAATTGTGGTAGCCGAATAGTCAGTAAAGGTAGAGGAGTAATATCTCGGCCACTCGGCGCCAAACGGGTAAAAATCTCGAAGGGGAGATCGGCCTAATACGATGACTAGGCCGAATAGGATAAAGCCCTGCGAAAGTGTAAGGAAAGGTAATGATTGAAAAAAGTAGACCCGGGTCCCGAGGATCAGAAGAGACGAGTATAAATACAATGATAGTGGATCAGAAAAAGGTATGTAAGAAAACACTTCTAAAAACTTAGTAAGCAAGCTTTCTGGAGGAGAACTGACTTGTCCGTCGGAGTGCTAATTCCGGCACCCCCGACCGGAGTTTGTATTTTTGCAGGTGACTAGCAGAGGATCATTGGCGTCTACCAGGATTTGAAGAGTATTTCCAAACCACATCCACCACAAGCGCCTTATGAAGAAATTGATGAAGGGTTAGAGATGGTCTGATAAGAGCCTTGTGAAGCATACTTCATGAGTTCAAATCCCATGAAGCACTTGACCCCATTGGGCCACCCCATGGCCTATGCCTGTCAATTGGCCATATGTATGTGTGGGATATTGGACTGTACATAGCTAAGGACTGTTTGGGGCAAAGCTCCAAATACCCTTGCTATCCTCCCTCCCAAAAAAAGAAAAGAACAGATACATTTGTAATCTTGTAAAGATACTTATCTGTTTGTGACACTGACATTAGCTTTCCTTGGTGGGTTTATATTTCTTTGTTCTTAAAGAATTGGTTAGTTTGGGCTATGATAATTTTTCCAAGAACAATGTTTGTTCTGAGCTTCTCTTGGAAAGGCATGTGGTGTGTTGTTAAGCTGTCATCTAAAGTGATTTTTTCTGGCTTGGTGGCCTACATTGACCACGTGCAACTTAATATGAAGTGGGAAAGTGATTTTTGATTGGTGCTACATGTGCATGAGGGCCAAGACAACTGTTCATCAGCTCTCGTTACATTGTAGTGTTGTTTAGGGTTTGGGGTTTGTGCTGTCTTCTTTTTTCCCTCACAAATTCTCGACTGGTGTGTAAATGACAACTTGATGAGGAGGGCAATTGACCAGGGGCTTGGAAAATAAAGGGGTTCAGGTGGGAGTGGAGAAAATACCTTTATGTCTCAGAGTCTCATGTGGAGTGAGTGCTTATAAAAAAATGTAATACGCAAATCTTTGGAGCCATGCGAATGTCACTTCACTAGTTGAAGCAGTTGATGTGGAGCACCCCATTCTTTGGTGTCAGATGTGTTCATATTTTCTTTTGATACTTCTGTGGATGTCCTAAGAGGCTTGAGATTTCTGGATAATGTTTTGTTTATGTTTGCTCTTCTGTGTTCCTAACCATTTTCATGCTCGTTAATGGTTTTTTTTAATAAGGAAAGTGGGATTGATATGATCTTTATAGTACTCTTCGTAATCAATATCCTGTAGTATTCTCTATAAGTTGGAATGCTTATACTTTTTTTTTTTGGATTTTTTTAGTGAACTAGCAGATTTTTATTTTTATTTTTTTAAATGTGAACTGCAGAAATTGTTGATGAAAGTGATGATGAAGTTGCTGAAGGAGAAGAATATAATGCTAAAGGATCAAAGAAAAAGGGAAAGAAACGGCAAGAACGGGAGGCACAACGACAGGTGCAAACCATCTCTCTGATATACTTTTGTGTTCTTTTTCTTGTCCTTGGTCAGTTCTTCATTTTCTGTTATGTGTCTAACTATGTTCATTGTATAATCAATAATGTGGTTACGAAAACTCTTTAGAACTGTTCACAACAATATTGAACTTTAAGAAAATTTTAAAGAATGCTACTTCTTGAATGTAAATGAGGTGAACACGGTCATTGACTTCATGCTATGACCTTTTTATCTTTTTTCCTGTTTTGGGAGCATCAGTATTTTTCTATACTAATTTCCAGATTATTGAATTTTGAAGGCTGAAGAGGCTGCACGTGAGTCAAGGGTGACAAAACAAGATCGTTATTCAGAAATGCGGAGGAGGAAAGATGAGGAGCGTGAAGCAATAGAACGTCAGCTGGTTGGTTGCTTACCTAAACTTTTGGGGGATTTTTCAGAATTTTTACATTGTTGGATTACTTGTTGAAGCAATTAACAAGATTTCTGCAGGAAGAGGAAGCCATGGCACGAAAGGCCAAGGAGGAAGAAGCTGCTGCTTTGGAGTTCGAAAAGTGGAAAGGAGAATTTTCTATTGATGCTGAAGGTACAACAGAAAATGAAGTGCAAGATGGAAGCCAGGGCTTGCTTTTCGATTTTGTAGAATACATCAAGGTAGCTTTTGGCTCTTTTAACAATTTGACTCGTCTCTTTAGAATGAGGATTCTGTTGTTTACTTGGTAAGATGCATGCAACCTTTTTTAAGTGGATATATGTTTAAAACCCTGAACATAAAGCATCTCGAAACCTGTATTTTATTTTTGGTCTCTCATTGAATAATTAAATAATTTTGTTATTTGGAATCGAGTACAACATGTACAAAAGGTTTGTAAGGGTACATTTACGGGATTGTAATAGATGATTATGAGGCTTAGAACTAGAAGTACCTGTGGTGTGGTCTTTTTTATATTCTTTCTTTATTTTTACCTTTGTATTATGACCTTGCAGAAGCACAAATGCATCCCTTTGGAAGATCTTGCTGCAGAATTCAAGTTACGAACTCAGGTAAGCCATCACCATCACTCCTTTAGCTATTTCCCATTCAAGCTTGTATGTCCCAACAGTGGAATAGTTCAATAATTATATGTTAAACCAATTAACTGCTTGTGGGGAGTTCTTTTGTTATGAAAGGGCCTACGCTACACCTCCTTGAACTAGTCCTCCATAGAATTGTTGGTTGGCTTCCCACTGATTGTACAATTTCTTATGTTTAAGATACACTTGAGGGGCCATTGTGATGCAAAATATACAAATAAATCAATTTCAATATTGTTTCTTTTTAATCCTATATTTTGTAGTTAAGCAAGCATGCTTGAGATGGTTCCAATTGTTTTATGTATTTGTCTATTTGACATTACATCCTGATCATACAACTTATGCTTAATAATGCAGGATTGTATCAATCGAATCACCTCTCTGGAAACTATGGGTATGATTTGATTTTCTTTGGTTTGCTCTGGATTTATCTTTTTTTAATTATTCGACGCTGATTGTTGCAACTGGTCAGGCTCAAGGGCACTACCCTACCCACCATGCCACTCTTCAACCGATTTAAAATTGGATTCTAAGTCCAAGCATGGATAACTTATCTACTTTAATTCTTCATTGCTGTCATATGTTATTTATCATCTGTTAAGGATAATGGTAGGCTTTTCTGGATGCCCCTTTGTATATAACTATTCTTTTATGCTACTGCTGTTGCTGCCCCCATTTTCATGTTTTCACTTATCCTGATAGTTCGTTGATGATTGCCAAAAAATTTCTTCTGTAATTATTCTATAGAATCTTGTGTGTAGAACATGGTGGTATCATTCTGCATACTTCTAGTTTCACCGCTAACATTGTGTTTGGTTGGGGAATTTAGAAAAAAATTTAGAAAGAGAAATAGAAAAGGTAAGTGAAATATGAATAAAATATATCTACATTTTATCTGGTTTCACACATATTTTTCCTTTTTTTTTCGAAATCCCTTCTCAGATATCCCAACCAAACACAGCGCAAGTGATATATTAAGGATAGATCCTCCTTGACTAGCTCCTTGTAGTTAGCCAAGTCTCGGCTTGCTTTGCTGCCAAAATGACATGTATGCCGTCTTTGGTTGAGGGATTTGGAAATGAAAAAGAAAAATAGGTGAAATGTAAATAAAATATACCTATATTTTATCTATTTTCACACACATTTTCCCTTTTCCTTTCCAAATTTCTTCCTAAATTCCTCAACCAAACACAACGGTAGTGTATTCTGTTCTATTGTGCTTTAATTTGAATTATTTATTCCAAGGTTGTATGTAATGTTTATTTTGTATTTTTAGTGCCATTGTTGAAAATGAAGTAAAATCATCCTTCCACTTTATTTATTACCTGTGAATCATATTTATGAAGAAACTGCAATACCCTCATGGATAAATGCAATTTTGGATATGTTGTTTCTATTAGGGCGACTATCTGGTGTCATGGATGATAGAGGAAAGTACATATACATCTCACTGGAAGAAATGCAAGCTGTGGCTGATTATATCAAGCGCGAGGGGAGGGTTAGCATCTGGCACTTAGCAAGCAAGTCCAACCAGTTCATAGATTTGGAGCCGAAAGCCCAATTTGTGGAGGAAATCGGCAATGTAGAAGAGATAACCGCAGCATGACTTGTGATGTTATTTTGATTATGTCATTTAGATAAAGGAAATAAATCAAGTGCATTTAGCATTGTAGGCTTACACCTTTTATTTTTCATTTTTCTTTTTAGTTTTTTGACTTTTTGTAGATGAATTTACTAGTGTTAATGAATGAAAAGGTCTGTAATGCACTTTTGTAGTTACAACTTACAGATGAATTTACCGGTGAGTTTTTCGTGGTTAGTAACGCTGTTTTGAAATATAATCAAACGTCAACTTTCATTTGATAATTTGTAATATTAAGCAAATGTTCATTTTGTTGAAATTAATCATATGATAGTCATTTTGGTTCAACTTTTTCTCTTTTTTTTTTCTTTTTTTTTTTTCTGTTTATAATAAAAACGAGGTGAGGAACATCTCTACTTTGCTTCCTCACTCTGATTTTGATTGAGTACATTGTATTACAAATGGTTTAGATAACATGACTAATTGTTCATTCTTTTTGTAACCGTGTGGCATGAATCAATCATGAACTAGCATTGAGGTAATAGTATGTTTGCTCCATTTTGACTTAAGGACTCGTTTGGTAAGTATTTTTTGATTAAAAAAGTTTAAAAATCACAACAACAAAAAAAAAAAAAAAAGTTCAAAATTAAATCCCATTAAGAAAGGATTATATGTACATATTAGTCAATCATTTTCTTTCTCACAATTATCCGTACAACTGTTGTTTTCTTTAAATAAATAAATAAATAGGTTTTTTTAGTGTGTGTAGATTTAGCTCTCAAACTCTGTGATGAGGAAAACGTGAACCAAGAATGATAAACCCATTCCCAATAAGTTGTAACATCACATTTTGGGAAAATTATATAGCAAAAAAAAAAACAAAAAAAAAGCCCTCAAGTTTGATATAATTCAATAATTTTGAATTTTAGACTTTGTTAATTTAAATCTTAATTTTCAAATATGTTTTTAATTTAAATCATTTTTCTATTTTTATTAAGTAAAATTAACAGAAAAAAACATATTTTATTCATTAAAATTAACAAAAAATAATATTTTACACATTTTATATAAACTTATATTAAATTTAATAATTAAAATAATATTTTTTCATCGTAATTTTCTCTAAATGCCTTCTGGCTTTGTAATAACTAGCCACGTCACCACGTCATATCTTCTTATTTCAAAATTGCTAAGCATCAAATTTAAACGGTGGTGATGTAATAAGATGGACAAAGGGTAGCTAAAAATGGGTTCAGTAATTCTAGAATATAGATACGTGGTATTTCATAATATTGTGATTGGTAGAGAAAGTGAGTAGGTGATGTATTATGTTGAGTGATTGGAGAACATGATAAAACATATTAAATGATAATTAATTAAGAAATATAGATACTCCATCATTTCTAAGAACATTCTATAATTTCTCTTAAAAATAAGACAACTACGAACACTCGTTATGTGTTGTTTTAGGCTGGCATAGAGAATTTTTGTCTTAAAAATTAGTCCTTCATCTATTTTTAGTCGCAGAATTATATTTTCATCACTGTATCAGACAATTGAAAGTGGACAAAAGACCGGACTTTGAGAAGAGAGAATCCTTGACACACAATTATTAACAGCTCGCATGCACGTACATAACTCCCCATATATATACATGCAATAACTCTCACTGAAATGTCGCTAAACTAGAGGAAGAGAATTCATCTGAATAAGTCTAACTCTTTTCTCTTTCTAATATAAGCATTTCACAACAATCTCATACTTTGTTTTCTTTTTTTCCCCTCATACTCTCCCCCATTTTGCTCCATCACCTCTCTCTCCCTCTCTCGCCGTGTGTTCTCACACGGCAGGCAATCCACCATCGTTCTCGTCCTTCAACCAGCCACCTTGACGACGACGAAAACCCAAGTCACCGATACATTTCCCGGTATGAAAATACCATGGAAAGTGGTGTCTTACATCGTTTTATTCTTGTTTTGTCATAGCATTCATATATGTAAGGGTCAAAAGGCTAATGACTACGAGTTCGGCGCCGGTGGCGGTGGCAGCGGCGGTGGCGGTGGCGACACTCCTGCCGTGGCTGCTCCCCCGCCAGCTCAAGATACCTGCGACGGGATCTACATTGGGTACACGTTCACGTCTCGCGAGAAGGCATACCCGTTCGTGAAGAACGCAACGGCGCAAGCGTGGGCATTTAAGTCTCAATTGATGGTTTTGAATGCTGGTGTGGATGAGCTCATGGCGTGGAAGGTGTATGTTGGGTTTCAATATGATGAGATCTTGGTGTCCGCGGATGGTGCGGTGGTTATGGATGCCGAGGACCTTCCAGCTCGGGTTGGAAAGAACGGGACCACCCTTGTCGGGTACCCGATGACCGATTTGAAGACGGCAATTGAGACTGCCGGGGATTATACGCAGATTCAAACCACGGTGGAGCTGACCGGGACACAATTCGGGCTGAAGAAGGGAACTCCCATGCCCAAGACTATTCGGCTTGTCAATGACGGATATAAGTGTCCTAAACCAACTAAACGCAGTAAGTTTTTATCAGTATTTTTACGTTTACAGAATTCAATCACACAACTATATATAATATAATTCTTCATCATTGAATTCTTTGTACTGCTGGCATTGGATCTCTGTTTTCAATTTTTTTTATTACATACATTGTCAATTATTCATTTTGTTACACGATTTATCTCTTTAATTCTAATCCTGTAATAAAGAGGAGATCTTGAACTAGGGAATAGAAAATCGTCATCAACCATTTGTAATTTTATAAGAATGTTATGGAGTATAAAAAGGTTATTCAAAAAGTTACGAGAAAAATGAAATGTGTGACCGATATTCATTTAAAGTGTAACTCATACCACATTAAATTTACATTTACAGACATTTTATTTTCAATTCGCATATAGAATGAATCTAAATTATATATTAATATTTTTAAATTAAATTTTGAATATGTATGTATCATTATATTTTCAAATTACTTTTTTCGACCCCAAGCTTTTCCTCTTCTAATACTGACTTTAGCATTGCACCGTCCTGTTTGCTTTTTTTACAGCCAACACTATGCATATCTATTGTAAAAAAGATCCAAAATACAAAAGATCCCCAACCGTTTGAAATTTTGACAACAATACTAGATAATACGTAAAAAAAGTCATTCGAAAAATAATCAAAAAATAATAATTTGTGAACCCAAATTCATTCCAAGTATATCACTCTCATCGCGTTAAATTTAATTTCACACCTCTTTTTTATTTTTTATTTTTTTTCAAATTCAAACAATCTTTCAAAAGCTCAAGCTTTTTTTCTATCCAATATTGACTTGAACATCGAACTGTCCTATTTCTTTTTACAGCAACAACAATGCACGTATGCTGCAAAAAAGATCCAAAATTCAAGAAGAAGAAGGAAGTGAAAACGAAATTCTTGCCCCGCCAATTCGGCGATCTCTCCCTCACCTACGACGTCCTCCAGGTGTTCGAAGGCAACTACCTGGCGCAAGTCACGATAGACAACTTCCACCCGCTTGGCCGCCTCGACCACTGGAACTTGACATGGGAATGGATGAAAGGAGAATTCATTTTTAACATGAGAGGTGCTTATACTCGCAAGAAGGACCCATCCGAGTGTATTTATGGACCTCAGGGACAGTACTATCAAGGCATGGATTTCACTCCTGTGATGAACTGTCAAAGGAGGCCTATCATCACTGATCTTCCTAAGGAGAAAGTTAATGATGAGAAAGTTGGGAAGTTGCCCTTTTGTTGCAAGAATGGAACTATCTTGCCCACCACCATGAATGCGACCGAGTCCAGGTCCATCTTTCAGTTGCAGGTATGGTTTGTTAGAATCTTACCATTCACGTTTTGATACCAGTTTTTTTTAAAATGGTTAGATTCACGTTATTGAAATGTTAAATTGAGTGAATCGTATGATTCGATTGTGATTTACCATGATACTGTTATGTTTGTATAAAATTATATTTTTACAAAATAAAAAGAACAGAAATTAATATTGATTTTTTTAGACAAATTATTAATTAGATTAATATATATTTATTTTATTTTAGTGTGTATTTTTATTTGTGTATATATAAATTATATATTATATATTATACTAAATGAAATTAATCTTACAATTCAAAATTCACAATTGACTATTTCAAGTAGGAAAATGATATGTTTAAAGAATTTTATACAAAATTTGTAATAAGAATTATGTGAGTGACATTTGTGAATTATGAGAACAATATTAGATATTTTCATTGTAAATGAAAGCATCACAAAAATTCATATAATTTTTTATTGTATATTATTTATCTTTTACCAAAGTAAAATGTTACCTCACTACAATTTTTATACAGAATCCTGCACCAAAATATCATTTTGGTAATTAAAAACATTTCAATTGACTATTTATTTTGAAATAATAAACTCAAAATTTAGCTAAATCATTAGGTACAAACTTTCTATATGAATTTTTTTTGTTTATATATGATTGCTCTTTAACAAAACGATTCACGATTTGAAAATTATGGTTACAGGTATATAAACTGCCTCCGGACATGAACCGAACTGCCCTAACTCCGCCTCAGCGATGGAAAATCAACGGCATTCTCAACCCACAATACAAATGCGGCCCTCCAATCAGAATAGACCCAAGTGAATTCCCCGACTCGAGTGGCCTCGCCGCCACCAGCTCCGCTGTAGCTAGCTGGCAAGTAACTTGCAACATAACCCGACCAAAACCCAAACAAGCCCGGTGCTGTGTCTCGTTCTCTGCCTACTATGCCGACGCTGTCATCCCCTGCAACACCTGCGCTTGTGGCTGCGATGATGACACCAAATGCAACCCTAACGCCCGACCTCTCGCTATCCCACCCGAGGCTCTGCTTGTTCCCTTTGCCAACCGAACCACAAAAGCAAAAGCTTGGGCGGCAATTAAACATCTCCACCTGCCCAGAACGCTGCCCTGTCCGGACAACTGTGGTGTCAGCATTAACTGGCATGTGGATACCGATTACAAGAGCGGGTGGACTGCCCGAATGACACTTTTTAACTGGCTGGAGACCCCGTTTGAGGATTGGTTCGCAGCTATCCAGATGAAGAGGGCTTACCGTGGGTACGAAAATGTATATTCTTTCAACGGCACCAAACTGCCCGAGCTCAACAACACTGTGTTTTTCCAAGGATTGAAGGGTTTGAATTATTTGGTTGGAGAGACAAATGGGACTACTCCGAATGGCCCGAGAGTACCTGGAAAACAGCAGTCGGTGATTTCGTTTTTAAAGAAACATACACCCGGGATTAACGTGGCACGTGGTGACGGATTTCCAACTAGAGTGGTATTTAACGGGGAAGAATGCGCGCTTCCACCAGAGTTTCCTAAGCAAAGTGGGGCACACAGGGCGAACATTGGCGTCCTGCCTGCTATTTTTATCACGATTATCACTTTTCTACTCATTACAAATCGGTTGGAGTTTTCAGATTGGTAGCTTTTATGAGAGATCACTTTGTTGAATGTGTGCTTTTTTGGGGGGGTGAAGCGAAAATGGAAGCAATGGAGGCAAATGTTGAAGGAGAACAAAACAAGAAAGAACCATCATTGGAAGACTGATGTTTTTTATGAGGAGATTTGTTAAACCATGTCTAGAGAGACACACACACTGCCATTGATTGTATGGGATTTCTACATTTACTATCAGTTATTTTTATATACAAAAAATGAACATGAACTTTGTTTCATGAATTGCAGAGTTGCTGGTGGTGGTTCACATATTTTTGTTCTCCTAAAAAGAAATTCCCAAAATTTATGAACTTTTGAATTCTCACCTCTCTTGCCATAGGTTTGACTATTATTTGCATTTGTTTATGTATGAATGTAATGTCGTTGAATGGAAAGACCATAGTGATCCGCTGTCCCATATTTCCCTATCCTTCAAAAAAAAAAATTGTACTTTTATGTCTCAAAATTTTCTTACTTTGAGATTCTCAGACAGTAATGATAAATGTGTCGGAACAAGAGGACCGTGAAATTTGAAGATAAGAGGATTTTTAGCCCCTCTGTTGGCGGCCCATTGTTTAATACTTACATAATAATATTCAAAAAAAAATAATATGTAGTTTAAAAGTTATATGTAATCTGTTCAGCATATTGACATGGTGTTCTCAAACTAATAATAGCAGTAGTAATGAATGAGTGAAACTGACCATACAGTTGGGAGAATTCGCTCTACTCAACACCAAGAGTCTTTCTTTGCTATCCAGCTGAAAGTAGAAATATGGTGGTGGTGGCGGCTTCCAAATTCCAACATTTCTCGAAACCAAAGCAAACCAAGCCTTAAGCCCTATCAAATACTATCGGCTACATGAATTCTTTTTCTCTACGCGATCCTATCAAAAACCATTTCGTTAGTCAAATTAAGTAGATACATATCTCTATTTACAACGTTAGCTAACGTTAATCTAGACCTACTCCGTCTCCTAATACTTCCATCTACCGTTACAGTGTCGCATCTCTTCACTACTGCCTCTATTGATCTCCATTGAATATGACCAAACCATCTCAATCGATTCTCTCTCATCTTATCTTCTATCGGTGCTACTCCTACCCATTCTCAAATACACTCATTCATAATTCTGTCTTGTCTAGTCTTGCAACACATCCACTTTAGCATTCTCATCTCAATCATACTTAACTTATCTATATGTTGTTTCTTGGTTGCCCAACATTCTGTCCCATACAACATCGCTTGTCTAATAGTCGTTCTATAGAACTTATATTTTAATCTAGTGGGTATCCGTTTATTGCAAAGTACCCCAGACGCACTTCTCCACTTACATCATCCCGCCTTAATCCTATGGGCTATATCCACATCAATCTCCCCTGCTGTTGTGATAATCGACCCTAAATAACGAAAATGTTCACTCTTAAACAATTCTTGGTTCTCAATCTTCACTTCTCCTCTGCTTTCATTGTTACGGTTACTAAATTTACACTCCATATACTCTGTCTTAGTTCTGCTTATCTGGAACCCTTTAGATTCAAGAGTTTTTCACCAAATCTCCAATTTTATGTTTACTCCTTCTCTAATCTCATCCACTAGCACGATATCGTCTACAAAAAACATATACTATGGGAAACTCAACTCATCCATAACTAAAGCAAAAAAATAAGGACTTAAGATAGATCCTTAGTGTAACCCTACAGTAATGGAAAATTCATTTGTCTCTCCAGCAAGCGATCTAATAGTAGTCACCACTCCTTCATACATGTCCCTAATCACATCAATGTAACCTTTTGTCATCCCTTTCTTCTCTAACACCCGCCATATGATATCCCGAGGCACTCTATCATATGCTTTCTCAAGGTCGATAAACGCCATATGAATGTCTCTTTTCTTTTCTCTATATTTTTCTATTACTCTCCTCAAAAAATAAATCGCTTCCATTGTTGACCTGCCAAGCATAAACCCAAATTGATTCTTTGACACCTCTGTTATATCTCGCAATCGGCGTTCCATCACCCTCTCCCACACTTTCATTATGTGACACATTAACTTGATTCCTCTGTAGTTGTTACAATTCTGGACGTATCCATTATTCTTATAGATTGGCACTAAAATACTCTTCCTCCACTTATCTGGTATGTTCCTAATCAACAAAATTTTGCTAAACAACATAATCAACCAAGCAACTCCTTTTTTACCCAAACACTTCCAAACTTCAATAGGGATATCATCGGGTCCTAAAACCTTATTTCATTTTACCTTCTTAAGTGCAATCTCCACTTCAAAGTTCTTAATCTTGCAATAGAACTTATAATCTTGATTTATCGTATTATTGGTTATTTTTTCCTCTACTGCCGTACCTCCATGTTCCTCATTTAATAATTTCTCAAAATAATTTTTTCATCTTTCCTTAATCTCTTCATCCTACATCTGCAAATTTATAGAATATATATATAGAGAGAGAGAGAGAGAGAGAGTTATGAGATTAATACAAGTAAAAACCATACTACAATTTTATATATATATATAGAGAGAGAGAGAGTTATGAGATTAATACAAGTAAAAACCATACTACAATTTTAATTTTTCAGAAAGGTAATGGTATGTTTACACAGCAAGAAGTAACACCATAAAAAACTAGGAACTGATATCATATGAACCTCTCTTCATTTAACACACAAAGGGAAATTCAACAAGGTTAAGGCAAAAGTTTGGCAGTATTTATTTTCAACCAGCACTCTCCACAATGCAGCCAATGCCTGAGAAATCAAAGCAGGAACGGCAGTTGATGACATTAAGGTTCCTATAAATGGCACTTGCGAAGAGTGCATTTCTATGCCATCTGCCAATCTAATTCCACACAACAAGCTTAAGTCTACAATATAACTCGGGATTTACCCAAATGAACAACAAAGGCAGAGTATATCAAATACATCAAGCCTTGAACAAGGGCAACTGCACCCACTCATGAATTGTCTTCACTGAGCTAAATTCCTATGTTCTTCCACTTAAAACCTCAGAAAGCTGTAAGCCACACCACTGAACTTAACAAATGTGGTAACTGAATGAGCGACACTGACAGAACTAATTACTGAAGAAAGAAGAGAATCAAAAGGTTAACTTAGACTCTAAATCCAGCTCCCAAAAAATCCACCAGCCATGGTTTTGTAGACAAAGTCATGTGATCAAAAGTTTCCCTTCACACTACTAGTAATGCTTTCAACATTTCGCAAATTTGAATATACATGTTTCAAATTTCATTCTCAAGCCAACTGTACTCTCATGCACACATCATGGATATCATAAACCAACTTGAGACTTGCAAGCATATTTGCTAATCTGAGACCCCTTCGAATTGGTGAACCGATTGCACAATAAGCAAAAACCCTCGAGCTTTAAAATTTTATATATTGAGGGCTGGAAAATTTCAAACAACAAAAATCAATAATCAATCAACAGTAAAATAAAAAAAAATAGCAGTAAAATTTAACGTTAAAAAAAAAAAGTTTAGAATTTAAAAAATGAGATTACTTATACTTACTTGCAAAAGCCATATCCATTTCCTCCTCAAATTCAGTCTGCCCCGGCTCACCTCGAATCCAATCTTGGGTACAAACCAATGCCTCAATGGTAGAAGGAAGCAATGAACTATGAAACTTGTTAAGAACCTTACCATCAGTACTAAATGCACACTCTGAAGTAAGTGAAGACACGGGAATGGCTAAAATGTCACGTGCCATCCTAGATAACACTTGAAACCTAGAAGAATTAGCCTTCCACCATTGCAAAATGTCGAATTCTTCCTCATCACTTGAAAGTTTGCTTCGGTGGAGTTTTTCCTCCATGTAGACATCTAATTCTGTCTTAATTTCCAAAATCTCTTCCTCGGTAAACTTGTAAAACTCTTCCATTAAGTCTGCTTTTATCTTGAAAGAAGAGGGGCACGTAACGGATGAAATACCCTTATCACAACTCTTACTAGAAGTGTCTTTCATACAAGAAGCCTCATATTCAGCTACATACTCGTCAAAAAGTTTACGAAGCTCATCTTCCACACGACCCATCAAATCTCCTACCAATCTAGAATCATAAATCTTGTTGTAGCAAAACCTCAAATACTTAAGCTTGAACCTAGGATCAAGAACAACAGCCATGGAAAGTAAAATGTTTGGTTCTTTCTCTATCCAATACTTCTCAAATTTCACTAGCATATTCAATGCCATCCTTCCAAGTAAAGAACCTAAATCAGTGGCTGTTTCACGCAACAACATTAGAATCCTATAAACCTCTTGAAAGAACACATTTGCTGTACAATATTTAGTTCTGGAAAATGTGTTAGCCACAATGAAAAAGGATTCAAGGAAATGATGAACAATCTTAGCCTTCTCCCAATCCTCAGGACTAGGTGGATCCTTAAAGTGTGGGTCACATGATCGCATACGATCGTATGCTTTCCTATAATGCAAAGCCGAACCAAGCATCTTGTATGTAGAATTCCACCGTGTGCAAATATCTAAAACCAACATCTTACCTCGAGGAATACGTTCTTGATCAACATATTGAAGAAATTCAACTTTTTTCCTAGGGGTTACCTTCACATATTTCACCGCATTGCGAACTCTACAAATTGAGTCCTTAATCTCATCCAATCCTTCTTGAACAATTGAGTTCAAAACATGACCCAAACAATGCACCTGAATAGCACGACCTTGGAGTAATAGCAAGCCTCTAGAAGAATAATGCGCTGAAAGGGTTCTTGCAAGAAGATCATTAGCAGTACTATCATCCAATGTAATGGTGCAAATCTTCTCAATATTCCACTCTAGCAAGCAATTTTTAACAATATCCGCAAGATTGTCAACACTTGCCTCAATCGGAACCATGACAAAGTTAATGATCCTCTTTTGTAACTTCCACCCATTATCAATAAAATGAATTTTAAGTGCCATATACTGCAGGCCTTGACTAGAGGTCCAAGCGTTAGTTGTTAAACACACCCTGGGGTTTGAACTTTGCAAAATCTCCTTCAAAATGTTTTTCTCAATCTCATAACATTTTATACTATCACTCCTCACCATGTTCGAAGACACAAAGTTATACTTCGGGTAGATACCCAAAATAAACTTTTGAAAGGAAGGATCTTCAACAAAATTAAATGGCAACTCCAAATTAATTATAAGTTCTGTAAGGTCACGCCAACTACGCTCTTGATCAAATTTCCATGGGCTAACATTACTAGCTTGCTCCAAGCTTCCCTTTTCATAATTCAGAAGTGATTGAGACTTGTCCTCATTTTCATTCTTGTAAACTGCACACCGTCGGAGAAATATGTGACGCTTCAAATGGGTTGTTCCTGCTGCGCTTGAACAAGAGAATAACTTTTCACAGTAATTGCACATACATTCTTTGTGTGTTCCGGGCATGTTCTCCAGTTTTGTGAAATGTTCCCAAACCTTAGATTTTAACCTGCCTTCTCTTTTCCTCTTTTCACCTGTTCTTGTTTGCAAAGAAGTAGCATCCACGACATATTCTTGTCTTACATCCAACATCTAAACAAATGAAGATAGTGGTACCATTAGAAATTTAATACTTCAGTGAATAATGAGCATTGTAATTGAAGATACACATACTAGTGGTGTCAATATAGTTTTCACAGTACTATTTTTTACCCCAAAAAAATGTAAACATCACCTCTGAAACAGCTGTTTTCAAGTTGTATCAATGTGTGAGGTTGTATACAGTGATGTTTAGGAGACTTGGAGCAATATCTTGGTCTAAATTAGATGCAGCAAACCAAAGGGATTCGTGAGTACAAATATTATATTTAAAAGAGACAAAAAGAAAAAAAGAGAAACAACAGATTGAATCCAATGCTTAAGACTAACAAGTAACCATGGTGCAGTCATGGAACCTTCCATATAAAATCACAATTTATTGTTCTTAAAAAGCAAAAAGAACCAAAAAAATGAAACAAAATTTGTGAAATAATATACCAAACAGATCAGTATCCGTACATTTTTAAAGAAAAATATTAGTGCATAAAGTAATTCCACAGTACATTAACTAAACTAACAACTATCTTCCAAAGTTTAAAAGTGTTGAAGCAAATAAGAAACAGAGAACATTTAGGCAGTGTTTGGTAATAAAGGTAAAATGGAATAACCGGAATGATCCATTCTCAAATTTTGTTCACTAAAAAATATAGAAAATGCATTGTAAATGGAATCATCATACACCACACTATTGTGATTTGTTTGGTTCACCATAGTGAAATAAAATAGAACCATAGTGAAATAAAATAGAATGCTCATTCCTTAACCTCAGCATGGACTATTCGCTTACAATGATGAATGATAATTCTATTGGTAATACATTTTTCATCAATTTTAGTGAACCCAACATGGGAATGAGTTTCATTTCATTTAATTTGCAACCCCTCCCAAACACCCATTAATGGGTACTTATTGGGCATTGTTTTTTTCATTCCAATGAACCAAACAGATCTCATTTCATAACCCAATGACTAGGGGTGAAAAACGAGCCAAATGAGCTGAACAGTTAACTGTTCAAACTTGGTTTGAAAACTTTAACGAGTTTCAAAATTTATTCAAGCTCGGTTCATTAAACTGTCAAGCTATCTCAAACGAGCTTTTGTCAAGCCAAGCTCGAGTAGTTTGGTACTTTTAAATAATTTTAGACTTATTAAACTGAGCCAAACGAATAATTAACTATTCGAGCCTGGTTTAAAAACTTTAATGAGCTCCAAAAATGTGTTCAAGATTGGTTTGTTTATTTAACAGATCTCAAATGAGCTTTTAACCAGCCAAACACGAGTTGAGCTCGAGTTATTTGGTTCATTTATCACCCTACCAATGACCCTTAACACATGAATAGTACTACTAGGTCATGTTTGATTCACAAGATTAATAGTGAAGTATTAATAATCCTATTAAATTAGTGTGGTATTCACTATCCAATTGGATTAATATCCATGGGATTAATAATCCCACCCCTACCCCATTATTAATAATCCTATAAATTTGTTAGATTAATTATCCATTGGATTAATAATCCTATGTTAAAACAAACATAGAATAATTGGGTCCACGGATTAATAATCCTAATCCCATGCTCTAATCCACCCAATCAAACATGCCACTAAGGAACTAAAAATTGAGTCTACCCATTTGGTTTTACTAATTAACTGAACACCCTAAATCTTAAAATACACAAGTTTATGTTTATATATGCTTGTGTGTGTTCAATGAATGTATGTGTACATGAACAAGATTTACAGACATAATTTTACATCAATTGGAAATCAATCAAGAAATTATACAGTTTTAGTACCAAATGGAAACAAGTAAAAATCTAGAACCTATAGTGGGAACAAACTTGAATGAAACCTACTATACTGTGTAACTTGATGAGTTCTTCAATGTAGATAAAGAAATTACTTGAATTTTTCAAGATTTTTGCGCAGTTTCAACTGGTGGCAACCGATTTGATAGTGGAGAAGTGAGCTGTGAATTGCGATCAGTGGCGAGTAGGTGGGCAGAGAGACCTAAACGATTGGGAAAATAAAAATAAAAAAATTGAAATAAGGGCCCGTTTGGCAGAATTTTTTTTTTTTTAAAATAAATTTCTTGTTTTTTGAAATAAAAGTTGTTAGAAAAATGTTACTATGGCCTATTTTGAAAAGATAATAAAAAAGTATTTTTTTAAGCTTTTAATCAAGTTTTTGGCTTCTTTAAACAAATGATTTAAGAAGTTGATAAAAAGTTACTTTTGACTTTTTTTTATTAATGTTAGTTTATGATGTCAAATCATAATAAAATGACCAAACTATCCCGACTCAATTTAAAATATTTACAACTTCACTCATATAGCACATTTTGACTCATGAGGAGTAAAATTGTAATTTTAAAACTAACTTCCCAAATATCTTTAAATATAAAAAAACCAACTTTTAACTTTTACTACAAACTTAAAAAAGTGATTAAAAATCAAGTTTCCAAAACAGCACTATATGCTTTTGGCAAATATTAAAAAAATACTCTTTTTTTTATTCAGAAAAATTAGGTAGGATTTTTTGTCTTTCGAATTTTTTTAATTTTTTTTTTTAGATCTTTCTAAACTAAAAAATAAAAATAAAAATATTACTAAAGACAAAAATATCTAAGAAAAAAAAATGAATTTTTAACTACTTGTCAAACGTATTAGATTTTGTTAAAAATAACTTTTTCTCCTCAATTGTCAATTAAATAAGTTGACACCAAATAATCAAAATGTTATTAGCACAAAAAAGCGCGCACACAAAAAAAAAATGATGAAAAGCCTAAATAAATAAATAAAAAATCACCAACACAAAAAAGAAAAGCCAAATAACTTTTTCACTCGTTTTTTCTCCGCTTCTCATTTCAAAATAATAAATAAATAATTAAAATAGGTTAATTTCACTTTTATTTCTAAATTATTGTTATTTATTTTGCTATTTCCACTCTATTTTGCTGCAAAGTATATTTTGAGTAAAATGGAGTACGAATAGTAGCTCCCTTTATTTTTTATTTCATTTCTAACCTATCAATTTCATAATTTAATTTGTAATTTTTATTTTTTTTCATAAGATTCAATGATGGAGTAAAATTCATCATGATTAGTACCTAACTTAATAGGCAAAAATAAAGTTCTATAATTCATATGATTCACTCGTTTTTTTCTCCACTTCTCATTTCAAATTGAATGCTTGCTTGGTTTAAATTGTTCAATTTTTCATGACCATTTTGCCCATCAAATTAAATTATAAAAGAGAGTTTAATGAGATTGTTTGGATGTTTAAAAAGTCCAATTTTTATTTTTTATGTTTTCTAAATAAGTAAACAAATCAAAAACATGTTTGTTATGAAGTAAAAAAAAAAAAAGTCAAAATAATTAATTAAAAATGAATGTTTGCTTGGTTTAAATTGTTCAATTTTTTATGATCATTTTGCCCATCAAATCTATCTACCTATCTATCTATCTATACTATATCTATACTATATATATATAATCAAATGTAATGTTTTCTCAAAAGGCTCCAAAAACCTATTCCTAAATTCTCATAATTTTATAAAAATAAAAAAATACATGGCATCTCTCTTCACCTCTCTTCCTACTATTCAGGCCTTTCCACTCCCTCTTTCTATAATAAAATATAAAATAAAATAATAAAATATTCATTTATATCCACATTCATCTATATCCATCACCCACAACTCCCACATCTATATTCATCCATATCCATCACTTATAACTCCTACATACACGTTTTTGTATTCAGTTTATTTCATATTTCAATCAAATTCAATCAAAATATAAAATGAAATAATAAAATATTCATTTATATCCACATTCATCTATATCCATCACCCACAATTCCCACATTTATATTTATCCATATCCATCACCTACAACTCCTACATATACGTTTTTGTATTCAATTTATTTCATGTTTCAGTCAAATTCAATCATTCTCTTTCATCTACTCATCTTTTTTTCTTTCATCTACCTATCTTTTCTCATACTAACTCATCATTTTCATTATTATATTTTGCAAGTTTGATGATCTGCGAAAATCATATTATCTTCTCCATTGTTACATTTTCTTAGTTTGATGATTTGCAAAAATTATTACAAGATGAGTGTAATATTATTTCGTACTTTATATCTTTGTGTATATATAGATTTCTTCTTCCCAATATTTTTCAATTCATCGACACATCTTTTTCATCTTCTTCATTTTTATTATCCTAATATTATTTCTTATTTTATATGCATTTTTTTTCAATGTTTATTATTTGTGTATACATATTTCTTTTTCTCAATGTTTTTCAATTCATCTACACATCTTAATCAAATTCGATTTGTTTTCTTTTTCCTAATATTTTTCAATTCATTCATGCATATTTTCATCTTCTCCATTTTTATATTCCTAATATTATTTCTTTCTTTATATGCATTTTTTCAGTATTTATTACTTTTGTATGTATATATTTCTTTTTCTCAATATTTTTTAGTTCATCTACACATCTTTTCATTTTTTTCATTATTACATTTACTTGCTTTTAAATTTGTGGTTTACATTTGTTCTTCAAGTTGATTATATTAGATTTGTTTCTTCTCATATAACAGTGTTGATATCTTCTTTAACTTTTATAAACCCTCTGCTGTACATTTCAAAAGTAATTTACCTAAAATTTAAGAAAATTAAATGTCTATCACATAACTTAAATAAATTAAAATAAATCTCAATCTCAATTAAATAAATTAATAAAAAAATATAAAAGATCACGGCGCAAGCGTGGGCATTTAAGTCTCAATTGATGGTTTTGAATGCTGGTGTGGATGAGCTCAAGGCGTGGAAGGTGTATGTTGGGTTTCAATATGATGAGAACTTGGTGTCCGCGGATGGTGCGGTGGTGATGGATGCGGAGGACCTCCCGGCTCGGGTTGGAAAGAACGGTACCACTCTTGCCGGGTACCCGATGACCGATTTGAAGACGGCGATTGAGACTGCCGGGGATTATACGCAGATTCAAACCACGGTGGAGCTGACCGGGACACAATTCGGGCTGAAGAAGGGAACTCCCATGCCCAAGACTATTCGGCTTGTCAATGACGGATATAAGTAGGGATGTGCGCAGTGCGGGTTGGTACGGTTTAACAGAAAAATAAAAATCGTATGACAGGTGACGGATTGATAAAAATGTCATTAAAATTTGTCATTTTTCTTATTAAAAATCGACAGTTCGGTTGGCAAATAATGGAGGATTTGCCTTGGCAATTCGGGCGGATTGACGGTTTATAAAAAATATTATAGAAGACAGAGAGTAAAATTGAAGACAGAATAAAATTAAATTTAAAATTTTGAACTTGAACTTTTGAATTTGAATACTGAAATTAAATAACTTTTAAAAAAAATTGAATACTGAATTTGAACTAAAATCAAAATTGAATACTGAAATTAAAGTTGAATACTGAATTTGAACTTCAACTTTTGTTAGATTTAATAGAATTTAACAATATTGAACTCTATTTATAATATAAAAAAAATCAAATATCGAACTTGCCAGGTACAACAAATTTTTTTTTTTTTTTTGAATCTATATTATGTCATGCTTCTAGTATATATTAAAAAAACATCAATAGGTAACTTGGTTTTTGATTTTTTATTTTTATATATATATATATATATATTTATATTTGAATCTATACCCTCAGATTATGTCATGCTTCTCCTAGTATATATTAAAAAACCATCAACAGGTAAACTATATATCAATGATGTTATATATATATTTGAATCTATACACTCAGATTATATATATATATATATTTGAATCTAAACTGGTTTTTGATTTTTAATTTATATATATACATATAAATATATCAATGAGGGCTAACAAACAAACAACATTGCGGAGTACAGAACAAAGAAATAGAGATCAGCGAGAGAAAAAGAAAAAAAGCAAAGAGAGAGAGAGAGAGAGATCAATGAAGCGAAAGAGAAAAGAGCAGAAAGAGCAAGAGAGTCACGTACCGAAGTGACGAGTCGACGACGACGAGTAGTCGCTGATCGGAAAGGGAAGGAGACAGCGGCGGCGGCGGTGGTGAGGAGAGACTACAGCGGCGGTGAGCCAATCAGCGAGGTGCGGAATGAGACCAAAAGACAGCGGCGATGAATCGACATGAATGAATGAGATGAAATGTGTTGGTCAACTAGGTTTAGTTGAAGAATTATTGTGTGTGTGTGAGTATTTGTGTGATAGATGTGTATGTGTCTAATCTATGGCTGAAATTTCATGCTGCGTGTGTAGTGTAGCACAAGATTTTTTTTTGTTTTTTGCAACAGAGTCGGGTCGGGTCGGGTCAGTTATAACCGCAGCCTGGCAAATTTTCACCCACCACCTATGCCGACCCGCCAGAGTTGGAACCCCAACCCTCCTGTCATGGTTCAAAAAATGCGCGGTTCAAAACGATTCAAAATGTTTTGGGAGTGTTATGCACACCTAGATATAAGTGTCCTAAACCAACTAAACGCAAGAAAAACTGTCGGCCAGTGAGTGGGCAGGCGCGACCTGGGGGTACTTAGCACGATTGATCTTATTTAAGTTACATCATCTTATTTAAATCACATCACCTCTCTAACACATCACATCAAACCCAACCCAAACCCACCAATAAGTCAAAAAATACACTTTTTTAGGACATCCCAAACCAACCCTAAGAATGACTTTAGCATTACACCGTCCTATTTACTTTTTTTACAGGCAACACTATGCATATCTATTGTAAAAAAGATCCAAAATACGAAAGATCCCCAACCGTTTGAAATTTTGACAGCAATTCTAGATAATAGGTAAAAAAGTAATTCGAAAAATAATCAAAATAAAAAATAAAAAAATTTGTGGACCCAAATTCATTCCAAGTATATCACTCTCACCTCATTAAATTTAAATTCACACATCTTATTTGTTTTTGTTCTGACATGGCCAGGCCCATAAAGGCTACAGCCCACGATGAACAACCCCGAGCCCATCACTTAAGACCCATAACATAAACCGGCTGGTGAAGCCCAGACAGCTGGAGGCCAACTGAGCATGAAGAGCTAATAACATTCGGACACATGGCAGGTGCAGAACAGGCCACGTCAGCAGACAAAGATCTACAAAGTTATTGCTACAACACATCACCATTAATGCAACCCATCACAGCATTTATTACGACAACACCTCCCCGTCGGAACAGCGTCCCCTTACTCTATACAGGGCAAGCGACAACATAGGCTTTCGACGGGAGGGACACGTCGGAAGGGACAGTGAAATGATTACCAAAGGATATAAGCAAGCATCGAAGACAAGAAGAAGGTTAAGCTTTTCTATCTCTAATCCCTCTCTACATACTTCATCTCCTTTCCTACTTGCTAATTTGCTCGTCGGAGGGTTCGCTGGGGGACTACCCCGTTCCCCACTGAACTTACTTGTAGGTCGTCTAGTGAACTCCGCTACCCGGACGTGGACTCGAGGAACTTGGATCGGTCCAGCCCATCCACCGAGAACGAACTGTATCCTCATGTTCTTTTCAAATTCAAACAATCTTTCAAAAGCTCAAGCTTTTTCCCATTCAATACTGACTTGAACATCGAACTGTCCTATTTCCTTTTTACAGCAACCACAATGCACGTATGCTGCAAAAAAGATCCAAAATTCAAGAAAAAGAAGGAAGTGAAAACGAAATTTTTGCCCCGTCAATTCGGGGACCTCTCCCTCACCTACGACGTCCTCCAGGTGTTCGAAAGCAACTACCTGGCGCAAGTCACGATCGACAACTTCCACCCGCTCGGCCGCCTCGACCACTGGAACTTGACATGGGAATGGATGAAAAGAGAATTCATTTTTAACATGAGAGGTGCTTATACTCACAAGAAGGACCCATCCGAGTGTATTTATGGACCTCAGGGACAGTACTATCAAGGCATGGATTTCACTCCTGTAATGAACTGTCAAATGAGGCCTATCATCTCTGATCTTCCTAAGGAGAAAGCTAATGATGAGAAAGTTGGGAAGTTGCCCTTTTGTTGCAAGAATGGAACTATCTTGCCCACCACCATGAATGAGATCGAGTCGAGGTCCATCTTTCAGTTGCAGGTATGGTTTGTTAGAATCTTACCATTCACGATTCGATACCAGTTTTTGTTAAAAATGGTTGGATTCATGTCGTTGGAATGTTAAATTGAGTGAATCGTATGATTCCATTGTGATTCGCCATGATACTGTTATGCTTGCATAAAATTATATTTTTGCAGAATAAAAAGAACAGAAATTAAGTAATTATATTGATTTTTTTATACGAATTATTAATTAGATTAATATATTTTTATTTTATTTTATTTTATTTTAGTGTGTATTTTTATTTGTGTATATATAAATTATATATTATACTAAATTAAATTAATCTTACAATTCAAAATTCACGATTGACTATTTCAAGTAGAAAAATGATATTTTTATAGAATTTTATACAAAATTTGTAATAAGAATGAAAAAAATTTGACAAATTGGGGGAAAAAAATTAAATATAATTCACCCCACTCAAAAATATATCACTACATATTTATTTTTGACACAAACTGGTGTTTGTTTTTATTTTTGTTTTTATATTTTTTTAGCCAAACGAAGCACAACAGCTCTACTTGATTTCATCACCACCGTCCACCTATTTGTTATTATTTTTGTTTTTCTTCTTTTTTTAGCCAAACAGAGCACAACGGCTCTATTTGGTTTCATCACCACCGTTCATATGTCTCTCTTCTCTTCTCTCTCTCTCTCTCTCTCAGTCTTTGTCTTTCTCTATTTGGTTTCATTATCACCTCATCCCTCTCAGTCTTTGTCTCTCTCTCTCTCTCTCTCTTTTTCACTCTTAGATATCATCTCTTCTTCCTCCATCATCGAGAGTCTCTCTCTCTACTCTCCGTCTCTTTGTTCTCTATCCATCACCTCTGCCCTTCTTTGTTCTCCATCTCTCTCTTCTCTGTCCATCACCAATTCCTTTTGAATCGATTGTCCATGTCTCCAAATCTCACAAACCCACCTCCAAATCTATCTCTCTCCCTCTCACTCTCACTCTTCATCTCTCTCTTACTGTCGTCTACCCCTATCCCTCTGTTTCTCTCACTGTATCATCTGTATCAAAGAACACCAAGAAGATTACGTATCTGTATCATCTGTATCAAAGAACACAAAGAAGATCATCTATCTCTCTTCTCCTTCTCACCGTCAAGTATTTTTTTTTACTTCACTGCGTTCATTTTCTTTTTTTCTTTTTTCTTTTTTAAATTTTGTTTGCTTCAAATTGATGAAATTGAAATTTGGAAAATTGAAAATTTGGTGATTGTGTGTTTGGTATGTTGAAATTTAGAAAGTTGAAATTTGGTGATTTTGTGTTTGGTATGTTGAAATTTGGAAAGTTGGAATATATTATTCCATCTCTGGTAATAATTTCTCCAAAAATCTATTATAATGGCAAATTTTTTGTTCCACTGTGTTTTTATTTTATTTTATATTATTGTTCCATCTCTAGTATATTATTGTTCCACTGTGTTTATTTCTTCCATAAAAATTTTGGAACCAAATTCTGTTTATTTGGATGATGTGGCAAGTTTGGCAATTGCTAAACTTGTTGCCAAATTTGAGAGATGAAATGACATTTGCCAAATTTGGCAGGGGTTATAGCAGCCCATTGGACTAACATTTTTTAAAACTTTTGTCAAATTTTGACAATGGCAGCTCAGATAGCTTGTCATTAGAGATGCTCTCAGGAAGGATTGGAATCCACCAAACTGTCAATCATAGGATACATTGTCCTCGGACTATTTGTTAAACTGCATTTATATCCTATATTTGTTTAATCATGAGATTAGATGTCAAGAAATAACTATTTGGTTAGATAGGATATGAATCCTATATTTGTTTAAGATATTATAGAAAAAGATAAATGTTCAAATGACTATTTTATCCTTTTCAATTATTTACCAAGTAATAGCAATATATCTTTAATATTTTAATTATTTTTAACTAGATTAAATAAAAATTTATTTTATTTTATTTTTTACACAATTAAATAAACTTATTTTTTTTAAATTAAATAAATAAAATATCAATAAAAATATATATTATTTTTTAATTAAAATTATTTTAAAAAATAATAATAATGAAATTAAATAAAACATCTATTAAAATTTAAATAATGAAATTAAATAAAATATAAACAAAATTTTAAAATAAAACATCAATAGAATATCTATAAAAAATTATTTTAAAAAATTAAATAAATAAAATATCAATAAAAATTAAATAAAATTATTTTATTTTTAAATTGAGACATTTAAATTTTATTAAATATAATACATAATTAAATAATAGAAGGTCAAAATAGTTATTTCACCACCTAATCCCATATTCCCCTTGTCCCTCCATTTGTGTCCCACCTCCCATGGGACACAATAGTTCAATGAATTTGGAACTATTAGTCCAGAGAGACTAATAGTCCGATGTTAAAATTTTGAACCAAACAACGAACTATTAGTCCAGATGAACTAATAGTCCAATCCCACCCCTTAATCCCTCAAAACAAACACCACCAAAGGGAAATTCAACAAGGATAAGGCAAAAGTTTGGCAGTATTTATTTGCAACCAGCACTCTCCACAGTGCAGCCAATGCCTGAGAAATCAAAGCAGGAACGGCAGTTGATGACATTAAGGTTCCTATAAATGGCACTTGTGAAGAGTGCATTTCTATGCCATCTGCCAATCTAATTCCACACAAGAAGCTTAAGTCTACAATATAACTCGGGATTTACCCAAATGGACAACAAAGGCAGAGTATATCAAATACATCAAGCCTTGGACAAGGGCAACTGCATCCACTCTTGAATTGTATTCCACGAGCTAAATTCCTATGCTCTTCCACTTAAAAACGCAGAAAGCTGTAAGCCACACCACTGAACTTACAAAATGTGGTAACTGAACGAGCAACACCGACAGAACTAATTACTGAAGAAAGAAGAGAATCAAACAGTTAACTTTGACTCTAAATCCAGCTCCCACAAAATCCATTTCATAGACAAAGTCATGTGATCAAAAGTTTCCCTGCACACTACTAGTAATGCTTTCAACATTTCGCAAATTTGAATATACATGTTTCAAATTTCATTCTCAAGAGAACTGTACTCTCATGCAACACATCATGGATATCATAAACCAACTTGAGACTTGCAAGCATATTTGCTAATCCGAGACCCCTTCAAATTGGTGAACCAATCGCACAGTAAGCAAAAACCCTGGAGCTTTAAAATTTTATATATTGAGGGCTGGAAAATTTCAAACAACAGAAATCAATAATCAATCAACAGTAAAAAAAAAAAAAAAAATAGAAGTAAAATTTAACGTTAAAAAAAAGTTTAGAATTTAAAAAATGAGATTACTTATACTTACTTGCAAAAGCCATATCCATTTCCTCCTCAAATTCGGTCTGCACCGGCTCACCTCGAATCCAATCTTGGGTACAAACCAATGCCTCAATGGTAGAAGGAAGCAATGAACTGTGAAACTTGTTAAGAACCTTACCATCGGTACCAAATGCACACTCTGAAGTAAGTGAAGACACGGGAATGGCTAAAATGTCACGTGCCATCCTAGATAACACTTGAAACCTAGAAGAATTAGCCTTCCACCATTGCAAAATGTCGAATTCTTCCTCATCACTTGAAAGTTTGCTTCGATGGAGTTTTTCCTCCATGTAGACATCTAATTCTGTCTTAATTTCCAAAATCTCTTCCTCCTCGGTAAACTTGTAAAACTCTTCCATTAAGTCTGCTTTTATCTTGAAAGAAGAGGGGCTTGTAACTGATGAAATACCCTTATCACAACTCTTACTAGAAGTGTCTTTCATATGAGGAGCCTCATATTCAGCTACATACTCGTCAAAAAGTTTACGAAGCTCATCTTCCACACGACCCATCAAATCTCCTACCAATCTAGAATCATAAATCTTGTTGTAGCAAAACCTCAAATACTTAAGCTTGAACCTAGGATCAAAAACAACAGCCATGGAAAGTAAAATGTTTGGTTCTTTCTCTATCCAATACTTCTCAAATTTCACTAGCATATTCAATGCCATCCTTCCAAGTAAAGAACCTAAATCAGTGGCTGTTTCACGCAACAACATTAGAATCCTATAAACCTCTTGAAAGAACACATTTGCTGTACAATATTTAGTTCTGGAAAATGTGTTAGCCACAATGAAAAAGGATTCAAGGAAATGATGAACAATCTTAGCCTTCTCCCAATCCTCAGGACTAGGTGGATCCTTAAAGTGTGGGTCACATGATCGCATACGATCGTATGCTTTCCTATAATGCAAAGCCGAACCAAGCATCTTGTATGTAGAATTCCACCGTGTGCAAATATCTAAAACCAACATCTTACCTCGAGGAATACGTTCTTGATCAACATATTGAAGAAATTCAACTTTTTTCCTAGGGGATACCTTCACATATTTCACCGCATTGCGAACTCTACAAATTGAGTCCTTAATCTCATCCAATCCTTCTTGAACAATTGAGTTCAAAACATGACCCCAACAATGCACCTGAATAGCACGACCTTGGAGTAATAGCAAGCGTCTAGAAGAATAATGCCCTGAAAGGGTTCTTGCAAGAAGATCATTAGCAGTACTATCATCCAATGTAATGGTGCAAATCTTCTCAATATTCCACTCTAGCAAGCAATTTTTAATAATATTCGCAAGATTGTCAACACTTGCCTCAATCGGAACCACGACAAAGTTAATGATCCTCTTTTGTAACTTCCACCCATTATCAATAAAATGAATTTTAAGTGCCATATACTGCAGGCCTTGACCAGAGGTCCAAGTGTTAGTTGTTAAACACACCCTGGGGTTTGAACTTTGCAAAATCTCCTTCAAAATGTTTTTCTCAATCTCATAACATTTTATACTATCACTCCTCACCATGTTCGAAGAGACAAAGTTATACTTCGGGTAGATACCTAAAATATACTTTTGAAACGAAGGATCTTCAACAAAATTAAATGGCAACTCCAAATTAATCATAAGTTCTGTAAGGTCACGCCAACTACGCTCCTGATCAAATTTCCATGGGTCAACATTATTAGCTTGCTCCAAGCTCGCCTTTGCATAATTCAGAAGTGATTGAGACTTGTCCTCATTTTCGTTCTTGTAAACTGCACACTGTCTGTGCAAAATGTGACGCTTCAAATGGGTTGTTCCTGCTCTGCTTGAACAAGAGAATAGCTTTTCACAGTAATTGCACATACATTCTTCGCGCTTTCCAGGCATGTTCTCCAGTTTTGTGAAATGTTCCCAAACCTTAGATCTTAACCTGCCTTCTCTTTTCCTCTTTTCACCTGTTCTTGTTTGCAAAGGAGTAGCATCCACGACATATTCTTGTTTTACATCCAACATCTAAACAAAAGAAGACAGTGGTACCATTAGAAATTTAATACTTTGGTGAATAATGAGCATTGTAATTGAAGATATGCATACTAGTGGTGTCAATATAGTTTTCACAGCACTATTTTTTACCCCAAAAAAATGTAAACATCACCTCCGAAACTGCTGTTTTCAAGTTTTATCAATGAGTGAGGCTGTATACAGTGATGTTTAGGTGACTTGGAGCAATATCTTGGTCTAAATTAGACACAGCAAACCAAAGGGATTCGTGAGTACAAATATTATATTTAAAAGAGAAAAGAGAAACAACAGATTGAATCCAATGCTTAAGACTAACAAGTAACCATGGTGCGTGCATGGAATCTTCTATATAAAATCACAATTTATCGTTCTTAAAAAGCAAAAAGAACCAAAAAAAAAAAAAAAACAAAATTGTGAAATAATATACCAAACAGATCAGTATCCGTACATTTTAAAAGAAAAATATTAGTGCATAAAGTAATTCCACAGTACATTAACTAAACTAACAACTATCTTCCAAAGTTTAAAAGTGTTGAAGCAAATGAGAAACAGAGAACATTTAGGCAGTATTTGGTAATAAAGGTAAAATGTAATGACCGGAATGATCCATCCTCAAATTTTGTTCACTAAAAAATATAGAAAATGCATTGTAAACGAAATCTTCATACACCACACTATTGTGATTTGTTTGGTTCACCATAATGAAATAAAATAGAATGCTCATTCCTTAACCTCAACATCGACTATTCGCTTACAATGATGAATGATAATTCTATTGGTAATACATTTTTCATCAATTTTAGTGAACCAAACATGGGAATGAGTTTCATTTCATTGAATTTGCAACCCCTCCCAAACACCCATTAATGGGTACTTATTGGGCATTGTTTTTTTCATTCCAATGAACCAAACAGATCTCATTTCATAACTCAACGACTAGGGGTGAAAAACGAGCCAAATGAGCTGAACAGTTAACTGTTCAAACTTGGTTTGAAAACTATAACGAGTTTCAAAATTTATTCAAGTTCGGTTTGTTAAACTGTCGAACTGACCTCAAACGAGCTTTTATCAAGCCAAGCTCGAGTCGTTTGGTACTTTTATATAATTTTAGACTTATTGAACTGAGCCAAACGAACAATTAACTATTCAAGCCTGGTTTAAAAACTTTAACAAGCTCCAAAAATGTGTTCAAGATTGGTTTGTTTATTTAACAGATCTCAAACGAGCTTTTAACCAGCCAAACACGAGTTGAGCTCGAGCTATTTGGTTCATTTATCACCCTACCAATGACCCTTAACACATGAATAGTACTACTAAGGAACTAAAAATTGAGTCTACCCATTTGGTTTTACTAATTAACTGAACACCCTAAATCTTAAAATACACAAGTGTATGTTTATGTATGTTTGTGTGTGTTCAATGAATGTATGTGTACATGAACAAGATTTACAGACATAATTTTACATAAATTGGAAATCAATCAAGAAATTATACAGTTTTAGTAACAAATGGAAACAAGTAGAAATCTAGAATCTATAGTGGGAATGAAACCTACTATACTGTGTAAATTGATGAGTTCTTCAATGTGGATAAAGAAATTACTTGAATTTTTCAAGATTTTTGCGCAGTTTCAACCGGCGGTAACCGATTTGAGAGTGGAGAAGTGAGCTGCGTATTGCGATCAGTGGCGAGTAGGTGGGCAATAAGACCTGAACGATTGGGAAAATAAATAAAGGAAAATTTGAAATAAGGCCTAGTTTGGCAGATTTTTAAAAAAAATAAATTTCTTGTTTTTTGAAATAAAAGTTGCTAGAAAAATGTTACTGTGCGTTTGGCAAATATTAAAAAAGTACTTTTCTTTTTTTTATTCAGAAAATTTAGGTAGGGATTTTTGTCTTTCGAAATTTTTTATTTATTTATTCTTTTTAGATCTTTCTAAACTAAAAAATTAAAATTAAAATATTACTAAAGATAAAAATATCCAAGAAAAAAAAAAAGGTGATTTTTTAACTACTTGTCAACAAACATAGTAGATTTTGTTAAAAATAACTTTTTCTCCTCAATTGTCAATTAAATAAGTAGAAACCAAATGGACTTTTCTTAAGTGTGCAATTGCACACCATGTGCCACTTACATAAAAAGTGTAAGTGTAAGGTGTAAATATAAGTGTAAGGTGTAAGTGTAAGGTGTAAGTGGGTTGCATATGGTGTGCAACCTCAAAAAAGGTGTAAGTGTAAGGTTTAATTTTTCACAAAAGATGTAAGTGTAAAGTGTAAGTGTAAGGTATAAGGTGTAAGGTGTAAGTTGCACAACATAACCAAACCCAACAAATCAAAATGTTATTAGCTTAAATAAGCGCGCGCACCAAAAAAAATAAAAAAAATGATGAAAAGCCTAACACAAAAATCACCCACCCAAAAAGAAAAAGCCTAAACTAGGTTAATTTCGCTTTTATTTCTAAATTATTCTTAATTTCATCTTGTTGCAAATATACTATTTTCTTTATACATAGAAGGGAGTATATTTAGAGTAAAATGGAGTGCGAATAGTGGCTCCTTTTATTTTTTATTTCATTTCTAACCTATCAATTTCATAATTTAATTTGTAGCATTTTTTTTTCTTCATAAGATTCAATGGAGTAAAATTCATCAAAATTAGTACCTAACTTAATAGGCAAAAATATAGTTTTATAATTCGTATGATTCACTCGTTTTTTTCTCCACTTCTCATTTCAAAATAATAAATAAATAATTAAAATTGAATGTTTGCTTGGTTTAAATTGTTCAATTTTTCATGACCATTTTGCCCATTAAATTAAATTATAAAAGAGAGTTTAATGGGATTATTTGGACGTTTAAAAAGTCCAATTTTTTATTTTTTATTTTTTCTAAATAAGTAAACAGATCAAAAACATGTTTGTCATCAAGTAAAAAAAAAAAATCAAAATAATTAATTAAAAATGAATGTTTGCTTGGTTTAAATTGTTTGATTTTTGATGACAGTTTTGCCCATCAAATTAAATTATAAAAGAGAGTTTTATGAGATTGTTTGGACGTTTAAAAAGTCCTTTTTTTTTTTTTTTGGCTAAATAAGTAAACAAATCAAAAACATGTTTGTCATCAAGTAAAAAAAATCAAAAATTCAATCAGCATCAATTTTTTATATTCTACAAAGTAAAAGGGTAAAAGTCATTATATTATTATTCGAAACAAATCAATTTTTTGAAATTATACCAATCAAAAAACAAAACATAAAAAAACCTTATAATTTCCAAAAAATATCAAAGAAACGCATCCAGGGAATCGAACCCTGGTCAGTACCGTGTGATAGGGAATCGAACCCTGGTGAGTACCGTGGGAGGGTACTATGATACCACTACACCAAATGGGCTTAGGTGTTGGTAGCTTCTCACAAGTTTAACATATTCAAAACTTAATAAATTGAAAAACAAAAAGTTTACCAATATCCCAAACTTTGAGCTACCTTTTGGCAAACACTTTTTTGAATTGAGACTTTTTTAACTTGAGACAAAAAAGTTTGTCTGAGTTATTTTTTTAACTTTGTGAGAGAAAAAATAAAATGATTCTGATTTTAATGTAATATTTTGTTTTATTAATTTATTTAACTTTTTAATTTTTTTTAATAGTTTAATTTATTTAACTTATTTTATCTTTTGTACTTATTTAGGCAAAAAAAAGAAGTCCTAACCAAAGAAGCCTTTATCTTCATTGATTTTTATAAGTATTTAAATTATATTCACAAAATCTTTTCTTTTACATATCATAAATGGAAGCTCAAGGTACAAAAATCACCCACCCAAAAAGGAAAAGCCTAAACTAGGTTAATTTCGCTTTTATTTCTAAATTATTCTTAATTTCATCTTGTTGCAAATATACTATTTTCTTTATACATAGAAGGGAGTATATTTAGAGTAAAATGGAGTGCGAATAGTGGCTCCTTTTATTTTTTATTTCATTTCTAACCTATCAATTTCATAATTTAATTTGTAGCATTTTTTTTCTTCACAAGATTCAATGGAGTAAAATTCATCAAAATTAGTACCTAACTTAATAGGCAAAAATATAGTTTTATAATTCGTATGATTCACTCGTTTTTTTCTCCACTTCTCATTTCAAAATAATAAATAAATAATTAAAATTGAATGTTTGCTTGGTTTAAATTGTTCAATTTTTCATGACCAATTTGCCCATTAAATTAAATTATAAAAGAGAGTTTAATGAGATTGTTTGGACGTTTAAAAAGTCCAATTTTTTATTTTTTATTTTTTCTAAATAAGTAAACAGATCAAAAACATGTTTGTCATTAAGTAAAAAAAAAAAAATCAAAATAATTAATTAAAAATGAATGTTTCCTTGGTTTAAATTGTTTGATTTTTGATGACAGTTTTGCCCATCAAATTAAATTATAAAAGAGAGTTTTATGAGATTGTTTGGACGTTTAAAAAGTGCTTTTATTTTATTTATTTTTTGCTAAATAAGTAAACAAATCAAAAACATGTTTGTCATCAAGTAAAAAAAATCAAAAATTCAATCAGCATCAGTTTTTTATATTCTACAAAGTAAAAGGGTAAAAGTCATTATATTATTATTCGAAACAAATCAATTTTTTGAAATTATACCAATCAAAAAACAAAACATAAAAAAACCTTATAATTTCCAAAAAATATCAAAGAAGCGCATCCAGGGAATCAAACCCTGGTCAGTACCGTATGATAGGGAATCAAACCCTGGTGAGTACTGTGGGAGGGTACTATGATACCACTACACCAAATGCACTTATGTGTTGGTAGCTTCTCACAAGTTTAACATATTCAAAACTTAATAAATTGAAAAACAAAAAGTTCACCAATATCCCAAACTTTGAGCTACCTTTTGGCAAACACTTTTTTGAATTGAGAATTTTTTAACTTGAGACAAAAAAGTTTGTTTGAGTTATTTTTTTAACTTTGTGAGAGAAAAAATAAAATGATTCTGATTTTAATGTACTATTTTGTTTTATTAATTTATTTAACTTTTAATTTTTTTAATAGTTTAATTTATTTAACTTATTTTATCTTTTGAACTTATTTAGGCAAAAAAAAGAAGTCCTAACCAAAGAAGCCTTTATCTTCATTGATTTTTATAAGTATTTAAATTATATTCACAAAATCTTTTCTTTTACATATCATAAATGGAAGCTCAAGGTACAAAAATCACCCACCCAAAAAGGAAAAGCCTAAACTAGGTTAATTTCGCTTTTATTTCTAAATTATTCTTAATTTCATCTTGTTGCAAATATACTATTTTCTTTATACATAGAAGGGAGTATATTTAGAGTAAAATGGAGTGCGAATAGTGGCTCCTTTTATTTTTTATTTCATTTCTAACATATCAATTTCAAAATTTCATTTGTAGCATTTTTTTTTTCATAAGATTCAATGGTGTAAAATTCATCAAAATTAGTACCTAACTTAATAGGCAAAAATATAGTTTTATAATTCTTATGATTCACTCGTTTTTTTCTCCACTTCTCATTTCAAAGTAATAAATAAATAATTAAAATTGAATGTTTGTTTGGTTTAAATTGTTCAATTTTTCATGACCATTTTGCCCATTAAATTAAATTATAAAAGAGAGTTTAATGAGATTGTTTGGACGTGTAAAAAGTCCAATTTCTTATTTTTTATTTTTTCAAAATAAGTAAACAGATCAAAAACATGTTTGTCATCAAGTAAAAAAAAAAATCAAAACAATTAATTAAAAATGAATGTTTTCTTGGTTTAAATTGTTTGATTTTTGATGACAGTTTTGCCCATCAAATTAAATTATAAAATGGAGTTTTATGAGATTGTTTGGACGTTTAAAAAGTGCTTTTATTTTATGTTTTTTTTGGCTAAATAAGTAAACAAATCAAAAACATGTTTGTCATCAAGTAAAAAAAATAAAAAATTCAATCAGCATCAGTTTTTTATATTCTACAAAGTAAAAGGGTAAAAGTCATTATATTATTATTCGAAACAAATCAATTTTTTGAAATTATACCAATCAAAAACAAAACATAAAAAAACCTTATAATTTCCAAAAAATATCAAAGAAGCGCATCCAGGGAATAGAACCTTGGTCAGTACCGTGTGATAGGGAATCGAACCCTGGTGAGTACCGTGGGAGGGTACTATGATACCACTACACCAAATGCGCTTAGGTGTTGGTAGCTTCTCACAAGTTTAACATATTCAAAACTTAATAAATTGAAAAACAAAAAGTTTACCAATATCCCAAACTTTGAGCTACCTTTTGGCAAACACTTTTTTGAATTGAGACTTTTTTAACTTGAGACAAAAAAGTTTGTCTGAGTTATTTTTTTAACTTTGTGAGAGAAAAAATAAAATGATTCTGATTTTAATGTAATATTTTGTTTTATTAATTTATTTAACTTTTTAATTTTTTTTAATAGTTTAATTTATTTAACTTATTTTATCTTTTGTACTTATTTAGGCAAAAAAAAGAAGTCCTAACCAAAGAAGCCTTTATCTTCATTGATTTTTATAAGTATTTAAATTATATTCACAAAATCTTTTCTTTTACATATCATAAATGGAAGCTCAAGGTACAAAAATCACCCACCCAAAAAGGAAAAGCCTAAACTAGGTTAATTTCGCTTTTATTTCTAAATTATTCTTAATTTCATCTTGTTGCAAATATACTATTTTCTTTATACATAGAAGGGAGTATATTTAGAGTAAAATGGAGTGCGAATAGTGGCTCCTTTTATTTTTTATTTCATTTCTAACCTATCAATTTCACAATTTCATTTGTAGCATTTTTTTTTTCATAAGATTCAATGGAGTAAAATTCATCAAAATTAGTAACTAACTTAATAGGCAAAAATATAGTTTTATAATTCTTATGATTCACTCGTTTTTTTCTCCACTTCTCATTTCAAAGTAATAAATAAATAATTAAAATTGAATGTTTGTTTGGTTTAAATTGTTCAATTTTTCATGACCATTTTGCCCATTAAATTAAATTATAAAAGAGAGTTTAATGAGATTGTTCGGACGTTTAAAAAGTCCAATTTTTTATTTTTTATTTTTTCTAAATAAGTAAACAGATCAAAAACATGTTTGTCATCAAGTAAAAAAAAAAAAATCAAAATATTTAATTAAAAATGAATGTTTCCTTGGTTTAAATTGTTTGATTTTTGATGACAGTTTTGCCCATCAAATTAAATTATAAAAGAGAGTTTTATGAGATTGTTTGGACGTTTAAAAAGTGCTTTTATTTTATTTTTTTTTTTGCTAAATAAGTAAACAAATCAAAAACATGTTTGTCATCAAGTAAAAAAAATCAAAAATTCAATCAGCATCAGTTTTTTATATTCTACAAAGTAAAAGGGTGAAAGTCATTATATTATTATTCGAAACAAATCAATTTTTTGAAATTATACCAATCAAAAAACAAAACATAAAAAAACCTTATAATTTCCAAAAAATATCAAAGAAGCGCATCCAGGGAATCGAACGAACCCTGGTCAATACCGTGTGATAGGGAATCTATAGCGATCCCGGGTTTACCCCTTGTTGTACAGTGATCCGGACGTGTGTCCGTGGGTGTTGGTAGTTGAGTATTATATTGTTTACATCCTTTCCTATCTTGTATTTGAGTTATGGGATGTGTTGGGCCAGTTGGAGGCAGGTTGGTTGAACTTAGAACCAAAGATAAGTCGCCTGTGTTTTGCCTTTTGCGCCGAGCGGATATTAGGCGCTTCGGCGAGATGTTTTTGGCCTTTACGCCGAAAGGATCGAGCGCTCGGCGGATAAATCACCCTCCCAGAGTTTCGCTGCTCGCAGATTTTTCGAAGGTTGCATCCAGCCGAGCGGGTATTCGAGCGCCGAGCGGGACTTTGGTGGTGCGCGAACGGAGGTTTTAGCGCCGAGCGGGTACTTTTTATTTGTCCGCCGAGGAGAACAGAGCGCCGAGCGGAGGACTGGGTTTAAGTTCCGGTTTTGACATTTTAAAATCACTTTTCACTTTTCTTTCTCTCCTACTTTTCAAAAACACCATTCTTGAGCCTCTCACTCTAGAACTCTACCTTCTCTCTTGGTATTGATCTAGTAGGAGGGATTTGCTCACCTGTGGCCTTTACAATAGTTGCGTGGATCGTCGAGGGCTTCGTTTTAATCGGAGAAATTGTGGATTTGGAGCACTTTGGTTTCGGGTCATCATCTCTATTTGAGTTCTTCTTTGAGGTAGGGATTCTCCTTGTTCTCTTTTCAATACTCCTACTATAGATAGACATGTGGTTACTTTTGTATTGCATGAAAACTACATCATGTTGGAATTTTATATAAATTCATGAGGTTGAACATTGGGTTGGTTGTTGGTTTTAGATCTTTGATTATTAGATGTGCCTTGGACTAATTGGGTGTTAATTAGTAAGTGTTGTTGAAAGGAGAGGAAACCCTAATATTTATTGATTTAATAATTTGATAGAGGGGTTTGATCTTAGGGTAAATACTTGGGTATTTTGGGTTTTAAAGGAAACCATTGTTGGCTATTGTAGATGATTGAGGCTTATGTTCAAATAATGAGAAAGAGGGAGGAAAACCCTAGTTTAGTGATTATGATTTAATTTGTGTAATTAAATTAAAATGGCTTGAAAGGAATGTAGTTGATTTAAAATGAGTTAGGGCTTATTGTCCTTGAACTTGATTTTGTGAAAAATAAAAGGAAGCGGGATTGGTTTTATGAATGGAAATGGTACTTTGAAATAAGTATGAATGTTGGTGTTGTATCTTATACTACTATGATGGTATTAATGTTAAGCGGATAATTTCATGATAATTGAGTAAGTTTATAGATGTATAATATACTTGCATCTAGAGGTTTGTCCTTGGTCATCGTGGAGGATGATACGGTTGTATTGAATTGTTGTGTACGCTTTACACGTATGTGTTCATCTATTTTAACACATTGTCATATCTTGGTAGTTTATGTATATGCATTATACATGTTGGATATGCCTTGTGTGCATGGTGGTTGTTGGCGTTATATGCCGCGCTTATAATCAGAGGTACCGTGACCTTCCAGCTAGCGCCTGGAGAACTGTATGCGCTTATAATCTGAGGTGCCACACCCTTCCAGCTAGCGCCTGGTAAAATGGTATGTTGCTGTGAAAAGTGCAGTGTGGCTTACTATGCATATAGCTAGTAGAGCGAAGTTGATAGTAGTTATTGCAGTATATCCTTGGCTTACTAAGCGCATAACTAGTAGAGCAAGGTGGAATCATTGTAGTTTTGTTGTAACTAAAAGTAATCATGGATTTGATTGGTTAAAGTTCGAGAACCGAGTTACTCCGTTGATTGATTATATACATGTTGGTGGATTGTAAATTTATATTTATATTTTTACCCAGGTTGTGCATGTATAGGTATGATAGTAGTGGAAATGAACCAAAATGTCTTTTGTCTTTTGGAAAGTGTGAACGAGAATGAATGTTTTAAAAATAAACATGTTGAAAGGATACGTCTGTCGTACGTATGGGAAATGGATGAGTGTATCGGGCTTAGTAATTGTTTGCCTAAGTAGTTGTTGATACTATGAAAGAATGGGAATGGGGATTAATGAGAGGAATATGGAAAGATGACTCGCTTGTAGCGTTGAATGAAACGGTTGTTTTCAAAAGAAAGGTTCATACATATATATTTTTGTATAAACTGTCACATTACTATTCTAGTACGAGAATGAGTGTGCATGATCATAGCTATTTGTACTGTTGTTATTGTTGGGGATCATGTTGAGATCCCTACTGGACTATATGTTCATCCCACGTTGTTGAATCTTTTTCAGGTATTAAGCAGGTTGAGCTGCAAGAGTTGGATTTACTTATTTGTTGGCCACGGGGCCTCTTTGTTGTTGGCGGAATGCCATATCTGTAAAAGGGTTACACCCTTCATTTGATTATTCAATGTTGTAAGCCCAAGGGCAATTTCTCATGTATGTTCATGTAATATTTACTTTGCATACGAATGAGAGTATTGTTAATCACTTCTGTGGACTGAATGTATGAGTTTATTTCCGCATGTTAACTCTGAAATTGAATTAAGTTAATGAATTTGGTAATGACTTCGAGTAATAAAAAGTGGGGCGTGACAGAATCGAACCCTGGTGAGTACCGTGGGAGGGTACTATGATACCACTACACCAAATGCGCTTAGGTGTTGGTAGCTTCTCACAAGTTTAACATATTCAAAACTTAATAAATTGAAAAACAAAAAGTTTACCAATATCCCAAACTTTGAGCTACCTTTTGGCAAACACTTTTTTGAATTGAGACTTTTTTAACTTGAGACAAAAAAGTTTGTCTGAGTTATTTTTTTAACTTTGTGAGAGAAAAAATAAAACGATTCTGATTTTAATGTAATATTTTGTTTTATTAATTTATTTAACTTTTTAATTTTTTTTAATAGTTTAATTTATTTAACTTATTTTATCTTTTGAACTTATTTAAGCAAAAAAAAGAAGTCCTAACCAAAGAAGCCTTTATCTTCATTGATTTTTATAAGTATTCAAATTATATTCACAAAATCTTTTCTTTTACAAATCATAAATGGAAGCTCAAGGTACAAAAATCACCCACCCAAAAAGGAAAAGCCTAAACTAGGTTAATTTCGCTTTTATTTCTAAATTATTCTTAATTTCATCTTGTTGCAAATATACTATTTTCTTTATACATAGAAGGGAGTATATTTAGAGTAAAATGGAGTGCGAATAGTGGCTCCTTTTATTTTTTGTTTCATTTCTAACATATCAATTACACAATTTCATTTGTAGCATTTTTTTTTTTTCATAAGATTCAATGGAGTAAAATTCACCAAAATTAGTACCTACCTTAATAGGCAAAAATATAGTTTTATAATTCTTATGATTCACTCGTTTTTTTCTCCACTTCTCATTTCAAAGTAATAAATAAATAATTAAAATTGAATGTTTGTTTGGTTTAAATTGTTCAATTTTTCATGACCATTTTGCCCATTAAATTAAATTATAAAAGAGAGTTTAATGAGATTGTTTGGACGTTTAAAAAGTCCAATTTTTTATTTTTTATTTTTTCTAAATAAGTAAACAGATCAAAAACATGTTTGTCATCAAGTAAAAAAAAAAAATCAAAATAATTAATTAAAAATGAATGTTTTCTTGGTTTAAATTGTTTGATTTTTGATGACAGTTTTGCCCATCAAATTAAATTATAAAATGGAGTTTTATGAGATTGTTTGGACGTTTAAAAAGTGCTTTTATTTTATTTTTTTTTTGGCTAAATAAGTAAACAAATCAAAAACTTGTTTGTCATCAAGTAAAAAAAATAAAAAATTCAATCAGCATCAGTTTTTTATATTCTACAAAGTAAAAGGGTAAAAGTCATTATATTATTATTCGAAACAAATCAATTTTTTGAAATTATACCAATCAAAAACAAAACATAAAAAAACCTTATAATTTCCAAAAAATATCAAAGAAGCGCATCCAGGGAATCGAACCTTGGTCAGTACCGTGTGATAGGGAATCGAACCCTGGTGAGTACCGTAGGAGGGTACTATGATACCACTACACCAAATGCGCTTAGGTGTTGGTAGCTTCTCACAAGTTTAACATATTCAAAATTTAATAAATTGAAAAACAAAAAGTTTACCAATATCCCAAACTTTGAGCTACCTTTTGGCAAACACTTTTTTGAATTGAGACTTTTTTAACTTGAGACAAAAAAGTTTGTCTGAGTTATTTTTTTAACTTTGTGAAAGAAAAAATAAAATGATTCTGATTTTAATGTAATATTTTGTTTTATTAATTTATTTAACTTTTTAATTTTTTTTAATAGTTTAATTTATTTAACTTATTTTATCTTTTGTACTTATTTAGGCAAAAAAAAGAAGTCCTAACCAAAGAAGCCTTTATCTTCATTAATTTTTATAAGTATTCAAATTATATTCACAAAATCTTTTCTTTTACAAATCATAAATGGAAGCTCAAGGTACAAAAATCACCCACCCAAAAAGGAAAAGCCTAAACTAGGTTAATTTCGCTTTTATTTCTAAATTATTCTTAATTTCATCTTGTTGCAAATATACTATTTTCTTTATACATAGAAGGGAGTATATTTAGAGTAAAATGGAGTGCGAATAGTGGCTCCTTTTATTTTTTATTTCATTTCTAACATATCAATTTCACAATTTCATTTGTAGCATTTTTTTTTTCATAAGATTCAATGGAGTAAAATTCATCAAAATTAGTACCTAACTTAATAGGCAAAAATATAGTTTTATAATTCTTATGATTCACTCGTTTTTTTCTCCACTTCTCATTTCAAAGTAATAAATAAATAATTAAAATTGAATGTTTGTTTGGTTTAAATTGTTCAATTTTTCATGACCATTTTGCCCATTAAATTAAATTATAAAAGAGAGTTTAATGAGATTGTTTGGACGTTTAAAAAGTCCAATTTTTTATTTTTTATTTTTTCTAAATAAGTAAACAGATCAAAAACATGTTTGTCATCAAGTAAAAAAAAAAATCAAAATAATTAATTAAAAATGAATGTTTCCTTGGTTTAAATTGTTTGATTTTTGATGACAGTTTTGCCCATCAAATGAAATTATAAAATGGAGTTTTATGAGATTGTTTGGACGTTTAAAAAGTGCTTTTATTATTTTTTTTTTTTGCTAAATAAGTAAACAAATCAAAAACATGTTTGTCATCAAGTAAAAAAAATCAAAAATTCAATCAGCATCAGTTTTTTATATTCTACAAAGTAAAAGGGTAAAAGTCATTATATTATTATTCGAAACAAATCAATTTTTTGAAATTATACCAATCAAATAACAAAACATAAAAAAACCTTATAATTTCCAAAAAATATCAAAGAAACGCATCCAGGGAATCGAACGAACCCTGGGCAGTACCGTGTGATAGGGAATCGAACCCTGGTGAGTACCGTGGGAGGGTACTATGATACCACTACACCAAATGCGCTTAGGTGTTGGTAGCTTCTCACAAGTTTAACATATTCAAAACTTAATAAATTGAAAAACAAAAAGTTTACCAATATCCCAAACTTTGAGCTACCTTTTGGCAAACACTTTTTTGAATTGAGACTTTTTTAACTTGAGACAAAAAAGTTTGTCTGAGTTATTTTTTTAACTTTGTGAGAGAAAAAATAAAATGATTCTGATTTTAATGTAATATTTTGTTTTATTAATTTATTTAACTTTTTAATTTTTTTTAATAGTTTAATTTATTTAACTTATTTTATCTTTTGTACTTATTTAGGCAAAAAAAAGAAGTCCTAACCAAAGAAGCCTTTATCTTCATTAATTTTTATAAGTATTCAAATTATATTCACAAAATCTTTTCTTTTACAAATCATAAATGGAAGCTCAAGGTACAAAAATCACCCACCCAAAAAGGAAAAGCCTAAACTAGGTTAATTTCGCTTTTATTTCTAAATTATTCTTAATTTCATCTTGTTGCAAATATACTATTTTCTTTATACATAGAAGGGAGTATATTTAGAGTAAAATGGAGTGCGAATAGTGGCTCCTTTTATTTTTTATTTCATTTCTAACCTATCAATTTCACAATTTCATTTGTAGCATTTTTTTTTTCATAAGATTCAATGGAGTAAAATTCATTAAAATTAGTAACTAACTTAATAGGCAAAAATATAGTTTTATAATTCTTATGATTCACTCGTTTTTTTCTCCACTTCTCATTTCAAAGTAATAAATAAATAATTAAAATTGAATGTTTGTTTGGTTTAAATTGTTCAATTTTTCATGACCATTTTGCCCATTAAATTAAATTATAAAAGAGAGTTTAATGAGATTGTTCGGACGTTTAAAAAGTCCAATTTTTTATTTTTATTTTTCTAAATAAGTAAACAGATCAAAAACATGTTTGTCATCAAGTAAAAAAAAAAATCAAAATAATTATTATTAAAATGAATGTTTCCTTGGTTTAAATTGTTTGATTTTTGATGACAGTTTTGCCCATCAAATTAAATTATAAAAGAGAGTTTTATGAGATTGTTTGGACGTTTAAAAAGTGCTTTTATTTTATTTTATTTTTTGCTAAATAAGTAAACAAATCAAAAACATGTTTGTCATCAAGTAAAAAAAATCAAAAATTCAATCAGCATCAGTTTTTTATATTCTACAAAGTAAAAGGGTAAAAGTCATTATATTATTATTCGAAACAAATCAATTTTTTGAAATTATACCAATCAAAAAACAAAACATAAAAAAACCTTATAATTTCCAAAAAATATCAAAGAAGCGCATCCAGGGAATCGAACGAACCCTGGTCAGTACCGTGTGATAGGGAATCGAACCCTGGTGAGTACCGTGGGAGGGTACTATGATACCACTACACCAAATGCGCTTAGGTGTTGGTAGCTTCTCACAAGTTTAACATATTCAAAACTTAATAAATTGAAAAACAAAAAGTTTACCAATATCCCAAACTTTGAGCTACCTTTTGGCAAACACTTTTTTGAATTGAGACTTTTTTAACTTGAGACAAAAAAGTTTGTCTGAGTTATTTTTTTAACTTTGTGAGAGAAAAAATAAAACGATTCTGATTTTAATGTAATATTTTGTTTTATTAATTTATTTAACTTTTTAATTTTTTTTAATAGTTTAATTTATTTAACTTCTTTTATCTTTTGTACTTATTTAGGCAAAAAAAAGAAGTCCTAACCAAAGAAGCCTTTATCTTCATTAATTTTTATAAGTATTCAAATTATATTCACAAAATCTTTTCTTTTACAAATCATAAATGGAAGCTCAAGGTACAAAAATCACCCACCCAAAAAGGAAAAGCCTAAACTAGGTTAATTTCGCTTTTATTTCTAAATTATTCTTAATTTCATCTTGTTGCAAATATACTATTTTCTTTATACATAGAAGGGAGTATATTTAGAGTAAAATGGAGTGCGAATAGTGGCTCCTTTTATTTTTTATTTCATTTCTAACCTATCAATTTCACAATTTCATTTGTAGCATTTTTTTTTTCATAAGATTCAATGGAGTAAAATTCATCAAAATTAGTAACTAGCTTAATAGGCAAAAATATAGTTTTATAATTCTTATGATTCACTCGTTTTTTTCTCCACTTCTCATTTCAAAGTAATAAATAAATAATTAAAATTGAATGTTTGTTTGGTTTAAATTGTTCAATTTTTCATGACCATTTTGCCCATTAAATTAAATTATAAAAGAGAGTTTAATGAGATTGTTTGGACGTTTAAAAAGTCCAATTTTTTATTTTTTATTTTTTCTAAATAAGTAAACAGATCAAAAACATGTTTGTCATCAAGTAAAAAAAAAAAAATCAAAATAATTAATTAAAAATGAATGTTTCCTTGGTTTAAATTGTTTGATTTTTGATGACAGTTTTGCCCATCAAATTAAATTATAAAAGAGAGTTTTATGAGATTGTTTGGACGTTTAAAAAGTGCTTTTATTTTATTTTTTTTTTGCTAAATAAGTAAACAAATCAAAAACATGTTTGTCATCAAGTAAAAAAAATCAAAAATTCAATCAGCATCAGTTTTTTATATTCTACAAAGTAAAAGGGTAAAAGTCATTATATTATTATTCGAAACAAATCAATTTTTTGAAATTATACCAATCAAAAAACAAAACATAAAAAAACCTTATAATTTCCAAAAAATATCAAAGAAGCGCATCCAGGGAATCGAACGAACCCTGGTCAGTACCGTGTGATAGGGAATCGAACCCTGGTGAGTACCGTGGGAGGGTACTATGATACCACTACACCAAATGCGCTTAGGTGTTGGTAGCTTCTCACAAGTTTAACATATTCAAAACTTAATAAATTGAAAAACAAAAAGTTTACCAATATCCCAAACTTTGAGCTACCTTTTGGCAAACACTTTTTTGAATTGAGACTTTTTTAACTTGAGACAAAAAAGTTTGTCTGAGTTATTTTTTTAACTTTGTGAGAGAAAAAATAAAACGATTCTGATTTTAATGTAATATTTTGTTTTATTAATTTATTTAACTTTTTAATTTTTTTTAATAGTTTAATTTATTTAACTTATTTTATCTTTTGAACTTATTTAGGCAAAAAAAAGAAGTCCTAACCAAAGAAGCCTTTATCTTCATTGATTTTTATAAGTATTCAAATTATATTCACAAAATCTTTTCTTTTACAAATCATAAATGGAAGCTCAAGGTACAAAAATCACCCACCCAAAAAGGAAAAGCCTAAACTAGGTTAATTTCGCTTTTATTTCTAAATTATTCTTAATTTCATCTTGTTGCAAATATACTATTTTCTTTATACATAGAAGGGAGTATATTTAGAGTAAAATGGAGTGCGAATAGTGGCTCCTTTTATTTTTTGTTTCATTTCTAACATATCAATTTCACAATTTCATTTGTAGCATTTTTTTTTTCATAAGATTCAATGGAGTAAAATTCATCAAAATTAGTACCTAACTTAATAGGCAAAAATATAGTTTTATAATTCTTATGATTCACTCGTTTTTTTCTCCACTTCTCATTTCAAAGTAAAAAATAAATAATTAAAATTGAATGTTTGTTTGGTTTAAATTGTTCAATTTTTCATGACCATTTTGCCCAATAAATTAAATTATAAAAGAGAGTTTAATGAGATTGTTTGGACGTTTAAAAAGTCCAATTTTTTATTTTTTATTTTTTCTAAATAAGTAAACAGATCAAAAACATGTTTGTCATCAAGTAAAAAAAAAAAAATCAAAATAATTAATTAAAAATGAATGTTTCCTTGGTTTAAATTGTTTGATTTTTTATGACAGTTTTGCCCATCAAATTAAATTATAAAAGAGAGTTTTATGAGATTGTTTGGACGTTTAAAAAGTGCTTTTATTTTATTTTTTTTTTTGCTAAATAAGTAAACAAATCAAAAACATGTTTGTCATCAAGTAAAAAAAATCAAAAATTCAATCAGCATCAGTTTTTTATATTCTACAAAGTAAAAGGGTAAAAGTCATTATATTATTATTCGAAACAAATCAATTTTTTGAAATTATACCAATCAAAAAACAAAACATAAAAAAACCTTATAATTTCCAAAAAATATCAAAGAAGCGCATCCAGGGAATCGAATCTAACCCCGTCAAGACTGTGATAGGGAATCGAACCCTGGTGAGTACCGTAGGAGGGTACTATGATACCACTACACCAAATGCGCTTAGGTGTTGGTAGCTTCTCACAAGTTTAACATATTCAAAACTTAATAAATTGAAAAACAAAAAGATTACCAATATCCCAAACTTTGAGCTACCTTTTGGCAAACACTTTTTTGAATTGAGACTTTTTTAACTTGAGACAAAAAAGTTTGTCTGAGTTATTTTTTTAACTTTGTGAGAGAAAAAATAAAACGATTCTGATTTTAATGTAATATTTTGTTTTATTAATTTATTTAACTTTTTAATTTTTTTTAATAGTTTAATTTATTTAACTTATTTTATCTTTTGTACTTATTTAGGCAAAAAAAAGAAGTCCTAACCAAAGAAGCCTTTATCTTCATTGATTTTTATAAGTATTCAAATTATATTCACAAAATCTTTTCTTTTACAAATCATAAATGGAAGCTCAAGGTACAAAAATGACCCACCCAAAAAGGAAAAGCCTAAACTAGGTTAATTTCGCTTTTATTTCTAAATTATTCTTAATTTCATCTTGTTGCAAATATACTATTTTCTTTATACATAGAAGGGAGTATATTTAGAGTAAAATGGAGTGCGAATAGTGGCTCCTTTTATTTTTTATTTCATTTCTAACATATCAATTTCACAATTTCATTTGTAGCATTTTTTTTTTCCATAAGATTCAATGGAGTAAAATTCATCAAAATTAGTACCTAACTTAATAGGCAAAAATATAGTTTTATAATTCTTATGATTCACTCGTTTTTTTCTCCACTTCTCATTTCAAAGTAATAAATAAATAATTAAAATTGAATGTTTGTTTGGTTTAAATTGTTCAATTTTTCATGACCATTTTGCCCATTAAATTAAATTATAAAAGGGAGTTTAATGAGATTGTTTGGATGTTTAAAAAGTCCAATTTTTTATTTTTTATTTTTTCTAAATAAGTAAACAGGTCAAAAACATGTTTGTCATCAAGTAAAAAAAAAAAAATCAAAATAATTAATTAAAAATGAATGTTTCCTTGGTTTAAATTGTTTGATTTTTTATGACAGTTTTGCCCATCAAATTAAATTATAAAAGAGAGTTTTATGAGACTGTTTGGACGTTTAAAAAGTGCTTTTATTTTATTTTTTTTTGGCTAAATAAGTAAACAAATCAAAAACATGTTTGTCATCAAGTAAAAAAAATCAAAAATTCAATCAGCATCAGTTTTTTATAGAAACAAACCAATTTTTTGAAATTATACCAATCAAAAAACAAAACATAAAAAAACCTTCTAATTTCCACAAAATATCAAAAAAGCGCATCCAGGGAATCGAACCCTGGTCAGTACCGTGTGATAGGGAATCGAACCCTGGTGGGTACCCTGGTGAGTACCGTCATACCACTACACCAGATGCGCTTATTTGTTGGTGCTTCTCACAAGTTTATAATATTCAAAACTTAATAAATTGAAAAACAAAAAGTTTACCAATATCCCAAACTTTGAACTACCTTTTGGCAAACACTTTTTTTAATTGATTTTTTTGAATTGAGACTTTTTTAACTTGAGACAAAAAAGTTTGTTTGAGTTATTTTTTTAACTTTGTGAGAGAAAAAATAAAATGATTCTGATTTTAATGTGATATTTTGTTTTATTAATTTATTTAACTTTTTAATTTTTTTTAATAGTTTAATTTATTTAACTTATTTTATCTTTTGTACTTATTTAGGCAAAAAAAAGAAGTCCTAACCAAAGAAGCCTTTATCTTCATTGATTTTTATAAGTATTCAAATTATATTCACAAAATCTTTTCTTTTACAAATCATAAATGGAAGCTCAAGGTACAAAAATCACCCACCCAAAAAGGAAAAGCCTAAACTAGGTTAATTTCGCTTTTATTTCTAAATTATTCTTAATTTCATCTTGTTGCAAATATACTATTTTCTTTATACATAGAAGGGAGTATATTTAGAGTAAAATGGAGTGCGAATAGTGGCTCCTTTTATTTTTTATTTCATTTCTAACATATCAATTTCACAATTTCATTTGTAGCATTTTTTTTTTTCATAAGATTCAATGGAGTAAAATTCATCAAAATTAGTACCTAACTTAATAGGCAAAAATATAGTTTTATAATTCTTATGATTCACTCGTTTTTTTCTCCACTTCTCATTTCAAAGTAATAAATAAATAATTAAAATTGAATGTTTGTTTGGTTTAAATTGTTCAATTTTTCATGACCATTTTGCCCATTAAATTAAATTATAAAAGAGAGTTTAATGAGATTGTTTGGACGTTTAAAAAGTCCAATTTTTTATTTTTTATTTTTTCTAAATAAGTAAACAGATCAAAAACATGTTTGTCATCAAGTAAAAAAAAAAAATCAAAATAATTAATTAAAAATGAATGTTTCCTTGGTTTAAATTGTTTGATTTTTTATGACAGTTTTGCCCATCAAATTAAATTATAAAAGAGAGTTTTATGAGATTGTTTGGACGTTTAAAAAGTCCTTTTATTTTATTTTTTTTGGCTAAATAAGTAAACAAATCAAAAACATGTTTGTCATCAAGTAAAAAAAATCAAAAATTCAATCAGCATCAGTTTTTTATATTCTACAAAGTAAAAGGGTAAAAGTCATTATATTATTATTCGAAACAAATCAATTTTTTGAAATTATACCAATCAAAAAACAAAACATAAAAAAACCTTATAATTTCCAAAAAAATATCAAAGAAGCGCATCCAGGGAATCGAACCCTGGTCAGTACCCTGGACAGTACCGTGTGATAAGGAATCGAACCCTGGTGAGTACCGTGGGAGGGTACTATGATACCACTACACCAGATGCGCTTATCTGTTGGCAGCTTCTCACAAGTTTAACATATTCAAAACTTAATAAATTGAAAAACAAAAAGTTTACCAATATCCCAAACTTTGAGCTACCTTTTGGCAAACACTTTTTTGAATTGAGACTTTTTTAACTTGAGACAAAAAAGTTTGTTTGAGTTATGTTTTTAACTTTGTGAGAGAAAAAATAAAATGATTCTGATTTTAATGTACTATTTTGTTTTATTAATTTATTTAACTTTTTAATTTTTTTTAATAGTTTAATTTATTTAACTTATTTTATCTTTTGTACTTATTTAGGCAAAAAAAAGAAGTCCTAACCAAAGAAGCCTTTATCTTCATTGATTTTTATAAGTATTCAAATTATATTCACAAAATCTTTTCTTTTACAAATCATAAATGGAAGCTCAAGGTACAAAAATCACCCACCCAAAAAGGAAAAGCCTAAACTAGGTTAATTTCGCTTTTATTTCTAAATTATTCTTAATTTCATCTTGTTGCAAATATACTATTTTCTTTATACATTGAAGGGAGTATATTTAGAGTAAAATCGAGTGCGAATAGTGGCTCCTTTTATTTTTTATTTCATTTCTAACCTATCAATTTCATAATTTAATTTGTAGCATTTTTTTTTTTTTCATAAGATTCAATGGAGTAAAATTCATTAAAATTAGTACCTAACTTAATAGGCAAAAATATAGTTTTAATATTCTTATGATTCACTCGTTTTTTTCTCCACTTCTCATTTCAAAATAATAAATAAATAATTAAAATTGAATGTTTGCTTGGTTTAAATTGTTCAATTTTTCATGACCATTTTGCCCATTAAATTAAATTATAAAAGAGAGTTTAATGAGATTGTTTGGACGTTTAAAAAGTTCAATTTTTTATTTTTTATTTTTTCTAAATAAGTAAACAGATCAAAAACATGTTTGTCATCAAGTAAAAAAAAAATAAAATAATTAATTAAAAATGAATGTTTGCTTGGTTTAAATTATTTGATTTTTGATGACAGTTTTGCCCATCAAATTAAATTATAAAAGAGAGTTTTATGAGATTGTTTGGACGTTTAAAGTCCTTTTTTTTTTTTTGCTAAATAAGTAAACAAATGAAAAACATGTTTGTCATCAAGTAAAAAAAATCAAAAATTCAATCAGCATCAGTTTTTTATATTCTACAAAGTAAAAGGGTAAAAGTCATTATATTATTATTCGAAACAAATCAATTTTTTGAAATTATACCAATCAAAAAACAAAACATAAAAAAACCTTATAATTTCCAAAAAATATCAATGAAGCGCATCCAGGGAATCAAACCCTGGTGAGTACTGTGGGAGGGTACTATGATACCACTACACCAAATGCACTTATGTGTTGGTAGCTTCTCACAAGTTTAACATATTCAAAACTTAATAAATTGAAAAACAAAAAGTTCACCAATATCCCAAACTTTGAGCTACCTTTTGGCAAACACTTTTTTGAATTGAGAATTTTTTAACTTGAGACAAAAAAGTTTGTTTGAGTTATTTTTTTAACTTTGTGAGAGAAAAAATAAAATGATTCTGATTTTAATGTACTATTTTGTTTTATTAATTTATTTAACTTTTTAATTTTTTTTAATAGTTTAATTTATTTAACTTATTTTATCTTTTGTACTTATTTAGGCAAAAAAAAGAAGTCCTAACCAAAGAAGCCTTTATCTTCATTGATTTTTATAAGTATTCAAATTATATTCACAAAATCTTTTCTTTTACAAATCATAAATGGAAGCTCAAGGTACAAAAATTTGAGTTTACAAGTTACAAATGCATAGGTATTTTCAAAATATTTCAAGCTGTGTAATATAGAGAGAATAGAAAAACAGATAGGGAGGGAAGCGAAGATAGTTTGTTAGGAGAGAGAGAGAGAGAGAGAGAGAGAGAGAGAGAGAATTGATTTCAAAAATGAAACTAAGTGACAACAGGGTTTTGGGAGAATAATTATGTAATTTAGTGGTTAATTAGAGAGATAATATTCAGCTTGTTTAGTTTGAGTTTCATGAATTCACTTTTCAAGAAATTAAAAAAAAATGTTTTTCATATTTTTTTTTTGTTTTCACTGAATTTTTTTAATATTTTAAGTAATTTTTTAAAGGAAAAATTAGTCTAGGGTCCCTCTCCCATTTTTATTAATGGAAGAGATCCACAATATTATTTTTTGATGTCTAAGGTCCCTAAACCCACACCATATATCATATCAGAGAAATTTGACTACGATGATGCAAATGAGGGTTTGAGGCGCTTGTTTGGTTGTTGAATTTTTGGGTACACGGCTTTGCCTGCAATTGCTTTGAGATCGTAATCATCGAAAGAAGAGTCTTGGAAAATTCTGTGATTTAGGGATTGGCGGTGGCTGTTGATGGCCGACGTAGGAGGGAGAGAAGAGTCGAAATTAGGAAAATGATGGAGCTCGGAAATCATGGATTCGAGCCAAGAAGAGAGATCGAAAATGTTGTATTGAACAGTCTCGGAAGCAAGGTGAGACAAGCCATCTTCCTGAGTATGACCCATCACTTCTTCGAGCTGTTCGAGCTTCTGAGCAACTTCGCTCATGTCAGAAGCTTTCACTTTGTAACCCAACACAACCAATAACTTATTCACTCCAACCGAACTTTACTACATTTTTCAATGCCACTGGCGCGGTGGTTGACTTGTCCGATAATTATTTTCAAGGTCCAGCTCCTAGTAATACAGGGACCAATGTTGTTGTCAATGGAAATTGTTTACAGAGTTTGCCGAATCAGAGGAGTTTGCAGAATTGTAGATCGTTTTATGCTAGTAAAGGATTAATTTTTGACAGTGGAACCAAGGAACGCCTGTGCAATCTCACGCATTTTGATGAGAACCATGGAAGAAATTTCCTCAGCTACAAACTGCTTGTCATCACCCTTGTAGTTAACAACATTGTCAAAGAAATTTGGTTAAAACATATTATGAAAACACATTTGATAAATTCCGAAGTCAGAGAAATTTGGTTAAAGCACGTTCCGAAGTCAGAGAAATTTGGTTAAAACACATTCCGAAGTCAGAGAAATTCAAAATTTCTCGGGAGATAAATCCAGAATTTCTCTGGAGAGAAATTCAGAAGTCGCTTCTGCAGTCTAGAATAGCATTGCAATATGTTTACTGGCAATGAGGCACTACTGGAAGTGGAGATAATTGCACATTGAATCTAGACGTTGATGGCCATCTCTACATTCTCAATGCAACAGGCAATAATATACACAATATAACTGATGCAAAACCTCCTACAATACAAAGGAAGCAAAGATTTATATGGTGAGACTTGACGTGAATGGAATTGTCAGAGCTTATTCACATGCGTTGGATTCGAATGGTAAATGGTCGATTTGGTGGAATTCTACGATAAATAAGTGCGATCCTTTAGGTCAATGCGACTTTAATTTGTTCTGTGTTCTACGGGATACCAATGCTGATTGTAAATTGGTCAAATTGAACCCAGAGAAATTTGAATTTTCTCTGGGTTGAATCCAGAGAAATTCTTTGGAAGTCAAGAATTTCTCTGGACAATTTCTCTAAACTAATTTTCTCTGGACCAATTTTCTCTGGATCAACTTGAGGGACCTTAGATATTATGAAAATATTGAGTGTCCTTTATGCTGTAAAATCTTAATACCAGGGACTTTAAAAAAATTTCCTTTTTTAAAATTTTTAGATATACATAATATAAATACACTTTAAAAAGTATAATATTTGTGGAAAAAAATAAAAATTTACTAAATATAAAAAATATAAAAAAAATAAAAATTTAGTATATTTTTCATATTATTGTGTATTTATTAATTTTTTAAAATATTTTACTTTTTATATACATCTAAATAAGGTGTATATAAAAAAAGTTAAAAAATATTAAAAATTTAAAAAATATTCACAAAAAATAAACAATTCAAATTTTTAAAAATTAAATTCAAAAAACTGAAACTAAATAAAGTGATTATTATTTGACATTAATTTTAGATTTGACTTTTGGCTTCAAAAAAAAATTAACTTTTATTGTTTTTGTTGAGGGGAGGTTAAGTAATCATTTTTTTTTTTTAAAAATTATTATTTATTTAATTCTTATTTTTATAATTGAACCTCCCCCCCAAAAAAAAGGAATTTGTTATTTTTAAAAAAATCATTTTACTTTCTTGAATTTTTTTCATTTTATTTTAAATTTTGCTTAACAAATTCGAAGTACATGACTTATCTAAATTAAAAGCAAAATCTTACAAAATAATTTGTGCCATATAATTGAAGACTAGACATTGTGTTGAAGTGGCTTTGTTGCAAATAATTTGTGCCATATAATTGAAGAATGTATATATTTATATATTCATTGAAATTTTGCCTCTACAATAAGATCACTAGCTATTTTAATTTTAATTTTAATTTATACTTTCATTTATGTTGCCTATATATTTTGTACAAACCTATCACGGCTTGACACATGGATCATAAGGGGCAATTTGGAGAATCAACAAAGGTCTCCAATCATCAACAGACACGTGGCAACATGAGAGCAATCAAGAAACCCAAGGTGACGTGACCAAACAATTGCTTACAATTTAAATTCAAATTCAGGAGGAAAGCCTAATTGTGAGAGTGGAATAGTTAAAACAAACTGTTCAAAGCCATACTCGGTGATCATGGGGATCACTTTGATAGTTATCATCTACTTCGGCAATTATCAGACACTTCGACAGTTATCTTCAGAGCCTATAAATAAAGCAGAATGCTAATAATGTAGAGACCCCGGGACCAAATTCAGAAACCAGTTATTTACTTTATAATTTTACAGTCCTTTAAATTCCAGTATTCTACTTTCCTATACTGCACTTCAAATATCTAGGAGTAGTTCTAAATTAGTCTGTTGCTGTAATTCCCTTCGAAGCTGTGAAAGTGTGAAGGTACAATTGTAAACTCTTGTTTACTTAATGAAGTTTGATTTCTAATACTGTTTTTTCCTTCTTTCTTTTACTTCGAAGCTGTAATTCACTAAGGCTAAAAGAACTTCGAAGCAATCGTCTAACTAATTGGTTGACATTTACTAATCTTTGTAAGGACTTATTGATTCTTGTTGGCACACTCGAATTACATTTATGACTTTCAAAAGCCAAAAAAACTAATATTTTTGGCACGCCCAATGAGACATCAAGTATAAGAAATGAAAAATGAATTGGATTCGTCTATTCCAAATAGCCTAGATTAAATCTTTTAGAGTAAACAAAAAATTTTGAATCTTCAATAAGAGATCCATTTTCCCGATGAAATAAACTTTCATCCCTTACAATATTATTTGGTGGAAGAAAAAAAATACCATTTAATTGAAGATATTCATCAACTTGATATGAAAATTCGCTAATTGAATGATGAGTTGTCAACTTTTACTACCAAGTCTTTAACTGAGGCTTTAATGGCCGGAATTGATGAATTTTTTCAGAATTTTTCAATGGTTGAAAATAGCAAAAACAAATAGTTAATTTCATCAATGGCTCGGGGGGTCAAAAAATTTTTTTTTAAAGAGCCAATTTATGAAAATAACATGGCTAAAAAGCATGTTATTAAGCCAAGCATGGTCAAAAATAATGTTCCATATATGACTCAGAGGGCTGAAAAACCCATTCTTAGAGAGTCAAACCATGGACATAAGATGTCTATGAAGGATTTTCATAAGCCATTAATAACTAAAATGGACAGCCCATTAAGCCAAAAAATTATGAAACTCATATGGAGGATTTTCTTAAACTCGTATGGAGAATTAGGAATTAGTGTATTTGGGAATGGGTATGAGTCGTACCGATAGAAGATAAGTTGAGAGAGAATCGATCGAGATGGTTCAGCCATATTCAACGGAAACCAATAGAGGCAATAGTAAAAAAATGTATACAGTGACAATAGATGGAAGTGTTAGGGGACAGGGTAGGCCTAGATTAACGTTGGCTAGTAGTGTAAATAAAGATATGGATCTACTTAATTTAACTAACGAAATGACCTTTGATAGAACAACGTGGAGAAGAAGGATTCATGTAGCCGATCCCATTTGATAGGACTTAAGGCTTAGTTTGGTTTGGTTTATTAATGGCTAAAATGGAACAACCCATTAGACCAAGAAATGATGAAACTCACATGGAGGATTTTCATAATCCATTAATAGATAAAATAGAAAAACAACCCCATTTGTCAATGAATGATGAAAGTTATTTGGCTAAACAACATGTTCTCAAGCCAAACATGGCTAAGAATGATGAACAATTTAATGTTCATGAATCTGAATTTTTTGAAATTATTCAAAATGTCAAGTTGTTTGAATTTTTAAGGCCATCTTATACTATGGTTCTTGGTGTTCAAAATCCTTTTTGGATTTGTGGTTCATATCAAAATTTAATTTTGATGAAATAGCTAATAAAACAATCATCTTTAAAAATTGTTTTGATGAATTTGATGCACTAAAGAACAACTTAGCCATTGGAAATGTTGAACTTGGTTAGGAAAACCTATGCATTTAAATTAGTAGTTGGGAATGACTTATCTTTTCAAATTGATGGCCATTTTATTTTTATTTTTATTTTTTTTAAGGCACAAAAAGCACAAAATAATGATACTATGCGTGCTTCGATTGCAATCAAACAATGGCTTTTGCATTCAACCAACAAAATTGTGAACATTTGGTGCTACTATATCATTCGAAGTACTTTGTTGATATTATCTGAAGCACTTTGTTACTTAGATTAGTTGTGTACTTGGTTCGACCCTTCAAAAATTCAAGTAAACATCATTTTTAATGGCCGCAGAGGGGTAATGTTGGCACCATAAATCTACAATTTTATTATTTATTATTTATATAATTGAAAAACATGTGGCACCTTCCTACTCATTTGGAGGTTATGAGAAGTTATGAAATATGAAAAGATGATGGAGAACACAGAGTATGAAATGGAGGTTGAAAGAAGTTATGGAAGATCATGGTGGATAAAATAGAGGAGGTGGAAGAATGGATAGCTTTAGTAGTTTTTTTTCTACAAATGTTTGCTGATAAATAGTCATTCATGCTTACATTGTAAAAAAATCCAACTCAAATAAAAAACAATTGATTTTTATTTTTCTTGTCATTTTCCTTATCTTAGAGCATCTCCAACCATTGTGGCTATAATGCTATTGTTATTGCTATAATTTGGCAATGAATAGTGCTATTGTCACGACACAAACCCGCCCCTATGGGTTTAACACCGTAACCGGCCAGTAATCCGTGATTACCGAAGGCCTGCTTAACAGTAATAACAGAAATACAAAGTACAAGGGCTAGCGGAAGCCAAAACAGTAATAATCGATGTCCAATGAGTTGTGACATTCTGTATGCAAAAAGACTTTTTTATAACATATCCACATTCATAAACAGAACAGTATATGCATACATCACATACAGACGATCGGGTTAGGGACCGAATCCCTACCAAAACAGTACAGTGCCAGTCTTAATATTAATTACAGATCAGAGGCAAAAAGGGGAAAATCTAAAACACTCCACAACAGCCTTAGCTTGAACAGATCTGGAACCTCGAGCTGAGGCATGAAGGTTGACTTGACAAAACGGGAGCTTAGCCTGACGCCCCTAGCAACGGTCCGGTGCCTGTACACCTACATATATATATATATATTAGCAGTGAGCTAAAACCCAATGAATAACATATGCGTAAAGAGGTTAAAAATGAATGTCCTTTCGGTTATTAAACAGTCATTTCAGTCATTAGAAACCATAGCAGTCATAAGTGGCATATCTAATAGCAAATAGTATCAGAGGTCTTAATAGAGAATACGATTGATGGCCATCATATCGATGTGATAGTGGTTCCAAACATGAAAACCGACAGAGATCTCTGTGACAGTAGCAATAACAGTACAGTATCAGTAAATTGCTATGGATGCCACGAATACAGTTCACAAATAGGACAAACATTCATTCAATAAGAAATATCGTTTCAGAAAGCAGTACAGTTGATCATTCAGAAAATATTCATGATTGAACATATCTTTACAACATTATTACTCATAGAGTTCTAGGCTACAGATAGGCTAGTGAGCGTCCTCGGATGCCAACCCTACACAATTACAGGATGAACACACACTAAGTTGCATGTTGGGAAACAATAATTTAGTCCCTATCTTGACTCAGTGTGGTTCTATAGCATTATCCTCGTTAAGATGCCTTAAACTAGGCCTAGGAATGCCTAGGGTGGAAAGAATGTAAAGATGCACTTTAAAACACTTTTCAAATTTTTGCTGAAACAGGGGTCCCGCTCGAACGTGGCTTTCTACGCTTGAGCGGACATGCAGACAAAGGAGCTCCGCTCGAGTGTGACTTCCTCGCTCGAGCGGAATGCAAAAGTACTGGATGTAAGAAATTCACGCTCGACGGGCACTCGACTTCGCCGAGTGTGAGACCTAAGTCCTCGCCGAAGGCATTCCGCCGAGCGATCAGTAAACACATTCAAAGTACTGGATACACGCATTTCACGCTCGAGCGTTATTTTTCCCGCTCGAGCGGACTGTATGAACTTAGAGTGTACGCTCGAGCGTGGATCCAAAATCTGGAATTTCCAGATTTGTCTCCAAGCATGAAACTCAACAATTAAAGTATCAAATTTGATCCTTTTGAGCTAATTTTCTGGAAAACACTTTAAAACTCATAATATGACATGTTTCAAAGATCAATTTGCAAAAATCAAAGCCCAAAGGTAGTTCAAATGAACCCATTTTCAAACAAAACTTCAAGAACATGATGTACATGCAACATGCATGAATTTAATCAACTTCAAAGCTTCTAATACAATAACAAATGACTCAATCCTTCAAAAACATGATGAATTCATGGACTTCAACCAAAATGTAAACATGCATGCAAGAATTTCCATGAAAACAACTTTAAATTTCAAGATATGCACATGCATGCATGATTTAAGCTTCAATTCAACAATCTTAACCAATTCTAGACTTAGATGACTAAATTTCCATGAGCCATGCAAGAATTAACTTAAATTCACAAACAAGAAGGTAAATGTCCTACCTTAGGTCTTGAATTTCAAGTCTAGAAGCTCAAATATGCAATCTCTCTTCAATTTCTTCTAGTTCTCCAAGTAATTCTCTAGATGAACTCAATTTCTCCTACCTCTCTCTCCCCCACGGTTTGCTCTAGGAATAAGGCTGAGGAAATGGTGCTAAACAATGCTAAAGGTGAGAGAAATAGTGGCCTAGCATAACCCACTAAGTGGCAATTTGGTGAATAAGTCCAACTCTTGCAATTTATCATTATTTAATCTAATTTAATCATACCAAATCAACTTTCAATTAAACATACCATAAAATTACATAAATTCTAATTAGCATGAAACACTAATCAATTTCAGATTCGGCCGCCGATAAGGCCTTCAATTTGCAGTTTAAAACATAAAACATGAACAGATCAAGTAACAGTCAAACAGATAGATATGCGTTTAAACTAATACACTCAATCAATCAATTCAGAATATCAGTCGAATCAGTTACTTATCACGTTCAGTCACAGTTTAGCAGTAATCAGTGATATTATCAGTAAACAGTGGTGAGGGTTGTCACAGCTATCTTGCCAAATTATAGCAATGGCGCTCCAATGGTCATTTGCTATTTTGACAAATCTCAACTAACTTTCTCTCCAAGTTTGTAGGTGTTGTTTGGATATAGGTTTTTTGTGATTTTATTTTTGTTTATTTTTTGTCTTTTGTGACATTTTTTTATCTGTTTGTAAAAAAAAATTATATATTTATATTATTCCTAACTAGAAAAATATAAAAAATAAAAATAAAAAATGAAAAATTAGAAAAAATAAATAAATATAATTCACCTCACCAAAAAACATATCACTACATATTTAATAACTTTTTTTAACTATACATAAAAAATAAACAATCACCAATTACCCATCAACAATCATCTATCATTCACTCATCATTCATTCACCAACAACCAACCACCAACAACCATCCATTATTAACCGAGCATTCATTCATTAACAACTATCTACCTAACAACCATCCATTATTCATCCACCTACCCAACAACCACCCATTATTCGTTCACCCACGCAACAACCATTCATCATTCACCCACCCACAATTTTCTTTATAAATATAACACAAGGTTTTCTACAATTTTCATATTCACCTACCCATCATTTTCATATCTTCTAAACTCTCTGTACTCACCCAGAAGATTTTCTACAATTTTCATATTCGCCCACTCACCCATCCACCTACAATGAACAATTTGACTAAAGCCATATTGAATAGAGATTTTGATGAATCTTCATCACCTGATGATGATATCATCATGATGGAACTGTTCACAACGCAACAACAAAGAATACAAACATTAAGCCTAAACCAACAAACTAGACGTGTTGGTTCCATAAGTGGTCGGAGATACATTAATCGTGAGAAGGTCAAAGGCGATGAACAAATTTATAGATATTATTTTGCAGATAATCCTGTCTATCCAGAAGAATACTTCTGAAGTCGTTTTCGAATGAAGCGATCATTGTTTGTTAGTATCTCACATGATATTCAACAAGTGAATGAGTACTTCATCCAAACCCGTGATGCCACTGGTGCTCTTGGATTATTCGGTGTACAGAAGATGATTCCAGCACTTCGGATCCTGCAATACGGCGTGTCTGCTGATGCTATAGATGAGTACATTAGAATCGACAAAAGTACTACAATTGCAGCCTTGAATTTTTTTACCAGATCAATTGTTGCTACCTATGAAACCGTTTACTTAAGATTCCCAAATGAAGCAAATGTCACCAGATTATTGCAAGAGGGAGAGCAACGCGGGTTTCCTGAAATGTTAGGAAGTTTGGATTGTATGCACTAGCGTTGGGATAAATGTCCAACTGCCCAAGCCGATGCTTACATTGGACACTACCACAAACCAATAGTTGTACTCGAGGCAGTTGCCTCCTACGACTTGTGGATTTGGCATGCCTTCTTTGGCATGCCTGGCTCTTTAAATGATATTACTGTTCTTGACAAGTCGCCTTTATTTGCTGAATTAACTAGAGGACGTGCCCCTGCTGCCAACTACACCATCAATAATCACGCGTACACCATGAGGTATTATTTTGCTGATGGTATCTATCCTCGTTGGGCAACGATTGTGAAAACAATATCTCAACCTCAATGCGCAAAGAGACAACTATTTGCAATGATGCAGGAGGTATGTCGGAAGGATGCTGAAAGGGCATTTAGAATGCTCAAAACATGATTTAATATTGTCAGAGTTCTAGCTAGAGGTTGAAGTGACGAGGAACTATACTACATCATGAAGACGTGCATTATTTTGCATAATATGATCATTGAAGACGAGTGTGATATTCCAGAAAATGAACATAGTGCAACACAACTTGAGACTGATACCAGTAATACCCGTTGTCAAGTGTCACGCAATCCGAATGAGGAGTATACTTAATTTATGTTGAATTGGCAGAGGATTAGATCTACTGAAGCTTATAATGCAATTCGTAATGATCTAATTGAACACTTGTGGTCCCGAGCTAGAGTTAGATTAAGTTTGTATGTTATCTTTTTAATAATATTTAATGTCATTTAATGTTAGTTAATGTCTTTTTATTATAATAACATTATCTTCATTTAATATCTTTTTATTTTATCTTTTTATTGCCTTCAGTTGAAAAAATATATTTATTTTTTTGCATTATACTTTATTGAAAAATTTCATTACATTGTGAAAATACTAAATACTCAAAAATCTAAAAAAACAACATGAAATTTCATTACAAAATAAAAAAATTACATTGTAAATAAAGACTAACAATTACATCAAAAATTAAATGACATTGCAAAATTTAAAAATACATTATCCCGTATTCATCAGGAGGTAAGGGAAATAAAAATTTGGGATGCTTACATTTGAGGACCACTTGGCGAAAATATCATTTTTTTTGCATTGTGTAATAAGCTTTCATCTGAGGGTCCAAATGAGAAATGTCCATAATCATAATTTTGTTTTCTTTTTTTTTCATCTCAAGGTCATGTTTTTTCATCTCAAGTTCTTTCATCTCCTGCGGTGCTTGAATCCTTTTTTCTTCTCTTTCCTCTTTTTTCTTTTCTTTCTCAGTAAGGTGTTGGTTAAATGTCTCCAATTGTATGCTCATTTTTTGGGCTTCAGTTTCAACGACTTGATTTCTCCGAAATAATTCTTTTGCAGCTTTCCTACCCATAGGCCTTTTATCCCTTGCATAGACACTACCCTCACCAACAGTTGGATTGTTACCAACACTTGGACTGTTATCGTCTTCAAGAGAAATGCAATTATCCATAGGGGAATCGAGGGTTGAATTAAAGGTAAGCGCTGTATGCATCCTTGATTTTACCGTATTCGTAGGAGCTATATCTTGCCACCTGATATTGTCTTGCAAGATTGGCTAACAATGTTCAAAAGCAAAATGTTTGTTTTCATTTTGATGGTATAACAGTTTTGCTTGAAGCATCTGTATCAAAAAAATTGAAACATTATTTAATTAGTTAATTTTTATACGATACCAGAATAAGAAACTAAACATAATAACCGAATATGAAAACTTACTATATCAACTTGAGAAATCCCACTTAGGTGAAGATTTTCGACTTGCGCTAAATACCCCCGAAACTTGTTACAACATTTCATGATTATATCCCATCGAGATTGAATAGACACTTGTGTTCTGGACTGATCATTCTGAAGCAAGCAATAATTTTCATAAATTTTTCCCCAAAAGTGAGCATATGATTGTGAATTACCAACAATTGGGTCTTCCGAAATGTGACACCAAGAATTACAAATTGCCATATCTTCTTCAATGGTGAATGATTTTCCTCTCTTTGTTTTTGATGAACCTTCCATAGTGATTGGATGAAAAAACTAAAAAGAAAATTGTAGCAATCCCGGTTTCAATCCCTCTTTTATGTTTAGCCACTTGGGGCGATCGGGTCCAAGCGCCACTCCAAACCCGGCCTATGGGTTTAGCATCAGAATCGCCAAGAATCCGAGATTACGAAGGCCTCTTTGAACAAGAATACGTCTTAAACAGTCTGAGAACTGGCGGAAGCCAATACAGTAAGTAACTAGTGTCCATTGAGCTGTGAAAATCTGTATGCCAAAAACATTTTTCATGCATTCATACAGTTCAGAACAGTATAGTCTATACAATCATTTACAAACATTCAGTACGGGGACCTAACCCCTCGATAACAGTGCAGTAAAACAGTAGACAGTCTATACAGTGGTACAAAACAGTGAGGAGACTGATAGGGGACACAAAAACACCCCAAGCCATAGCATGGCAACTCGGAACCTCGCAGTGAGGCACATAGGCTGGCTTGACAAAATTGGGGACCAACCCACGCTCCTAGCTCCGATCTGGCTGCTGAGAACCTACATATATATATAAACGGTGAGCTAAAGCCCAGTGAATAACATAAAGCGTAAAGAGGTTATGAATGAATGTCCTTACATTAATGAAATCAATTCATTATACAGTATTTCAATCTTTCAGTATTTCAGTCAATCAGTATTTCAATCAAACAGTCATATGTGGTACATCCATTAGCCTATAAACAGTAGGTTCAAAAGGACCGGGCCTTAACAGACCCAACAGTAATGATGGCCATCGATCAGTAAACAGTATGGTCCCACAAGGGAACCGACAGAGCTCTGAAAGAATACAATCCCATGCTAAGGATGCCACAATACAGTTCAGAATACAGGACATACATTCATTCAGTAAACAATATCAGTTCGATAAACAATTCAGTGCAGTATTCAAAAGATAAACATTTTGAACATATCTTTACACAATTGTTACTCACAGAGATTGGGCTAAGCAGCTAGAGCGCGTTCCCGAGAGCCAACCCTAAACAGTTAACAAATAGAACACACACTAAGTTCACAATCGGAAGGATGATAATTAAATCCCTAAATTTCCTCGGTGTGGTTCTATGTCTAAATCCTCATTAAGATGCCTTAAACTAGGCCTAAGAATGCCTAGGATGGGATGAGGATGCAAAGATGTGCACAGAATTCAATTTCAGAATTTTCAGTGGAACAGGGCCTCCTCGGCCGAGTTTCGCTTCGAGCGGACAAGCCAACAAGGGTCCCCTCTCGAGCGTCAACTTCGGGCCGATGATGATGCAAGATGCAAGATCTTTGAAGCCTTGAATTCGCCGAAGGCGTGAAACTCTCCGCCGAGCGATCAGAAACAATTCAAGAAAATCTTGGGAGTATGATTTCGCCGGCGGCACTTCGCCGAAGGACGACCAAAATCTGGAAAATCCAGATTCAACCTCCAAGTTCCAAATCAAGTTCTGATGCTCCAAATTCGATCCTCTTGGGCCCATTTTCTGGAAAACTCTATCAAACACATAGAATAACACATTTTAAAGCTCAATTTAAGAAATCAAGGCCCAAGGGTGTTTCAATTAAACCCAATTTTCAAACCCATTTCATGAACAATTTCAAAACGTGACATGCATGCACTTCAAACCAAGTTCAAGCTTCAAATCTTGCTCTAATGAGCTCCAATCTTTGAAAACCAAATGAAAACATGGTCTATGGTAAAAATATGGACATGCATGTATAATTCTCCAAGAATTCAACTTCAAACTCACTAAATTCAACATGCATGCAACAATGGAACTTCAATTCAACATTCATGAACAAAATCATGGTTTAGTTCTACAATGATGCATGAAACATGCAAGGTTTAGCTTGAGACAACAAGAAGAAGATGATTTCACTTACCTAAGTCTCAATTTAAAGATAAGGAGGCTAGATTAGCAAGTATACTTCAATCTACTTCAAGTCTCCTAGCAATTCTCAACAATGGCAAGATGAGCTCAAGTTTACTCCCTCTCTCACTCTAAAATTCGGTGGGGACTAAGGAAAAGGCTGAGGAGAAGCTTGTTCAACATGTAATAAGGTCTAGACTAAGAATAAACAAATGGGCCACTAGCTATGGCAATGTGGTAATTAAGTCAATCTAGACAATTAGCTCGTTTAAATCTAATTTAATCATTCCTAATCGAGTTTTAGATGAATATACCATAAAATCATAAATATTCTACTGATTCTAAAACATCAAACGGTTTCTAAATCGGCCGCCGATAGGGCCTTCAATTAACAGTTTAAACATACGAATTCAAACAGATAGTCACACAATCAAACAGATGCAATATGCAATATAACAGACAAACTTATTCAATTTCAGTTTCAATTTCAATCGGTCCGTTCAGTACTTTAGTTAATTCGATTACTAGTCATAATCAGTTCAGTTTAGCAATAATCAGTATATAATTCAGTGGTTATACTGATCGATCAAGGTTGTTACACGCCTCGTCAGGCCGGAATATTTCATGGGTCTAGGGGGCAGCGCCCCTTTGTAGACACCCCATTTTTGACCGACCTTAAGACTCAGACGTCACCGATTGAGCACTCGGTGATGTTGCATGCTGTGCTCGTTCAGAAGTCTCAGAGTCGTGGCGCCGCCTCCCAAGCTCCGAACTTCTCTTTTCGTCTTGTCTTGGTTTGCGAACGGACTTCGGTTTTCTGCTTTTCTTTCCCGAGGAAGGAGTGGTCCCGAGACTATCTCTCAATGGCCGTGGCTACTTTTTCGTGGGTCAGAGGCCATTTTTTTCCCATTTGAGTCGGTTCCGGTTTGCTGAGTCATAGGCCGTGCTTTGCTCGACCCCAACCATCTCCGATTTCTCCTGCTTTTGGCATGCATCTCATTTACTCCCATTTAAGGGACCGGGGCTCGAAACCCACTTGGCAATGAACACCACTTAGGTGCCGGCCCATTTCGGATCCCAACCGCGGCTTTTGGCCCCGAGCATTCATTTTGCATCGATGTCTGTTCATTTTTGGCGTACACCTCTATTTGGTCCTTCCGAGGACACTGGGTCTTCGAGACCCATTTCGCGACGAACACCACTTCGGTGCGGCGTGACCCATTTTGGGATCCCGAACCGCGGTTTTGGCCCCGAGCATTCATTTTGCATCGATGTCTGCTCATTTTGGCGTACACCTGCTTGGTCCTTCCAAGGACACTGGGTCTCTGAAACCCACTTCGCAATGAACACCACTTCAGGTGCCCCATTTTCGGGATCTTGAACCGCGGTTTTGGCCCCGAGCATTCATTTTGCATCGATGTTCTGCTCATTTTTGGCGAGACACCTCGCTTGGTCCTTCCGAGGGACACTGGGTCTTCGAGACCCACTTGACGAACACCACTTCGCCGGCGGCCATTTTCGGGATCCCGAACCGCGCGGTTTTGGCCCCGAGCATTCATTTTGCATCGATGTCTGGTCATTTTTGGCAGACTCCTCTGTTTGGTCCTTCGAGGACACTGGGTCTCGATACCACTTCGTGGCCGAACGCCACTTTCGGTGCTCATAGCCCATTTTTTCGGGACCCCGAACTTCGCGGTTTAGGCCCCGAGCTTTCATTTTGCATCGGTTTTTGTTCATTCTTGGCAGACACCTCTGTTTGGTCCTTCCCAGGAACACTGGGGTCTCCGAGACCCACTTCGCAGCCGAACACCACTTCCGGTGCCCGGCAGCCCATTTTCGGGACCCCGCGCGGTTTTGGTCCCCGAGCTTTCGTTTTGCATCGGTTTTTGTTCAATTTTGGCAGGTACCTCTGTTTCATCATTCCGAGGAACACTGCGGTCTCAGATGCCCACTTCGTGGCTGAATTTATTTGCCCTCAAAATATCTAGATATTTTGCCCTCAAAATATCTAGATATTTGGGGAAAGATATTTTGACTCTTTTTGGCCATAAAACCAGCAGCTTCCAGCTGGGAGAAGGGTTAGAAAAAAACCTTTGGGAGCTCCATACACACTCCATCTCTCTCCATTTCCAAGCTTCAAGCATCCAAGTTTGCTCCCATTTTTCATCATCTTCAAGCTCTATCATCACCACTCCATTTCCAGCAGCAAGGGAGGGATTCCAGCTTGAAGTCATCAAAGTTGGTCCAAGAAGTAGTCAAAGTATTGGTCTTCAAGGGTAAGTTCACTTTCCCTCTTTTCTAGCTCATTCTTGCACCAATTTCTTAGCCCACTTGCTCACTGTTTTGAGCTCCGGCCCTAACTGAAAGGGGCCTTATTTTGAGCTATTCTACATGTTTGATTAAGGGCTCAACCCCATTTGAGAGCCCCATTTGGTACTTGTTTCAATATCATCTTATATGTCAATATTTTGCATTGAATATTTGGCCTATGTGTGATCTGTGTTCGAGCCTGAAATAAACTGATTTTGGGCCTATTTTGAGCCCTCTTCAACATTGAAGAAGGGCTCAACCATGTTTGGTGACTCTATCATGCATCTCCTTTGTAAATCCTCCAAATTACCGTAAACTTGCATGCTTTTTTTAGCTTATGTGCATTTATTTTTTGAGCATGCTATAAACTTATTTTGAGCCTATTTTGTGTCCCTCTACAACATTGTAGAAGGGACCAATCTTGTTTGGTGTCTCCATGAATGGCCTCTCTTTGTATCTCTCTTTGGTCATGTTTTGCATGATTTGTTAGACTTATTTGGCTCCGGATTTCAGCCTTCATCAGGCTTAGAAAGAGCCTTATTTTTGTCTCCTTGTCTTTCTTTGTTAAGGGCCTTAAGCCATTTGGTGGATATTTTTGGCACTTACTTTGAAATCCATCTCATTTTACCGTAAATTTGCATGCTTTGTTAGACTTGTTTAGCTACTGTTTTGAGCCTCCATCAGGCTTAGAGAGTGTCTTGTTTTGGTCTATTCTACACTTTTTGTCAAGGGTCTTAAGTGGTTTGGTCATTTCTCATGATACCTCTCTTTATAGCCCCTTTTTGCATGCTATGTTTAGCATATATACATACTGATTTAGAGGTTGTCATCTCTTGCATTTGTGCATATTTTTGTTCCATCTTCAATGTTGTAGAACTGATTTTTTGGGTTTGAGCATTGTACATATCACTTGCTTTGTAATTCCCCTCTTTTACCGTATTTTTGCAAGCTTTTGTTTCCATACTTGTGCGCATTATTTGGCCTTTCTTTGTGCTGATAAAATGCTAGTTTAGGGGCTGCCTTGCCACTGTTTTGCATTCCATGTCCATATTCTGTATGTTTAATAGGGTCAGAGGCCATTTCGGTGCATTTCATCGCATTTTGGGCATCGGTTGCAATTTTATCATAATTTGGGGGCTGTTTTGCATTATTTTAGTTGCTGAATTTTGCATCTTCCTTATACCATTTGCCACATCTCATTCGCATGTCATTTTGGTGCTTTAGAGCCTCGCCTCGATTTGCGTGCCGTGATCTTGGCGCATTTCGAAGCAAATTGCTTTATCCGACGGCCTATGTGAGTGTGGTTGAGGCCCTCTCATGTTGGCGTAAGCCCAATTTGCATTTTCATGCTTGTATGCCATTGCCTCGGTTTATGCGTCTGCAGTGCACGATTTCGAGGCACTTTTTTTTATCCGACGGCCTCCTATGTGAGTGAGCCGAGGCTCTCCCATGTTGGTGTAAGCCCATCGTTGCATTCCGATGCCATTCTCGATTTTCCATCACATCACCGCCTCGGTTTCGTGGCACTTTGTATTCGTTTCACGCATTTCGAGGCACTTTTTGTATCCGATTGCCAAAGATTGTTTCTGCTTATGCGCTGGGCGCATTTCGAGGCACTTTGGTTGTATCCGATTTTGCGCTTTCATCATTGTCTGGCTATGCGTGTGCAGGCGATTTCGAGGCACTTAGGTTTTATCCGATTTTGCATCGCACATCATCGCCTCGGTTACGCGGTCCGTGCACGCATTTCGAGGCACTTCGGTTTATCCGATTGCATTTTCATCATCGCCGCTACGTGGCGTGCACGATTTCGAGGCACTTTGCTTTTACCCGATTTATTTTATCATCGCCTCGGTTTGCATGCCCGCAGCACGCTTTCGAGGCACTTCGGTTTTATCCGACTTGCATTTCACATCATCGCCTCGGTTATGCGTGCGTGCACGCTGCTTCGAGGCACTCGCTTTATCCGCCAGCATTTCATGCCATCGCCGGTTTGCGTGCGCCAAGACGCTGAGGCGTTTCATTTTCATCTCATTTTCACAACAGAGTGCATACTAGGTTGTATCTTAGATTGCATTCATACATTTCCTCGATTTGCGTGCGCGTGCACGATTTCGAGGTTACTCATTTTCATGGCATTGTGCATGCTATATCACATGTTTGTTGCATTTCATGCATATCATGCATATTGCATCGTGTTCGGATAGGTGTTAGCGCACGGAACGAGGCACGCCAGACTCGAGTGACGAACGGGTCTCAATTCCCAAGTCACCGACACCGGATTACCCATGATGGAGTTAGGTTTTGTTATAGCATTCATCTACATTCATCCCATATTGAGTTGTGCAATTCGACTCTACCATCATGCATCGAGATCGTGATTGGCACGAGGATCAAGCATGCATATATTTGAAATACACCGTGCCCTTTTCCGCTCTCTGTTAAAGAAAATTCAGAGTTCAACAACCTTCCGAGTCCGCACGATTTCGAGAAACAAAGGCAAACAGAGACTAATTGGGCATCCCTGGATTTCGCGCCAGAAGCGAAGATACATCATTCATCGTAAGCAAAGCTGGCTTGCACGCCCGATTCGCTTTTATTAATTAATTTGTCAATTAATTAGAAATTTGTATATTTATTTCCTGATTGTATATTCTTTTATCCGGATCAGATATTCTTTTTATTGATCAGTATATTTATTGGACCCTGCTTGAGGGCAATGTTGTAATAAGGGTGTGAGTGTGATGTATGTCTTCCAACCCCATTTCTTTCTCCTTTTATTTACCCGCCACGATGGTTAGATATAGGGCATATTTCATTTAGCATACAAGATGACAAAGATGTTTGCATTCATTCATCTCAGACAGACGCACTGCTACAGATCATACAAACCGCATCTCAGATTTCAATTCCGAGTTGAATACATGTTAGTCGTAGCATTTCACATACCATGTTTAGAATAGCGAGCTCGCTATAATTGCATCTTTGCATGTGTTGCATTAGGCATTACAAGATACTTAGGATCATGCATGATTTCTAATCGGTTTGCTTTTGGCTTGGAGTACTCAGAAGTTTTATGCTTTAGCATCCTTGCATGCGTGTGAGTTGCCATGATAGCATGCTTGCCATGAGGCTATGTGCTTATGTGATATAACCGCCTTGAATGCCTGTGGGTGGAGGTTGAGTTATTTGAATTGGGACAATCGTTGATCGTTTGTTTTAAGCCCACTAGATAGTGGCAAAATCATGTTTTCTAAGCCCACCCGAGGGTGGCAAATCCAGATTTTAGCCTACTCATGTAGCACCTTCACACCATTTTCAAACAAACAAACATGAAATGTTTTGTTTCAATTCAGACCCGATCTATACTTGTATCTTTGTCGCATCACATAGTAATCTAGGCTAATAACCTAATAAGAACTCACAAAGTTTTCAAAAACAGATATCATGGTTAGTAGAGGCGGTCTTTGACCCAAGAGGGGGTGCTCACGATGTGACCTTCCCTAATCGTACCTAAGCTCCCGAGCCAACTTTGGTGATGACGGACACGTGGCCTTTCCGCACCGAGTCAGGGTTTCCTAAATTTCCCATTTTAAAATATTTAGGTGGCGACTCATATCCGCAAAGCAAATCCATGTTTGGCACTTCTTTCAAAAATCTGCTTTTCCTTCAAAACGATTTGCGGATTCGACTCTTTGGTTCGAGATTGAGAACCGCAACAAAATCGAGTCCGAATCAGAAGCGAGGTTCTGGCGACTGTTACTCTGCAGAGGATTTAGAGAACTTGACTCGAACTCGTGATATCTGGTTTTGACTACACTTGTGTGTTTCTTTGCATTGCATTTGCATTGGTGCGCCTAGGACACCGTGTTTGCCATATGCCATTCTCGAACGATTTGCCGGAGGCTTGTCTTGTCAAGTCATGTCCGTAAGGTCGACGATCGGCCTGGCTCGACAAGATGGGAACACAATCCCTGCTTTTCTGGGCACCCTTTTGACCATTCGACCTAGTGCATATTCGGATCCATAGTGACCAATCCAAACTAGGACAGTTGCTTACCCGTTATAGGTTGTTTGAAGTCACAAGCGTAGGTGAAACCCTAGCTCGACAAAATAGGACAGGCAACCCTACCCCAACATAGGGTGTTTTGGCTCACTTATCTGTTATGTGCTTGTTAGAGTGTGCCTCACAGGAATGCATGTATCGGTTTATGAGTTTGAGCATCGAACTCAAGGCACCAAGACTGAGATTTTGGGATTCGATTTACACGAGGGTAGCGATTCAATGCAGAATTTTTTGGGCAGAATTTAGTAAAGAGCACACTCATTCAGCTTTGTTCATATCTGTTCCGGTGAAATCAGGCTGTGATGCTACATGTTTTCTCTTTTGCTAGGGTAGTCCTGGAACCATAGCTTCAGAAGGCTCCACTATCCCCCAGGTACATTGAACTAGTGCTGATAGACTTTGTGAGGTCAGAAATTTGATTCAAGGGAAACCAGTGTTCTTCCGCTGAGGCAAGGCAAAGAAAGGCCAGTTAGGGCTCACCGGTTCATCTGATCCGCCAGTCACCAGTCACATTACCTCGATCGGAGCACTAGCATTTACCTTTATCATGGCGCAGCCCTCGGCAAATTTGGAGGATTTGCTGATCCATTTCCAAAGAATCGCTGGATTCGCCGCAACAAGACATGGTTAGCAAGCCAAACATTGCAGAATATGATATTCAAATTTAAGGACCTCCGTGACATCGGGGTTCAAATCAAGGAGGTCATCCGACAAGGGATCTTTGTGGAAGATAATGAGCCGTCAAAGAAGGATGTTGTTCACAGTTCCAATGCTACCACTGATGGTAGCACAGCTGTGGAATGCTCAGAAGTAGACCCTATCACCACTTCCCTCATTAGCCAAAGACCAACCATTTCAACACGGCACCAAGCCCGAAATTTCCATCCTCTGTACATGAGTCTTTCTCAAGCTTTGCAAATGTTACGGGAAAAAGGGCACCTAGAACTCCTAGAACCCCAACCCCTTTCAAGCCCTCTTCCATCCAGATATGACCCAGCTAAACACTGTACCTACCATCAACAAAGACGGTCATGATATTTAACTGTTAGATCCGACCGTCATAAGATTCAGGATCTTATTGACGAAGAGATTATAGCTCCACCAAAGGGACCTCAGGCCACCACAAACCTGTCACCCCTACATCTCAACCTCATCCATACACTGCCATCCACCTATGACCCCAGCATATTCATCACCCCAGCCCATCTACCCAAGCCTGCGGTGTTCATTCCAGAAAGCACGGACTTGTGTATGATGGATGCACCTGAATCCCAATCATCTCAAACCCGTGAACCCACTACTTCCGAGCTGATGGGGATGATAAAAGATCTTCAAAGAACTGTGACCGATCTAGCCTCCGGGACATTGGCGCCATCATCGACCACACCACATACTGGGAATTTCTTGTCAAAAGGCTCCCTAGTCTTGGGGCGGGCTGCATTTGAGGAAGACCAATCCCTTGGCAAAGTGGAGGCGAATGGAAAGAACAAGATAGGGGCAGACATGGATCCCCATGAGCATCTTCTGTTGGCTGTTGAGGCTTTGAAAGCCGAAGGACTGAACAAAGAGCAAGTCCTCGCAGTTGTTGCAAAAACTGTGGATGACACTTTTGCCGCTCAAGTTGAGGCGATTTGAATCAAAGGGAAAATCGAGAAGGGTCGTGTATCGAAACAATCCTCCACTCGGAAGAAATCGAGCAAGCCAAGACTTACCAATCTCTGTTGAAAGGCCCAAAGAAAATCCACGAACCCGTATACCAACCCCGAGGTCGGAGGGTCTTCCATGCCCTTCACATGCCTTTATCCAGAGCTTTCCAAATCCTTGTTGGACAAGGCCATCTCAAACCCCTTGAGCCTCGGCCTCTCCCGAACCCTCTTCCGGCTATACATGATGCTACCCAGTACTGCACATACCATCAGCAAACCGGCCATACTACCGACGACTGCTTCCGTCTTCGCCATGAAGTACAGGATCTATTTGACAACGGAGTTGTCCTCCCGCCAAACTCTGCAAAGTCTATCGGCACTGGGTCAGTGAACTTGGGGGGATAATGTGATTATGTGATCAAGAGATCAACCACCTGCGGGCGGCACTCGATCAACTCCAGACGTGGGAATGGCACGCACTGTTCTGAGCAATGTGCAAATACCAGTTTTTGCTTTCTGACTTGGGTATTGGGTCAGTTTTGTTGTTTTGTCTTGAGTCTGTCTTTTTGTTTTAAGCCAAGTCTCTTTTGTTGTGGGTCTGTCTTGTTGTATCGAGTCGGTCCTGTTGTATAGGAGTCGGGTGATTCCGGGGGTGTTACCTCGAGTGTCACCATTTTGTTTTATGCTTTGTCCTTTTGTTTTATTTTGAGTCTGTCGCAAGGAGCCATTATGCCAACAGATTTTGAATGAAACAAAGATGATTTCCACGCTCTCGTATTTGCTTCGCTGCGGTGCTAGTTGTGCCGGATTTGAATGAAATGGCGCGCACTCCACCGCTTCTTGTGCCTTGAAGTCATTGTATTGACCTAAGTTTTTCAAAACCTTTTTGAACACTGCGATGAAAACAAAGAGGAGGAATTCCTCGATTTGCAAAACTTTGATCAAATGAGAGAAAGAGAGTGCTAAGCCTTTAATGAATGAAATCATGCTTGTTAGTGTGAGTACTGAGAAGGACCCTGGCTTGATCCAGACTGGTTTCACACTATCTTCAGCGCGAGCGATTCGTCGTCTTCTTAAAAATTTTCAAAAACAAAATGTTTTATGCGGTCCTCGAAGACATGTGGAATCGCTCTTGAGATTGTGCAGCTTAGGATCGCTCTCAGCCTCGAGACTCAACCCTTTTGCTTCTAAACCTTGAACTTGAATTCAGAAGGTTCAACGGTCAACCACAATGTGAGGCTTATGTGGCCAGATTTGAAGCAGCCCTCGAACAAGAGGCACCAAAGTCAGATCAAGAAGATCAGAAGTCGTCAAAAGAAGCTTGCAGAGCTAGATCAGAAGCACCCCTCGAACTAGGGGCAAAAATGTCCGATATGCTCGAAGAGCCGAAGATGGACCCTTCTGTAAATCAATACAACAGCCACTCTCCGGGATACAAAGGGCTTCAATCTCAAAACCATTTGGCATGGACTTGTTACACTTTTACCCTTTGAGAGGCTCGCTGGGCCGAAAACTCGGAAGGGCGACCCAGGCAAAAGTTAGAGCAAAGAAAAGAATAAAAAAGAAAAGGAAAAAATGCAAAGATACAAAAAATGCAAAAAAAAAAAAAAAACAAAAAAAGAAGAAAAGAATTGAAAAGAAAAGAAAAGAAAAAAAAAAAGCTCGCAAGGTCGAAAACCTGCAACAGGCGCCTTGGCAAAAGTTAGAGCATAAAAAGGAGAGGTTAAATACCCGAGTGTACCTTAACTACGAAGGCTTGATTCCCATGTTTGGGATACGAGGCAACTTCATCCCAAGTCCACCAGAAACGATTCAAATTCGATTGTGTCCATGTAATGGTTTTGATCATCTTTGCCTTCTCTCAGATCTCGAGAGTTCGGTTGTCATCATCACTCACGAGGTGACTACAATCGGTGCCATTTAAATAAGGGCAACTTTCCGCTGCCATTCAAACGCCTTGCCATGGTCTTTGTCAAACAAGGGCAACTTTCCGCTGCCATTCAATGCGCCATGGTGCCGTTTCAAACAAGGGCAACTTCGTTGCTATGCAACCTTCAAGCACGGGGCAGTTTTCCTTTGGATCCGAGGTTGTGCATCTCAAGAGTAGGTTTTCTGCTCGTTGAGCAGTGACCATTTGCAAAAATAGATTTTGAGAATTTTTACTGAGGCTGACTAGTTCTCTCGAAAATTGTTCTATCTTTTCCAAAGAACTGGACCATTTCTTGGACCCAAAAAAGGAAAATTTTCAGTACTCATAGCTTGACTTGCATGATTTCAAATCAAAAATCGAACAAGCATGTTAATCTAACTCCCATTTTGGCCAAATTTTTTTAGAAGGCAAAAATAAAAAATGGTCAAAATGATGAAGTAGGGGCACGGTTGAGTCAAGTGTTCTGTCTTTTCCCCATTATCAACATACTTGCCAAGAAGGGCACTCTACCTGCCAGAAGAGGCACAACTGGGGTTAACAACAAAATGGCTGAAAGCTCTCGCACCTTCCAAGCAACGAGGTATTAAGCGCGGCAGACGAGCCGAATGGGGCAAGATATTCCACTCCATCATCTGGACGAATCTTATCACGTCCAAACTCCCCAGCAAAGCATCATCAATCGATGTCAGCTGCAGATTTGCTACACACCCAAATGTAGCGCAACCCCTCTGTGGAAGGAATTCACTAGCTGCATGCAGAAGAAGAAGGATCTAGCTGAGTGCTAGGGGCATGACCTCGCAACTTCCTGTTCATCCATCAACCATCCAGGGGAGAGATTGAAAAATGAGAGATTGAAGAATAGAGAGGTGTGCGATGAAAGAAAAAGTGAACAAAAGGGTTTTGACAGAAAAACAGAGCTTGAGGGCCGAGTGATGTGAGAATCACAAATAAGAAAGGGTGGGAAACATACCCGGTGAAACAGGCTCCCTGTGCACGTCTGAGTGTCGTGTCTTTTTGTTTTATCTCGATCCTTGTTTTGAGTCGTCTCGAGTGTTACTCGATGTGTCTAGGTTATGTGCCTTTTGTTTTCTTGTTGAGTCGTAGTGTGCTGTATTCAGTCGTAGGCTCAATACCTAGTTGAGAACTTATGCTCACTCTCAATTTCAAAAAATCGTTTTGTGCTCCGAGTGCCGTGCCGTTCTCTACATTTGTGCAAAATAGAATTTGTTCTTTCATAAAACCGCAGGGTTCAACCCAGGTCATGTGAGAACAGTAAAACCAAGACCTATCTGAAGCTATGAGTTTCGGGCTGCCAAGCAAAAGCAAAAGAGGAAAATGTCTGCATCCGAGTTTGTTCCAACTTCAGAAGTTCCGAGACTATATTCCGTGTGTACCTCTTCAGTCTTGCCAATGTTCAAGTATGAGTGTGCCTCTACCTCAAGCTCAAAATCAAGTCTACTTGCCGTAATGGCGATCGTGCTCTCCCCGAGTACCATTCTCGCCAGAGGCATCTTGGACGGTTTATGATGAGTTCCTAGGCGACCAACTGTGACGGTGGAAACTAGAGTTCGCATGGCCGTGGCCTAGAACGCGAAGGTTCGGGCTTTCCAAGACTAGAGTCTGGTTTAAATACCCGAGGCATGTCCTCGCTTGAAATCAGATGGCAAATTTCCATAGATTGAGATAGCATGTGTATGCGCCTCGCCGATACTTGAACCAACCTAGTCTGACCGCCGGTTGGAGAATAGGGAAAGTTGAGAATATGATCAGGAAAACAAGCAGCAGCCGTAGCTCTTACATGCAGATGTTGTTACTTGTCAGTATTCCAAAGCCTTTATACTGTGAGTTCAAGGTAAAGTGTTCGAACAAAGACGAGGAGATCCTCTGGAGAAGAGCGGTTCACCGCCACTCCACTCATGAGGTACTTTCTAAAAGCGTCGCTTTGTCCATTTATTGCTTTCCGTAAGCATCATGCATTGTATTGCATTGTACCTGTCAAGTTTCTTTCTCATTTCACTTAGTGTATCGATCACACTTCTCTCATTTTAGTGTATCAATCACACTTCATTCATTTTTGTGTATCTATCACACACATTCTCATTTTCTATATCACATTTTGTGTATCCATCACGCACCTTTAGTATATCCATCATACTCGTTCACTTAGTGCATCTATCACATTTTGTGTTCACCTTTAGTATATCTATCATACTCGCTTCACTTTGTGTATCAATCACACCATGCTCATTACTCGCATTGTCATGCACACTTCACCGCACTTGTTAGTGCATTACAAATCAATCGCTGCTTAGCGTGTCGCACTGCTTTTGTGCTTTTATCAATCGCGCTATTTTATGCGCACCTCAATCGTGACCGTCTTGTGCATTTCAAATCATTCGCGCTTATTTTGGCGACGACTGCTTTTGTGCGATTAATCAATCGCGCTTATTTTGCGACCTCAATCGACCGTCTTGTGCATTTCAAATCAATCGCGTTTATTTTGCCCATCGCCGTTTTGTGCGATTAATCAATCGCGTTATTTTATGCGACCTCAATCGCCTTTCTTGTGCATTTCAAATCATTCGCGCTATTTTATGCGCATCGCTATTGTGCGCAGTTGATCAATCGCGCTGTTTTGCGATCGTGACCGTCTTGTGCATTTCAAATCGATCATATTTGTTTTGCGATCGCGACCGCTTTGTGCATTTCAAATCGATCGCGCTTGTTTTGCGACCGCTTTTCTTGTGCATTTCAAATCGATAACGCTGCTTTTGCGCGATCGCCTTTTGTGCAGATAATCAATCGCTTATGCTTTATCGACCGCCTTGTGCATTTCAAATCAATCGCGTTTAGCGACGCACTATTTTGTGCATCAGTATCATTCGACCGGACGAATCGCGCAGTATCGTATCTTCTCCGTGAGACGCGACGAGAATTGAATAATTCTCCGCATTCCTAATCGCATGAAATATAGTTGTTGCTTTGCATTCTTGCTTATAATCATGTATCTATTTGCGAATACTTGCTTTATTACGCCGATTTGCACAAACATCGAGTTACATTTGGCATCCTGTTGCTTTGCATTCTTGCTTATAATCATGTATCTATTTGCGAATACTTGTTTATTACTGACTTGCATTTGCACGAACATCGAGTTACATTTGGCATCCTGTTGCTTTGCATTCTTGCTTATAATCATTGCATCTATTTGCGAATACTTGCTTTATTACAATTTTGCACTTGCATGATCATCCGCTTCTTGCATATCATTTGCATTTTGCCCCTTGCTCGAGGCACGCTCATGCACATATCTTTGTTTATCTTGTATGATTGTCTAAGTCTTGGCCTTGTCAAAATGGAGTCGCTCTCGGGCTTTGACATTCACTCGCTATTCTCATGACTTCCGAAGTTCTGTCAAAGAGGGGCAATCAGAGACACCCATTTTTGACCGACCTTATGGCTCAGACGTAACCGATTGAGCACTCGGTGATGTTGCATGTCTTTCGCTCGAAGTCTCGAGTCGTGGCTGCTACCGCCTCCCAAGCTTCCAACTCTCTTTAGGCCTTGTCTCGGTTTGCGAACCGCACTCGATTTTCTGTTTTCTTTCCCGAGGGAGGAGTGGTCCCAGACTATCTCTCGGGTCGTGGGCTACTTTTTCGTGGGTCAGAGGCCATTTTTTTCCCATTTCGAGCCCGCTTCCGATTTTCGAGCCGTTAGGCAAGGCTGTGCCTCGGTTCCGCCCAACCATCTCCGATTCTCCGGTTTTTGGCATGCATCTCATTTACTCCCATTTAAGGGACACGGGGCTCGAAAACCCACTTCAGCCGAACACCACTTAGGTGCGGCGGCCCATTTCGGATCCCGAACCGCGGTTTTGGCCCCGAGCATTCATTTTGCATCGATGTCTGCTCATTTTGGCGACACCTCTGCTTGGTCCTTCCGAGGGACACCTGGGTCTCGAGACCCACTTCGAATCGAACACCACTTAGGTGTCTTGGCCCATTTTGGGATCCCAACCGCGGTTTTGGCCTCGAGCATTCATTTTGCATCGATGTCTGCTCATTTTGGCACACCTTTGTTTGGTCCTTCCAAGGACACTGGGTCTCAAACCCACTTCGAATCGAACACCACTTCCGGTGCCTTTGTTCATTGCGGATCCCGAACCGCGCGGTTTTGGCCCCGAGCATTCATTTTGCATCGATGTCTGTTCATTTTTGGCAGACACCTCTGTTTGGTCCTTCCGAGGGACACTGGGGTCTCTGGGACCCACTTCGCAGCCGAACACCACTTCCGGTGCGGCAATTTCATTTTCGATCCCGAACCGCGCGGTTTTGGCCCCGAGCATTCATTTTGCATCGATGTCTGTTCATTTTTGGCAGACACCTCTGTTTGGTCCTTCCGAGGGACACTGGGGTCTCTGATACCCACTTCGTGGCCGAACGCCACTTTCGGTGCTCATAGCCCATTTTTTCGGGACCCCGAACTTCGCGGTTTAGGCCCCGAGCTTTCATTTTGCATCGGTTTTTGTTCATTCTTGGCAGACACCTCTGTTTGGTCCTTCCCAGGAACACTGGGGTCTCCGAGACCCACTTCGAACACCACGGTGTCTTGACCCATTTTCGGGACCCCGCGCGGTTTTGGTCCCCGAGCTTTCGTTTTGCATCGGTTTTTGTTCAATTTTGGCAGGTACCTCTGTTTCATCATTCCGAGGAACACTGCGGTCTCAGATGCCCACTTCGTGGCCGAACAAAATCTTTTTTATTTGCCCTCAAAATATCTAGATATTTGGGGAAAGATATTTTGACTCTTTTTGGCCATAAAACCAGCAGCTTCCAGCTGGGAGAAGGGTTAGAAAAAATCCTTTGGGAGCTCCATACACACGGCTCATCTCTCTCTCCATTTCCAAGCTTCAAGCATCCAAGTTTGCTCCCATTTTCTTCATCATCTTCAAGCTCTATCATCACCACTCCATTTCCAGCAGCAAGGGAGGGATTCCAGAAGCTTGAAGTCATCAAAGTTGGTCCAAGAAGTAGTCAAAGTATTGGTCTTCAAGGGTAAGTTCACTTTCCCTCTTTTCTAGCTCATTCTTGCACCAATTTCTTAGCCCACTTGCTCACTGTTTTGAGCTCCGGCCCTAACTGAAAGGGGCCTTATTTTGAGCTATTCTACATGTTTTATTAAGGGCTCAACCCCATTTGAGAGCCCCATTTGGTACTTGTTTCAATATCATCTTATATGTCAATATTTTGCATTGAATATTTGGCCTATGTGTGGTCTGTGTTCGAGCCTGCAATAAACTGATTTTGTTTATTTTGAGCCCCTCTTCAACATTGAAGAAGGGCTCAACCATGTTTGGTGACTCTATCATGCATCTCCTTTGTAAATCCTCCAAATTACCGTAAACTTGCATGCTTTTTTTAGCTTATGTGCATTTATTTTTTGAGCATGCTATAAACTTATTTTGAGCCTATTTTGTGTCCCTCTACAACATTGTAGAAGGGACCAATCTTGTTTGGTGTCTCCATGAATGGCCTCTCTTTGTATCTCTCTTTGGTCATGTTTTGCATGATTTGTTAGACTTATTTGGCTCCGGATTTCAGCCTTCATCAGGCTTAGAAAGAGCCTTATTTTTGTCTCCTTGTCTTTCTTTGTTAAGGGCCTTAAGCCATTTGGTGGATATTTTTGGCACTTACTTTGAAATCCATCTCATTTTACCGTAAATTTGCATGCTTTGTTAGACTTGTTTAGCTACTGTTTTGAGCCTCCATCAGGCTTAGAGAGTGTCTTGTTTTGGTCTATTCTACACTTTTTTTCAAGGGTCTTAAGTGGTTTGGTCATTGCTCATGATACCTCTCTTTATAGCCCCTTTTTGCATGCTATGTTTAGCATATATACATACTGATTTAGAGGTTGTCATCTCTTGAATTTGTGCATATTTTTGTTCCATCTTCAATGTTGTAGAACTGATTTTTTGGGTTTGAGCATTGTACATATCACTTGCTTTGTAATTCCCCTCTTTTACCGTATTTTTGCAAGCTTTTGTTTCCATACTTGTGCGCATTATTTGGCCTTGCTTTGTGCTGATAAAATGCTAGTTTAGGGGCTGCCTTGCCACTGTTTTGCATTCCATGTCCATATTCTCAGATGCTTAATAGGGTCAGAGGCCATTTCGGTGCATTTCATCGCATGTTGGGCATCGGTTGCAATTTTATCATAATTTGGGGACTGTTTTTGCATTATTTTAGTTGCTGAATTTTGCATCTTCCTTATACCATTTGCCACATCTCATTCGCATGTCATTTTGGTGCTTTAGAGCCTCGCCGATTTGCGATGCGTGCCAAGATTTCGAGGCAGCTTCTCTTTTATCCGACGGCAGCCTATGTGAGTGTGGTTGAGGCCCTCTCATGTTGGCGTGAGCCCAATTTGCATTTTCATGCTTGTATGCCATTGTCTCGGTTATGTCTGCGTGCACGCATTTCGAGGCACTTTTTTATCCGACGGCCTCCTATGTGAGTGAGCCGAGGCTCTCCCATGTTAGTGTAAGCCCATCGTTGCATTCCAGATGCCATTCTCGATTTTCCATCACATCACCGCCTCGGTTTATGCGCTGTGCACGCATTTCGAGGCACTTTGCCAGATCCGATTTTCGTTTAAGATCCGCCTCGGTTTGCGTCCTGTGCACGCGATTTCGAGGCACTTTGGTTGTATCCGATTGCTTAAGATTGCCTCGGTTATGCGTACTGCGGGCGCCAGATTTCGAGGCACTTGCCAGTATCCGATTTTGCGCTTTCATCATTGTCTCGGGTTTGCGTGCGTGTGCACGATTTTGAGGCACTTCGGTTTTATCCGATTTTGCATCGCACATCATCGCCTTTCGGTTTACGTGTCCGTGCACGCATTTCGAGGCACTTCGGTTTTATCCGACGGTATTTTCATCATCGCCATGGCGGCTCAGGCACGATTTTTCGACTTTGGCTTTTAACCTGACCCATTTTATCATCGCCTCGGTTTGCATGCCCGTGCACGCGTTTTCGAGGCACTTCGGTTTATCCGACTTGCATTTCACATCATCGCCTCGGTTTATGCGTACCTGCGTGCACGCTGCTTCGAGGCACTGCTTTATCCGCCTGCATTTCATGCCATCGTCTCGGTTTGCGTGCAAGACGCTTTTCGAGGCGTTCATTTTCATCTCATTTTCACAGAGTGCATACTAGGTTGTATCTTAGATTGCATTCATACATTTCGATTTGCGCGTGTGCACGATTTCGAGGTTACTCATTTTCATGGCATTGTGCATGCTATATCACATGTTTGTCGATTTCATGCATATCATGCATATTGCATCGTGTTCGGATAGGTGTTAGCCCGCATGGGGAAACGAGGTACGCTTTCAGACCGAGTGACTGAACGGGTCTCAATTCCCAAGTCACCGACACTCCGGATTACCCATGATGGAGTTAGGTTTTGTTATAGCATTCATCCGCATTCATCCCATATTGAGTTGTGCAATTCGACTCTACCATCATGCATCGAGATGTGATTGGGCACGAGGATCAAGCATGCATATATTTGTGAAATACATCTGTGCCTCTTTCCGCTCTCTGGCAAGAAAATTCGAGTTCAACAACTTTCCTGAGTCCGCACGATTTCGAGAAACAAAGGTAAACAGAGACTAATTGGGGCATCCTGGATTTCCGCGCAGAAGCGGCGCATACATCATTCATCGAAGCAAAGGCAACCCGGCTTGCACGCCAGCTTCTGCTTTTATTAATTAATTTGTCAATTAATTAGAAATTTGTATATTTATTTGATCAGTATATTCTTTTATCCGGATCAGATATTCTTTTATTGATCAGATATTTATTCGGACCCTCTGCGAGGGCAATGTTGTAATAAGGGTGTGAGTGTGATGTATGTCTTCCAACCCCATTTCTTTCTCCCTTTTATTTACCCGCTTTATGGTTAGATATAGGGCATATTTCATTTAGCATACAAGATGACAAAGATGTTTGCATTCATTCATCTCAGACAGACGCATTTGCCTGCTACAGATCATACAAACCGTGATCAGATTTCAATTCGAGTTGAATACATGTTAGTCAGAGCATTTCACATACCATGTTTAGAATAGCCGAGCTCGCTATAATTACATCTTTGCATGTGTTGCATTAGGCATTACAAGATACTTAGGATCATGTATGATTTCTAATCGGTTTCTGCTTTTGGCTTGGAGTACTCTGTAAGTTTTATGCTTTAGCATCCTTGCATGCGTGTGAGTGTTGCCATGATAGCATGCTTGCCATGAGGCTATGTGCTTATGTGATATAATTGCCTTGAATGCCTGTGGGTGGAGGTTGAGTTATTTGAATTGGGACAATGCGTTGACTGTTTGTTTTAAGCCCACTAGATAGTGGCAAAATCATGTTTTCTAAGCCCACCCGAGGGTGGCAAATCCGCATTTTAGCCTACCTGCGGGTAGCACCTTCACACCATTTTCAAACAAACAAACATGAAATGTTTTGTTTCAATTCAGACGGCCCAGTCTATACTTGTATGCTGTGCGCATCACATAGTAATCTAGGCTAATAACCGGAATAAGAACTCACAAAGTTTTCAAAAACAGATATCATGGTTAGTAAGTAGGTCTTTGGCGAGAGGGTGCTCACGATGTGACCTTCCCTAATCGTATTCTAAGTTCCCGAGCCAACTTTGGTGATGATTTGACACGTGCCTTCCCAAGACCGAGTCAGGGTTTCCTAAATTTCCCATTTTAAAATATTTAGGTGGCGACTCTGTTATCTGGCAAAACAGTCCATGTTTGGCACTTCTTTCAAAAAAATCTGTTTTCCTTCAAAACGATTTGCCGGATTCGGACTCTTTGGCTCGAGATTGAGAACCGCAACAAAATCGAGTCCGAACTGTAGCGAGGTCCCCTCGCGGGCGTTGTTACACCCTTGGCGGGTCCAAGGGCAGCGCGTTCCCATTTTATAAGCATTTGGACGCAAAATATTTCCTCTCTCAGCGATGTGGGACTCAAAGAGTGGACGAAAGTGTTGTGCCAAACGACGTTGTTTGGTGTGTTTGTTGGAAGTCCCACATCGGTTACAAGATACAATTTAAGGTAGACCAACTTCTATATAAGTGCAAGTGCAGAGGGTTAGCTTATCAGCTTCTATGGTTCTTTCTTGGTTCAGTGAACCATTACGAGCCGAGCTCAAGTTATAAATTTTAGTTGTGCCGAGCTGGATTTTGGCCATAGTTCCATTGGGATTTTGGCCATAGTTCCTTCGCCAAAGTTGTGAAATTTCTCGAGGGCTTTGTGGCGTGTAGTGGAGATCGAGTTTCATCTCTTTTCATCTTCTCCAGTTGAGCTCCGAATTTGAGGTAGGGATTCCTACTCATTCTTATGTGTTTTAACATAAATGTTGAGTTATTTGTATAGATGGCTTGATTTGGGAACTTAAGGTTAGAGTTGTATAATGTTGAAAACAGGGTTTTTTTTTTTTATTAACTAATACCTGTGTGTTTTATTTTTTAAAATGGAGATTATTGATATTTTTGATAATAGTTGAGCCTTTGGGTCAATGTTGAGAAAAAGGAAAAAATGCCATGTTTGGGTATATTTGGGTCATTACTATAATTAATGACAATTAATACAGAATATAAAAATGAGTTGGGAATAATAAAATCGACTCAATATAAGGTAGAATGGTGGAGTTGGATTCTTTAATCACCCACTTTGAAAATGTTGAGATTATGTATATCTGTTGTATATGACATCAAATATAGCGACTGAATTAATGCATTAACTTTATGTATTAATTGATTGTATATGATCTACATTTATATACATGTGTTGTGTGGGAGGAGATAGGGGATGTACTCCACGGTTTAGGGGAAGATAGGGGATGGACCTCTAAACCGGATTTTGTGTGACATTGATACAACACTACAATGTGTATCAAGTGTTGATTATGGAAGAGTTTAAATTGATTTGATATAGCACTAAAATGTATATCGTGAAGTATAGAAGTGATTCTATGTTATGTTGATACAGCACCGAAATGTGTATCTTTCGTAAAGTGTGAAAATAATTTATGTGTTATCAATACAGCATTAAAATGTGTATCCATAATGAATCTCGAGAGTGTTTTAAAGATGAATCTTAACCTCATTAAGTTATTTGGCTAGGTGTTGAGCCTTGTTTTCAAACTCAAAGTTGAAAAAGAAATGGGAAATGAAATGTAACATGGACTTAATGTCATGAAACTGGAAATGTTAATTTGAGTCTTTATCTCAATTGAAATGGAAGTACTGTTGATATAAGATATAATCTCACTAAAAGGGTGGCCAGGTTCTGAGCCAGGATTATGAATTAAGAAATGGTAATTATTATGAAACATGGATACATTTATCATGTAATTGAAATGGATTATAAATGGATATATGTGAGTCAAACATTTATCGAATGCTTACGTTTTAGTTATTGCCCATATTATGTTTAGCATATCTCTACTGGGCTGTTAGCTCACCCTATACGGGAATATCATTTTCAGGTGCAGGTGAGATGTTACCTCCAAGGCAATAGCATGGATGGACTCTCGGGAAATAAGAGTTTCCTATTTATGCTTTATGTGTTAATGTTTCTTATTTGTAAAGCCAAGGGCTTAAGATGTAATGAGTGAAACTCAATTTGTGTAACCAAGCAATGTCTTGGAAAGATGATAGCCTATATGGCATTTAATTGTTGTTTATCATATTTATTCCGCACATGAGTTATCTTTATTGTAATATTTTGGGGCGTTACAAAAATAATTTAGAGGTTTGCTATGAAATCAAATTCACACAAGAGAGGAGAAAAGAAAAAAGAAATCCAAATGTTTGCGTGAAATAAAATAGACATGGAGCGTTTCAATTTATAGAAATTCGAAATATTACCGTTTGGGGGAAATAGCCGTTTGAAGATAGCTTTTGTAAAAAAAATTAATTTGTTTTTTTTTTTTTTAAAACCAAACAGAGCACAACGACTCTTTTATACACAATCAGACCATCTCCATCGTCCACGTATAAACCATCAATGGTTGATATACACCATCTAGAATAATCCACCCTCCTCCCTTCAACCGATATGCATTGTCTTCGTCTCCCTCTCACTCTGTCTTCGTCTCCTTCTATTTCTGTTTTCACTTTGTCTTCCCTCTCACTCTTTCACTCTAGCTTCCACTCTCACACTCTGTCTTCCTTCTCTGTCTATTTTCACTATTTCTCTTCCTCTCCATCTCTCTGTCTTCCTTCTCCTCAAACCAGTCCATTCTCCTCCTCCATGATCGAAACGTCTCTCTCTCTCTACCTATGAAGTTGTTTTCACTCTCTGTCTCACTCTCTCACTGTCGTTCATCATCCAAACGTCTCTATCTGTTTGTGTCTGAGTGTCTCTGTCCTTGAGCTCAAGTCTTTACCAATCTCTCTACTCTCTGATCTGTCTATTCTTCGATCTCTCTCTCTCTCTTTCGCTCTCGCTCTGTCCTTGGTCCCAAGTCTTCACCTCTACACAATCGGCCCTCATTTCGTCTTTCTCTCTCTAGTACGATCTCTATCTATATACATACTTATATATATATTCTTTGATTTTTTTTCTTTAATTTTCTGGTTATTGATGTGGATTTGAGGTGATCGCGATTTTTGAAACTCAAATATGGCGATGGATTCAAACCGGATCTTTAAATAACTCAAGCATCTCTAGAGGGATCTTCAAAGAACACAATCTGGTATGTTTGCTACAATTTTCTTAATTATTTATTTTGATTTTTCATTTAATGTTTGTTCAACCATCTATTTTTGTTCAATCTGGTATGTTCATCCATTAATTTTATTTTTGTCCATCTGATTTGGTTTGGTTTATTGTGAATACATACCATCTAATTTGGATTGACTGAATTGGTGATAAATGATTAAAATAAATAAATAAATAAAATTAAGAGAAATTGAATTTGGGTAGTCAAATTCATTATGAAATTTGTTAATTTGGCAATAAATAGAAAATTGGGTTTGATTTTGAATTTTTTGGGTTCCCTACTATTTCAATTCTATTTTTTTGAACTGAATTTGGTGCCAAATTTCTATTGATATGTGCTGATATGACAAGCTTGAGAGCTGCTATTCAACTTGCCAAATTTGAGAATAGATATGGAATTTGCTATCTTTGGCAAGTAAAATAACAGGCTATTGGAGACCTCTTTTTGCCATTCATGTCAAAATTTAGCTTTGACAGGTTGAATAGCAGCTCCATTGGAGATGCTCTTAGGAGTAGTTTAACATAGATTTATATTCCATGCACTTCATTTTCAAAGCATAGGAGTAGAAGTAATTAATGGTTACTTTGATTGTTTACTCAATCACCTCGATTGTTCACTCAATCATTTTTCTCCGTCTTCCTCCTTCTTCTTTTCTTTACACTTGGAAATTTTGAAGTTCTCTTCATTGAGGCAAAAGAACCGTCAACGCAATCTCTTGATAATAGGCTTGAATTTAATTTGTAAATATTTTTTAATCCTTACTAGCACACTCGCATTTATGATATTTTCTTTTGTAGGAAAATAAACCAACAATTTCATTTGACAAAATTCTGAGATTACAACACAGTGAATATAATGTTTTACAATTAAAATTGCTCGAACTGCATTAAAATTTGTTGAGACATAATAGTTAAAAATTTTGGACTAGATTCAAGTTGCATAATTTTAATATTTTGTTTTTCTCTCTCTTTATTAATTGATATGTCATTACTATTATTATTATTCAAAATAATATTTAGACAAATTTTGTAAAAAAAATATAAATAAAAGACGGGTTATTGGTTTTCAGTTTTCAAAAGTAATTTTTTGAGTTTTCAATTCATATTTTTGTATTTTTAATCATTTTAAAATATTTTAATCAAATTTTTTTTTATTTTTTTTTAGATTCACTTAATTTTAATGTACTTAAAAAGTAAAAAAATCATTCAATACAAGAAAATACAAAATATATATATATATTTGTATTTGATGAATTTTATTTTTATTTTTTTTACAAATATTATACTTTTTAAGCATACTTAGATTGTGCATCTAAAAAATAAAAAATTTACATAAAATATTTTAAAAAATCATTAAAAATAAAAAAAATATGAAAAATAAAAATCTCAATTTTCTAAAAAATAGCCTTAGGTAGTGTTTGGTTTGATTTTTAAAACATGATTTGGATGAAAAAACTATAAAGTTTGTTTGGTTAACTACTTTTTAGGATAAATAATAAATTATCCCCAGTTGTTTGAGAAATTACATTATGCCTACTAATGTTTCTAATTTCATAACAAATAAATTTTTTTATTAATAAATCATCAAGTTAATTAAAAATTTTTAATAATATTAAAATTTTATTTCAATTAATTTTATTATTGTATAGGTGAACACAGTTAGAAATTTCACTTTTTCAATTAATTTTGGTAAATAAATTTTTTTGACAGAAAGGTATTTGTAATTTTTCAAACCACAGAGGGCAATTTGTGTTTTAAACAAACCTCAGGCTTGTATTTGTAATTTATCCTAATTTTTAAAAGGACAGGCTTGTCTCCTGTCCATTGTTGGGTCCGTAAGGTCTACCAAGGGTCTTGTTTCGATAAGTTGAACCATTCAATGTGTATAGCTTATTGAGTACTTTATTCCTGTTAAAAATCAAGTTGATCGGATGTCGATAGCTACTTAATCGGATTAGATTTTTGTCAAGAATTTATTTTAAAACTTGTATTTATCGTTGATAGAAATATATGTTGATAGCTACTTAATCGGATTAGATTTTTGTCAAGAATTTATTTTAAAACTTGTATTTACCGTTGATAGAAATATGATGTGATCAAGTAGCTATCAATATCTGATCAACTTGAGTTTTTACAAGGATAAAATACTCGACGAATTCTACATATTGAGTGGTTCGGATTATCAAAATAGGATTTGTATGAGTCCAACAACTCGCTCTAATCTGATCTCAGACTGAAGAAAAACCTGATCCTTTTTAAAATACAACTCAAAACTTAATTTCCTCTCTCCTATCTCCTTCTTTTTTTTTAAAAAAAAAAACTATTAATAAATCAATTAATCAATCACTTTTTATCTATTCTCTCTCATTTTCTCACATTGTACATATCAATTAGTTAAATTCTCTTTCACACCTGTCTATTCAACTATAATAAAAAAAAAATTATAAATCATCAAAAAATTATTTTCAAAACTCATAATCAAATAATTTTTCAATAATTCATCTTTTAAAATACAACTCAAAATTCATTTTAAAAATTAAAGTAAACAAAAGCTTAGGCTTTGTTTGAGAATAGACTATTTTAGTATTTTTTGGATTTTTGCCTAAAATATGAGGTAACAAAAATTAATATGATGGGAATGACTTTTTAATTTTTTATAAAAAAAAATATATACAAAAAGTAGAAAGAAAATAGAATCTTTAATTTTTTTAGTATAAGTTATAAATTTTTTAATTTTTAATAATTTTTTGAATTTTAAATTAAAAATGTTACATGCCAAACAAGATCTTAATTTTATTTATTTTTAGATTTTTTTGTAACCAAACAAACGTTGGCGAGGTTAGCTAGATCACACAAATCTGAATCCTGGGCACACACAGTATTAACGGCTCAGACCATTATTAAGGTCTCATTTAAAAAAAAAAAAAATTTTTTTTCTCCTTCCCCCCAAGCTCCCTCTCCCCCCAAAACGAAAAATTTTTTTTCTTTTTTTTTTTTTTTTTTTTTTTTTTTTTTTTTTTTTCCTTTTTTTTTTTTTTGACCTCCTGAGGAGAGGGAGAGAGGAGAGGAGAGGAGAGAGAGAGAGAGAAGAGAGAGAAGAGAATTGTCCTTCCTCCCCTTTCACGACCGCCGCCGCTGTCCCCCCCCCCGCCATTGCCCGTCTCGCCCACTGCGCCCGCCCATCGCCTCCTTCATCACGACTCTACCATATCCATCCTCCCTCTCCCCTCCCTCCCCACTCCCTCCCCCTCCTCCAAAAAAAAAAAAAAAAAAAAAAAAAAAAAAAAAATAAAAAAAAATAAATAAAAAAAAAAAAACAAAACAAAAATTAATATAAAAAAAAAAAAAAAAAACAAAATTAAAAAAAAAAAAAATTTAAAATAAACTTTAGATTAGAGGAAAGCGGACTTAAAAAATTATTGAATATTTTTATAACGTCACATGTTTATAGTTTTTATTAATTATTATTATATTATATTTTTTTATATTTATTAATCACTCAATATAAAATTATAAATCTTAATTTTTAATTAATTACAACACTTCTAAAACATTATGTGACCTGCAAAAGCACCCAATAATTACTTCTCATTTAAACTATAAAAAAGTTAATTCGACGATCCAAACGGAGCCTAAGAGCGTGTAATTTGTTCTAAAGTATTTCATTCAAAGTACTTGACCATTTACTGAAGCCACACAACACAGATTTCAGCTTAATATCTGAGGAAATAAAATATTATAGTAAAAATCTCCCGAATTAAACGCAAAAGCCAGTGTAGAAAACGTCGAGTCCCAAGCAAACCAAATTCTTCTTCTGCTTCGAACTTGTTACGATCGAAGCATAACAGTCTCTCTCTCTCTCTCAACAGATCTATAACACCGGTGATTCGAGCTGTGTTTCTCTCTGTCTCTCTCTGTCTCTAATTCCAATTTGGCGTCGTAATCATGGTTTCGACGCACAAGCTCAAATCTGTTGATTTTTACAGGTCAGATCTCTATTGTTATGTTTGTGAAATTGACCTCTTGTTGTTAGATCCGAGATAGATATCCATGAGTTTTATGAATGTATCGATCAGGACGTTGTCATTGTTCTTCAAGTTTTAATTCGTATTTTTACTTAAATTTGAGGTAAAACTTTTTCATTTGATATATAGATTACTCCAATGGCCAAACTTAAATGCAAGCATACATTTGAGTAAAAGTTTGGTAACTGTCACAATTGTGAATTTCGAAGCTATTGTATAACCCAAAATTGTCTTTAGAATATAAATTTGAGTAAAAAAATGGGTCAGAAATTGAGTAATTTTGGTATGAGTTTGGGAAAGGAGTGGAGAGATATTAGGACCATTTTTACTCAAATTTAAATTTGATTTGAGTAAATGGTAAGGATTGGAGATGCCCTTAGGTTTTGGTTTTGAGTAGGTCTACTAAAGATTTGGATAGTTGTTTATGGTTTCCATTGCATTTAGTTTTTGAATTATATTGAATTAAAACCAAGGCAATTCACTAGTATTGGACTCCTAATTCGAGGGTGTTGGGAGGGTAGACTGGATACAGATCTACCATTTGGAGACTTGAATCAGTGTGAGAGTGTTTTCATGCTTAACAGCCTCAGCTTTGAATTATCTTGAATGTATACCTAAATTTGAGATTTGTTTATTAGTTCCTTATGATTTGGGTTTTGCATTAGAAGGTTGTTTAATATTAAGTTTAAAAGTGATCGGAGAAATTGCAAAGACAATTTTTGCCAAGTGAGGGAAGAACAAAATTTGTTGCGCTATTTTAGGGAAGTAGAAGTACCAATACCAAATGCACTTTGGCTTTTGTGCTTGGGGGGTCCTTGGAGGTGTACTTATTGTCCATAAAATATGCGTGGTTCCATGTTTCTGGCACAATTTTTTTGCATTTATTACAAAATTTGTCGTGTCATTTAAGAGAGAGAGAGAGACCAGCCTTGTGCACTAGGGGAGGTTGATTGATCAAGTAGTAGCATGCTCACATCTTCACTTCGAACTCTGAAGGTTTAGGAGTTAGGTGTCTTTTTCAATCAAGCTTCGTTGGGATTATTGGGGATATGCTCATGAGAGGGATATTATTCTACTTCTAGTTTTATTTTGAAATTTACAGATGAAGTATTATCATAATACTAATAGAAGGAAGGAAACAAGGAGAGATAAACCAGTTGTGGCCTCTTCTTTTTCCTTTCCTTCAGTTTTGGTAGCCTATGGCAAAGCAAAAGTCCTGCTCGAAATATTATCTTAAAAGATTACATCGTCTCATAGTTATCAACCATCCTTTTATTAGTTCAATTGCATTTTGTTGGATGTTTTACTTTATTTTTGTTTATTTGTTTGTTTCAGGAAAATTCCGAGAGATTTGACAGAGGCATCATTATCAGGTGCTGGATTATCCATAGTAGCCGCGTTTTCCATGATATTTTTATTTGGAATGGTAGGAAGCTTATTTCTCTTTGGTTGGAGATTTAAGGATTTGATATTCAGTTCTATATTGATGTAGTGTCATTTTGTAAAATTTTGCTTTGTTTTTCTCCCTTCTTTCATTCATTAACTATCATTTTTTTACATTCTAGGAATTCACGTAGTTTCCTAGTTGCATTACGTGTATGCATGCTTGTTCTTCTTAACAACGTATTGTGCTATTATGGTTTTTGTTTTTGTTGTAGAGATAAACATCTAAATTCTTTTTGCAGGAACTGAATAATTATTTGACAGTGAGCACATCTACATCTGTAATTGTTGACAAGAGTTCTGATGGGGAATTTTTGCGCATTGATTTTAATGTTAGGTATGGTCTTATGATCATAATTCTATTCCTCATGAAAAAATATCCATTATGGTTTTGTACTTTTTATATCATTTTTTTTCCCCAAATACTGCGACAGGCAACTGTAAGAACCCACACTGTTCTTATTTGTGTAAAATAAACGATGGCAAAATTCAGTTCTTTGACTAGAATGGAGGTCATGAGATTCTGTTAATAGAGAACCTCTATTGCCTGTATTCCTTGTAATTACTATGTTGATACATACTTCTCTTGAAAATAAACTAATCATATTGCATCATATATATTGGTGTCATCGCATATGTCCACACCTTTGGAGGTGAGACCACTTCTTCAGTATACAGGAGATGGCCTAAATATGTTGTATTATCAGGCTAGTCTGGGAAAGAATTAAACTTCAGACCTTTGGGTTATCTCTAGAGCTTCAAATGATGCCAGTTACACCGGTGCAGGTGAGGCATTATGGGTACACTGATGGTGTCTAACAAGCTTACTGTGTAATTTTAGATTTCAGTAGCTGTGGCACATCTGCTTGTACCCTTAACATGATGAAATTCTATGAAGTTCCTACTAAGTATATATATAGTTCTTTTACATTGCTACTCATTCTATAATATTTCAATTATGTTGGTTGTGTGTCTCTTATTCTGTCAAATGCTTTGCTTTTCATTCTGCAATGCCAATCTACTTTTAATTGGTCTGTTTTAAAACTAACATTCCTTAACATTTTTGTAGCTTTCCTGCACTCTCATGTGAATTTGCATCTGTTGATGTTAGTGATGTCCTGGGAACAGTAAGTTTCAATGACTCAATTCACTTCAATTCATTATTCTTTGATCAGTAAATTTCGAGCATTGAATGCATTCAAGTTATTGCTTCTACAAAAATTGTTTGTGGTTCTTGTTTAATCAACAAGAATTAGGTTTTAATCATCTTATTTATTCCATTTAAAATATGGTCTATCTCTCTGCTTTCTAAGTGTGAATTGTTATTTATTTATTTATTTTCTGTATCTCTGTGAAATGTGAACTGACCCGAACTTGTTTCATTTCATTTGCAGAACAGGTTGAATATAACAAAAACAATCCGCAAATATCCCATAGATTCAAATTTAAAACCTACTGGCGCTGAGTTTCACTCAGGGCCAATTTCAGGAGAGATTAAGCACGATGATGAAGGCGATGAAGAGTACGCTGAAGGTTCCTTTATATTAGGCGAACGTAATTTTGATAGAATTTCACATAAGTAAGTGGACTAAATTTGATTTTCAAACCCTCGTATTATTGTGCTTTGGTGTTTTGTTGTGGGAGATTTTCTTCATTTTGTGGTGACAGTGGAAATCAAACATTTGTTTTCAGGCACCCAATTTTGGTTGTCAATTTCTATGCTCCTTGGTGCTATTGGAGTAATCGCCTGGTATTTCTCTATCTTTGCTCGCCTGTAGTATGTTCCAATGATCTATTTCATTGTTCAATGGGCCTCATTGCTCAGACTCAAGGCCACCTAGACGACCATATATTTGCTGAAAATATATGATTGACATTGTTGCCTCATTTATGTAATTATTCTTTTGTACTCACTTTATGATTAGAAAACATCCTCTAGAAATCTTTTCACTTTCTTTTTCCATATAACTTGTTGGTACTTTGAAGTCCAATACTACTTAGCTGGTTAAAATTTTCAGATATTTGTCAATATCTGTGCCCCTTTAGGGCTTCCTACTTGTAATAGGGTTTGGGACAGGAAAATTACCACAAGGAATAGTCCAATGGGCACGAGAAGAAATGACCCTCCTCAACTTGAGGATTTGCTTCACATGAAATATCAGGAGTCAGAATCACAGGGAGATTTTTTTTCTTCTTATCTTTAAAAAATTTCTTATTTTGATTTCTTTTAGACCAACCAAGAGAGCTCCTGCTCTGGCTTCGTAGGCCCCCACCTCTCTAAAAAACTATGATGCTGCCATCATAGTTTCTCAAGATCCTCTATGCCACATGGACACAATGATGGAGAGCTGTTGCACAATTGTCAAGTAATTTATTCTAATTTGGGTGCTTTCTTTGGGAACATTTCGCTCTGAAATTTCCTCCTAGTGGCTTGTCTTGTTCTCTTCCCTCACTTGATTCACTCTAGGGCTGTTCAGGGGTTGGAGGGACTCTGGTTTGACCTTGATCCGCCAACCGACCTGAATGTATCTGGTTCAGCGTTTCTCTAACCGACTTCGACCAAACTACTGATTGATATTGATCATGTTTACCCTTCCATTTTCCGGTGGGGTTTGGTCAGTGCCGAAAATCTCCACAAAACACACACACACACACACACACACACACAAACATTGCTACAACCTCTGAAGTTCCGCTACTGCACCACCACAGCTCTGCCTTTACCAAATGCAAACCCTAAGGTCATGTGATTCAACAGGAGCTGGGAAAAAACAAAGAAGAAACAAAATCAAGAATCATGACATAAATTTGATACAATAGAAATTAAATAGAGAACAGTAAGAATTAAGAAATTAGCAAAAAATATATATTTTAGTTAACAAATTCACTTACCTAGGGTTTGATTAGATAAATGTGATTGAGGCAGCATCGCAGCATGTCATCAGAGGGGAGGGTACCATGTCTTAATTAATAACAAAAAATCTAAAATATATATTTATATTTAACAAATCTACTTACCTAGGGTTTCATTCGACAAATGTGATTGAGAAGGTGTCGCAGCATGTCATCAGAGGGGAGGGCACCATGTCCTAATTAATAACAAAAAATCTATTATATCTGCTTAGGTGAACTAGTCAGAGGAAGGGAGAGCAACATATAGCGGCAATCTCCAGTGATGGAAAGAGAAGGAGAGAAAGAAAGGGTTGAGAGTTAGTTCATCATTACTTCATGAGTACATAGTATGGCTGAGACTTGAGAGGGAAAGAGAAGATCCTTATGAGTTGAGATGGGGTGAGAGATAGAAAGAAATAGGGAGAAGGAGAGGGAGAGGGAGATCTGATCAGTGGCCTGATCCTTCAGGTGAGCTGAGAGAGAGACAGAGAGATAGTCTTTATCATTGAGGTGTGAGAGAGATAAGGGTTAAGTGATACGAGTAATATGGAAAACTAATCAAAGGCCAACACGTGTAGAAATATGTGTAATATTAAATATTTCGGTCAGTTTAGTTTTCACAGGTTACATGTTGTTAAAATTGAAAACCACCCATAGACCCAATTTCAAAAATATATGAAACCCACAGCTTACTTACCTTACAAGTGAAACTGACCGTTTATCACTTTCTTGAGTCAGGTCCTATGAAGCACGGACACCTCTCTGAAGGTGGCGTATGGGTGTCTTGACACGTGTCGGACACGGATATGCGTTAGATACACAGTGGACACGTGTTAGACACTACCTAACGTGTTCCCACTTTTTTTTTTTTTTCAATTTTTCCAGCTGGACATGCTTGGGACACGCTTGGACACGTTAGAGACACAGAGAGAGAAACCCTAACTCGTTAAATACAGAGAGACAAAAACCCTAACTAATTGAATACAGAGAGAGAGAGAGAGAGAGAGAGGGGGGGTGAAGAAGAACCTGTTGAAGCCCTAAATCGAGGTATGTTCTTCGTATCTATCTTCGTTTCTTCAAATTTGTTATTCTTCTTCTTTTCTTGTTCGTTTTTCTTCTTCTTTCTTCGTCTTTCTTCTTCTTCTGTTTGCCTCTCTCCGTGAGTCTGTGTGTTCGTCTCTCTCTCTCTCTCTCTCTCTTTCAACTTTGTCTCTTGCTTGTGTTGAACTCATCAACTATGCCTCTTTGACTCTCTCTTCTTTCTGCGCGATCGTCTCTCTCTCTCCTCTCCTTTCCTCTCCTCTGTTCTATTCTTTTTTATTTTGTTCCCCTCTGTCCCTGATATATTATATATATATATATAAAACCATTCTTTTTTTTTCTTTCGTCTTTTTCTTTTTTTCTATTTTTTGAGTATTTTTATTTGCTCAACTTAAACATACATAAAATAAATTATTTTTATTTGTAGGAAAAAATTAATTTGTAAATGAAATTTGATATTAAAGTAAATAAATATAAATAAATAAATAAATAAATAAAATTATATATATTAAGCATGTCCCTAGCGTGTCGTGTCCCCCATTTTTTGAAAATTTTCATGTCCGCGTGTCTGCGTCGTGTCCCGTGTTTGTGTCTGTGTACCATAGGTCAGGTTAGTCGGTTTTCTCAGGTGAATCAGGCTCCTGAACTGCCCTAATTCACTCTAGCTGAAATGATTCACCATTGAACCGTTACTAGCTGAATTGTCATGCATGCATTTTTTCCTTGCCTTTCAATGTTTATTCTTTGCTAAGAAATAGTGTCTACTTATTTTATGGATGTTAAATTTTTGCATATCTCCAGTTATTACTATTCCATTGCTGAACAAATCTTAGCTTTCTTTTGCCATTTTTGAATTGCTTTTTTGTTTTTCATGAGTTATATGATCTCACACTAAGGAATTGATTGGAAATTATACATCTCAAAATCTGCTTTTTAAATGGATGTTGTTGTGAACTTAGTTGACATTTTTGCCTCATTGGTCTTCTTGTTTCAGAAACCTTCATGGGAGAAAGCAGCCAAAATTATAAGAGAAAGGTCTATTTGCATCTCTGTTGTTTTCTTTTTCCTTTTAAATGTTTTTTTTGTGAACAATGACTTCCTCTTTTTTCCCCCTTTAATATAGTTACTAGTATTATTTTGACTAGGCTTCATCAAAAATCTGATGTGAAACCTATTTTTTCAGATATGACCCAGAAGTGGATGGCCGCATTCTTTTGGGGAAGGTTGATTGCACCGAAGAAGTTGATTTGTGCAGAAGGTATTTCTTAAATCAATATTTTTCCCGACTTATAATTGAATTTGGATTAATCCAACAATGGGTTATTGTGCTCTATTGTTCATTACCATTTATACTAATCTAAAGCAGTTTTCTTTTCCATGTAACCTTTTTACAAAGTTCAAGTATTCTTTTCTTTTATTCATCTCTAGATATCAGAATTGTAAATCCTTGGTAATTTTGGTCATAGGCTCAAGCTAAGGCTACATGGATTTCTGTTGTGTGCCTATTGAAGTCTAAGTTATTTTCCATTTTTCTGTCCTTTCCTTTTTTATTTTTCTTTTAATTTTTGATTTCCTCTTGCACTGATTGAACTAACACTTGTTTTTTGAGTTGATCTGGTTTTGCAAACCTTTTTGTTCATTCTTTGTAGCTTATTGACATTTTTCCAGTTCCATGGTGCTTAACTTCTCAAATAGGAGTTTTGTGTCCTGTATACAGATCCTTGTGGAAATTTGCAAGGATTCAAGCCTGTGTCATTAGTTTCATAATTATGTTTACTATTCCAACTTTATTTTCTTTGGAAGTACATTTTAGTAATCTGTTAATCCTTTCTTATTTTGGAGTTTCCAAATGATGATTTCCTAATATATGATCATTTCCTGCGTGCCCATGTAAGATTAGAATGGTGGTAAATCTTTTAAGTGGCATACTTCTTTTGCAGCTTCCTTGTATTAATTCCTCATTGTTGCAGTTGTTATTTTTCATTGACATGTACTTCATACTGAATTTTCAGGAATCATATACAAGGGTATCCATCTATTCGCATTTTCCGTAAAGGAAGTGATGTTAGGTAACTCACGCTGTTATGTATCTTTACTGTCCGTATCAAACTCTATACCTGATTCGTTCGTATTTGAATGCATGCTTGAAGACAATTGTTATCACATGCTTGAAAAAATCGTAACTTGGAATCCTATTCTAGGAATTTGCTCATTTTTTAAGTGATCAGATTTTGAATACCAATTTTACGTGGTCCATATGAATAAAAAATAAGTTATATTATCAAATATTGTTCTAGTGGACGAAAGCGAGGAGGGAAATAACACTAAATTAGAAATTTGTAGAGAATCACTTTAGTCAAAAAAGTTAAGATTAGGAGATAACAAATAGTGAACATTTGTTACCTAGGAATTTGCTCATTTTTAAATTGATCAAGGAAATTATAAATTTTGAAATCATAATTTATTTACATTTTTTAGATTTTAGTCAAATCCAAAAATAAAGCTTGAAGATTAATCTGAATGAGCTGTTATAGTTTGGCCTTGAGAGGAAAAAGAATTGGTCACCCTCACCTTCATGCCATGGTTCAATGCACAAAGAAGATCCAAACTACCAACCCGAGATTTTTCGATCTCACCTGAACCAACAGCAGAATCTTTCATCTAAATATAGAAAAACTCCACTCTCTAACAAGTCGTCGATAATATATATGGGGGATTTTTTTTCGAAAAAAAAAAAAAAAAGAAAAGAACAAAACAAACTTTGAAGGGGGGAATACTAGGAGGAACAAAACGAGGAACAATTTACACTCGATGTCCCAAAGAAAGTGTCACCATTATGTCAAAATAAAAAAATTAAAAAAAATTTTTTTGAGAGATTTAAGAGAGAGAGAGCCCCCCCCCTTTACCTTTTTCTTTTTTTTCTTAAATGAAAAAAAAAAAAAAAAAAAAATGAGTTTTAATTTAAATTTTTGCAAAGCGCTCAAGCTCATCTGGGTCTGGGGAGTATGGGTTAGTAGGCTACCTAGTAGGCTACCCTGATAAATATAATGATATCTGACTCTCTCAACACTGATTTTGGATTAATATGTAGCCAATCCCAAGTATTGAGACAAAGGCTTCTTTGAGTTGTGTGTTTTTAAATTTTGATTCTCAAAAAAAAAAAAATTGATTGATCTTACTTACTACACCACAAAATAGTTATAGTTTGATCATTAAGATAATAAAGAATTAAAAAGTTAATAACTGTTTGTGTGCCCAATTATAGTCTTGTGCATTCCGGGTTTATGGGTGGGCTAGTTTGGCCTCCCTATGGGTAAATCCACATGAATCTCCTTAAACGTGATTCCAAAATCAATGTGAAAACTTCCACTTCTTGAGCTTTGCCAAAATAATTTTTGGATTTCAGTCCCATTCAACTGGGGAAAATAATGGTTGACCAAAAAACAAATTCTACTAAAAAAGATGAGACATTTTTAATTGGTAAATACGATGTTACACAGAGAGACTTTGAGCCGGGCTATTTTGAAGTTTGGATCCACTATTGCTGCCATTACTTTTGAAGAGAAACCAGGAATGTCTGCTCTTCACATTACTTGGTTTTGCAATTCTAAGTATATAATATATATATATATATATTTGTTTGAACTATCAGCGTTTTTTGGTTATAAATTGTATCTGATTACTTCTGAGATACCGCGTTGCTTGACGACATTTATATTTCTGCCAACTAATGGACTATCTTGTCATCCGACTTGCTTTAGGGATGAACATGGGCACCATGAACATGAATCATATTATGGAGATCGAGATACAGATAGCCTGGTCAATGTAAGAACAAATTATAGTTGGAGTCTAATGATTGTTCATTTGTTAACTTGTTAATACTTGCGACTAGGTTTTAATTTCATTTCCTATTGTGATGAGTGCCACTCGACTTGATCTTGAGTTTCCATCTCCTGCAGACAATGGAAAATTTGGTTGCACCTATTCCATTGGAGTCTCATCAGTTGGCTTTGGAGAGTAATGGCACTGTGGCAGACAAAAGACCTGCACCAGTAGTAGGAGGATGCAGAATCGAAGGTTTTGTCCGTGTTAAGAAGGTGAATCTTTACTTTAAAATGATGTTATATATTTTCCTTTGAAACATTGTTATGGCATGACTTTTAGGTCATCCCCTCACACTTTATATTTAACCCGAAGGACATTACTTAGGTAGGGGCATGCCTTTTCTCTCAGGAACAGGATTGTTTTTAATTTCTTCATCACTATTTCCGTATTTATTCGCTCTTGACCACTCCTTGTACTCTGCAGGTTCCTGGCAACCTTGTAATCTCAGCCCGATCAGGATCTCACTCCTTTGATTCTTCTAAGATGAACATGTCACACATCATTTCTCATCTTTCCTTTGGGAAAAAGATATCTGCGGCAGCGATGAGTGATATGAAACGAATGCTACCTTATCTTGGTGTAAGCCATGACAAGTTGGATGGCCAGGAGTATATCATCCACCCTGGTGATTCAAATGCCGATGTTACTGTAAGCTTCAGTTCTTAGTCTCCTTACTATATATTTCATGAGGTCGTTTCTTTCAAGCAATTGGGATGTCTAATGAATCTTGGATTATTTGAGCTGGGAAGAATTTCTTAATGTTTGATAATTGCACTTTGCTCCTACTTTTTTTATTTTTTATTATTTCCTTTGCAGATAGAACATTATCTTCAAGTTGTAAAGACGGAGGTGATAACAAGATCCTCTCGCGAACAAAATTTAGTGGAGTATGAGTACACAGCCCACAGTAGTCTCGTACACAGTGTACATATCCCTGTTGCGAAATTCCATTTTGAACTGTCTCCAATGCAGGTTCAAGACAGTCCATTAAATGTTAGTGTTGACAATGGATCTGATTGATGTTTCATCTGTTCTCATAACCTGTTTCCTTCTGTAACCAGGTATTAATAACAGAAAAATCAAAGTCCTTTTCGCACTTCATCACAAACATCTGTGCCATTATTGGTGGTGTTTTCACGGTTAGTTATACTTCTCTCTGTTTCGTGAGGCCCATAATTGTGCAATGGGGGCAGCAGGATAAAATTTAATCGTTTAATAGTACTCTGTTTCTAATATTGTCTTCCCTGGGCGTTTCAGGTTGCGGGGATAGTGGATTCAATTCTACACAACACTTTGAGACTAATGAAAAAAATTGAACTAGGAAAGAATTTTTGATAGAAATATGAAATTAGTCAGTGTATAAAAAAACATTAAGAAGTGAAAGACTTGTAACGTATTGCTTTTTAAGAGATGAAACTGTTAGATTCAATTGCTGATAATTGAAATTTTGTGACTTTTGAAGGATCCAATCTCCATTGTTTTCAACCCAAGGTTCCTTATGTTCTACTTTTTACTTCCATGTCTTTTCTTTTATTCATGTTAGGGCTTTTGGATAGCTATTATGATCACAGTTTTTCTATGTGCATAGAATTCGATCTTAGAAACGAATATAATTCCTTTCACATGGGATGCGATCTTATGTGAAAAGGTTGTCTTCGATTTTGTGATTTAAGTTTTGTGCACCTTAGAAATTTTCTTTTGATCAAGAGTGATGCATCAAGTCTTAAGTTGGCTTGGGTTTTGTACCTACGAGGTATTGGTTTGCCATATTTATGGTGTAGGAATTCAATATGGTATATTATTATTCAATAATAAATCACTGTACAATTTCACTAAGCAAATGTTGTAGGCATTGGACTTGATTTAATAGTTACATTTAAATAGAAAAATTAATAATCCTAAAAACACTTTTGTATAAAATTAATTTACAAGTTTGGCTCTTCAAACACTTTTGCTAACTAAGTCAACTATCCTATTTAAACCTTTACATTTTTGCATTTTATTTAAGTCAGATGATTGGGAGCTCTAACAAATCACTTCAAATTCAACCTATATTTCATAAAAAATCAAAAAGTATACTTATTTAGTCTTTCCAAACTTGACCTAATTTATAATAAAGCTCTTCACACTTTTGCTAACTACCTCAACTGTTGCTTCTTAAACCTCTACATTTTTTGCATTTTTGTTTTTATGATGTGCCTGTGGATTTGTTTCGACACGTGTGAAAACTACGGTACTCCTATCGTCCCATTTTGATAATTCTTTTTAGAAATTATAACTTTATTAGTGGACATGTAATCATTACATTTAAATTCGAATTTTAGAGTACTTATTCCAATAATACCCTTCTGTTTTTTAATTTTTAATGTACTTAAATTTATTTAGAAAGAGTGATTTTGAAAAACTAATACTTTTTAATTTGAGTTTTTAAATAAGACTAACATATTGGGACATTCTAAAATGGGAAAAAGATTAACAAAATGGGACAAGGAAATGTAAGATACAATTTTTACTTGTATTTCTACGAAAATACAATTATTTTGAGTTATTTATATATATATATATATTTTTACAATTTTTTCATTTTAGTATTAGTGTAAAAATTGTATAATAAAAGCAAAATATGTGCTTTTGTGAAAATGGGAGTGCAAATAGTTCCATCAAAAAATTTAATAAAAACTAAAATACAACTAGTAATTCACATACATGCAACATATAAAAACCAATTTATTTCTTTTTATACATTGTTTATTTATTTGCTTTTACATGGTGGTGCAATTCACCCAAGCTTATTTCTCAACTGTACCAATGAAATTTCAAATACCTACTTGCCCTTAAATCCCCAGCTGAATCCATTGAGACCAAGGTTAAGAAAATAATACAAACTCAAAAAATAAACTTTAAAAAATAAACAAAATAAATAAATAAACATTTCAACTCTTAGAAGAAAAAGTTTAGAAACACACAATGTCTGTTTATATAAAAGAAGTGCTCTTATAAACCCAAAAGAAGAGAGCCACTCAGAAAAGCTCCAATGGAAGCAACAAAGTTGACGACAATTGAAGAAGCAGCACTGGGAGGAGGTGTCTGCTCGGCTGAAGGAGTCGGAGATGGGGTATTCTGCACCGGCCCTTCAGTTGGCGCTGGAGACGGGGGTGGTGGTGGAGAAGTGGTGGAAGAGCGGTTGGTTCTGTCCGCCATAACCACCACCTCCAACTTCTCATTCTTGAGGCAGTTGTCTTTGAGTCCGCTTATGAAGTAGAATGGACCAGATTGGTTGAACTTGAAGCTGGTGTGGCCATCTGAGAATTTTCGGATGGGTTGTGCTGTGTTGCAGTTGTTGTAGTCATCTTTGTTTACTTGAAGCACTATGTCTTTGTCAGCTGGGTACACAAACACTGCAATAAAGAAAAAAAACAAAAACAGTTGAGGTAGTCAAGTAATAGCCGATAACGATTAATATCAAAAGTCAAAAATCTAAAGTCTAATATGTATCAACCGGTGGTGTTTAAAATCTTGTTCTTAAACTATTCATATATTTTTGGATGATGAATAAAACACTAGCAATTCTTTTACTTGCACATAAATTAATTACAGAATTAGATAATAGATCATGTGAAATGATTGTATTCAATTCTCTTAACAGTTATATGTGTTTGTGAAATGAATATAACAAAAAGTAAATATTGTTAAAGGAAAATAAAAAACTGATATATTACCAAAAATAAAAATCAATTTATACATATCATTTTGATGAACAACTTATTCAATTGTGCTTAGTTTTAATTGAGTTTGACTCGATTACTTGATTAGAACTATTTATGAAATTCGTTCCTTTTCAATCTTAATTTGTCATGTATTTGTTAACGTAGTGTTAAAAAAATGTGACTATAAATTTATTTATGTGCGACACAGGAAAAAAAAAATATTACATATAATTTCATGTATTTTTATAAATATGTGTGTCTATTAATTTGTGTGTAGACGTAAGAAATAGAATTGAATATATTCCTATTCGTCATAGTAAAATATGATTAAACTTACGTAGAGAGTCTCCGATTTGAAACCGATTCCTCTCAGCCCATTTATTATAGAGTGCAGATGAATCAGAGGGGACTTTCCACCCATTTGAACCACCAACCGTGAACTCAAATGCACCACCTTTCTGGATCAACAGCACAAGATTCAAGAGCCCCAAAACATAAAATGCTTTGTGATGTTGATTTGATCTCAAAATGCTCTTAATAGCCATTGGATTTGAAACAGACAAACTAATAAAAAGAAAGGTGGTGGGTAAGACTATTGAAGCCAAACAAAGCCCTAAAAACTCAGATTGGGGGGTGAGAGAAGAGAAGGTAGTTGGGTGACAAGAATGGTTCAAGATTAGGGTTTTTATAGGCCAAGCTTGTGACTCTGAAGCTTTTTGTAGCCCACTTTGTGTTATTCTCTCTTTTTCTTGGGATTTCTTGGCTTCTATTGCAAAGCCAAAGCATATAGATAACTTTCTAATGAAAACTACATAGGTTGTGATCCTTTTTATAAAACTTTCCCCAGTAACATACTTATTCTAAAGTGTTATACTTTGCTTGATCAGTGTCAAGCATATTCATAGCTTGTGGATTGGGTTAGTACTTGTAATTGGTAGAAGAAGCATGTGTGTTCATATGATAAATGCCAGTCTAGCCGAATCTACTTCAAAGGTTCAATCTGATTGAAGAAACAATCAATCTCTCTCTTTCTCTCACTCTCTCTCTCAAGTATGATTGTTAGAACCATAACTAAAAGGTAAATTAGTCACCTTCCTGAACTTTGTAGAAAATAAGTCTCATAAATTTATTATAATTACACTAAGCTCCTTTTAAGGTTTCAATTTATATAATATTTGGCCAATATTTTATCAGAAATTCGCTAGTTGTATGAATGAAAATTGATATTATTTTTTTTACATTAAAATGTATATTTTATTTTGTGTGTATCTCTATGTCTTCATACCATATATATTAGTTTTGATCTCTTTAATCTTACCTAGAAAAACTAGTGTAATTATATTAAATTATAAAACTTATTACATTTTTTAAAAACTTTAAAGGACGTCGGTATAATTTGTTAAGCTTGTTTTGAGTATGACTTATTACAAAAAAAAAATGTATATAAAAGAGATAATATAATTTAAATAAATCAATAAATTGCTTATTTTTTATAAATGCAAAACAAGCCTAAAATAACAGCCAAGCGACTCGGTAATATGAGATTCAACATTTGATGGGCCCAAAGGGGCCAACAATATGGTTTAGTCCACTATGTGGCTTAGGGTTGTGCACATGTTGATTTGGATTGGTTTTGGAAAAAAAAATATCAACTAATTTATTTTTCGCTGATTGAGAATTTTTTAACTCAATACATAGCTTCCCACGAGTGAGTGATAAGTTAATTGAATATTTTGACAATTTCAAGTCATTTTAACCAGCCTACTTAAGTTAATTAAGATGGACGTATTCTTATATTTTTTTAGTCTTACAGGATTATTAATTATTTTTAAGAGAGCTTTTTCTATAAATTCATCTTTAATTTTTTATGTTCCATTCAATCCATATTCTTTTTTACTATTCTATTAGGTCTTATAAGAAGACCAAAATACCCTTTTCATCTACTTACGTTCTATTTAGTTCATATTTTTTTCTTATGTTTCAATAAGTCCTATGGGTGACATAATTACTAAAATACCCCTAATGTATCTATTTATATTCTATTTAGTTCTTATTATTTTCTTATGTTTCAATAAGTCCTATGTGTAACGTAATTATCAAAATATCCTTAATGTGAATGTTCACACTGTCAATGTGAATGTTCATATCGTCAATGTGTAGGGGTCCGACCCGTGTACAATGTGAATATTCACATTGACATGTTAACATTCACATTGATAGGAGTGTAAAATTAGCTTGGGGCCCGGGGCGAGCCTGGTCCGGCCCGTGATAATGTGAATATTCACATTGACATATTAACATTCACATTGATAAGACTGTAAAATTGGCCCGACATGGGAGGCTGCCGCTTTGCCGCCTGCCGTGATAATGTGAATATTCACATTAACATTGACATGTTAACATTCACATTGATAAGAGTGTAAAATTGACTCGCGTCCCATGGGCGGGCCGAAGCCTATGGGCGGCCCGGCCCGTGACAATATCAATATTCACATTGACATATTAACATTCACATTGATAGGAGTGTAAAATTAGCCCGCGGCCCATAGGAAGCCTGCTGCCTGTTCTCGATGGGCGGCCAGAACAATGTGAATATTCACATTGACATATTAACATTCACATTGATAGGAGTGTAAAATTGGCCCGCGGCCTGAAGACAACAGCCTCGGGTCGGGCCGGTGGGCCTGGGCCTAGGCACGAGCTTAGGCCAAGCTTGGGCGGGCTTGGCCATTTTTTTTTAATTCTTTTTAATTTTTTCTACCAAAATTTTATTATTTTTCACAAAAAAAGACATTGTGCCTCAGGTGGGCTAGGCCTCAAACCGAGGCTTGAATGGGCCTTAAGCGGGCCGATGGGCCGGGCCAGGCTTCAAAGTGATGGCCTAAACCCTAGCCTAGGGTTTCGGGCATGCTCAAACCGAGACTCAAACGAGCTTGTCCCGGGCCATGGGTGGGCTTCGAGCAGCCCACGGGCCGCGGGCCAATTCTACATTCCTATCAATGTGCATGTTAACATATTAATGTGAATATTCACATTGTCAACGGGCCGGGCCGGGCCTCCCCTGGGCCGAGGGCGAGTTTCGGGTAGCGGACAAATTTTACACTCCTATCAATGTTAATGTTAACATGTCAATGTGAATATTCACATTATCACGGGTCGAGCCAAGCCCGCCTCGGGCTGCGGTCGGGCTACAGGCCAATTTTACACTCTTATCAATGTGAATGTTAACATATTAATGTAAATATTCACATTGTCAACAATAAAGCCGAGCCCGCTGAGCCCAAGTCATGCGATTTTGGTCGCCAGCCACGAGCTAATTTTATACTCTTATCAATGTGAATGTTAACATGTTAATGTAAATATTCACATTGTCAACAAAGTGCCCTCCCCAGCCGCCTCTGGTAGTGGGAGGGTTTCGAGTAGCCACGAGGCGCAGGCTAATTTTATACTCTTATCAATGTGAATGTTAACATGTCAATGTGAATATTCATATTGTCAACAAAGTCGCCCGTTCGCCGTTGCCACGGCCGTGGGCGGGTTTTGGGTAGCCACGGGGCGCAGGCCAATTTTATACTCTTATCAATGTGAATATTAACATGTCAATATAAATATTCACATTGTCAATGGGTCGGGCCCGCCTACGGGCCGTGGGCGAGTTTCGGGCAGCCACGGGGCGCGGGCTAATTTTACACTCCTATCAATGTGAATGTTAGCATGTCAATGTGAATATTCACATTGTCAATGGGCCGGGCAGGCTTTTGGCCGCCTACGAGACGCTGGCCAATTTTATACTCTTATCAATGTGAATATTCACATTGTCAACGGGCCGAGCCGAGCCGGTCCCCGGCCGCGGGCGGGCTTTTGGCTACCTATGGGTCGCGGACCAATTTTATACTCTTATTAATGTAAATGTTAACATATCAACGTGAATATTCACATTGTTAACGGCCCGGACCGCCCATGGACTGCGGGTGGGTTTCGCGCAGCCACGGGACGCGGGCCAATTTTACACTCTTATTAATGTGAATGTTAACATGTCAATGTGAATATTCACATTGTCAACGGGCCGGGCCCGCCCCGACTCGCTGACAGGTTTCGGGCCGTCTACGGGCCAATTTTACATTCCTACCAATGTCAATTTTAAAATATGAATGTTTACATCATAAATTGCTAACTGTTTAAAAAATATTTATAAGGGTATCAAAATTAAATATAAGGGCATAAGTGTCCAAGAAAATTGTGTAAATAAAAAAAAAGGACTTTATGGAATAAAACTATACATATATGGGACTAAATGGATTAAAAAATTCTTTCATGGACTTCTTGAGTTAAAACACTTCTAAATGAGATTTATTAATAATTTTTCCTATTTTTAACCCTGGTAATAATTTTTTGAATTTAGCCCATTAACAAATTATATTGTAAATAATTTTGAGTCGTTTAGTAAATTTTTTAATTTAATATATTTTGTTTAACTTGTCATTTTATAGTTTATCATGTAAAATAAGGAAATTTTTTTTAAAAAGTGGATTAGGCCGTGCCAAGAAGCTCTCATCCCAAAATATAACTGAAAAATAAGCCGATTCAAAATCTTTACCCAATATAATTTTAAATCAAAATATTTATTTCCAACTTCAAAATCGAACAAATAGGGAAAATTATTTGTCAGTCTTATTAATTGGAGTTATTATTCAATAAATCTTAAGTGAGATTTTTATAAACATAGTAATCATAAAAATCTTATTTTTTGATGTTGAGAATTGTTAGAAAAACGGTAAGTTTATTGTGAGAATAAGTGTGAATTGAATATCGTAGGTTAGCTGATTGAGTTGTGAGAGTAAAATGGAAAACATAGTCTTATTAATTTGAAATAGAACTTGCTAGATATTAACTCCGGTACATGGGATCAGCATATAAGACTTCCTTAAAAATATTGAGTTGAGTTGAGTTGAGTTGAGTTGAGTGGGATGGGGGGATTCTATTTACACTCAAAAAATATTAAGTACTCCAAATATCTTAGTACACATTGTTCAATTATTTAAGATTTTATGTTACTCTCGATACACCCCATAATTTTTCTTAAATTATTCTTCAAGGTACACCTAAATAAGAACAAAGTCACCACATTCGGACTTATGATGCCGAACAATATTGTTTGGTTTGGATTTCTGATCCGAACATGTTGACTTTGTTTGGATATGAAAGTCCAAAAAACAATGACATTAAACAAGTTGAATATTTATTTTTACGTAAAAAAAAATAAAAATAAAAATAAAAATTGTGTCTTGATATTTATGGGAATTCTTATATTTTATTTGATAAATTGTTTTAAAAAATAGTTTTCATTGTTATTTTCATCTATTGTTTGATTTTGCTCAAACTTTCTTCTATTCGTAAGAATAAGAAATAATGATGTTAATGATAATAGTAAATTTTGGTGGGTTAGTTTGGAGTTTTGTAATGAAAAATAAGAAGATAAAATGATTAAAACTTGGGGAAGAAGATGAAGAATATGTACACGTCATGTTTGTTTGGTTTCATAGAATGGAGAAGATTAAGAGTATGCTGGAACTGAGTAAAGAGATTATTAATATGGTGATATTAGGTTGGGAATGTGAGATAAATAGTGTTTGTTTGTATATCATCGGATTAGTAATACTATAAATAGTATTAATATATATAATTAAGGGGCTTTTTTTTTAGGGTCCCTGGTATTAAGACTTTATAGTATAAAGGACATCTAATATTTTCATAATGTCTAAGGTTCCTCAATTTGATCCAGAGAAATTATGGTCCAGAGAAATTTCAATTTCAAACCGGAGAAAATTTAAATTTCTCTTAGTTGTTCATTTTTTGATTTTCTATGTTTTGAAATTTGTCACAGATAAACTTTCATGTACATAACCATATCCATAACCATTTATGTCCATAAGCATATAAATACAAGACAAAACATAAGTTAGGGAATCAACCCCATCATCTAGAACAATATTGACATTAGTCTTAAAACATTTTTTTCAACAAAACTCAAAAGGGTGAAGTCAAGCCACCGTTCAAAACCTCACAATGAGGACAATAGCTAGCTTGACAAAACAAGGGTTAGCTAAAACTCGAATAACAAATGTGTAAAGAGGTTAAGAATGATGTCATTAGAACACTTCAATCACTATCATTTGTCAATCAATTGTTCAATTTAATTGATTCAATCAATCACATTCTTATAGGTCATAATGCGGTACATCCAATAGCAACAATACACTAGGTCTTAATCAATTGATGGCCATCAAATAATAACACTAGTTCCAAGATTTAGCAATATCAATAACAATAACGATAACACTATGCTATGGATGCCACGAATACAATTTAAAAGAGGATCATCATTCAATCAAACAATATAAGTTATCATTAAATAAATGCAATTTGAACATATCTTTACAACATTGTTACTAATCAATCGATCTCCGGATGTTGACCTACAATCACAAAATACATAGCACAAGCATGTCTTATTATTACACATTCAAATGGTTCTTGTTCATTCTTAGCATATTGCTTAAAACACACACACTTGCATTCTCTTAATTTAGTACATTCATTACTTAATGTGTTTCTAATCCATTACCTCATTACTAAGCCATTCTTTTTCCAAATAGATTGATCTTTTATTTGACTTCTTAAACAATTACCACTAGATCAATGATTCATTCTTTAACTAACTAATCTATGTTGATTAGTAACTTATTAATCTTTATTAAGTCATAAATTCAAAAATCATTTATTCAAAATTACGCCCCAATTGTCCAAATTTAGTTTGAAATCATTTTCTCCATATCAAGCCAAATTCCAACTCAAAATGATTAACTTCTAACTTAATCTCCATAAATTGAACATGGCTCCAAACTCTCATTTTCTTGCCAATTTTCCTAGCAAACATTGCATACATGTAATTCAAATAAAACTAACTAATTTAATATATTCAAAAACATGTTTAAATCAAATAAAACTCTTAAATTACCTTACATGCATGGATTAGAGATTAAAATTAAACCAAATTCCTTCCATACTTTTGAATCCAAATCAATTTCTTCTTCATTTTACTAATTCATCTTAAATCATGAAATTGAAATTATAAACTCTTTTAAAGAAATAATTACATATACAAAACATTTATCAAAACCCCACTAATTCTACCTTATTAAGCTCCAACCATAATTAAACTCTTAATTTACACCAAAACTCAATCACAAACTTATATTCTTTAAATTATGGATTAATTTCTTAACTTACTTTACATGCATGGGTTAAAAATCTAATTATGAACCCAAAACTTTATCTAACATTGTAAATTTTCATAACTTGATTCTTATCAAACATTTCATTTTTCTCTTCAAATATGAACTTGAATAAATTTAGATTTTTCATAATTCATGAAATATATTATAATTAGAGTATTAATTTATTCGAGCCAAAATCGAGCCGTGGTTTTTCGAGCTACCACGCATTTCCGTTAATTTGCTCATGCATGTAACATTTTCATGCAAAATCTCCACATCAAATCCATAGAAAATAAGTTCCTAAATTTATTTCATAATCATCCACATGTATGCAATCCATTTCATGTTTAGATCCCAAATCCAAATTAGTTTCCATAATAATCTTTATTTTTTAATTTCATCCCAATTATATAAAATGGAACTCAAATTTAACAAATTAAAAGGATCATAACTCATGTTTTTCAACCCAACTTGATTTAACATGCAAGATTATAAAAATCAATCCCAAAATAATTACTTTCTAAATTAATTTCCATGATCATGAATCTAATTTAATTTCATCATCTTTTTGCTAATTTCCTTTTTAATTACATGAAATTGAACCCATTTACCTCTTAATTTCAGCATGTAGGTAATTTATTTACAAGATTGAGCTCAACTCATAATTAATTTGAAGTGTACTACATGAATTCTACAAAATCAAAGTTGAAATCCTTACCTCAAGCTCTAATTTCAAAGATTGTTGATGATTCCCCTTAAGTCTTCTTCTTTCTTTACAAATTCTTTCTTTTCTTTGGTTTCATTTTCTTTTTCTTTTATGTTTGAGCTTGATTATACACTCACATTCACTCACACACACATTTCCACACTTGATTTCTAACACATGCACACACATGCACAGATTTCTCACTACACCCACACCCATTTACACCCCCAATATTAATTTGGTCCAATTTAACTTATGTCTAGGAATAATTTAATTAAGTACCACTTAATTTTAATAAATCTTAATCAATACATGATCAAATTAATTATAACAAATCATAAATCTCTCATAACTAAATTAATCTATTTGACTTCTATTAGGATCCAATTAATTATATTTAAATTTATCGGTACGAATCAGATTTTTAGTCAGACTCCCAAAAGACTTCAAATATTAAATTTTTTTTATTATCAATATCAATTTTGATTTCCCAAATCATTTAGGCCTTCAATTCCTGATCAGGCTCAAATTTTCATCAATAAATCACATATTCAAATTGGATACATCGTAATTAAATTTAATTTATAATAACCACAATTCTCAATCCTCATGACTTAATCAACTCCAATTGGGATCTAATTAATTGAATCTCAATCTTACTAAACTTAATCGAATATTTAATTAAACTCCAAATGGGTCCGTAATTAAGATTAAATTGATTCAACTTCCTAACTTCACTTCCTTAAGCCATTTGGACCCTTAATTTTTAATTCCAAAATAAACCTTCAATCAAATCATATACGAGTCAAATTTCACAAGAATGTGATTGATTGAATCAATTAAATTGAACAATTGATTGACAAATGATAGTGATTGAAGTGTTCTAATGGTAATCGATTGTTTCAAAGACTGTAAAGGACATCATTCTTAACCTCTTTACACATTTGTTATTCTTATTATATATATGTAGGTGAAATCAAAACTACCCTTGTTTTGTCAAGCTAGCTATTGTCCCTCATTGCGAGGTTTCGAACTCGCATGTGTCAAGGCGTTTTTGGGATTCTCTAGGGTTGAATTTTCTCTAATTTTCTCACAAATAACTCTGTGATTTGTTGCTATGCTTGCCTTCACTCTTGGTGTCAAGAAAATTATGAAAATTTCTCTGGTCTTTTCTATAGAAATTCTCTCCAAAGAAATTCCTGAATTTCTCTAGATGAGAATTTCTCTGTAGAGAATGAGAGATGAAATTGAACAACATCAATATTGCTCTCCTTCTCAACAAGAGGGTTTCAAAATTTGATTTCACAAACATTGGGTTTTATACAAATTAAGCATTCTAGGTTCCAGCTCGAAACCAAAGAATTTCTCTTGATCAGCCCAGAAAAAATTTAGTTAAAAAACTAGAGAATTTCTTTGGTTTCAACCTAGAGAAAATTCAGTTCAAATGAAAAAAAAATTTAGTTTACTAGTCCAAACACACACCATATATATACCATACGTACACACACAAATTCATTGAATCTGGAACTTGATCATAGAAGTACTCTTGTAGGCCAACAAGTGTAAACCCATCTCCAATCCCAAGAATGATGGATAACCAAAGAAATTTCCCAACCCAGAGAAATTAACCTTTCTACAAAATTCTCTTAACCAATTTCTCTAGACTCCCCACCGAAGAAATTCCAAGACAAACCTTTCCAGATTGCTAGCACTTACATTTGAACCCATAGTTGCACAGCCCTATGAAAAAAGATCAAGAGGATTTACATTGCGTCCACTAAAAAGCAAAGCAAAATCCACACTTGATGCGGCCATTCAAAAAGTAAAACATATGAGTTTTTGAAAAAATCTTACTACAATTTGAAAAAGTTGAAAACGCTAAAATGTTTTTTTAACTTTTTCTCATACTCATAATATCCTCCACTTATAATTACAATCTGCAATCACATTGCTCTAGAAAATCGCAACAATTGTTATATGCAAAAGTCACCATTGATATGAGGCGTTGCTTAGCTTTGCTTTGCCAATTCAAAACTAACAAACTTAACACTAAAAGTCATAACAAATACAGAGAGTAGTTTGCCATTGTTTTTCCAATTTAAAAACCAAGAAACTCAACACCAATGAATAACAAATATTTGATTGCAGTAGCCCAAAAAAGAACAAAAGCAACTGGTTTTATAGAAAAATTGATAAAAACAAACACAAACAACTCAGTGATTAGTCATTGAAAAATGATCCACTCTATTATGAAATCCCAAAAAAACATGGATCAATTGAAGTCTCCTCGATTGTTTGTTTAAGGTAATCGATTTCTTTTAATTCTTCAACTGCTTAGGCACAATTTGAATGTTATTTGTTGATATCCACTTGATATAGAGGAAGAGAGTTCAGAGAGAGAGAGAATGAGGTTTAATTTGATAAATTTCTTCGTAATATATGAGTGTAGGGGTTGAGAGTCCTTAAATATCATAAAATAATATTGTGAATCTTTTCCATTACTAAATATGGGAGAGGAACCTTAGACTAATTTTTTCCATAATTAATATTTTTAAATTTTTAGTATTTTTTTAATATTATAATTATTTTTTTGTTCTAAAAAATATATTTTTTAGTTAAAAATTATTTCAAAATTCACTAATCCCCTCGCTCAATTTCTAATATCAATCTTCTCATGGTTTTATTAGTCCTACCACATGGGAAATTACTAATCCAAGGGGATAGTTAATCCCCTCACTCATATCACCAACCAAACACTCTTTAGATTAGTCTCATAGACTAGTTAATCTAATATCCCTTCCGAAAGAGCCAAACAAACATAGTTAGAGTGTATCATAAAAAAAATAAATTTTATTTTAAGATTTAACTTTTATTATATTTATTAGTAAATTTATATTAGGATATAATGAGAATTAAAATTTTAATTATACGGACTTAATAATTTTTTAAATGTAAATAGAATCCCCACGGGATGGGCCTTAATTGGGCCAGTACCCAATCCTCAACGGGGGCCCATTGACAGACACTCTTTCTGTCTCTCCTTTGTTTGGTGGTTTCATTTCAAGTGGCGGGAAAGGAAAATCACCCGCGAAAAGGACAGTGAATACCTACCAAGTCCGTTGATCCCACGCCTTCCTCGCGCTCTCTCTCTCTCTCTCTCCCTCTCTCTCTCCACAAACCCAACATTACCTAACACAAAATCTAGAGAGAGAAAGACACAGCAAACAATGGAACCATACATCTTCATGGATTCCAACGTATTAAACGGGTCTTCGTTTTTATGTGGTGCGAAATGGGAAAACGCAACCACTTCACAAACAACAATGGCCTCCCAAAAATAACCCAATTCCCATCTCAGAGCCAGCTGAGATCAATCACCTCCTAAAACCCCCCAACCCAAAAAAAAAAAAAAAAAACAGAGCCAAAAAAAAGAGCAATCTTTGCTTTTCTTGTTTTTTTGCTTTGAGTTTGTTGTTTTTGAATCATTTGTTTCCTGAACCAGCACCTGATCTGGGTCCCTCTGATTTGAAATCTGATCTGGGTGTTTCATCTCTAATCAAGGGATTCAACTTTTGGTTTGTGCTGGTTTAGGGTTATAATTTTTTTATTTTTTTTGGGGGGGGGGGGGGGGGTGTATTTGATTTGTTTTTGGTGTTGTGTGGAAGTGTTGTTTTTTGTCTTGATATTTCGAAATGTGGAGGGACCCTGGAACTCCTACTGATTCTTTCTATGAGGTTCGGCCCGAATGCACCGATGTTCCCAAAACCAAATTCAAAATCAAGGTTTGTTGTTGTAATACCCATTTTCTGAATTTGAATCAAATTCATTTGATGTTTAACAATGAGGCCACATTATTGCCAAGTTTACTAATAATTGATATTGGAAGAAGAACTGAATTGTTGGGCATTTTTGTGTTTATTGTATGGGCCAAGTGTGGGTGCATTCTTACTTATGTTTGGAATTTATTTGTGCTATTTTAGTGAATTACTAATATGCTGGAATGTTAATTTATTGTGGTTTTGGCCTGTTGATAATCAATGTATTATTTTTCATATATGTAACAACCCATCCCACCTTAGAGGTTTGCATGGGCGATCTTGGGTATATAAGTAGGAACAATGAAGCCAAATGACATCCCTTGGCTAGCCCTTTTGTGAGTTATGGTTGTTACTTGTGGTATTAGAGTTGACTGTTATGATTTAGCAATCATAAATCATTACATCAAAGTTGTGTGCATTATTAATATTAGAAATAAGAAATTATGGGTGAAATAATTAAAAATAGGATACAATTCGTGGCATAATTTCAATTATGGGTGAAATAACTAGAAATAAGTAATTTTTTCAATTTCAAGTCCACTTCTATGGTGCAGTTTCTAATGTCTTCACTGACTTTGAATCAACCTATCAGGCTGGCAAAACTCTAAGTGTGCGAAAATGGAAGGCTGCATTTACTCCAGAAGGTCATCTTGATATAGGCAGGACACTTGGTAGAATCCATCGTGGGGTAAGTGATGTGGCATGTGTTCTTGTTCTTAGTTGTTGCTCATTATGGCATAGTAATTTTACCTGAGAGGGATGAGTGGGTACAACACAATAATCCAAAAGCTAACATTTCTTTGCACTTGTAAATTTGAGCGTCCTGCTTAGAAGTGAGAATCCATCTTAATCAATTTGAACTGCATGCCATGCATATTTCTGAGTTTTAGAATAGACAGTTTTTATCCTTTTTGCATTTTGATATGAAATTGCCAGTCTTTGTGTATCATCATTACATAGTTGTCAAATCATGAATTGAATCATGAATAGTAAAAATTCGGTCTCTTTTTCTAAATTACTTAAAAAAATATATCTATGCACTTGGATGTTCATTATATCTTATAAATATAAAATATTTAGACTTTAAATCAATAAAAATGTTGTTTTGAATAATAATCATGTGAAATAATAATCATTATTCCCTTTTTGTTTTTTAGATGTTACTTATCAACTATTCTTGTAAACAAAGACAAATTCTCAATTTATAAGTAACAATAACTTAACAACGATATTGATATTTCATAAGCATACATACATTTGCGAGTAACAATGACCTAATAATAAGAAAGAATTAATTGGAATCAACCTAAAACATTTTAAAAAGAACTTGCAAAATTATTAAGTTTAACTACCCTCACCCTTGAAGTACATTTATTTTAATAAAATAGTAATAGATAATTCATATTGCAAGTTACTTTAATCTTAAATATCTTTAGAAGATAAATGTTAAAAACATGTTGAGTCTGACTGAATCTGATTATATCCTATTAAAAACTCTGTAATATCTAAAATAATATATATTAGTTATTTTCGTATTGGGATTGTTTGGGGTGTCCTAAATAAGTGCACTTTTTATCTTTTTGGACTAAAAAGTTGAGGAAAAAATGGATGCTTGGGTTAACTTTTGACTTTTTATAAAAAAATGTGGATTAAAAAATTGTATAAATAAGTGTATAGGAGAAGTTAGTGATGTAATAGGCCGTATGGTTTGAAGCATAAGAGGCATCGCTGTAGAGGGTAGGGGTAGGAGATTGATTCTCTCTTTTTCGGACATAAATTGGATGGTGCTGTTTGGCCCATGGGGGCCCACCACGAGTCCCTTTTTTGCTAATCGGAACTATTCAATGTGTAGAATTCGTCGAGTACTATTATGCTGTAAACAATCACGTTGATTGGATATAAATAGCTATTTGATCGTGTTAGTTTTTCTTGTCAACGGTTTATTATAACACCGTCCATTTTTTATACAAAATTGATTTGATCATGTAGTTACCGATTTCTGATCAACGTGATTTTTTTACAATCATATAGTTCTGGACAAGTTCTACATATTGAACGGTTCGGATTATTAAAACGGGACCCGTGGTGGGCCCGTGGTCAAACTTAGTGATTTTCTATATGTAATTTTTCTCTTTTTTTTTTCCCTCTCACTGTACTAAAGGGTCAGTTCAGCCCCGAAAATTGTGTAATAATAACTTTTTTGCTTTTTTTGTAACTTTTTGACTTTTTTGATACACCCTAAACCAGGCCTAAAAATACTATGAAAAGTTGTATTATGTCATTTTAACTAAAAAAATAGAGAAAAAATAATTGAAATATGTTGGACATAATAGTTTCAAGAATTGCATAAATCGTAAAAAGTAAATCGAATCGTGAATCAATTGTGAATTGTGCAATTCATTAGAGATTCACTTTCAAAATAGATTCACCTATAGATTTGTATCGATTTTGCAAAAAATGTGAATCGAATCACAAATCATAAGATTTTGATAACAAAGCGTCATTGTGTTAGGCTGCAGTCACTGCTGCCACCACCATCATTATTATGTATGTTCTACAATATGTCATATATTGCCATGATATTTTGGTTTTGTTACTGATCAGAAGAATAAGAAAAGAAAAATGCAATCAAGTGCACAACTAACTGGGATTGGCAGGAGAGGGAATACGAACTTAAACTTGTCATTCAGTTCTTTAAAAATCCAAATCTGTGGAAGGCATGAAAATGAATTATTTATTTTTTATTTTTTTATAGATATGTAATGCAATCTGATATTTTTTGTTTCTTCATTTGATGTGTCCTTTTACTTCTCATACATGTCTTCCTTTTCTGAAATAATGGCATTGATTCTGTGGGTTAACACTAATCATCATGTATTGGTTGTGAAATTAGGGGATCCACCCATCAATTAGAGGAGAAGTTTGGGAATTTCTTCTTGGCTGTTATGATCCTGAGAGCACATATGAAGAGCGAGAGGAAATACGGAAACGTCGAAGGTAGTTGGCTTTCCTTGCTTCTTGTCTCTCGTTTGGGAACATACTATTTTAGTAATTTTTTGGCTTTTTACGAAAAAATATGCAAAAAAGTAGAGAGAGTGATGTGGCAACTTATGGTGACTTTTTGACTTTTTGGCTAAAATATTTAGTCCCCAACCAAGAAGTCCTACCATGGACACTATAGCAAACATCATTCATTACTTGCAGGACTCTAGCTTGTTTTAGACCATTTAAGCTTAGTTCAAAAGAATCTTTCAAGTATCCAAATTAGTGTTGTACGTGGGATGTTAATGTTAGTCCTATCTTTTTTTTATTTAGTAGGCAAGATCAAATTGAGGGTTCCAACTCTTTGCATGTTGTCCCAATTTATTCAACGTGACGTAAGGCTCTGATTCTTGTTGCATGATTAAGACGTGTATTTTTTCATTTAAAAAAAAAATATATGTAGTATAGTTTTATGTCACACCCTACTTAATACAAGCTTGCTCTTATAACACTTCAAATATATTTGTATTTCATCATTGTGAAACAACCAGAGGTTTTACTACATTATAGGTCTCTCTAGAACTACCTTATTTTGTTTCCCTCTCCTGACTTTGTTTGAATGAATATATCCTGCACTTAGCTGCTAAATATAAATCAACTAATAAGGTTGTAAAAATGTGGATTTGATTCAATTAAGGATTTAAAACAATATTTTGCCTTTGTCAAATTGGTTTTGTTACCGAGTATTATGATTCACGTAACCTAATCTTTGCTTTTACCTAAAATAATTTTATCCTGTAAATTGTCCAAAGACCTTATGCCCTCTTATAGACCCAAGTCTACCTTGTAATACTTGGAGATTATCCAGTAATTGTCTCTCTTTCTTGAATGCCTTCAGGGCACAATATGCTGTGTTGAAAGAAGAGTGCCACCAATTGTTTCCCATTGTTGGAAGTGGTAGGTTTATTACTGCACCAGTAATCACTGAAGATGGTGATCCTATTCAAGATCCTATAGTGCTTCTGGAAGCAAATCCAGACAAGGGATTGGCTACAGTTTCTCAAGAAAATGGTAATGTTGATAACTTCAAGTCTGCAATTAGTAATTCATAAGATGCTAATGCCTTAAATTATGCAAATACAGCAACTCCCTGCAGTTCAACAATGGTAAAAGAAGTGGACAAGAAAATAATCCAATGGAAGCTTACACTACATCAAATAGGTTGGTGGTATATGTTACTATTGAATGCACATTTCCTTTACCATCATCATTATTATTAGATTTTCACTCATATCGCTGAGTCCATCTTCTGTAGCCTCCTCTATTTTTATGTTTTTGAAGATCAGTTTAGGATGTAATGTTACACAATCCATTATTTGTGTTTCATGAATCAGGTTCTGAATATTGAAGTTACATGATTTATCTTCAGAGCTTGCATCCGATCTTAGATTGTGGTCTATATTTGATAGTAGTAAATTATAGGGAATGCCATTCCTATATACTTATAAATTAAAAGCAAAAATACAATGGCATCTCAATTAGATTTAAAAGCATAATGCTTCTTGAACCCAGAATCTTTTAACCACATTGTAATTTTTCTTTTTCTTTTTCATGGCATCTTTATTTTCTAAGGTTACACAATCAAAGCATGCCTTGAGGAATGTTCAATTTCATAAGGGCCTTGTTATGTATATCTAGTCATCAACTGTAAATGACTATTTATTCATCTTCCATTTCATCTCAAATAGTATACTCCAAACGTGAAGTGCACTTTCAAAATATAATATACATACTATCACCTTTTGATTCCTGTCTATGTTCCCTATATTAGTATGTTTACACCAATCTCTCAAAAACTTCCAGTAAAAGACTCGTGAAGCTGTCCATAAAAGAAAACCAGAAAAGGCTCCCCCTCTCTTTATGTTGCTAAACTTGTCCTTTTTTCCCTGTTTTTTCATGCAATGTAGCCTTTTTTCCCTCGTGGAACTTGCTTACTTCACTCTCTTGGCATTTTTAAATGGAAACCCTGTCTTTGCACTCTTTCAAGAGCAGCTTGCTCTATTTCTTATGTCGCAGGCTCAACCTGTTGTTGTTTGTGTTGTTTAAGTTGCTTCTACAACAAATTACTTCTTTTCTTTCTTTTTTTTTGTGGTCATTTGTGTACTGTTTTTTTGTCATTCCGAATAAGATTTTGAAGTTTTGTTTTATTGATTGTATGAACGAAAACTGTTGTTCATGAATTTTGGTAGTTGAACTTGTGTTGTAACCTTTCTTGCTTGGATTTATATTTATGCCAGGTCTCGATGTGGTTCGCACTGATAGGACTCTAGTTTTCTATGAGAAGCAAGAAAACTTGTCAAAACTTTGGGACATTCTTGCCGTCTACGCATGGTTTGATATAGATGTAGGCTACTGTCAAGGTACGTAGTCAAATTATGACTTCAATAAAATGCAGAAAATAATCGATTATGATAATAGTTGCCCTAATCAGGAAAAGTTTCTATATATTTTCACATCCATGATCAATTATGATAAAATTTATCTCAATCAGGAATTTTTTTTCTTTCTTTCTATATTTTCTTCACATCCATGGCTTCGCCTTTAGCTCCTCTTAGCGTGAGACTTTTTTCCCTAATGTTCTGAAAACCCTCAAGGGCTTTGCTTTTCAGGAAACTTCACTGCAATTTCTCCATGCAACCAAAATTCTATGCTAGTTTTATAGCTATATTTTGTATCAAGTTGCTGATTCTGAAAGAAACTTTTTCAATATGCTGTGCAGGAATGAGTGACCTTTGCTCTCCCATGATAATTCTTCTTGAAGATGAAGCAGATGCATTTTGGTGCTTTGAACATTTGATGCGCAGAATAGTATAATTTCTTTTTTTCCACAGAACCTATCATACAGTTCGATTTTAATTTTTATTGTAGTTACTTGATTTGTACTTCAGCATGCAGACTTAATTTACACAAATAGGCTTCGACAATATGATATTCACAAAGATGAGAACCACTTGCATTCATCCTGTTTGGCTTGGTTCCATGTCTTGAATCTTCGAATTTTCAAAAGGATTGTTGTAGAATAATGGGACAAGCAATGTTATTTATTGTGTTTTGGAATAATATCATTCTTCCTTATGTAGTTTTTTTTTTAAATTTTTGACCATGGATTCCTTATCTTGTTTTCATGGATTGAAACCTTTCTTAGCCAAGCCATCATAATAAAGGTTATGGCTCCATGTCTAACGAGTCTTACTTGGTATATTAAACATTGTAGATTGGATTTTGTTGAAAATTTTTAACCATCATTTTCTCCATCAACCTCTTTTAATTTCTTTCCATGCATCATAAGGCCCCTCACCCCGTGGTGCCTCTTTTATAATAACTTTACTTATAAAAATTGAAAAATAGAAAGTTTGGGACATCAGTCTACCTGCTTTTCTAAAGTCTCCTCTTCTGGTTGCTTTCCATGGAATCCTGCAAGTACAATGTCACTAGAGGACATACTATTCAAGATTTCTGGAATAAACAAAAGCTGTCTACCGCTGACAAACCAGAGCCTAAAATAGAATTATATAGCAAGTTTTCATATAATCCAGTTGAACATAATGGCAAAAACAATTAATATATAACATCTTGTGTACCAATAACATTGGTTCTAAAGATGTAAATTGTTGTGCTCTGAGAAATTTAGTCAAAACTGTTCCATTTTTAGGGTTTAAGCAATTTCTGTCCTATTACTGATAAGATTCTTGGGCAGGTTCAAAGTCGGTTTTATCTTTAAAATCTTCCAGCTCTTTTTGGATGTAGCTGCATCCTGTTTCTCTCTGTTTATTATCAATTGTATTCGATTGCTCCAATTTTAATATGTATATTATCAGTTATAGCTATTACAGTTTGTCTTTGAATTTTCTCTTGTTTTAATTAAAATTTGATTTCCAATTGCTTATGATACGTGTTGTTATTTGAAATTTTAAAGCGAGGAAATTTCAGATGCACTGAGAGCTCTGTTGGGGTGGAGACACAACTTAATAATTTGGCGTCAGTTACCCAAGTTATTGATCCAAAGCTTCATCAGCATTTAGGTACTGTTTTTAAATTAATGTATGTTCATTCCTTGATATAGTTGATAAAAGAAATCTTCATTTTTGTTAGTCATAAAAATTTGCTCCAAATGTGTAAAGTTAGTTGGTGGGAACTTTTTTAAATTGAGCCTGTAGCTAATGAATAAATTACCAAGACATAGAAACAAGGTTTTAGAGTTGAGAAAACATAAGAGATAAAGTCATAGGTAATTCTGGTAGGTTTTAGAATTGTATGGATGCAATTAGGACACCTATACATGATGTATTATTAGTTCCTTTTCTTGTTTGAACATCTCCTTATAAAATTATTAACTAAATTAACAATAAACTGTGTCTTCTGATCTTGGAATGCAGAAACCCTAGGTGGAGGTGACTATTTATTTGCTTTCCGAATGCTTATGGTTTTGTTTCGTCGCGAATTCTCTTTCGGCGATTCATTGTACCTTTGGGAGGTATGATTCAATCTCTCTTGCACCTTTTTAATGTTTGGAACGAATTGATTGAAAATGGAACCATATTCAAGTGTTTTTGAATTACACAGAAATATTCCTGGAAAGGCTAATTGAAGTCTGATTATCTTGACCATTGGACTTCACTTTTCTTCTTGCTAAAGAAATTACGTTGTTGCTTGTCATTTATATATTTTTTATTTTCATAGAATTGGCAATTATTGACATTATATTTAAATTCTTGTTATCCGTTAACATTATCTGTACATGTTTATAGTACTCTTTTTTCTTGGACTTTTGAACAATAAATCGGCTGTTCGTTTTAATGACTTCTGTCACCTTTTTTAACTTCTAAACAGATGATGTGGGCTCTGGAATATGATCCTGACCTATTCTCTGAGTATGAGGACCCAGATTCAGCTAACGAGGGATCATCTAAAGCAAAAGCTAAAATACGCCATTGTGGGAAATATGAGAGAGAAAATATGAAAGCAAAAGATGCTGAACCCCCACTCCCCATTGCTGTTTTCCTTGTTGCCAGTGTTTTGAAAGATAGAAGCTCAAAGTTACTCACGGAGGCCCGGGGCTTGGATGATGTTGTTAAGGTCAGTTTGCTGACTTCATGAAAACATGACTTCAGGGGTGAAGTCATATTTTGAAAACACAACTTCAAACTTTTTTACAATAAACTGTTGAAGTGACCTGGGTTTTGGGAAAGTAGTTGAAAATTGCTTGGGTTTGGGAATTTTGATTTTAAACCTGTGTTTGGTTTTAAAAAGAACTCATCTTTTCTTTTGCTTGAATTCCACGAATGCATTTATTTGAATTTCGTTATGCGGATGGTACCATATGTAAAACCATAAGAAATGACAGACTAAACCTATTGTGTCATGCTGCAACATTTCCGATTTATGCTGCAGTTCTACAGCTTTTCATGTCACTCATCTCTCTTTCTCTTTATATCTCTCCCCAGATATTGAATGACATAACTGGAAATCTGGATGCCAGAAAAGCATGCAGTGGAGCGATGAAACTTCACAGGAAGTATCTAAAAAAGGTAGAATTCCTTTCTTGGATTGTTTTGGTGGATTCTTACAAACACCGCATTCAATAATCTGCATGTGAAAATGAAAACCAAAACATGTCAATAATGAGTAGTGATATACAGACGGCAAAAAGACACAGAATTTGTATATGGAATGATGTGGCTTCATTGGGACAGACTTACCGTTTTAAAATAGAGTGCCCGTTTAAAATGATATTTAATTACACAAGTGTTATTGTCACATCATTTTGGACCTTAGAGGGGAATAAAAAAAAATTCAATTATCATGTCAGTCAGAGTGAACCGGCTTTGTGGTAGTGGACTAATCCCAGCCACATTATGAGCCTATCATCTACCCATTGGACTATTGATACTATTTCTATGTATAGGGAGTGTAGCACTTGAAAAAATCAACCCACAAGTTCTTTTTCGTATCATTATCTCGTTAGTATGTATCATTCAACAAAATGAAAAATGAGATATTTGGTTTATTATTTATTTATATCAACTGTCTCCTCACATGTAAGGGTAAGACTGTATACATTTGACTCTTTACAGAGACAATGCATTGGGTTGCTCTAGCCAAATGAAATTGCAAGGGATGATTTTGTAACAGCATTGGATCATTTATGGCTTAGATAATAAATTTCATTGGTTTTTGAAAGCATTTTATTTTTCTGTAATTTTTGTTTTATGAAAAAAAGTTCTCGTAATCACTGTGGACACTACTGCTGCAGGCCAAGAAGACTTGACATTGAACGTATGAATTTTTGGCGTAGTCAAGAAATAACTGGACATTTTTCATAGCTTCAATTGATTTGGCAATAGAAGATAACTATACTTCCTTTTGAATCTTGGCTCAGAGCTCACAGATTTGTTCTCTCCAACTGGCCAAAAAGAAGAAAAAAAAATTCAAAAAACGGCCAGTGGAAGCATTTGTTGTATGTAAAATCGATCGTGATTGCTTGTATATCCAAAGCATTCTTTGTAAGACATTATATGAAACATCAGTTGTTTTGCATTTGTTATGATGAGGAGAAAAGGTTTTTTGGTTCAATATTTACTCCACAGTATACCACTAAAAACTGTCACAATTCTTGGAAGTTGCTGTCACATTTTTCATTCTGTCTAAAAATTAGGCCAAGCAAATTTTGTCTGTGTTTTTTAAACCAAATGTGATGTAGCAAATGTTGTTCTTACAGATTTTTTTTGCCAAAATGATGTGGGGGTACCAGTTTAAGTCATTTTGTGTATTTGTGTTTGTATAAATCCATAAAGAATTTTTATTTTTAAGAGCAAAATAAGAGAAGGAGACTTACATTTGTAATGGTAAGATTTAAATTCAGATATCACGTTAGATAAGAGAGTATTTCATCTATTAGGTCAACTCTTGATCTTTTATAAAGAGGTCGAGAAATTATGTTTCACTTGAGTTTTGCCATTCCATCTTATACATCCATTTACTCTATTATTAATATATTTTTATATTAAATGAATACAAATATATCAGTTTATTTTTATTCAAATAAAAAAATACACTAACAAATTTTTGAATTTAAGATATAATGAACAAGAATTCCTATTTGGTTGAGTTTTTAAAACTTATTTATTTTTATAAAATTATAGATAATTTGACAAACACTAGCACTAAAAAAATTAAAATTAAAATTAAAAAAAATATTTTCATTCAAAAAAATAAAATTAATTGAAAATAATGACTTTTGTCCCCACGAAATAATTTTTTTTTTTTTAAATTAGATTACAAAAATTTAACCAAATAGAATTATATTATATATATATATATAATTTTTTTATTTTTTTTATGTTAAGGCTTCATTTGAGGACTTGATTTTTTAGTGCTAATTCACTAAAAAGAGTATAAAAAAAATTTTAAAAATACAAGAAAAAGTAAGTACAGTACATTAGTTATTCACTTTTTTTTCATACAATTTTTAAAAAATATTCATAAACACATTTTTTTTTTAAATTTCAAAATACTAAAAAATTCCTAGAAAAATCAAATCTCAAACAAAAGTCTTAAACTTTGTTTGGTTGAAAGATTTGATAAGGGAAATGGAAAGGCAAAGAGAAGTAGAAAGAAAATAAGAAAGAAGTGATGGGATTCTAATTTCAAATTATATATTTTGTTGAGTTGGAAAATGGAGAAATAAATGAATCTAATATTGTATTTGGTAAAGAAATTTTGAAACGGATTTAGAAAAAGAAAGAAAAAGTTATATGAAATTAAGTGAATGTAGGTATCTCTTTCCAAATTTTCTAACTAAACATAATGCAAGTGAATCTAAAAAACAAAAAATATGATTGCATTTCTCTCTCTCTCTTTTTCTTTGTATTTTTCATAATAACCAAACAAAAAATTGAATTGCACTTTCTTTTCCCCGTTTATTTCTCACACAAAATCCTCAAACCAAACATAATCTTAAAATATGAATTTAGCCTTTGTTTGGCTATCTCCGTTGGGATTAAAAAGGTATAAAATGACAAAATAAGTTAAATAAGTCAATAAAACAAAATATCACATCTAAACCATAAGGGAGCTTTTTTGATAAATCTACTTTCTAAGAGCTTTATTCCATCCAACCCATATTCTTTTTGACTATTCCATTAGGTTCTATTTGAGATAAGAAGACCAAAATACACTTTTCATTTACTTATGTTCCATTTAGTTCACATTATTTTCTTATGTTTCAATAAGTCTTATGGGTGACATAATTATCAAAATACCCCTAATGTGAATGTTCACACTGTCAATGTGAATGTTCATATCGTCAATGTGTAGGGGCCCGGTCCATGTCGATCCTCGTGGGTGCCCGAAAAAATTCAAGTCAGGCCGGGCCGGCCCACGGGCCAAAAAATTAGGCCCGGCTCGGCCTGTTGATAATGTGAATATTCATATTGACATGTTAACATTCACATTGATAAGAGTGTAAAATTGACTTGCGTCCCATGGGCAGCCCAAAGCCTGTGGGTGGCCCGGGGCGAGCTCGGCCCGGCCTGTTGACAATGTGAATATTCACATTGACATGTTAACATTCACATTGATAGGAGTGTAAAATTGACAATGTGAATATTCACATTGACATATTAACATTCACATTGATAAGAGTGTAAATTGGCCTGACAATATGAATATTCATATTGACATGTTAACATTAACATTGATAAGAGTGTAAAATTGGCTTGTGACCGGTTGACAATGTGAATATTCACATTGACATGTTAACATTCACATTGATAAAATTAGCTCGTTGATAATGTGAATATTCACATTGACATGTTAACATTCACATTGATAAGAGTGTAAAATTGACTCGCGTTCCATGGGCAGCCCGGGGTGAGCCCGGCCCGTTGACAATGTGAATATTCAAATTAACATGTTAACATTCACATTAATAGGAGTGTAAAATTGGCCCAAAGCCTGCCTACTGCCCGGGGTGGGCCCGGCCCGGCCCGTTGACAATGTGAATATTCATATTGACATATTAACATTCACATTGATAGGAATGTAACATTACGCATGACAGACGTGGAAACGAAAAACCGCCCGTTGCTCGGCTGCTCGATATGACAATATGAATATTTACATTGACATGTTAACATTAACATTGATAAGAGTGTAAAAGTGGCTCGTGACACGTAGACAACCCGAAGCCCGGTCGCAGCTCGAGAAGGGCTCGGCTCAGCCCGGCCTGTGACAATGTGAATATTCACATTGACATGTTAACATTAATATTGATAGGAGTGTAAAATTGGCCCGCAGTCCGAAACAGGTCTGACCTGTTGACAATGTAAATATTCACATTAACATGTTAATATTCACATTGATAGATCAGAAATTGGTCCACTCGAGGTAGGCTCGTTTGCTAGGACCTGGGCCATCACTTTGAAGCTCGGCCCGCTTAAGGCCTATTCTCGGGTTGGACCGGTGGGCCTGGGCCTAGCCTTGAGCTTAGGTCGGGCTTGGGTGGACCTGGTCATTTTTTTTTTAATTCTTTTTAATTTTTTCTACCAAAATTTTATTATTTTCTACAAAAAAAGACATTGTGCCTCGGACGGGCTGGGCCTCGGACCGAGCCTTAAATGGGCCTTAAGCGGGCCGATGGGTCAAGCGGGGCTTCAAAGTGATGGTCTAGGCTCTAGCCTAGGTCTTGACATGCTCGAGCCAATTCTGCATTCCTAACAATGTGCATGTTAACTTGTCAATGTGAATATTCACATTGTCAACGGGCCGGGCCGGGCCGGGCCTACCCCAGGCCGTAGGCGAGTTTCAGGCAGCGGGCAAATTTTACACTCCTATCAATGTTAATGTTAACATGTCAATGTGAATATTCACATTGTCACGGAAGCCAGTCGCCCATGGGCTGCGGGCCAATTTTATACTCTTATCAATGTGCATGTTAACATGTCAATGTGAATATTCACATTGTCAACGGGCCGAGTTGGGCCCGCTCTTGGCCGCTGGCCAATTTTAGACTCTTATCAATATGAATGTTAACATGTTAATGTGAATATTCACATTGTCAACAAAGCCGCGCCCCGCCGCTTTCCCCCGCTGCGCGGAGGGGCAACCACGGGGCGTGGGCTAATTTTACACTCCTATCAATGTAAATGTTAACATGTCAATGTGAATATATACATTGTCAACAGACCGAGCCCGCCCCGGGCCGCGGGAGGGCTTTTGGCCGCCCATGGGTCGCGGGCCAATTTTATATTCTTATCAATGTGAATGTTAACATGTCAATGTGAATATTCACATTGTTAACGGGTTAGACCGGGCCCGCCCCAGGTCGCCCATGGGCCGCGGGCGGGTTTCGCGATGCCACGAGACGCGGGCCAAGTTTACACTCTTATCAATGTAAATGTTAACATGTCAATGTGAATATTCACATTGTCTCGTCGGATCCAAACGAGCGCCACAATTCTACATTCCTATCAATGTGCATGTTAACATGTCAATGTGGATATTCACATTGTCAACGGGCCAGGTCGGGCCTACCCCGGGCCGCGGGCGAGTTTTGGGCAGCGGACAAATTTTACACTCCTATCAATGTTAATGTTAACATGTCAATGTGAATATTCACATTGTCACGGGACTTCGGCCGCCAGCAGGCCAATTTTACACTCTTATCAATGTAAATGTTAACATGTCAATGTGAATATTCACATTGTCAACAGGTCGAGTCGGGCCCGCCCTGGGCCGCTGGCCAATTTTATACTCTTATCAATGTGAATGTTAACATGGCAATGTGAATATTCACATTGTCAACAGACTAATTTTACACTCCTATCAATGTGAATGTTAATATGTTAATGTGAATATTTACATTGTCAATCTGCGGGCTTTTGGCGCTGGAACACCCAATTTTATACTCTTATCAATTTGAATGTTAACATGTGAATGTGAATATACACATTGTCAACACGCCACGACGGCCAAGTTTACACTCCTATTAATGTGAATATTCACATTGTCAACGAGTTGGACCCACCCTGGCTCGCGAGCGGGTTTCGAGCCACCCACGGGCCAATTTTCATTCCTACCTATGTGAATTTTAAAATATGAATGTTCACATCATAAAATTGCTAACCATTCAAAAAATATTTATAGGAGTATCAAAATTAAATATAAGGGCATAAGTGTCCAAGAAAATAGTGTAAATAAAGAAAAAGAATTTTATGGAATAAAACTATACATACATGGGACTAAATGGGCTAAAAAATTCCTTCATGGACTTCTTGGGTTAAAACACTTCTAAATGGGATTTATCAATAAAAATCTCATATCATGATCATTTTATTTTTTCTCTCACAAAAGTCAAAAAAATAAAAATAAAAAAATTTACTAAACAAACATTTTATTCCCAAACTAAAAAAATCCAAATCCAAAAAGTCAGATTAAATTTTTTTTTGTCAAATGAAAACTTAAGATGGTCCCACCGCGACTTGCACTGCACCCACATCCATCGTCTTGCCCTATTGAGAAAGTGGGGCAGGGACAAATTTTAATTCTTCCGTTCTATTCTACTCGACCCCACTCCAATTATATTAATTAAATATATTTATATATAATTTATTTTTTTTCATTATAATAAAATTAAAACACTAAAATATTATAGCCAATATTTATTTTTTATCCTATTTGTTATAATTATTAAGTATGAATTATAATTCATAATATATTATAATTTTATTAATATTTTTATTTTTCAACGTATAAAAAAAATTCGTTCTCCGCCTCGCATTCGCCCCACTGTTGCTAGCTACTCCCAATTTGCCCAGCACCTCTTATAAAAAAATAATATTATATGCATCAATTGATATATTAATTTTAGTGTACTAATATATAATGTAGTATAATTTTAAAAATTTTAAATCTTTGTAATTTATACAATATGTGGAGTCATAATTTTAAAATAATAATATCATAACTATGTTATATACTAATTAATACATATAATAATAACACCACCAGATATAAAATAGGATGGGAGAAATTTATAATGTGCAACTTTTTAAATGGTGCACATCATAAAAAAGTTACGATTTTTTATGATCATCGTTATGATTATTTATAATGTGTATTATGACATTTTGTAATAAAATTATGAATAGCGAATTTATGATGTACACCCTAAAGTTAGGGATGATAATATTATAATATTTTGTAATTTTTGTTATGACACTTTAAGATTTTTGTTATGATATTTTTCAGTAAAAAAAATTAAGATTTTGTAATAAAAAAGTTATGACATTTTATATTTAAGCTATGAAATTTTATGAAAGACATATTGTGACACCCCAAGATTTGAGGACATCATAATAAGATTTACAACTTGAAATCAATTTTGTTAATAACTAACCCCTTATGAATTTTGTCACCAATATTACAAGCATTAATTAACAACCCAGAAATTAAAAGTTCTTAAATTACAACTCCAATAAAAACTAAAAACAACACGAATATAAAAATAAAAACCTTAAAACTTAGTCTTAGTACATAAAAACAACACGAATATAAAAAATAGAAATTTAGAAAAATGATTCATGGATCTTGGGCACTTTTCAAGCTAACCAAGGCTGAGTGTCCCCTTGCAAGGTCTTGGTGTTTCCTTCGGTTTCTTCGGTACCTGGCATAAAATGCCAGGACAACGAGAATGCCAGTGAGCAAAGAGCTCAATAAGATACTACAACCCGAAAATACTCACCCCGATAATAATACTCACAATTTATGAATAATGTGTAATAACAGAATAATAAGTAACATTTAGAAAGCATAAAAGGAATGTTATCAGTTGAAATAATAACAATAGATGATAATAAATCAAATAAAAAAAATATAACAAACGGAAGCAGTATTTCATCATAAGGAATATGCCCACTTTTCTTTTTAAATTTTCATAAATTTAGTTTATCAGATAAATTTAAGTAACTCCCCGTAGAGCACTATTTCCACTCAACCACTAAGTAATGGGTGTAACAACCCTCGTACTGATTACCGTTAAACCACTGAATTATATACTGATTACTGCTAAGCTGAACCGATAATGACTGATAAGTGAACTGGATGAACTAATGAAACCTGGCCGAAATTGAATGAGCTAACCTATTGTATTGCATTCCTACCTGTTTGATTTATTGATTATCTGTTTGACTTTATATGTTTAAACTGCTAATTGAAGGCCTTATCGGCGGCCGAATTAAGAATTGTTTAGTGTTTTATAATCAGTAGAATATTTATGATTTAATGGCATATTTATCTGAAAATTGATTAGGAATGATTAAATTAGATTAAAGTAAGTCAATTAAAGAGTTTGATTTAATTACGTAATTGCCACTTAGTGGCCACTACATCACACACACTTGAGCCTATACACTTAACCAAACATTTGCTCAGCCATTCCTCCTCCTCATAGCCGACCAAGAGAGTAAGAGAGAGAGGTATTGAGAGAGTAGTTCACCTTGTGGAAATTGCTAGGAGAACTTGAAGATTGGAGGCATAGATTGCTAGATTGAGCTCCTAGACTTGTAATTGAGACTTAGGTGAGTGAACTCATCTTCTTCTTGTTGAGTTTAAACTTGTTCTTGCATGCTTCATGCTAAATTGATGAACTAAGTCATGTTTTAAGCTTAGCATATTAGATTGAAGTCAAATTATTGCATGCATGTCAAATTAGTGATTTTTGAAGTTGAATTCATGGTAAATTGTACATGCATGTTCACATTTGAGCTAAAGTCCATGTTTTCATTTTGTTTTCCAACAATTGAGCTCATTAGAGCAAGATTTGAAGTTGATTTTGGTTTAAAACCCATGCATGCCATGTTTGAATGTTGTTTATGCATGTTCTTGAGAATTGGTTTGAAATTGGGTTTGAATGAAACACCCTTGGGCCTTGATTTCTTAAATTGGGCTTTAAAACTTGTTATTCTATGTGTTTGAAAGAGTTTTCCAGAAAATGGGCCCAAGAGGATCGAATTTGGAGCATTGGAACTTGGTTTGAAACTCAGAAGTTGAATCTGGATTTTCCAGAATTTGGCCGTCTCGGCGGAAGTGCCGCTTCGGCGAAATTCATGCTCGGCATTTTCTTCGCATTGTTTTACAGTCCGCTCGAGCGGAGTGTTTCACGCTCGAGCGGGAAAATCGCGCATCCAGCATCTTAATGAGGATTTAGACATAGAACCACACCGAGGGAATTTAGGGATTTAATTATCATCCTTTCCAACTGTGGACTTAGTGTGTGTTCTATTCTTCTTTCGCTTAGGGTTGGCTATCGGGGACGCGCTCTAGGCTATAAGCCTAATCTCTCGTGAGTAATGATGTGTAAAGATATGTTCAAAATGGTTATCTTTTTGAATCTTTATCGAATCGATATTATTTATTGAATGAATGTATGTCCTATTTCTGAAGTATTGTGGCATCCTTAGCACCTCTTGTCATTGGTATTCTGAGCTCTGTCGGTTTCCTTGTGGAACCATATTTCTTGAATGATTGGCCATCATTCTTAAGACTTCGGTCCATCTGGACCTCTTGTTTATAGGCTATTGGATGTACCACATATGACTGTTGATCAATTCTTGAAAAATGAAACTCTTCTTAATGAATTGTTTTCATTACTGTAAGGACATTCATTCATAACCTCTTTACGCTTTATGTTATTCACTGGGCTTTAGCTCACTGTTATATATATATGTAGGTTCTCAGCAACCAGATCGGAGCTAGGAGCGTGGGTCAGTCCCCAGTTTTGTCAAGCCAGCCTATGTGCCTCACTGTGAGGTTCCGAGACGCCATGCCATGGCTTGGGGTGTTTTTGTGTCCCCACTTGTCTCCTGTTTGTACTGTTGTATGTTCTTGTATAGATCTTGTTATCGAGGATCGAGTTCGTCTTGAATGTCTGTAATGATTGTATATACTGTACTGGCTTGAATGCATAAATGTATGAAAAATGTTTTTGGCATACAGATTATTACAGCTCAACGGACACTAGTTATTTACTGTATTGGCTTCCGCAAGGCCCTGAACTCTGTTCTACTGTATTCGCCTTGGTAATCTCGGATCTTGGCGATTCTAAACCCATAGGGCCGGGTTAGGGTCGTGACAATGGCCATGGGCAATTCTGACTCCCCCTTGGTCAAATATTCAAATGTTACTTACTGTAACTACCAATGATGCTCACGCACCAGGGTTACATACCCGAGTCGTGACATTACGGTCTGCCCCAAGGGAACGGTCCATGTTGTGACACTCGCACCACCAACCTTATATCGCCTACACCGATAAAAGCCAAAATACCTTCCCGTGCCATGTTAGGGTTCGCAACTCACTTGCGCAAGATTCTAAACCGGACTCACCCCATCACTTTTAAATTTTAATGTATCATTGGTTAAATTTCATATTTCTTTGCTTGTTGAGATATTCATAATAATTCAACATTTAATTACTAATAATGTTATACCAACTCATTAAAATTTCCGACATAAAATATTACACATGTCACACAATAATAAAAAATTGTACAAAATTTAAATAAATAATTTATTTAAACCATGGTATGAAATAATAATTTAGATACCAATAAATCATAGTTACACACATGCATGGATTTTTAATCTACAAGACTAGATTAATATAATATTAAATTTTTTTTTTAGTCCAAATAAACAATTAAAGAGATTATTTTTTGATTCCTCCTTAATCTGTCAGAATTTTCAGAATGCATAACTCGTAATTAAAATTATAAATAAATTACTTATACAACTCTAAAATTCATATAAATCTACATAATACTCAATAAGCATGTTATGGTCATTTTTCAGAAAGCATTTTCCAAAAATAAATTATAAATAATTCTGAAAAATTTCAAGAAAATTTATGACACAGATTTATCACATTTTATAAAATTAATTCCATACTTAAATTTATAAATCAATTCCATAATCTAAAAATTTATTACGAAACTACACTTCTCAAATTTCATTTTTTGTTTAGAAATTACCAGATTCAGTTTAATATAAAAGTTTTAATGATTTTTCAAACACATAGTAAAATCTGCCTATAACTCCAGATTTGGTTAAAAATATGTATAAATTAGTACGAAACTCCATAATTGTTACAAAAATTCGTGGATGAAGTAGACATCATTCTAAACAATTTTGTAGAAGAAATAATCTTCAAATTTTGAGTATAAAATTGTCTAAAAATTCGTACAAATTTTCTGACAGATTCAAGGACCAAATAGATTCTTCAATCATCTCTTTAATGGTATAAACTACACATGCAAGCCTATTTTCACAATAATACCATGACTTTAAGATTATCAATATTCTCAAATATTTGATATACACATCACAAAATTTACATACATATATATAAAAATTTCTATCTACAAATTAGTCGTTTTATCATCTAAAAATTTCAATAATTAAAAAAAATGAGAGGGTTGAAAGGGTTTTCTTACCTAGTTGTAGGATTGAGATGGACTAGTGAAATGGTAGGAAAATATCCAACCTTAATCTCCCACTCTTTTTCTTCTCCTACTGCTTTGTTGCTCACAGAATTTTTTTCCTCTTTTTTTTATTTTTTTTTTTGCCTCTATTCTCCTCACTGATCCGAAGGAGTAGACATACCTATGTATATATAGACAATCAAGCTGAGCCCTTTCTCTCTCTCTCTCTCCCTCTCATTCTCATCATTCTCTCTTCATTCTATGAGTTCATTTTCTCTCAATTCCAAGAGTATAATGGGCTCTCCTTTCCTATAATAACATGCAATCCAACATGTGACAAAGTTGCCACCAAAATCTACTATATTTTTTTTATTTTTATTTTTGTGTGTATTTGTGTGAGTTGCTTAAAATTGATACACTAAAATTTTTAACTAAGGTATTTAGTAAGAATAATTATCATGTTGAGTCTTAATTAAAATAATTTATAAACAATAAATATTGAATACCCACAAAATTATTATTCTTAATAATGTCTTTGTTAGAGATTAAATTGGGTTAATTTAAAACTAACTTTTATACTAATATATATTTTAGATAGACTCTGCATAAAATTAATTAATTAATTTCTTTCTTTTAAGAGTAATTAAATACGGGTTTTCACAATCTACCCTCCTAAAAAAAATTTCGTCCTTGAAATTTAATTCGTACCTTTAGACTCGAAAAGTTGAAGGTAATTGGCACGTATCATATCTTCTCATTCCCACGTTGACTCTTCCGTCCCACAATGTCTCCAAAGAACTCGAACCAATGGTATGGTTTTACCCCGTAATTCCTTCTCACGACAATCTAAAATTTTGACAGGCTTCTCTTCAAATGTCACTTCTTCACCAAGATTAATTTCCTTCCAATTGATGATGTAAGAAGGGTGTGGCTTGTATTTCTGTAGCTTAGAGATGTGGAAAACATTATGTACTCCAGCCAGTTGAGGTGGTAGAGCCAAACAGTACGCCATTTCTCCTACTTTGCTCAGAATTTCGAAGGGTCCCACATATTGAGGTGCAAGTTTTCCTTTCTTTCCAAATCGTGTAGCATCTCGACAAGATCGAACTTTGAGAAAAACATGATCCCCTACTTCAAATGTTAAGGGTCGTCTCCTTTGATCCGCATAGCTCTTTTGTCAACTTTGGGTTATGGTTAGCCGTTATTTGATCAGTTTTATCTTCTCAATGGTCTCCTGAGCCAAGTCTGGTCCTAACAAGGTTACTTTCCCTACTTCAGTCCAACAGACTGGTGACCGAGAAGGTCGCCCATAAAGTGCTTCATACGGTGCTATTCCAATACTGGCCTGAAAACTATTGTTGTAAGTGAACTCAATGAGAGGTAGGTGTTTCTCTCAACTTCCGTTAAAATCCATAATGTAAGCTCAAAGCATATCCTCAAAGGTTTGTATCGTCCTTTCAGACTGCCCATCTGTTTGTGAGTGAAATGCCGTGCTAAAGCATAGGTTAGTTCCCACTGCCTTCTGCAAGCCCTGCCAAAATTGAGAAGTGAATCGAGGATCCTGATCAGACACGATGCTAACTGATACTTCGTGTAATCTGATCACTTCTTTGATGAATAATCTACTGAGTGAATCCAACGTATCTAATGACCCGACAAGTAAGAATCGGACTGTCTTAGTTAATCGGTCTACCACCACCCATACGCCATCATGTCCCTATGGTGACCGAGGAAAACCCGTCACGAAATCCATGGTTATGTGTTCCCATTTCCACTCCGGAATTGGTAAAGGTTGAAGTGTTCCTGCCAGTCTTTAATGTTCAGCCTTTACTTGTTGACATGTCAGGCACTGAGACACAAACTTTGCTAAATTCCTTTTCATTCCACCCCACCAATATTGGCGTTTTAAGTCTTGGCACATCTTAGTACCTCCCGGATGTACAGCGAATACCGAATGGTGGAATTCCTTGAGTACCTTTTCCCTTAGTGAGTTATTGCTTGGCACGAACATTCGACCTTGATATTTCAAACTCCCATCAGTGTGAATTTCCCAACCAGGCATGGCTTTACTAGATTCCATTTGTGCCTTGATGAATGCTACCTCCTGATCATACTTTTGTGATTCCAATATCTCGCTCAAAATTTTAGGCGTAGCAATCTGAACATCAAGGTAAGCCTTTTCATCTTAAACCTCCATTTGTACCCCAAATTCATTGAGCGTTCTAACCATATTCCATTCTCTAAGTGCTAAACTAGCAACAATCTCTCTATTTTTGCGACTTAGCGAATCTGCCACTATGTTAGCCTTGCCAGGATGATAGGAAAGGGTAAATTGATAATCTGCGAGATACTCCATCTGTCACGAACCAACCCCAGGGCTTAGGGTTGGAATCGCAACTTACTAACTTATTCTTATTCGAAGCAAATTAGGCTGCGCAAGTGAAGATAAAAATAATTAAACAGAAATTTTACTTCACGCTATTATTTAAGAAAGAGGAAATACATTTTTAAGGCTTTCATTATTTTATTATTCAGTGACCAGCCCCGAATAGAAACAAAAGGGAGCAAAAATATAAAAAAAAGAAAGATAAAATAGTGATTCAACATCAGTTCATGTGCAGGTTCCATTTTGTGGGGTTATGGGTTTCCCTTACATCTCGTCACCTGAAAGGGTAACAGCTATAAGCACACAGTAGAGTGAGAAATATTATGCCAAGAGTGTAGGGAATACAAAATAATCATGGATAATTAGTTAGGCTAAAATATTTGCATAATTTAATTTAAAATGACAATTTATTTAAAGTGACAGAATACAGAAATCATGTAAATAAATAATCATAACCATGGTATAAAACAGAACAGAGCAGAGGTCACAGAAGTGACAGTCAGAACAGAGGTCAATGGATCCATGACAAACAGAGAACCACAAAGTGGTCAAACAGAGGCCAGTGATTATTTAAGTCCCCTAAGGCGTGGGACTCCCGTGGTGATACTTACAAAACATAATTGTTTATAAGGTTATAGTCAAATATATACTAAAATTTAAACAAACATATACATGAGTTTCCTTTTAAGTAAATAGAGTTTAGAAAGTAACCCACGTAATTGAAATATTCATAAACATAACTTTTATTTATATAACTTAATAAATATAACTTGTATAAAATAAGTTGTGGTAACTCAAAACATTCGTAAAACATATAATAGTGAATCAAGGTATAATATAACTCACCTTAATTATAACCCTTAGCCTTACTTTACTATTAGAACTTCCCTACTATAAATTCCTTGCTCTCACTTATGTACCTCTCTCTCGGTTTCCACTCTTGCTTTTGTTCTTTTGTTTTTCCCCTCTTAGTTCATCACACCTTTGCCCTTTTTATACTGTTAGCCAAGCCTTGATGGAATGCCACGTACCTCCCTCTCTCAGGAGGCCATAATGATGCTAGGAGGTGGAGCTTTTAATTGTAGATTCAAGATGAGATTTGAATCTTTAGAGATAAGTATAAATCTTCTTAACATACTTGGGCCTTTTTTCTCTTTTTTTTTTTTTTGGCTTGGAATTTTCTTTTTCTTTTCTTTTTATTCATTTATTTATTTGTTTTGGTGTTAAGCTTTTTCAATGTAAATTAAATTACATCTTATCATTTAGCATTGTAAAATTAATTATTTTATTTTACTTTACAAATTATTATTATTATTCTTGTTAACAATATTATTATTTATTTACTATCTTTAGTTTGACCCAATTAATATTACAATTTCATAAATGTGTTAATTTGCTCCCAAATAATAATTCCCAATTAATTCTATATTTGATAACCCAATGCCAAATTAAATTTATATATTTATTTATTTAATAGTCTATCATCACATGCCACCATAATTATATATAACTCTAAATATTTATGTGTACTTAATTAAACGTTCGGGGTGTCACACCATCCAACGTCTCTGACACATGTTTAGATCCTTTTTGGTGAATAGATCCTTTTTGGGAGAAGAAAAAGAGTGAGAGATTAAGATTGCATATTTTTCTACCATTTCACTATTCCATTTCAATCCTATAACTAGGTAAGAAAACCCTCTCAACCCTCTCATTTTTTTTAATTGTTTAAATTTTCAGATGATAAAATGACTAATTTGTAGATAGAAATTTATATATATATGTATGTAAATCTTGTGATGTGTTTATAAAATATTTGAAAATATTGATAGTCTTAAAGTCATGGTATTATTGTGAAAATAGACTTGCATGTGTAGTTTATACCATTAAAGAAAGCATTGAAGAATTTATTTGGTCCTTGAATTTTCCAAAACATTTGTACAAATTTTTAGACAATTTTATACTCAAAATTTGAAGATTATTTATTCTACAAAGTTGTTTATAATGATGTCTACTTCATCCATGAATTTTTGTAACAATTATGGAGTTTTGTACGAATTTATACAGATTTTTAACTAAATCTGGAGCTATAGGCAAATTTTACTATGTGTTTGAAAAATCATTAAAAATTTTGTATTAAACCAAATCTGGTAATTTCTAAGAAAAAAATGAAATTTGAGAAGTCTAGTTTTGTAATAAACTTTTGTATTATGGAATTGATTTATAAATTTAAGTATGGAATTAATTTAAGAAAAATGTAATAAATCTATGTCATAAATTTTCTTGGATTTTTTCAAAATTATTTTAATTTATTTTTGGAAAATACTTTCTGAAAAATGACCATAACATGTTTTTTGAGTAATCTGTAGATTTATATGAATTTTAGAGTTGTATAAGTAATTTATTTATAATTTTAATTACGAGTTATGCATTTTGAAAATTCTGGCAGATTAAGGAGGAATCAAAAGATTATCTCTTCAATTGTTTATTTGGACTAAATTTTTTTTTTAAAAATATTGTCCTAGTCTAATCTTGTAGATTAAAAATCCATACATGTGTGTAACTATGATTTATTGATATCTAAATTATTATTTCATACCATGGTTTAAATAAATTATTTATTTAAATTTTGTACAATTATTTATTATTGTGTGACATATGTAATATTTTATGTTGAAAATTTTAATGAGTTGGTATAACATTATTAGTAATTAAATGTTGAATTATTGTGAATATCTCAACAAGTAAAGAAACACGAAATTTAACCAATGATACATTAAAATTTAAAAGTGATGGGGTGAGCCCGGTTTAGGATCTTGCGCAAGTGAGTTGCGAACCCTAACATGACACGGAAAGGTATTTTGGTTCTTATCGGTCTAGGCGATATAAGGTTGGTGGTGCGGGTGTCACAACATAGACCGTTCCCTTGGGACAGATCGTGATGTTACGACCCGGGTATGTAACTCTGGTGCGTGGGCATCATTGGTAGTTATAGTAAGTAACATTTGAACATTTGACCAAGGGGGAGTTAGAATTGCCTGTGGCCATTACTTAGCGGTTGAGTGGAAATAGTGCTCCGCGGGGAGTTATTTAAATTTATCTGATAAATTAAATTTATGAAAATTTAAAAAGAAATGTGGACATATTCCTTATGATGAAATACTATTTGATTTATTATTATCTATTGTTATTATTTCAACTGATAACATTCCTTTTATACTTACTAAATGTTATTTGTTATTCTGTTACTACACATTATTCATAAATTGTGAGTATTATTATCGGGGTGGGTATTTTCGGGTTGTAGTATCTTATTGAGCTCGTCACTCAATAGCATCCCCGTTGCCCTAGCGTTTTATGCCAGGTACTGAAGAAACCGAAGGAAACACCGAGGCCTTGCAAGGCGACACTCATTGTGATGCCCCAAGATTTGAGGACATCATAATAAGATTTACAACTTGAAATCAATTTTGTTAATAACTAACCCCTCATCAATTTTTCACCAATATTACTAGCATTAATTAACAACCTATAAATTAAAAGTTCTTAAATTACAACTCCAATAAAAACTTAAAACTTAGTCTTAGCACATCAAAACAACACGAATATAATAATTAAAAAAAAAACTAGAAACTTAAAAAAATGGTTCATAGATCTTGGGCACTCTTCAAGCTAACCAAGGCTGAGTGTCGCCTTGCAAGGCCTCGGTGTTTTCTTCGATTTTTTCGGTACCTGGCATAAAACGCCAGGGCAACGGGAATGCCAGTGAGTGACGAGGTCAATAAGATACTACAACTCGAAAATACCCACCCCGATAATAATACTCACAATTTATGAATAATGTGTGGTAACAGAATAACAAATAACATTTAGTAAGCACAAAATAAGGAATGTTATTAGTTGAAATAATAACAATAGATAATAATAAATCAAATAAAAAAAAATAACAAACTGAAGAAGTGTTTCATCATAAGGAATATGCCCACCTTTCTTTTTAAATTTTCATAGATTTAGTTTATCAGATAAATTTGAGTAACTCCCCGCAGAGCACTATTTCCACTCAACCGCTAAGTAATGGCCCTGGGCAATTCTGACTCCCCCTTGGTCAAATGTTCAAATATTACTTACTATAACTACCAATGATGCCCACGCACCAGGGTTACATACCTAAGTCGTGACATCACGGTCTTCTCCAAGGGAACAGTCTATATTGTGAGACCCGCACCACCAACCTTATATCGCCTACACCGATAAGAGCCGAAATACCTTCCCATGCCATGTTAGGCTTCGCAACTCACTTGCGTAAGATTCTAAATCGGGCTCACCCCATTACTTTTAAATTTTAATGTATCATTGGTTAAATTTCGTATTTCTTTGCTTGTTGAGATATTCACAATAATTCAACATTTAATTACTAATAATGTTATACCAACTCATTAAAATTTCTAACTTAAAATATTGCATATGTCACACAATAATAAATAATTGTACAAAATTTAAATAAACAATTTATTTAGATCATGGTATGAAATAATAACTTAGATACTAATAAATCATAGTTACACACATGTATGGATTTTTAATCTACAAGATTAGACTAGCACAATATTAAATTTTTTTTTTAAGTCCAAATAAATAATTGAAGAGATAATTTTTTGATTCCTCCTTAATCAGCTAGAATTTTCAGAATGCATAACTCGTAATTAAAATTATAAATAAATTACTTATACAACTCTAAAATTCATATAAATTTACAGAATACTCAATAAACATGTTATGGTCATTTTTCAGAAAGTATTTTTCAAAAATAAATTATAAATAATTCTGAAAAATTCCAAGAAAATTTATGACACAGATTTATCACATTTATTAAAATTAATTCCATACTTAAATTTATAAATCAATTCCATAATCTAAAAGTTTATTACGAAACTAGACTTCTCAAATTTGTTTTTTTGTTTAGAAATTACCAGATTTGGTTTAATATAAAATTTTTAATGATTTTTCAAACACATAGTAAAATCTGCCTATAGCTCCAGATTTGGTTTAAAATCTGTATAAATTCGTACAAAACTCCATAATTGTTGCAAAAAGTTATGGTTGAAGTAGACATCATTCTAAATAACTTTGTAGAAGAAATAATCTTCAAATTTTGAGTATAAAATTGTCTAAAAATTCGTACAATTTTTTTGGGCAAATTCAAGGACCAAATAAATTTTTCAATACTCTCTTTAATGGTATAAACTACACATGTAAGCATATTTTCACAGTAATACCATGACTTTAAGACTTTCAATATTTTCAATTATTTGATATACACATCACAAAATTTACATACATATATAAAAATTTCTATCTACAAATTAGTCATTTTATCATCTGAAAATTTCAACAATTAAAAAAAATGAGAGAGTTGAGAGGGTTTTCTTACCTAGTTGTAGGATTGAAATGGAATAGTGAAATGGTAGGAAAATATCCAACCTTAATCTCTCACTCTTCTTCTTCTCCCACTGTTTTGTTGCTCACAGAATTTTATTCCTCTTTTTTTTCTTTTTTTCTTTTTTGCCTCTATTCTCCTTACTGATCCGGAGGAGTAGACATACCTATGTATATATAGATAATCAAGCTGAGCCCCCTCTCTCTCTCTCTCTCTCTCTCTCTCTCTCTTTCTCATCATTCTTTCTTCATTCTATGAGTTCACTTTCTCTCAATTCTAAGAGTATAATGGGCTTTCCTTCCCTCTAATAACATGCAATCCAACATGTGACAAAGTTGCCACCGAAATCTGCTATTTTTTTTTTGGGTATATTTGTGTGAGTTGCTTAAAATTGATACACTAAGATTTTTAACTAAGTTATTTAGTAAGAATAATTATCATGTTGAGTCTTAATTAAAATAATTTAAAACTAACTTTTATATTAATATATATTTTAGATAGACTCTGCATAAAATTAATTAATTAATTTATTTCTTTAAAAAATAATTAAATATGAATTTTCACACATATCATATATAACTTTTTAAGAATGCACATTATAATATCTCCCTATAGGATGAAAACAGATTTTGACAAACCAAATCTATGATTATTCATAATTAATGTAATTTTAGAGTTGGAGCTATTAATTAGAATCGGATTGGGCCAAATTTATATCGGCCTATTTAGATTAACTCGTTTTCTTTTCTTATAAAAAAAATAAAAAAATAACTTTTAACTATCCTTTCCAAACGAACCGATATCGTTAGTGCAAATCTAGCAAGTATATCTCATCACTCATCATTAGTCGTGCACCCCCTAAAGAGACGAAATTGGCCCCCGCCCACAGAGACAGAAGAGGAAGAGAGGGTACACTAATATCCTGATAATAAAAAAATAAAAAAATGTCCTGATTGTCTCTCCGTTCGGCGTTCCCTCTTCCTCTGCGGTTCGAACAGTACACGAATTTCTCTCGCTCTCTCTCTCTCTCCACCGCCATTACCTTGTGAACCGACCTTGATATACATACCCATTTCGCTGCGCGACTCTATTGCTCTCTTTCTCTCTCTATCAAATAGACCCCCAACTTCTCTTCACTCAGGCACCCTAAAACTGTCTCAGTCTCTCTCTACTATCTCATCACTGGTTCGTCCTCTCTCTCTCTCTCTCTCTCTCTCTCTCTCGCATAAACCTGTTTGTTTCATTGCCCCCTCTTTTTTGGCTGAGTTTTGCGGTGTTTGAGGCCATTTTGATGTTCAGTATGATTTATTGTTTGTCTAAGGTTGTTTTATTTGTTGATTTGTGTTAAATTTCATGTTGGTTTGATTTAAAAGTTCTTAGTAAAAGCTTCATTTGATATGATATGAAGCACTCAACTGAGATGGGACTAACTCAGGTTTAAAGCAGAAATATGACTAAATAGATTGAGTAATGGAAGATTTATAAATTTGAAAGCTACAAATTGGGTTTCATATATTTGAGTAAACTCTTGAGTCTCTTTTTGTTTTGGATATTAAAAATAATAAAAAAAAATTTTAAAAAAGGAATTAAACTCAGTTTGATACAAGTTTGACTAGAAGATTGGAGAGTTTTTTGAGTTGGTTTTTTTTTAAAGATCTAAATTCAGCTGGTGATGCTCTGATGTTGTTTCTCTCAAGATTATTATTATTTTTTTTTGTACGGGGGGATTTAATTTTCTTTTGTGTGTATTTATTGGTAAATTAAAATTCATTCAAATCAAACAAAGCTTTGTTCCAAAACCAAAGGACACCATCTAAATGCCTCCTACGAGGGAAAAAAAAAAAAAGGCAAAATATTCATCCAGCTTCCAAGTAGAGACTAGAGAGGCCTTCTACTAACCTAGTTTCTGACCAAAATTTTCTTCCAAATATAGGCAGAATAGTTGGACTCAAAAAGTATGGAAGTGCCTATGAGCATAGTTGTCAAATCTTGAATCGAAATTGTCTTTTTTTAAAATTGTGAATGTTGCTTTTTGTGAATCGTGAGTCGGCAAGATTCTATCAAAATTGCTAGCTTACATAGAAGAATATATCTATGCATTGCATTTAAATATTAAAGTTACATTATATTTATCAAAAAGTACTTGAATCAATGAAAAGTTTCTTTCGAATGATGATCATATGGTCAATTATGCTATGATTTATGACAATCCACATAATACCTGATGAAATTGAAGGAAACAAAAATGCAAGATTTTTCATAAAAGAATACATTGGTTTCATGTAGGATCACCCCCCTTACATTGTTTTTCCTATTTTTCTTATCAATCATTCTTAATAAAAGCAAACAAACCCAAACTCTCAACTTCTAATCTTAAGCAACAATAACTCAATAACAAACTTTTAAAAAATAAAGTTATAGAAAAGCTCACCGATTTGGTGCTCAAATCTCCAAACTTCTTTGAAAATATCATTTGACGTCTTCTAAAGATTATTTTTTTGAGTGAAAATACTTGGATAAAGTCAAATATGTAAGCAGTAAGCCAAGAATATTGTAGAAAGAGAAAGTATGATTTTTTAGGGTTTGAGTTTTTGCAATCGATTGAATATAATAACCCTACAGACCTAAAAAGGGTTTTCCGAATCCTTTGCAGCAACAAAAATTGCCTATTGGGTTCTGTGAATCGATTGATTCACAATTCAACTATAGGGTTCTATGATTCATCCACAATTGTGATTCATGCAACCTATTTGCAATTTATGCAACCTATTTGCATCTATTACCTATTGAATTGTATTGAATCGCACAATTCGATTTGCGAATCATCCTATGAAACTCATCAGCCTGATTGCAAAAAAGATGACCAACTTCACTAATCATACTCCACTCTCTCAACCTCTCTTGATAGCCAATCTTCGCCTAAAACACAGCCATTGCGAGAAGGCTCATCTAGGGACATTTTGGCTGAACCATATGACTTTCCGCCAATATGCTATTTTCAATGTCAGTGAATGTTTGAAAATTGTAATTTTGTTTGTTATTACGGTCTTACTTATCTGTTCTTTCATCTGACTTCTATATTGCAATTTGTTATCGCTTTAGGTTTGTGCTTAATAAGTTTGTAATACCTATTAACTTAATTTCTGTTCTTTTGGTGGTCCTTTTTTTCTTTTCTTTCTTTTTTTTTTTTTTTTCCCTTCCCCTTAGGCATAAAATGCACATCTTGATGGATAATTTTAAACACCGGAAGATGTATGAGGTGCAGGATATCAGTGTGGATGAAGATCAAATCAGCAATTTGCCTGACTGTATTCTTCATCATATCCTCTCATTTCTTCCTACAAAAGATGTTGTTGCAACCTGCTTATTGTCGACAAGATGGAAGTATCTGTGGAGCTCTGTTCCAATTTTGGATTTTGATGATTCATTGTTGTATTCCAGTGAGGTGAATGATTTGTATCCACCCGAGATGACTTGTTTCATGAATTTTGTCGAAAGGGTGCTTCTTTTTCATGATGGATCAAGTATGAAAAAGTTCCGCCTCTCATGTCGAGTTTGCTTCAATGCATCTCGTATTCATGCATGGGTTTCTGCTGCAATCAAGCAAAAAGTTCAAGAGCTTGACCTTTGCCTCTTTGTGGAAGAGCCTTTTATATTGCCTTGTTGTGTTTTTTATTGTGAATCACTTACAGCTGTTAAAATAGAAATGAATTGTGTCCTTGAACTTCCTACATGTGTTTCATTTCCACGACTTAGAACCTTGTATCTTGCTCTTGTTACTTTCTTGGATGATGACTCGACACAAAAACTATTATCTAGCTGCCCTGTCCTTCAGGAATTGACTATATTAGACTGTGATTGGATGAATCTGAAGCGCATTTCTGTTTCTATTCCCACGCTGAAGAGCTTGACAATAGATGACCTACCGTACTTTGGATCAGCAGATGAACTAAATGGCTGTCAGATCAAGATTGATGCAGCAAATCTGATATTTTTGACGTACAGTGGTTATCTATTAAATGAGATTTTCCTCTTTAATCTATCTTCATTGGTCAATGCATCGATTTACGTTCCAATTATGTGTGAGAGGCAAAAAGAAATTGCTTATCGTGCAGTTAACCTGCTTAGAGGGTTGAATAGTGTTAAATCTATGAGAATATCTACTGGTGCCATCGAGGTATCTACTGCTGCCGTAGAAATTTTGTTGAATGTCAATCTAGCTTAGAAGATACAAGGGTAAATTACACTAACCTCCCTGAGATTTGGACAAAATACATTGAGCCCCACAAGTTTGGTATAATTCCAGTGACCTCCCATAAGATTTTAATTCACATAAACATTTGGTCCCCTTTTCATCAATAATTTATCAGTTGTATGGATGGAAAAATGATATTGTCATCTCTATAACACTGAAATGTATATTTTACCTTGTTTGTTTATGTGTCACACTATTTGCAGTTAGTTTTGGTCGCTTTAGCCGTACTAAAAGAGATGTCAGTGTAATTATGCCAAACTTGTAGGGTTTTGTTATCTTTTTTCTAAACCTCCGGGGTGGTCAATGTAATTTATCCAAAATATAAAGTTGCTATTGTTGCTTACATTTCTCTTATGCATATTTTCTTACTCTGCTGAGCTGAGTTGTGATTTTCCCCTATTTTCTTTTGCAAAGTCTCTTTTTCTTGCAGATAATGTGCTGGATCATCTTCCCATATTTCAGAAGTTGACATATTTAGAGTTGAGTGTGGAAATTGAAAAGCACATTGTCAAAAAATTGATGAACTTGCTACAATACTCACCAAATCTGGAGTCTCTTGTTTTTGCCGAGGTAGATCCCTTGGCATTTAGAGTTCAGTTATAATTTTCTGGATCATATACTTATCTAATGAATTTCTACAACATTTAGGGATTTAACCCTCGTGTGTGCTTTGGTGAGGATGATTGGATTTTGAAACCGGTACCTAAATGTTTTTTGGCCTGCCTCAAGTCAGTGAGCCTTCATAATTTTCACTGGAATTGTACCGAAGTGTGTTTCCTAAATTTTTTGCTGAAAAACACATTCGTTTTGGAGAGGCTGAATATTTTTTGTTCCAAGAGTCTATTTGGAGATGCAAAGGAGCAAAAAGAGGTCATCGATCAGCTGCAAATGCTACCTAGAGTATCCACAAGTTGTGTAATTATGTTCTCGTGAAAGGAGCCAGTAAGTATCTTCTACTATACTCCCCATCTTTCTTTTATTTGATTTTCTCTCTGTTTTCTTGTACTTCGCAGGACATGGTGCGTGCTTTTCTCTGTGCGGTGGCCATGCTTTTCTTTGTCATGCTTTTAGTAGTAGATTCTTTCAGCTGGTTTTCCTTTGGTAATGTAGCACGTAAAGCTTTAAGTGAAAAGGAATGGAAGTATGGATCATCGTTATGAACATTACGTAGGATGGCTGGAATTATAGAATGCAACCATCCCTGTTGCCAAACACGATTATACTGATGTGACCAAGTTGGTACCTTTGGAATATAATTCTAATTGAAAACGTCCTCTTAGTTCCATCATTAACTTTTGATGGAATCTAGTCAAAGATTTCAAAAGCAATAAGCTAGGTGTAAGAGTCAGAATTATAGTCAAAGATTTCAAAAGCAATAAGCTAGGTGTAAGAGTCAGAATTATCCTGCAAATAATGCCTTTGAATACGAATTCCAATGCATTTATTGAATCCTTAGAAGATTGGAAATCCTAAAATGGACAAACATAATGGGATGGAGGGAGTAATATTTTTAAAATAGATTATATGGCATCCAACCAGAATAGACTTGCAGAGCCAGAGAATGTTAGCAATAACGTCAAATAGCCAAGTGTGCAGCACCCAAGTTATTAGTTCCATTGCAAAATTTTGCAATGAGGTGCTCACTGCTCCCTTACCGGGTGTGATGCCTGGGTTTGAGTCTTGTTGCATGATGTAGATTCCCCCCTTACTAATTATAATAAAGATGTGATTGTTATGATGTCACCAATTTGGAGATAAAAAAGCTCCTGTAGATCCATAATTCACTTTTGATAGAACCTAGACTAAGATTACAATTGTAATAAATTCATGTTAATTTCTTCTTTATTCCTTTCCTCATTTTATTTGTACGTGTGTGTGTGCAAGTATCTTATGCTCTCTCTCTCTCTCTCTCTCTCGCAGCCGTAGAACTCATGTTTTGTGAACAGTCCATGTGCATTGAAAGTATCCTGCTAGCTTTGGTAATTTTCTCTTAAGATCTTGAATAATACATTAAGAATTTGTAAATAACCTGAAAAGGAACCATCTGGATGCTTCCAAACTGAATTGCAAAGCATCTTGTCTGTACTGCTAGCAAACTGAAACTAGGGGACTAATTGTTTATATGACAAACTAGATTGGGGACAATGAAAAGTTACAAATGGGCATGTCATATTCATCTTTCTTGTCAAATAACAATACTTGAGATGTGAGAAATGTGATGTCCTGCTATTATTGAAGTCCTGCTTTTTGCTTGAAGGTTCGAATCTGAAGACAAACAAACACCATGTTTTTTGCTTAATAGTGTTGAAAAGGCTCAATTGAAATGAGTCAAACAAGAAATGCACTAAGTTTAATCAGTCTTTGACCACTCCATTGATTGTTGAAAAAGGAGAAAATGTGAAATCTTAAGCACTATTTCCTTGTTAAATTTTTGGCCTGGTGCAGAGCTGATAGCAAAGCAATTGGCTCCTGTAGAAATGTAGTCCTGATTCAACCAACTATATCCTGAACCACTATTGGACAAACTAAAGGTTCGTTTGGGATGTGGGTTGACTTTTTGCCTTTCTGGCTTTTTTAGCCTGGGGCTAAAAAGCCTCGTTTGGGATAGGCTTTTTTGGTCTTCAGTGTTAAGAGCACCATAGTTCCTTCTCATTGTAAGTAGGCCATTACTAGCGACAATCATCGCTCGCCATTCGTAAAGCATCTGACCCAAACTGCTGATTTTAGTTGCTTATGCTTTATCTGGCTTCCTCCCACCCCTTTCCTTCCCTTCCCTACCCTTCCGTTCCCTTCCCTCTTTAATCTTTGCATTTGCAAGGACCCAATAGTACAAACTGGGGAGTTCTTCCTCCTTTTTTGTCGGTTTTTCAGGCTCCGCATTTTTGTTTTGTTTTGTTTTTGCAGTGGGTGCAGTCCTCCATAATAGCTGCAGTTTTATTTGGTAATACAGTTTTATGTAGCTGTGATGATGATGCGGGTTTTCTACGCAACGATGAAGCTCAATATCAAGGAGTTGATGCTCTTTTTGGCCAAAGCTTCAGCTCTCAAAGCAGTTTTCCATTAGATATCATCATCTGGTGGCATTGGTTAATTTTGTGGCTTTCATTATTGCTGCTTTTTGGAACAGCTTGAAGAGCCCGGTTGAGATAATTAACTTTGTAAAGTTGTCTATAATAGTAGGTTGACATATCGACGTATATTATATATTTATACAGATAGGCTGGGTACATGTACTGGTTGCTGGAACTCAAGAGTGTTCTTCCCTAAGAACTCTGTTGGATTCAAGCAGCTGATTTCATTTCTATTTTGGTTTGTATTTATAGAGTTATGTTCCTGAACCCTAAATCAGTTTTGCTATATTTATTGACATAAATACATGGTTGAAAAAAGGGTAGTGCTTACACTGTAAGATGCACATTCTATGTTCTGTTCTCTGGTTGGAGTGCTGCTTTGGATTATCTCTTGTCAAATTTGACACTGGCAGGTAATGGTTGATCATTGTTATTATCAAATTATAACATTTGGCACAAGATTTCATAAATGTGATCCCATCAAGGCACAAGATTTCATAAATGTGATCCGATCAAATGACTTTTAATATCTGAGCAATAGAAGTTTTGGTATAAATAATCTACTTGGTTGGTTTTACAAGATGAACAGTTCGAATTGTCGAAATAAGTTCAGGTCAAACTAGTCTATCCAATTGGAATATCCAACCAAAAATAATCCAATCCCATATCTAAATATCTTTATATATATAATTTAATTTTTTAAATATAATAACATTAGAATATTATTTAAATATTTTTAATTTTTAATTTTTATTTCCAGATCTCTTATTTTGTCTTTTTAAACTTTATCAATTTTTTAAAAAAAATTTCAATATGTAATTAAGTAAAAACATCAAATGATTGAATAATTACTAATTCTTAAATATGATTGTCCACCTATTACTGTCTCCATGAGAAATGAATTATTAAATATTAACACTCCGTTGCATGGCGGGATATGGATTTAGTGAGAAAAAAAAAAAAAAAAATAGTAAGAATATAAAATATTTTTATTTATTTACATGGTTAAGTATGTGAGAAATAGTAAGAAAATAATTCTCACAAAATCTATATTTTATTTCTAACAAAAAATGGTGAGATTTGGTAAAAAAGAAATTGGATTTAATGAATTTTTTTTAAAAATATCAAAATTACTCTTATGAAAAAACTTACTAATATGAAAAGTTATTTTGATAAAATGAAATGTAACACTTTTCTTTCTTTTCTCTTATTTGTTCTATTCAAATAAGATAAGTAAAAAATTACATCATTTTTTCTTTTATTTATCCAAATATAATGATAATAAATCATAATTATTTATATTCTTTTTTTTTTCTTAAAAAATTATAATTATTTCTTTTCTTAACTCACCTCACAATCCAAACAAAGTGTAGAACAGCAATGAGAAATGGGCCCCCGTCATCATTTCTGGGCCAAACGGTAATTTACGAATTTGCTAATTTACCCTTCAAAACCAACTTTTGGGCCATTTGGAACGTGCTAAAAATAAAAAAATAAAAAAAAGGCCGAAAACCAACTACCTCACTTTTCACAAAAAAAAAATTATTCAGTGTATTTAGTTTGAGTTTTTTGAATTAAATTTTAAAAAAATTGGCCTTTTTAGTTTTCGTATTTTTTTGTTTTTAGTGAATATTTTTTAAATTTTAAACATTTAATGTCAGGACAGTTTACGGGGTCATGTCGGACCGTTGTAGTAGACAATGTTGTGACAGTTTACGGGGTCATGCTGGACCGATGTAGAAGCTAACCGGAATCAATGTCGGGACAGTTTACGGGGTCATATCGGACCGATGTAGAGGCTAACCGGAATCAATGTTGGGTTATGTCGGACCGATATAGAGGCTAACCGGAATCAATGTCGGGACAGTTTACGGGGTCATGCCAAACCGATGTAGAAGCTAACCGGAATCAATGTCGGGATAGTTTATGGAGTCATGCCGGACCGATGTAACAGACATTGTGTGGTCGTGTCAGACCGTGGAAACCCAAAAGATATATATAGATATATATATCGCACCCTCAAAAGTCGTGCCCAATCTATCAAAAGATGTGCCATCAAAAGACGTGTCCGACAGAAATCTTCGAGCGGCGAGCCATCAAAAGACGCGTCGGACACGCGGCGATACACGTGACCGACAGAGTGTTGTGTCGTCCTCTTCGTCATTGTCTATATAAACCGAAGCGAAGGCTGAGGCTTGTAAGCGTAACAATCTTGTTGAAACCTCTTCGTTCTCTGAGAGCTTTTCTCTAAGAGCTGCAAATCCTGAAACACGCTATAACATCTGAAACACTCAACAACCCATAACATGGCCTCTTCTTCCCGTTCAGCTACCCAGAACATGGCCTCTTCTTCCCGTGGTCTGTTCACTCTCTTTCCTGACCTCAACGAGTCCACAAGAGAGATAACCGGGGCAGTTGCCCTTGAACCTCAACCAAGCGCCCCTGGTTTTGCTCCGTTGAACTTTCCTATGTTGTCTGTGGAGTAAATAATGGTAGCACAATCAGATATTGAGGCCAATCATTATACATTGAAGTCATGTGTTGAGACCATGACTGCGGTTACAAACTTGTCGCACTAGCTTCAGAGTAGGACAAATGAGGTGTAGCAGTTAAACGCCCAATTGGCTCTACTCCAGAGCATGTATAAGGATGCGCGAACAGAGATATGTGTGCTGAAGGCGGAAAACAAGGAGCTGAAGCGGAAGGCCACCGTTATGTTCCGATTCGGAGGTCCGCCATATGTGGCATTTGAGGAGCAACGGGAAGTGAACGTGCTCGGCGGCGTGGGAAACACGGAGGCAGTGCCATCAAGGGACACCCAAGACCAAAGGGAAGAGGAAGAGAGTAGTGGAAGAGGCAAAGAAGTGAGGTTGGCTGGTGGCCGTCTGCAAAAAAGAAAACAAATCTTTTGTTGTTATGGGTGTTGGATTTGTTTTGTTGTGTGTTGTTTTTTTTATTTTTTATTTTTTTATTTTTTTATTTTGGGTGTAAAATGGTGATTAGGTTTGATCCCCGGCATGAAGAAATGACAAATTTGTGGGATGTTATTGGTGTTGTTTTGTGTTGTTGTTTTGTTTAATAACAAAAATAAAATAAAATAAAAAATAGATAAAGAAAATAGAGAAAAAAATATTTTTGGATGGGTTATATGAAAAAGATCCGTGTGAGGTGGATGATTCAAAATAAAGTTGGGGGTAGTGCCCCTGCAAAAAAAAATATTATTGTAGAGTGGGTATTTGAAAGAGATTAAAAATGGTTTGGAGAAAATAAATAAAAATAATTGATTTTGAAATCAAACGGAGGAGAGAGAGGGGACAAGCCCATGTGATAAAGTGGAGAGAGAATCATTTGTCTAGAGAGAGTGGGTAGTGAGGGAATGATGGGAAATTGATTACAAAATAAAAAATAAATAAAGAAGTGGGGAACATGGGTTTGAGCCTCTCTGGAGTGGAGGATTATTTTATTAGAGAGGGAGTAAAGTGAAGAGAGAGAGAGGAGAGGTCAAAGCCAGAGAGCTCCGGCCTGCTTGAGGAGTGGGACAAGAGAGCCATTAATGTGAGAGGCCATGACTTTGTCCATAGCTCCAACGAGTTTGCCACCGATGAAGATGACAGGGACGGCGGATGAGGTTCCGAGAAGGCTCATGAGGGCTTTCTCGATGTCTTTGCCTCTGATGGATCTTCGTTGAGCTCGTAAACAATAAGGTTAACACCCATGCCGTAGAAGAGGCGCTTGATGGCGTGAAATGGGTCTGACCAGAACAGTACTTGAAGATAAGCATGTAGTAGCTGATGAGAAGAAAGAAGCTGGAGAGGATTGAGACTGAGGCGGCGATGACGCCGGAGGGATGAGCGGCGACGGAGACGACGCTGAGGCAGTGGCCGGTGTTGGTGGCGATGTTTGTGAGCTCGTCGGGGCTCCTTACCGTTTCGTCCAACGACCCCATCAGAAGGAGTGCTGGCCGCTCATCCGTGGCTGGGACCCACGTCGCCGTCCACATCGAGTCGTCATGGGCTGTTGAAGTTGATGCTGATCGGTTTGTGAAGCAGATGAAGCTGATGCTGATGATGAAGATAAGCTGGTGGATTACGGTGACGATGCGGGTGTCGCCGCCGACATAGCGGAGTTGGTTGTCGTCTATAATAGGCCAAAGACAACAAGGTCGAGCTTCTCAGAAGACGGTTTAGGACCGCTATGGATGGACAGATCAAAGCTCTGACTTCTAGAGAGAGAGGAAGAGATGTATTACTCTCGCGGGTCATTGATCCGACGGCGTTGAGGAGAAGGCAAATTGGACTCTTTGAGGTTGAGTCTCCATAACAATGATGATGTCTGCTCTGTCTCTCCTACTGCTTGTAATGACCCTCACCACTGTTTACCGATAAACTGTTGATTATTGCTAAACTGGGACTGATTATCATTGATAATTGAACTGATTGAGTTACCGAACTGACTGATTGAAATCTGAACTGAATCGATTGAATATATATCTATTTGAATTGTATTCTATCTGTTTGACTGTGTGATCATCTGTTCATGTTTATATGTTTAAACTATAAATTGAAGGCCTTATCGGCGGTCGAATCAGAAATTGGTTGATGTTTTAGGATCATCATAATTTATGTGATTTTATGACATAACTATCTGAAATGTGATTTAGTGTGATTAAATTAGATTAAATTAGCGTAATGTCAAGAGTGGGCCTAATTCCCATTTTGCCATCCTTAGTGGCCCACTACCTCAACATATTAAGCCTTACATACACTTAGGCAAACTTTTCTTCAGTCACATTTTGAGAGCTCTAGCCGACCAAGAAAGAGAGAGGGAGAGAATTGATTTGTTCTTGGGTACTTTGCTTGGAAGCTTAAGAGTTTTGGAAGAAAATTGCAAATTGAGCCTCCACACCTTTAATTCAAGACTTAGGTAAGGGGTTCAACCTCCTATTGATGTAATTAAGATTATTCTTGCATGGTTTAGAGCTAAGTTGAGGTTTAGAGCCAATTTATGGCTCAAATTGTTGTCTTGGAGCTTAATTGTTGCATGCATGGCATACTCTTGCATCTTTGAGCTAGTTCTTCATGAATTGGACATGAATGCTCATATTTTTACAATAGACCATGAACTTACCTTGTTTTTGAACGATTTGGCTCACTAGAGCATGAGATTGAAGCTTTGAATTGAGTTTAATTCATGCATGTTTGCATGTTCATCTTGTTCATGAATTTGGGTTTGAAATTTGGATTTAATTGACTCACCTTGGGCTTGGATTTCACAAATTAAGCTTTGAAACTTGTTGTATATTGAGTTTAGATGTGTTTTCCAGAAATTGGGCCCAAGAGGTCGAGTTTTGAGCTAAGGAATGCTTGGTTTGAGCTTGGGAGGCAAATCTGGAAATTTCAGAATTTGGCTTCTCCGCTCGAGCGAAGAATTCTACGCTCGAGCGACCACCGTTTACTCTGAGCACCGCTCGAGCGAAGGAATGGTGGCTCGAGCGTAAATTTCAATCTCTCAGAATCTTGGTGCACGCAAATGCACGCTCGAGCGAGAGAACCTACGCTCGAGCGAGAACTGTGTCTTACGCTCGAGCGAGCGTCGAGCGAGCATCGAGCGGAGTTTTCTAACATCCAGCACTTTTTGCATCTTTGCATACCGCTCGAGCGAGGAAGTCCACACTCGAGTGACCCTACTGTTTTGACAAGCTCGCTCGAGCGAAGAAATCCACGCTCGAGCGAGACCCTTATTTTTTGAAAAATTCTGAAAATGTTTTCTAAGTGCATCTTTACATCCTCATCCCATCCTAGGCATTCTTAGGCCTAGTTTAAGGCATCTTAATGAGGATATAGATGTAGAACCACACCGAGGCAATTTAGGGATTAAGTTATTACCTTCCCAACTGTGTAGCTTAGTGTGTGTTCAATCTGTAAACTGTGTAGGGTTGGCTTTTCGAGGAGACGCTCTAGCTTACCGTAGCCCAGAACTCTGTGAGTAACAATTGTGTAAAGATATGTTCGAAATGATTATCTTTTGAATACTAAACTGTACCGTTTTCTGAACTACTACTGTTAACTGAATGGATGTATGTCCTATATTCTGAACTGTATTGTGGCGTCCTTAGCAACTACTGTTACTGACTGTTACTGTTATAGAGATCTCTGTCGGTTCCCTTGTTGGAACCACTATCACATCTTGATTGATGGCCATCATTTCGTTAGTCTTTTAAGACCCTCATATTCTTGTTATGCTAATGGATGTACCACATATGACTGTTTACTGTACTAAACAACAAATATATTGATTTAATGAATTATTTTCATTATTGTAAGGACATTCATTGTAACCCTCTTTACGCATTATGTTATTCACTGGGCTTTAGCTCACTGCTCATATATATATGTAGGTGTACAGGCACCAGATCAAAGCTAGAAGCGTCGGGGTAAACTCCAGTTTTGTCAAGCCAACCACTGTGCCTCACTGCGAGGTTCTAAGCCTGTTCAAGCTATGGCTTAGGGGTGTTTTTATCTCCCCCGTCTGTCTCTGTGTATGTTATGTAACAACTGTATATGCTGTACTGTACTATTTAATAGGGATTAAGTCCTTGTCTTGAATGATTGTATATATGTACATACTGTTTTGTCACCGACTGCATATATGTATGAAAAGTTTTTTTTGCATACAGACTGTCACAGCTCATTGGACAATGTTTATTTATTGTTTTGGCTTCCGCCATGCCCCTGTACTATGTTTTACTGTATTACTGTTAAGCAGACCTTCGGTAATCTCGGATTACTGGCCGGTTACGGTGCTAAACCCTTAGGGGCGGGTTTGGGTCGTGACCATCTCTGCTGTTTCATATTTAGTTCTTTCTGGGTGAAGAAATACTTTAGACTCTTGTGGTCGGTATATACTTCACATGTTGCCCCTATACAGATAGTAACGCCAGATTTTGAGTGCAAACACTACTGCCACAAGTTCTAGATCATGGGTCGGGTAGTTCTTCTCATGCGGTCTCAGTTGTCGGGAAGCATAAGCAATAACTCTCCCATTCTGCATTAAAACACACCCCAAACCCTTATGAGAAACATCACTAAACACAGTATAACCATCCGTACTTGAAGGTAGGGTAAGGACTGGTGCAGTCACAAGCCGAGTTTTCAACTCTTGAAATACTGATTCCCTTTGGTCAGTCCAGTCAAATGATGTCCCCTTCTGAGTTAACTAAGTCAACGGTAAGGCAATTTTGGAGAAGTCTTTGACAAATCTTCTGTAATATCCAGCCAAACCCAAAAAGCTTCGGACTTCTGTCACATTTGTTGGTCTAGGCCAGTTCATTACGGCTTCAATTTTCTGTGGATCAATTGAAATCCCATCTTTGCTAATGACATGTCCCAAAAACATAACATGGTCAAGCCAAAATTCACATTTAAACAGTTTTGCATAAAGTTTCTGTTCTCTTAGGGTCTGCAGGGCAAGTCTCAGATGATGTTCATGTTCTTCTCTAGTCTTAGAATAAATCAGGATGTCATCAATGAATACAAGACCCCTGATACTACCCTGTCACGACTCGAACCCGCCTCTATGGGTTAAGAACGTAACCGGCCAGTAATCCTGGGATTACCTACGGCCTCAAAACAGAATAGACATAACTCAACAAAGTAAAGGGGCCAAATAGAAGCAATAATCAAAAACTTTGTCCATAGAGCTGTGCTTATATGCACTTCAAAATAAACCATACCCATATACGTTAATAACCCACGTCAAAAGTACAGTACCATAAGTCCTTTAAGACAGGATCATCCAGCTAAGTCAACCCATGACAAACTATTTACAAATAGACATAAAGTCCTTGCCAGTAAGACAAAATATAATTACATAACAACATGGCAAGGGTAGGTCTCGTGCGTGAGACACAAGGCTGACTTTCTCAAAACTCATGTTGTTTTTGGCAGACTTCACTGGGGCTGGGTTTGGACTTCCTTCGGCTCACCTACAAACACATGAATGAGCGTGAGCGACGGCCCAGTGAATAATATCAATTACAGAAGTCATATAAACAATATGTAGAACAACATACTTCAAACGGTCTTGGGCCCAATTCATATTTTTACTTAACATATGTACATTTATACCAAGATTAGATCAAGTGATTGTAGTTCCAAACATAATGGCCTTTGGTCCATTTGGATTTCCATTTATGTCAAAACGGCCTTCGGCCCATCTATTTATGTCAAAACGGCCTTTGGCCCATTCGTTGATGTCAAAACGGCCTTTGGCCCATTCATTTATGTTAAAACGGCCTTCGGCCCATACATTCGTGCCAAAACGGCCTTCGGCCCATACGTTTGTATCAAAATAGCCTTCGGCCCACACATACGTATCAAAACGACCTTAGGTCCATTCATTCGTATCAAAACGACCTTAGGTCCATTCATTCGTATCAAAACGACCTTAGGTTCATTCATTTCTGTCAAAACGAGCTCCGGTCCATGTATCTTTCTTATCAAAACGACCTTTGGTCTATTCGTTCATTCATGTCAATTTTTGTCCACAATCCCGATTAGCAACTCATAAAGCTTATAAGGGAATAAACAATTGGACATTTATAAGCGTTCAAATATCGATACTACTCACAGTGATCGGCTTGTGGATTCGCCCTGGAGCTTGACCCTACACATTTCATGAACACAAAAGGGTCACTAACAGTTCAATCCGTTCTTTAATTTACATATTCCTCTTTAGGCTTTATTCTTATCTCATTAATTCCTTTACAATGTTTAACATATGCCTAAGAGGGACTGCAAGTGAAAGAGAACGAAAAACGAAACACGGAACGCATGAACAAAATTTCAGCAAACAGGGTCCCCACTCGAGCGTAAACTTCCCCGCTCGAGCGGACCCTTAAGGCCTGCAAAAGTACTGGATGCATGAAAAATACGATCGAGCATGGGATAGAGCGCTCGAGCGGAAGGCCTGTCCACAAAAGCTCCCCGCTCGAGCGTGAGATATCCCGCTCGAAAGATACTAATTCTACAAAAGTCTTTGGGAGCATGATTTTTACGCTCGAGCGGAGGTTCTTCCGCTCGAGCGGACCTCAAAATTCTGGAAAACCCAGAATGTGTTCTTGAGCTCAACTTCGACATTTCAGCCACATTACTTGCATGTAGTGGCTTAAATCACACATTTACACATATTAACATGCTACCAATACAAGATTACAACATTAGGAAGCTCAATTTCAAGGATTACACACTTGCATGTTTCAAATGACATCAACTTCAACTCTATCATACATATTCATGCATTTCAAGCTCATATCTTCTCAAATTGTACATGCATGTGATGAATTAGCCACATTCTCAACTTAAGTAACACAAATGGTGATCAAGACATGAGTTTCCTTTAACATTTCACATGGATTACACACATTTGTGCTCAAACATGCAATTTCAAAGTAATTTCTTACATGCATGCACATATTAAGCTTCAATTCAACAAAACTAGCCCAATTTAATTTCAATCCCCTTATGATAAAACCAATCCATGTTCTTGACTCTCTTTCAAGCTTGAGTTCACAAGATAATAATTAAAATGCATGAATTACTCACCAAGGAGTTTAATCTTCACAATCTATGGCAATTCTTGTGTTATCTTCAATGCATGCAAGGATCAAAATCAAAACTTAGATTTTCTCCCCTTCCTCTCTCTAATAGCCGACCCTCTCCATTTTCCTCTTAGAGTTGATCAGCAAAGTCATGTAAAGGGGAAGGAAATAAGGCTTATAATATAGCCCCACTCACAATATTAGTTTAACATAAAATAATTGAGCAATTTGGCACTATTCATCAATTTAATCGATTTAATCTAACCCGAATCAATCTTCAATTAAATTTCACCGCAGGCTCTAAAAATTACGCTAATCACAAAGGTGTAATCAATTTCGGGTTCTGTGGCCGATAGGGCCCTCAATTTAATTTCCAAAGCGGATTATTCAAACAGATATTCCTACGGTGAACAGATAGAGTTCCAAATCACATATATCCACATAATGGCACACAAAATCATATCAAAATGTATAATCACATACGTATTAGGGACCAATCAACATAATACAGAACAGGGGTATCACAGTCTTCCCTCTCTTTAGGAAGTTTGGTCCTCCAAACTTAATTTACCTTCATCAAGAAGCAAATGTGGATAGCGTAACCGCATTTCTTCCTCTTTTCCCACGTGGCATCCATCCCATAGTGCTCTTTCCATTCCACTTTCAACATTGGGATGGACTTGCTTTTCAGTTGTTTCACTTACCGATCAACAATTCGTTCCGGCCATTCAGCATATTCCATATTTTTATCAATAGCAACCCGGTGATAATCAATCACATGAAATGGGTCTCGGAGGTAACCTCTCAACATCGACACATGAAACACATTATGGATTTGCTCGAATCCCGGTGGTAAAGCCACTCTATAAGCAACTGGACCAAGCCTCCCCAAAATCTGAAACGGCCCAATGTAGCGGGGCGGCAACTTGCCCTTTTTTCCAAATCTGACTTGGCCTTTCATCGGAGAAACACGAATGAACACATGGTCACCAACCTCATACTCAAGAGGTCTTCTCTGGACGTTTGCATAATTCTTCTGTCGGTTTTGAGCTGTTTTGAGCCTTTGCCGAAAAATTTTGATCTTTTCAGAAGTGTCTTGCACAATTTCTAGCCCAAGCAAAGCTTTATCCCCGACCTCTGTCCAACAAACAGGTGATCTACACCTCCTACCATACAAAGCCTCGTATGGTGCCATATTGATGTTGGAGTGGAAGCTGTTATTATAAGCAAATTCTGCAAGTGGCAAATAATCTTCCCAACTCCCCTAAAAATCTAAAGCACACATGCGAAGCATATCTTCCAAAGTTTGTATCATTCGTTCTGATTGCCCGTCTGTCTATGGGTGGAATGCAGTACTGAATCTTAGTTTTGTTTCCATAGCTTCCTGTAAACTCTTCCACAATCTAGACACAAATTTCGGATCTCTATCCAATATAATAGATACCGGAACTCCGTGTAAACGGACAATCTCGTCAACATAAATAGTAGCCAATCTATAAGCAGTAAATGTAGTTTTGATAGGCAGTAAATGTGCAGATTTAGTCAGTCTATCAACTACAACCCAAACAGAATCCATACCTCGAGGAGTCCGAGGTAGGCCAACGACGAAATCCATGGTCACATGTTCCCACTTCCACTCGGGAATAGGGAGAGGTTGAAGTAGACCGCCTGGTTTCTGATATTCAGTCTTAACTTGCTGACACTGAAGGCACTTGGACATATATTCTGCAATCTCTTTCTTCATTTTAGGCCACCAATAGGTCTGTTTCAAATCCTAATACATTTTATTGTTGCCGGGGTGCATAGCAAATACGGATCTGTGGGCTTCGTCTAAAACCCTCTTCTTTAGTTTCGGGATGTCAGGGACACATAGTCGGTTCCGGAATTTCAACATCTCATTTCCAAGGCTAAACTCTGCTTTTGGACTTGTCTCGAACTCATCAATCACCTTTATGAGGAATTCATCCTCTTTTTGTTTCTGCTTGATCTCATCAACAATTGCTGGCTCGGCTGTTATAGCGGCTATCAATCTGCCCTGTTCACCTACTACTACTTCAATTTCAGACTTCTCAAAGTCTTGCAAAATCTCCCTTTGTTCTGTAAGCAACCAAGCCATACTCCCTATCGATTTCCTGCTCAAGGCATCAGCAACTGTATTGGCTTTCCCGGGGTGGTACTGAATCTCAAGGTCATAGTCTTTTATTAGTTCCAGCCATCTTCTCTGACGCATATTCAACTCTTTCTGCGTGAAGAAGTATTTCAGGCTCTTATGATCTGTATAGACTTCACACTTTGCCCCATACAAGTAATGCCACCAGATTTTCAAAGCAAAAAAAACTGCGGCCAATTCTAGGTCATGCGTTGGATAATTCTTCTCATGCGGCCTCAACTGTCGGGAGGCGTAAGCAATAACCTTTTCGTTCTGCATTAACACACAACCCAAACCCTTATAGGATGCATCACTGAAAATCACAAAATTTTCCGTACCTGAAGGTAATGTCAAAATTAGTGTAGTAGTCAATCTCGTTTTCAATTCATGAAAGGCTGATTCTCTTTCACTGTTCCACTCAAATGGTTGCCTTTTACGTGTCAATTGGGTAAGAGGCACGGCTAATTTCGAAAAATCCTTCACAAACCTCATTTAGTACCCAGCTAAGCCCATAAAGCTGTGAACTTCTGTTACATTAGTCGGTGTAGGCCAATTTACAATTGCCTCTATTTTCTGCGGGTCCACCGAAATTCTTTCCTTGTTGATCACATGCCCTAAGAAAACAACCTCATCCAGCCAAAACTCACATTTCTTTAGTTTAGCAAATAATTTTCTTTCCCTAAGTATTTGTAAAACAATTCTCAAGTGATGTTCATGTTCAAGTCTATTTTTGGAATATATCAAAATATCGTCAATGAAGACTATGACAAACTCATCAAGGTAGGTTTTAAAAATTCTATTCATCAAGTCCATAAATGCTGCCGGGGCATTAGTCACTCCAAATGGCATGACAAGAAACTCAATGACCATACCTCGTTCTGAATGCGGTTTTCTCAACATCCCCTGCCTTAACCTTCAGCTGGTGATACCCGGATCTCAAATCAATCTTAGAAAACACCTGTGATCCCTGTAACTGGTCAAATAAGTCATCAATACAGGGTAAGGGGTATTTGTTCTTTACTGTTACCTTATTCAATTCCCGATAGTCGATGCACAAACGCAAGGTACCGTCATTCTTTTTTACAAACAGTACTGGTGCACCCCAAGGCGAGGTGCTAGGTCGGATAAACCCCTTATCAAGCAGATCTTGCAATTGTTCTTTCAACTCTTTCATTTCAGCAGTAGCCATTCTGTAGGGAGTTTTAGAAATAGGCTGGGTGCCCGGCACAGTCTCAATAGTAAACTTTATCTCTCTGTCTACTAATTCTCCTGGTAATTCATTCGGAAACACATCCGGAAATTCTCTAACAATAGGAATATCATTCAATTTAACATTCACAGGTTGTTCAGTCAATACATAGCACAGATAACCCTGGCACCCTTTCCTGATCAGTTTACATGCTTTCATTGCATATATCAAATAAGGTGGAGGCACTACCCCATTGCCCACAAACACAATTTCTTTTTGTTCTGGTGATTTAAATACAACCCTTTTAGTCACACAATCTATGGTGGCACAATACTTGGTCAACCAATCCATGCCCAAAATTACATCGAAATGTCTAAAGTTCAAGGGCAACAAATCTACATATATGGTAGCATCCTCGATACACATGTCACAAAACTGATATATATAGTCACATAACACAGATTTCCCCGATGGAGCAGACACACATAACAAATATGGTAATCACTTTAGGGGTCTATTTAGTCTAGATGCAAATGTATATGTCACAAATGAGTGTGTTGATCCAGAATCAATTAATACAAGGCATCTTGCTTACATATTGAAATAGTACCTGAGACAACAGCATTGGTATTCCGTGTATCGCCCAGAACAAGTGCAAAAACTCTCCCCTATACCAAGTGCAGCAGCATTAACTGTAGCACCGAAACCGAACCCCAAAGCTACCGGGAAAGAGCCTATGAGGCAAGGCCAAGTGTTCGCCCTAGTACCGAGAGACATACAAAATACTGAGACCGTTGTGTCAGGTACCCTCTCTATTTGTACTCAAAATGCATATGTACTGATTGATTCGAGGTCTACACATTCATATGTATCGCATGCTTTCTCACGGAAATTGAATAGACCTTTAGAACCCATGAATTATCTGTTAGCTGTATCATCACCTATTGGGGGATCCATGACATATGCATATATGTATCCTGCTTGTGAGATTATTGTTGGGGATATGCATCTGTTTATTGACTTACTGCCATTAAACATTGATCATTTTGATGTAATATTGGGGATGGACTGGTTACAAAAATATTATGCTACCATTGACTGTGTGACAAAGCAAGTTGTTTTCCGTCCACCTGGTTTACCCGAGTTTGTGTTTAATGGGGTTGGAGTAGTACCTCCTCCGTATTTGATTTCTTCTGTGAAAGCCATTAAATTGATTAGAAAGGGGTGTAAAGGATATCTGTGTTCTGTATTGACTGTATCTACTGATGATAATGTTAAAACTGATGTGAACTGTATTCCTATAGTCAGAGAATTTCCAGAAGTGTTCCTAGATGATCTGCCAGGGGATTTGATTGACAGGGAGATTGAGTTCACCGTTGATGTGATTCCGGGTACACAGCCAACATTTAAAGCTCTCTACAGAATGGCTCCGACTGAACTGAAGGAATTGAAAGTACAATTGCAAGAACTGTCAGATAAGAAGTTTATCAGGCCCAGTACTTCATCGTGGGGCGCACCTGTCATATTTGTAAAAAAGAAAGACGGCTCACTGAGACTTTGTATCGATTACCATGAACTGAACAAGGTAACTGTGAAAAATAAATACCCATTGCCACGTATTGATGACTTATTTGATCAGTTACAGGGTGCTCAAGTGTTCTCTAAGATTGATCTCAGATCCGGATACCATCAGTTGAAAGTTAAACCTGAGGACATTGACAAAACTGCTTTTCGAACGAGGTATTGACATTATGAATTTTTAGTTATGCCTTTCGGAGTTACCAATGCACCTGCTGCATTTATGGACCTCATGAACAGGATCTTTAAATCGTACCTTGATGACTTTATTGTTGTATTCATTGATGACATCCTGATTTATTCTAAGACTAGAGAAGAACATGAATATCATCTGAGACTTGCCCTACAGACCCTAAGAGAACATAAACTTTATGCTAAACTGTCTAAATGTGAATTTTGGCTTGACCATGTTATGTTTTTAGGACATGTTATTAGCAAAGATGGGATTTCAGTTGATCCACAGAAAATTGAAGCTGTAGTAAACTGGCCTAGACCAACAAATGTGACAGAAGTCCGAAGCTTTTTGGGTTTGGCTAGCTATTACAGAAGGTTTGTCAAAGATTTCTCCAAAATTGCCTTACCGTTGACTCAGTTAACTCAGAAGGGGACACCATTTGACTGGACTGACCAAAGGGAATCAGCATTCCAAGAGTTGAAAACTCAACTTGTGACTGCACCTGTTCTTACCTTACCTTCAGGTACGGATGGTTTTACCATTTTTAGTGATGCTTCTCATAAGGGTTTGGGATGTGTTTTAATGCAGAATGGGAGAGTAATTGCTTATGCTTCCCGACAACTGAGACCGCATGAAAGAATTACCCGACCCATGATCTGGAACTTGCTGCAGTAGTATTTGCACTGAAAATCTCGCGTCACTATCTGTATGGGGCGACATGTGAAGTTTATACTGACCACAAAAGTCTGAAATATTTCTTAACACAGAAAGAACTGAACATGAGACAACGGAGATGGCTAGAACTGATTAAAGATTATGACCTACAGATCCTGTATCATCCGGGAAAAGCCAATACCGTTGCCGATGCATTGAGTCGGAAATCGATTGGGAACTTAGCCTGTTTGCTCACTGGACAGAAAGAGTTGCTTAGTGATCTTGAAAAATCTGAAATTGAAGTTGTTTTGAGAGAACAAGGTGGCACAATGGCTGCTATTTCTGCTCAACCGGCATTGATTGAGGAAATTAAAGAGAAACAGCAACAAGATGACTTCTTGAGGAAGATCATTGAAGAAAGGGAATCTAAACTGAGACCGGGGTTCAAATTTGAAAATAATGTACTGAAATTTCAAGAAAGACTGTGTGTACCGAACGATTCTGAATTGAAAAGAAAAGTTTTGCAAGAGGGCCACAATTCAAAATTTTCTATCCATTCGGGGAATACGAAAATGTATCAAGATTTGAAATTGAATTTCTGGTGGCTGGGAATGAAGAAAGAAATTACTGATTTTGTATCAAAATGTCTTCATTGCCAACAAGTCAAAGCTGAACATCAACGACCCGCAGGCTTATTGCAGCCCTTACCGATACCGGAGTGGAAATGGGAACATATTACCATGGATTTTATAGTCGGATTGCTTCGCTCCAGTAAAGGTATGGACTCAATTTGGGTTATTGTTGATAGACTGACTAAATCTGCTCACTTCTTACCTGTTAAGACAATTTATAATGCGGACAAATTGGCTATACTCTATATTGATGAAATTGTTAGACTGCATGGAGTGCCTGTGTCCATTGTTTCTGACAGGGATTCGAAGTTTACATCAAGATTTTGGCAAAGCTTACAGACTGCATTGGGTACTGAACTGAGGCTGAGTAGTGCCTATCATCCTCAGACAGATGGTCAGTCAGAGAGGACCATCCAAACTCTGGAGGATTTGCTGAGAATGTGTGTCCTTGATTTTCAGGGAAACTGGGAAAGCCATTTGCCATTGGCTGAATTCGCCTACAACAACAGCTATCATTCAAGTATTGGTATGGCGCCTTTCGAGGCATTGTATGGAAGAAAATGTAGATCTCCGATTTGCTGGGCAGAAGTTGGAGATGGGCCTTTGCTTGGGCCCGAGATTGTTTATGAAACGACTGAGAAAGTGAAATTGATACAACAGAGACTGAAAACTGCACAGAGCCGACAGAAAAGTTCTGCAGATGTCAGAAGGTGAGACAGGGAATATGAAGTGGGGGATCACGTTTTTGTGAAAGTGACACCGATGAAATGCCAGACTCGTTTTGGAGTCAAAGGCAAGTTAGCGCCAAGGTATGTCAGACCGTATGAGATTATTGAGAAAATCAATCCGGTGGCGTATCAAGTTGCGCTCCCTCCTGAAATGGAGCATATGCATAACGTCTTCCATATTTCTATGTTGAGAGACTACCTCCGGGATCCCTTCCATGTGATTTAGCCGACCCGTGTAGTGCTAAGTGATGACTACACTTATGAAGAACGGCCTATCCAGATTGTGAACAGACGAATCAAGAAGTTGAGAAATAAAGAGATCCCGTTAGTGAAAGTTGACTGGCAAAACTATGGTGGCCTGTATGCCACTTGGGAAAGGGAAGATGACATGGCCAAGAGATATCCTGAACTGTTTCCACTGAATCCTGTTTTCTTTCAGAATGAAGGTAACTCAAGTTTAGAGGGCTAAACTCTTTTTAAGGAGGGGAGACTGTAATAACCCCTACAACTGTTTACCGAATGACCACTGATTACTGTTAAACCGAGACTGATTATGATTGATAACTGAAGTAATCGAGATACTGAACTAACTGACTGAAATCTGAAACTGATAGACTGAGTATATGTTAGCTAAATTGTATTCTATCTGTTTGCTTGCCAAATTATCTGTTCATGTCTTTGTGTTTAAATTGCTAATTGAAGGCCTTATCGGCGGCCGAATCAGAAATTGATTGATGTTTTATGATCGTCATAATTTATGTGATTTTATGGTATATTTATTGAAAAAGTGATTTGGTATGATTAAATTAGATTAAAATAAGCTAAATTGTATAAGTTGCCGTATCTACCAAATTGCCATTGTGAGTGGGCCTTTGTTTATTATAATATTGAGCCTTATTACACTTAGATGCATCTCTTGTTCAGCCATTCTTCTTGTTATAACCGATGGAGAGAGAGAGAGAGAGAGGAGAACTTGAGTTCATCTTGTCATTTTGGTTGAAACCTTGAAGAATTGGAGTGTAAATTGGCAAATTGAATCTCAAGACTAGTGATTAAGGAACCTAGGTATGAATTTCATCCCCTTGATTGTGTCTTTAAGTTGATTCATGCATGGTTTATGTCTAATTGAGGAGCTAAGTCATGATTTAGTTTAATAATGTTGAATTGGAGCTCATTCCATGCATGCATGTTTGAATTGTTAAGTTGTGAGTTGATTCCATGGTGAAAGTTACATGCATGCTCATATTTATGTTTAAGACCATGATTTCATCTTGTTTTGAAAGGAATTGGCTCATTAGAACATGTTTTGAAGCTTTGAATTGAGTTTAATTCATGCATGTCATGTTTGGATCATGTTCATGGAAATGGGTTTGAAAATTGGATTTAATTGACTCACCTTGGGCTTGGATTTCACAAATTAAGTTTTGAAACTTGTTGTATATTGGGTTTTGATGTGTTTTCCAGAAATTGGGTCCAAGAGGTCGAGTTTTGAGCTAAGGAATGCTTGGTTTGAGCTTGGGAGGCAAATCTAGGAATTCCAGAATTTGGCTTCTTCGCTTGAGCGAAGGATTCCATGCTCGAGCGACCATCGTTTATCCTGAGCTTCGCTCGAGCGAAGGAATGGTGGCTCGAGCGTAAATTTCAAGCTCTTAGGATCTTAGTGCACGCAGATGCACGCTCGAGCGAGAGAACTTACGCTCGAGCGAGGACTATGTCTTACACTCGAGCGAGCGTCGAGCGAGCATCGAGCGGAGTTTTCCAACATCCAGCACTTTTTGCATCTTTGCATACCGCTCGAGCGAGGAAGTCTACGCTCGAGCGACCCTACTGTTTTGACAAGCTCGCTCGAGCGAAGAAATCCACGCTCGAGCGAGACCCGTATTTTTTGAAAAATTTTGAAAATGTTTTCTAAGTGCATCTTTACATCCTCATCCTATCCTAGGCATTCTTAGGCCTAGTTTAAGGCATCTTAATGAGGATATAGATGTAGAACCACACCAAGGCAATTTAGGGATTAAGTTATTACCTTCCCAACTGTGTAGCTTAGTGTGTGTTCAATCTGTAAACTGTGTAGGGTTGGCTTTCCGAAGAGACGCTCTAGTTTACCGTAGCCCAGAACTCTGTAAGTAACAATTGTGTAAAGATATGTTCGAAAGGATTATCTTTTGAATACTGAACTGTACCGTTTTCTGAACTACTACTGTTAACTGAATGGATGTATGTCTTATATTCTGAACTGTATTGTGGCGTCCTTAGCAACTATTGTTACTGACTGTTACTGTTACAGAGATCTCTGTCGGTTCCCTTGTTGGAACCACTACTGTTTACTGATTGATGGCCATCATTTACTGTTCAGTCTTTTAAGACCTACTGTTACTGTTATGCTAATGGATGTACCACATATGACTGTTTACTGTACTGAACAACTGATATACTGATTTAATGAACTGTTTTCATTACTGTAAGGACATTCATTGTAACCCTCTTTACGCATTATGTTATTCACTGGGCTTTAGCTCACTACTCATATATATATGTAGGCGTACACGCACCGGACCAATGTTAGAAGCGTCGGGGCAAACTCTAGTTTTGTCAAGCCAACCACTGTGCCTCACTACGAGGTTCCGAGCCTGTTCAAGCTTTGGCTTAGGGGTGTTTTAATCTCCCCCGTTTGTCTCTGTAACCGTATTGTGTTTGTATAGACTGTTACTACACTGTTTAATAGGGATTAAGTCCCTGTTTGGATGATTGTATATATGTACATACTGTTTTGTCACAGACTGCGTATATGAATGAAAGTCTTCTTGTATACTGACTGTCACAGTTCATTGGACTTTGTTTATTTACTGTATTGGCTTCCACCATGCCCCTGTACTCTGTTTCTTGTATTCTTGTTAGCGGGCCTTGATAATCTCGGATTCTTGGCGATTCTGATGCTAAACCCTTAGGGGTGGGTTTGGGTCGTGACAGAGTGGTATCAGAGTGATAAGCGATTAAGGCATTACATGAGCATGATAAGTGTGTGGTTATGACATGACTAAAGATATGCTAATGTGCTAATCTGTTTAAACAAATGACTACTTATGTTGATAACTGTTATAACTGCTTATAGTGAAATGGATAATGCAAGAACTGCAAATGAATCTGAATCCTCATCCACTGAGGCAAGAATGGCAAGAATGGAAAGAATGATAGAACTAATAATTGAAAGACTAGATTAACAACAGAATCAACAGCCCCCACCTCCTCCTCCGGTACAGCCGGAACAGAATGTGAATATATAGAATGTCAATATTAATGATGGGGACATAATTGCTCTCACTTATAAGTTCAGCAAGATGAAACCGCCATCCTTCCAGGGAGGTCTTGAACCACTGGAGGCTGAGGCATGGGTTTTGGAGACTGAAAAATTATTTGAAGTATTTCCGTGCTCGGAAGCAAATAAAGTATTGTTAGCTACCTTCACCTTGCAAGAAAAGGTCAGAAGGTAGTGGATGCTGGTCCGTGACACCAACACTGTAGTGACTTGGGCTCAGTTTAAGGAGTCCTTCTTTGAAAAATACTTCCCCCAATGTATCAGGGACCGGAAAGTAACGGAATTTGAACAACTGAGACAGGGCACCATGTCCGTTGCTGAATATGAAGCAAAGTTCACCGAGCTTGCTAGATGTGCACCACATATGGTGGACACTGACTACAAGAAGGCCAGAAAATTTGAAGGCGGCCTTAATGTTGCAATACTGGACAGAATAAGCGTTCTAAAGCTACCAACCTATGTAGGTGTTCTTGACCGAGCATTGATGGTTGAGTCGAACATCGAAGCAGTGAAACAATCTGAATCACCAGCGTCTGAATGGCGTGGTAAAAGGCAGGGTTTCAAATTCAAGAAAGGCAAGCATAACCCATTGAATAAGAAACAGAATACGGGGTCAACAACTAGCCCCAACCAAGGGAGTGGTTTCATTCCACCCTGTTCTGAATGTGGCAGGAAGCACAAAGGGGTTTGTTACAAAATAACTGGAGCTCATTATGTGTGGCAAGGTGGGCCACATGGTTAAAGATCGCCCTTCGCTCCACAAAGCCAATAGTAAAAAGGCACAAGCGCAAAGAAGATCAAGCTAAGCACCGAAATCGAACCCTAAAGCTACCGGGAAAGAGCCTATGAGGCAGGGCCGAGTGTTCGCCCTAGTACCGGGAGAGATACAAAATACTGAGACTGTTGTGTCAGGTACCCTCTCTATTTGTACTCAAAATGCATATGTATTGATTGATTCGGGGTCTACACATTCATATGTATCGCATGCTTTCTCACGGAAATTGAATAGACCCTTAGAACCCATGAATTATCTGTTAGCTGTATCATCACCTATTGGGGGATCCATGACATGTGCATATATGTATCCTGTGGCCAACTCAGTGAACTTGGCCTCATACTCAGCCACTGTCATGCTATCTTGCTTGAGTTCCATGAACTCTGCTACTTTCCTATCCCGTACACATTGCGGGAAGTATTTGTCATAGAATATTTCCAGAAACTTTACCCAGTCAATATCCTTATGATTTTCTCGCATCAACATCTATCATCTTCTTGCTTCATCTTCTAGCATAAAAGTAGCTAGAAGCACTTTCTGAGCCTCTGAACAGGGGAACACTTCAAACAGTTTCTCAATGCCGAGGACCCACGCTTCGGCTTTCAATAGATCTAGTCCCCCGTGGAACTGTGGTGGTTTCATTTTCTTGAATTCCTTGGTGAGAGCTATAATCCGGTCATCATTTTGATTATCCGGCACGGGTGGTGCTGGAGGTGGAGGTGGCGGGTGTGGTTGCTGCCACTGCTGTTGCCACTCCTGTTGTTGTCTCAAAGCTTCTGTCATTTCCTGTATCAGTCTTTCCATTCTGTCTATTCTGGCAGTTGAGGATTCTTCTATTTCATCTCCTCTGGTTCTCACCATCTGATTAACTTTGCATTATGCTATATACAGGATATACACAAGTATGCATGTAACAAGGAGCATACATATTCAGGTAATTTGCAATGCAAGTAATTCACAACTTACAACACATAATTGTTCATATCAAAACATTTGTACACATACTTGGTGCTTTCAATTCATACTATGGGAGAGTAATTGCTTATGCTTCCCAACAACTGAGACCGTATGAAAAGAACTACCCAACCCATGATCTGGAATTGGCTGCAGTAGTATTTGCACTGAAAATCTGGCGTCACTATCTGTATGGGGCGACATGTGAAGTTTATACCGACCACAAAAGTCTGAAATATTTCTTCATACAGAAAGAACTGAACATGAGACAACGGAGATGGCTAGAACTGATTAAAGATTATGACCTATAGAACCTGTATCATCCGGGAAAAGCCAACACCGTTGCCGATGCATTGAGTCGGAAATCGATTTGGAACTTAGCCTGTTTGCTCACTGGACAGAAAGAGTTGCTTAGTGATCTTGAAAAATATGAAATTGAAGTTGTTTTGAGAGAACAAGGTGGCACAATGGCTGCTATTTCTGCTCAACCGGCATTGATTGAGGAAATTAAAGAGAAACAGCACCAGGATGCTTCTTGAGGAAGATCATTGAAGAAAGGGAATCTAAACTGAGACTGGGGTTCAAATTTGAAAATAATGTACTGAAATTTTACTGTAATGACCCTCACCACTGTTTATCGATAAACTATTGATTACTGCTAAACTGGGACTGATTATCATTGATAATTGAACTGATTGAGTTACCGAACTGACTGACTGAAATCTGAACTGAATCGATTGAATATATATCTGTTTGAATTGTATTCTATCTGTTTGACTGTGTGATCATTTGTTCATGTTTATATGTTTAAACTGTAAATTGAAGGCCTTATCGGCGGTCGAATCAGAAATTAGTTGATGTTTTAGCTTTGACTTGTTGGCAATGAAGACATTTTGACACAAAATTAGCAATTTCTTTCTTCATTCCCGGCCACTAGAAATTCAGTTTCAAATCTTGATACATTTTCGTATTCCCCGGATGAATAAAATTTTTTGAATTGTGGCCCTCTTGTAAAACTCTTCTTTTCAATTCAGAATCGTTCGGTACACATAGACTTTCTTGAAATTTCAGTACATTATTTTCAAATTTGAACCCCGGTCTCAGTTTAGATTCCTTTTCTTCAATGATCTTCCTTAAGAAGTTATCCTGTCGCTGTTTCTCTTTAATTTCCTTAATCAATGCCGGTTGAGCAGAAATAACAGCCATTGTGCCGCCTTGTTCTCTCAAAACAACTTCAATTTCAGATTTTTCAAGATCACTAAGCAACTCTTTCTGTCCAGTGAGCAAACAGGCTAAGTTCCCAATCGATTTCCGACTCAATGCATCGGCAACGGTGTTGGCTTTTCCCGGATGATACTGAATCTGTAGGTCATAATCTTTAATTAGTTCTAGCCATCTCCGCTGTCTCATGTTCTTCTCTAGTCTTAGAATAAATCAGAATGTCATCAATGAGTACAACAATAAAGTCATCAAGGTGTGGTTTAAAGATCTTGTTTATGAGGTCCATAAATGCAGCAGGTGCATTGGTAACTCCGAAAGGCATAACTAAAAATTCGTAATGTCCATACCTCGTTCGAAAAGCAGTTTTGTCAATGTCCTTTGGTTTAAATTTCAACTGATGATATCCGAATCTGAGATCAATCTTAGAAAACACTTGAGCACCCTGTAACTGATCAAATAACTCATCAATACGGGGCAATGGGAATTTATTTTTCACAGTTACCTTGTTCAGTTCGCGGTAATAAATACACAGTCTCAGTGAGCCATCTTTCTTTTTCACAAACAAGACAGGTGCGTCCCACGGTGAAGTATTAGGCCTGATAAACTTCTTGTCTAACAGTTCTTGCAGTTGCATTTTCAATTCCTTCAATTCAATTGGAGCCATTCGGTAAGAAGCTTTCGATACAGGTTGTGTACTCGGAATCACATCAACGGTGAACTTAATCTCTCTGTCAATCAAATCCCCTAGCAGATCATCTGGAAATACATCTGGGAATTCTCTGACTATAGGAATACAGTTCACATCAATTTTAATATTATTATCAGTAGATACAGTCAATACAGAACACAGATATTCTTTACACCCCTTTCTAATCAATCTAACGGCTTTCACAGATGAAATCAAATACGGAGGGGGTACTACTCCAACCCCATTAAACACAAATTCGGGTAAACCAGGTGGACGGAAAACAACTTGCTTTATCACACAGTCAATGGTAGCATGATATTTTTGTAACCAATCCATCCCTAATATTACATCAAAATGATCAATGTTCAATGGCAGTAAATCAATAAACAGATGCATATCCCTAACAATGATTTCACATGCAGGGTACATATAAGCACATGTCGTGGATCCCCCAACAGGTGATGATACAGCTAACAGGTAGTTCATGGATTCTAAGGGTCTATTCAATTTACTTGAAAAAGCATGCGATACATATGAGTGTGTAGACCCCGAATCAATCAGTACATATGCATTTTGAGTACAAATAGAGAGAATACCTGACACAATAGTCTCGGTATTTTGCACGTCTCCCGGTACTAGGGTGAACACTCGGCCCTGCCTCATAGGCTCTTTCCCGGTAGCTTTGGGGTTCGATTTTGGTGCTACTGTTGATGCTGCTGCGCTTGGTGCAGCTTTAATATTGCCCGGAGTAGTGGAAGGGCAATCTTTAACCAGGTGGCCCACCTTGCCATACCTGTAACAAGCACCAGAAATTTTATAACAAACTCCCTTATGGTTCTTACCACATTCGGAACAGGGTGGAAAGGAACGATTCCCTTGACTAAAAGTAGTCGTTGACCTTGTATTTTGCTTTTTGTTTAGCGGGTTGTTCTTGCCTTTCTTGAACTTAAAACCCTGCCTTTTACCACGCCATTCAGATGCTAGTGATTTAGATTGTTTCACTGTTTCGATGTTCGACTCAGCCATCAATGCTCGGTCAAGAAAACCTACATAGTTTGGTAGCTTTAAAACACTTATTCTGTCGAGCATTGCAACATTAAGGCCGCATTCAAATTTTCTGGCCTTCTTGTAGTCAATGTCCACCATATGCGGTGCATATCTAGCAAGCTCGGTGAACTTCGTTTCATATTCAGCAACGGACATTGTGCCCTGTCTTAGTTGTTCAAATTCAGTGACTTTCCTGTCCCTGACACACTAGGGGAAATACTTTTCAAAGAAGGACTCCTTAAACTGAGCCCAAGTCACTACAGTGTTGGTGTCACGGACCAGCATCCACCACCTTCTGGCCTCTTCTTGCAAGGTGAAGGTAGCTAGCAGTACTTTATTTGCTTCCGAGCACGGGAACACTTCAAATAATTTTTCAGTCTCCAAAACCCATGCCTCAGCCTTTAGTGGTTCAATACCTCCCTGGAAGGATGGCGGTTTCATCTTGCTAAACTTATGGGTGAGAGCAATTATGTCCCCATCATTAACATTGACATTCTGCATATTCACATTCTGTTCCGGCTGTACCGGAGGAGGAGGTGGGGGCTGTTGATTCTGTTGTTGATCCAGTTTTTCAGTTATCAGTTCCATTATTCTTTCCATTCTTGCCATTCTTGCCTCAGTGGATAAGGATTCGGATTCATTTACAGTTCTTGTATTATCCATTTCACTATAAGCAGTTATAACAGTTATCAACATAAGCAGTCATTTGTTTAAACAGATTAGCACATTAGCATGTCTTTAGTCATGTCAGAACCATACACTTATCATGCTCATGTAATGCCCTAATCGCTTTTCTAGGACACCCTATAGCTCATTTGGACATGTGTGTGCGGTATAACTCGTGGTAAGTATCACTCTGATACCACTCTGTCACGACCCAAACCTGCCCCTAAGGGTTTAGTACCGTAACCGGCCAGTAATCCAAGATTATCGAAGGCCTGCTTAACAGTAATACAGTAAAACAGAGTACAAGGGCATGGCGGAAGCCAAAACAATAAATAAACATTGTCCAATGAGCTGTGACAGTCTGTATGCAAAAAAAACTTTTCATACATATATGCAGTCGGTGACAAAACAGTATGTACATATATACAATCATTCAAGATAGGGACTTAATCCCTATTAAACAGTGCAGTACAGCCTATACAATTGTTACATAACATACACAGAGACAGACGGGGGAGATAAAAACACCCCTAAGCCATAGCTTGAACAGGCTTGAAACCTCGCAGTGAGGCACAGTGGTTGGCTTGACAAAACTGGAGTTTACCCCGACGCTTCTAGCTTTGATCCGGTGCCTGTACACCTACATATATATATGAGCAGTGAGCTAAAGCCCAGTGAATAACATAATGCGTAAAGAGGTTTAGAATGAATGCCCTTACAGTAATGAAAACAGTTCATTAAATCAGTATATCGATTGTTCAGTACAGTAAACAGTCATATGTGGTACATCCATTAGCATAACAGTAATAGTAGGTCTTAAAAGACCGAACAGTAAATGATGGCCATCAATCAGTAAACAGTAGTGGTTCCAATAAGGGAACCGACAGAGATCTCTGTAACAGTAACAGTTAGTAATAGTAGTTGCTAAGGATGCCACAATACAGTTCAGAATATAGGGCATACATTTATTCAGTTAACAATATCAGTTCAGAAAGCAGTACAGTTCAATTGTTCAGAAGATAATCATTTTGAACATATCTTTACACAGTTGTTACTCATAGAGTTCTGGGCTATGGTGAGCTAGAGCGTCTCCTCGGAAAGCCAACCCTACATAGTTTACAGATTGAACACACACTAAGCTACACAGTTGGGAAGGTAATAACTTAATCCTTAAATTGCCTCGGTATGGTTCTACATCTATATCCTCATTAAGATGCCTTAAACTAGACCTAAGAATGCCTAAGATGGGATGAGGATGTAAAGATGCACTTAGAAAACATTTTTAGAATTTTTTAGAAAATAAGGGTCTCGCTCGAGCGTGGATTTCTTCGCTCGAGCGAGCTTGTCAAAATAGTAGGGTCGCTCGAGCGTGGATTTCCTCGCTCGAGCGGTCTGCAAAAATACAAAAAGTGCTGGATGTTGGAAAACTCCGCTCGATGCTCGCTCGACGCTCGCTCGAGTGTAAGACACAGTCCTCGCTCGAGCGTAGGTTCTCTCGCTCGAGCGTGCGTCTGCGTGTACCAAGATTATGAGAGCTTGAAATTTACGCTCGAGGCACCATTCCTTCGCTCAAGCAGTGCTCAGAGTAAACGGTAGTCGCTCGAGCGTAGAATTCTTCGCTCGAGCGGAGAAGCCAAATTCTGGAATTTTCAGATTTGCCTCACAAGTTCAAACCAAGCATTCTTTAGCTCAAAACTCGACCTCTTGGGCCCAATTTCTGGAAAACACATCTAAACTCAATATACAACAAGTTTCAAAGCTTAATTTGTGAAATCCAAGCCCAAGGTGAGTCAATTAAATCCAAATTCATGAACAAGATGAACATGCAAACATGCATGAATTAAACTCAATTCAAAGCTTCAATCTCATGCTCTAGTGAGCCAAATCTTTCAAAAACAGGGTAAGTTCATGGTCTATTGTAAAAATATGAGCATGCATGTCCAATTCATGAAGAACTAGCTCAAAGATGCAAGAGTATGCCATACATGCAACAATTAAGCTCAAAGATAAAAGATAACAATTTGAGCAATAAATTGGCTCTAAACCTCAACTTAGCTCTAAACCGTGCAAGAATAATCTTAATTACATCAATAGGAGGTTGAACCCCTTACCTAAGTCTTGAATGAAAGGTGTGGAGGCTCAATTTGCAATTTTCTTCCAAAACTCTTAAGCTTCCAAGCAAAGTACCCAAGAATAAATCAATTCTCTCCCTCTCTTTTTCTTGGTCGGCTAGAGCTCTCAAAATGTGACTGAAGAAAAGTTTGCCTAAGTGTATGTAAGGCTCAATATGTTGAGGTAGTGGGCCACTAAGGATGGCAAAATGGAAATTAGGCCCACTCTTGACATTACGCTAATTTAATCTAATTTAATCACACTAAATCACATTTCAGATAGTTATGTCATAAAATCACATAAATTATGATGATCCTAAAACATCAACCAATTTCTGATTCTGCCGCCGCTAAAGCCTTCAATTTACAGTTTAAACATATAAACATGAACAGATGATCACACAGTCAAACAGATAGAATACAATTCAAACAGATATATATTCAATCGATTCAGTTCAAATTTCAGTCAGTCAGTTCGGTAACTCAATCAGTTTAATTATCAATGATAATCAGTCCCAGTTTAGCAGTAATCAACAGTTTATCGGTAAACAATGGTGAGGGTTATTACAGTCTCCCCTCCTTAAAAAGAGTTTAGTCTTCTAAACTCGAGTTACCTTCATTCTGGAAGAAAACAGGATTCAGTGAAAACAGTTCAGGATATCTCTTGGCCATGTCATCTTCTCTTTCCCAAGTGGCATATACGCCACCATGATTTTGCCAGTCAACTTTCACTAACGGGATCTCTTTATTTCTCAACTTCTTGATCCGTCTGTTCACAATCTGGATAGGCCGTTCTTCATAAGTGTAGTCATCACTTAGCACTACACGGGTGGGCTCAATCACATGGAAAGGATCCCGAAGGTAGTCCCTCAACATCGAAATGTGGAAGACGTTATGCATATGCTCCATTTCAGGAGGAAGCGCAACTTGATACGCCACCGGATTGATTTTCTCAATAATCTCATACGGTCCGACATATCTTGGCGCTAACTTGCCTTTGACTCCAAAACGAGTCTGGCCTTTCATCGGTGTCACTTTCACAAAAACGTGATCACCCACTTCATATTCTCTGTCTCGCCTTCTGACATCTGCATAACTTTTCTGTCGGCTCTGTGCAGTTTTCAGTCTCTGCTGTATCAGTTTTACTTTCTCAGTCGTTTCATATACAATCTCGGGCCCAAGCAAAGGCCCATCTCCAACTTCTGCCCAGCAAATCGGAGATCTACATTTTCTGCCATACAATGCCTCGAAAGGCGCCATACCAATGCTTGAATGATAGCTGTTGTTGTAGGCGAATTCAGCCAATGGAAAATGGCTTTCCCAATTTCCCTGAAAATCAAGGACACACATTCTTAGCAAATCCTCCAGAGTTTGGATGGTCCTTTCTGACGGACCATCTATCTAAGGATGATAGGCACTACTCAGCCTCAGTTCAGTACCCAATGCAGTCTGTAAGCTTTGCCAAAATCTTGATGTAAACTTCGAATCCCTGTCAGAAACAATGGACACAGGCACTCCATACAGTCTAACAATTTCATCAATATAGAGTATAGCCAACTTGTTCGCATTATAAATTGTCTTAACAGGTAAGAAGTGAGCAGATTTAGTTAGTCTATCAACAATAACCCAAATCGTGTCCATACCTTTACTGGAGCGAGGCAATCCGACTATAAAATCCATGGTAATATGTTTCCATTTCCACTCCGGTATCGGTAAGGGCTGCAATAAGCTTGCGGGCCGTTGATGTTCAGCTTTGACTTGTTGGCAATGAAGACATTTTGATACAAAATCAGCAATTTCTTTCTTCATTCCTAGCCACCAGAAATTCAGTTTCAAATCTTGATATATTTTCGTATTCCCTGGATGGATAGAAAATTTTAAATTGTGGCCTTCTTGCAAAACTCTTCTTTTCAATTCAGAATCGTTCGGTACACACAGTCTTTCTTGAAATTTCAGTACATTATTTTCAAATTTGAACCCCGGTCTCGGTTTAGATTCCCTTTCTTCAATGATCTTCCTCAAGAAGTCATCCTGTTGCTGTTTCTCTTTAATTTCCTCAATCAATGCTGGTTAAGCAGAAATAGTAGCCATTGTGCCGCCTTGTTCTCTCAAAACAACTTCAATTTCATATTTTGCATCTTTGCATACTGCTCGAGCGAGGAAGTCCACGCTCGAGCGACCCTACTGTTTTGACAAGCTCGCTCGAGCGAAGAAAGCCACGCTCGAACGAGACCCTTATTTTCTGAAAAATTCTGAAAATGTTTTCTAAGTGCATCTTTGCATCCTCATCCTATCTTAGGCATTCTTAGGCCTAGTTTAAGGCATCTTAATAAGGATATAGATATAGAACTACACCGAGGCAATATAGGAATTAAGTTATTACTTTCCCAACTGTGTAGCTTAGTGTGTGTTCAACCTGTAAACTGTGTAGGGTTGGCTTTCCGAGGAGACGCTTTAGCTTATCGTAGCCCAGAACTCTGTGAGTAACAATTGTGTAAAGATATGTTTGAAATGATTATCTTTTGAATACTGAACTGTACCATTTTCTGAACTACTACTGTTAACTGAATGGATGTATGTCCTATATTTTGAACTGTATTGTGGCGTCCTTAGCAACTACTGTTACTGACTGTTACTGTTACAGAGATCTCTGTCGGTTCCCTTGTTGGAACCACTACTGTTTACTGATTGATGGCCATCATTTACTGTTCGGTCTTTTAAGACCTACTATTACTGTTATGCTAATGGATGTACCACATATGACTGTTTACTGTACTGAACAACCGATATACTGATTTAATGAACTGTTTTCATTACTGTAAGGACATTCATTCTAAATCTCTTTACGTATTATGTTATTCACTGGGTTTTAGCTCACTGCTCATATATATATGTAGGCATACAGGCACCGGACCAATGTTAGAAGCGTCGGGGCAAACTTCAGTTTTGTCAAGCTAACCACTGTGCCTCACTGCGAGGTTCTGAGCCTGTTCAAGCTTTGGCTTAGGGGTGTTTTAATCTCCCCCGTCTGTCTCTGTAACCATATTGTATCTGTATAGACTGTTACTGCACTGTTTAATAGGGATTAAGTCCCTGTTTGGATGATTGTATATATGTACATACTGTTTTGTCACAGACAGCGTATATGAATGAAAGTCTTCTTGCATACAGACTGTCACAGCTCATTGGACTCTATTTATTTACTGTATTGGCTTCCGCCATGCCCTCAGACTGCTTTATCAGACATCAAGTATGCAACTTTTACTATTGCCCGGAGTAGTGGAAGGGCAATCTTTAACCAGGTGGCCCACCTTGCCATACCTGTAACAAGCACCAGAAATTTTATAACAAACTCTCTTATGGTTCTTACCACATTCAGAACATGGCGGAAAGGAACGGTTCCTTGACTAAAAGTAGTCGTTGACCCTGTATTTTGCTTTTTGTTCAGCGGATTGTTCTTGTCTTTCTTGAACTTAAAACCCTGTCTTTTACCACGACAGAGTGGTATACTACTGTAATGACCCTCACCACTGTTTACCGATAAACTGTTGATTACTGCTAAACTGGGACTGATTATCATTGATAATTGAATTGATTGAGTTACCGAACTGACTGACTGAAATCTGAACTGAATTGATTGAATATATATATCTATTTGAATTGATTCTATCTGTTTGACTGTGTGATCATCTGTTCATGTTTATATGTTTAAACTGTAAATTGAAGGCCTTATCGGCGGCAGAATCAGAAATTGGTTGATGTTTTAGGATCATCATAATTTATGTGATTTTATGACATAACTATCTGAAATGTGATTTAGTGTAATTAAATTAGATTAAATTAGCGTAATGTCAAGAGCGGGCCTAATTTCCATTTTGCCATCCTTAGTGGCCCACTACCTCAACATATTGAGCCTTACATACACTTAGGCAAACTTTTCTTCAGTCACATTTTGAGAGCTCTAGCCGACCAAGAAAGAGAGAGGGAGAGAATTGATTTGTTCTTGGGTACTTTGCTTGGAAGCTTAAGAGTTTTGGAATAAAATTGCAAATTGAGCCTCCACACCTTTAATTCAAGACTTAGGTAAGGAATTCAACCTCCTATCGATGTAATTAAGATTATTCTTGCATGGTTTAGAGCTAAGTTGAGGTTTAGAGCCAATTTATTGCTCAAATTGTTGTCTTGGAGCTTAATTGTTGCATGCATGGCATACTCTTGCATCTTTGAGCTAGTTATTCATGAATTGGACATGCATGCTCATATTTTTATAATAGACCATGAACTTACCTTGTTTTTGAAAGATTTGGCTCACTAGAGCATGAGATTGAAGCTTTGAATTGAGTTTAATTCATGCATGTTTGCATGTTCATCTTGTTCATGAATTTGGGTTTAAAATTTGGATTTAATTGACTCACCTTGGGTTTGGATTTCACAAATTAAGCTTTGAAACTTGTTGTATATTGAGTTTAGATGTGTTTTCCAGAAATTGGGCCCAAGAGGTCGAGTTTTGATCTAAGGAATGCTTGGTTTGAGCTTGGGAGGCAAATCTGGAAATTCCAGAATTTGGCTTCTCCGCTCGAGCGACCACCGTTTACTTTGAGCACCGCTCGAGCGAAGGAATGGTGGCTCGAGCATAAATTTCAAGCTTTCAGAATCTTGGTGCACGCAGACGCACGCTCGAGCGAGAGAACCTATGCTCGAGCGAGGACTGTGTCTTACGCTCGAGCGAGCATCAAGCGGAGTTTTCCAACATTCAGCACTTTTTGCATTTTTGCAGATCGCTCGAGTGAGGAAGTCCACGCTCGAGCGACCCTATTGTTTTGACAAGCTCGCTCGAGCAAAGAAATCCACGCTCGAGCGAGACCGTTATTTTTTGAAAAATTCTAAAAATGTTTTCTAAGTGCATCTTTACATCCTCATCCCATCCTAGGCATTCTTAGGCCTAATTTAAGGCATCTTAATGAGGATATAGATGTAGAACCACACCGAGGCAATTTAGGAATTAAGTTATTACCTTCCCAACTGTATAGCTTAGTGTGTGTTCAATCTGTAAACTGTGTAGGGTTGGCTTTCCGAAGAGACGCTCTAGCTTACTGTAGCCCAGAACTTTGTGAGTAACAACTGTGTAAAGATATGTTCAAAATGATTATCTTTTGAATACTGAACTGTACCATTTTCTGAACTACTACTATTAACTGAATGGATGTATGTCCTATATTTTGAAGCAGACAGTGGCGTCCTTAGCAACTTATTCTTGATTGTTATCATATAGAGATCTCGGTTCCTCGTTGGAACCACTCATTTCTTGATTGATTGCCATCATTTCATCGCTCGGTCTCTTAAGACCCATCACATCGTTATGCTAATGGATGTACCACATATGACTGTTTACTGTACTGAACAACTGATATATTGATTTAATGAACTGTTTTCATTACTGTAAGGACATTCATTCTAAACCTCTTTACGCATTATGTTATTTACTGGGCTTTAGCTCACTGCTCATACATATATGTAGGCGTACAAGCACCGGACCAATACTAGAAGCGTCGGGGCAAACTCCAGTTTTGTCAAGCCAACCACTGTGCCTCACTGCGAGGTTTCGAGCCTGTTCAAGCTATGGCTTCGGGGTGTTTTAATCTCCCCCGTCTGTTTTTGTAACCGTATTGTATCTGTATAGACTGTTACTGCACTGTTTAATAGGGATTAAGTCCCTGCTTGGATAATTGTATATATGTACATACTGTTTTGTCACAGACTGCGTATATGAATGAAAGCCTTCTTGCATACTGGTATCCTGACTCATTGGACTTTGTTTATTTCTTGGCTTGGCCATTCCGCCATGCCTGTTTTCTTTTATCAGACATCATAGCGGTGCTTTGGTAATCTCGGATTCTTGGCGATTCTGATGCTAAACCCTTAGGGCAGGTTTGGGTCGTGACACTGCTGCTGCTGCATGGGTTTGCCTCCGAAATATAGATTGGAATGAGCTTCTGAGCCAGAGAGAGAAGATGATACCATAGTAAAATATACTAACAAGTATAGGGAAAGAGAGAGAGAAGAGAGAATCAATTATATACGTATTGATGTATTGAATATATTGTATATTATAAATAGTGAGGAGCTCCTTATATAGGAGAAATTTACAGACAAAAGGATGCACTACACTATCTGCACTACATTAAAGCAACCGAAAGCAGCACTATAATTACCTAACATTATTAAGAACAAGCACTAATATATACTAATAGTAGAATATAACAAGTATGATTTCGTCTCTGAAGCAATCTACATTGCCGATCACTGGTTCCGACATTTTCCGACGAAAGACGGCGGCGCTGACACGGCATTTCTCAGTTTTACCGCCTCTTCTGACTGTGAAAAGCCGCCGGAATGTGTCGATCGCAGCCAATCAAGCAATCAGAGGGCCCATTTGACGCGGCTAAGAGGGTCAAGATCGGTATCTACTTCGCTACTTGGTAGGCTTTGAATGTGATCTTCAACATCTACAACAAAAAAGTGTTGAATGCTTTTCCTTTTCCATGGCTCACTTCGACTCTCTCGCTCGCAACTGGGTCTCTCATGCTGATTTCTTGGGCTACTAGGATTGCTGAAGCACCCAAGACTGATCTCGAGTTCTGGAAAAACCTTTTACCTGTAAGCTTTTTTTTTTTATCATATCTAGGGTTTTGTGACCTGAGTTTTGGTTTACTTTGTGGTTTTGTTATCTGGCTTTGGTGTAACTTGTATTTTTATGATCTGGGTTTGTGTAATTTTATTTCTATAAAGTGTTTTTGTTGTTTTTGGGTGTTTGTTAGGTTGTTGGGGAACATACAATTGGGCGTGTGGAAGATAAACTGCGTTTTGGTGTAATTTGTGTGTTTATGGTCCTAGTTTGGTGTAATTTGTATTTTTATGAAGTTTTTTTTTTTGTTGTTGTTTTTGGGTGTTTGTTAGGTTGCTGTGGCACATACGATTGGCATGTGGCTGCTACAGTGAGTATGTCAAAAGTTGCAGTCTCGTTTACTCACATAATCAAGAGTGGTGAGCCTGCTTTCAGTGTGTTGGTCTCCAGGTTCCTCATGGGTGAGACATTTCCAGTGCCAGTTTACTTGTCACTTATTCCAATCATCGGCGGCTGCGGTCTTGCTGCTGTGACTGAGCTCAACTTCAACATGACTGGTAATCGGCTAATCGTCTTTGCCAAAAGTTGGAAAATCTTTATCATTTGATTCATTATTTTTTCTTTTTTTCAACTTTGTTCCTCAATTTTGTTTTTTCCAAGTTTTAATCTGTTGATGGCAAATCTGGGGAAGCTAAAAAAATTAGGTCTCTAGTCACAGAGTTTTCATTGTTAAAGACTCGTGCATACAGAATTTTCCTTCAACTGGAGCTTAATGTAATTCTCGTGCTTTGTTTTTCATTCAACTGGACTCATTTGAGGTGACTTTGTTTGGTTGTGTTTTTGGTTTCTTTTTATGTTTCATTTTCTGTAATACTTGCTACAAAATTTAAAATTTGATTTTTGTTGTCTTTTCTCAAGTTGATGGGAATCAATGGGGGGGGGGGGATTAAATCCAATTGATATTGATGGCTTTGAACTTCCTTTTTCCCTTTTCTTTTTTTGAAACAATTATTGAAGTAAAATGTTGTAGCCGACCTCATTTACTTCTCTTGATTGCTTCAGAAAAGTCACAAGTTTATTGCTTAGTTACGACTTGGGTTCTAGGGTTTTGTAATATTCATCGAATTAGGAAAAAAGTGCTTGGGGTTGAACATAATTTTGTTTCTTTGTGCTTTTAGGGGTTGTTTTCTGATGCATAAAGTTGGTTGTTGGCTGTTGATTTCAGGTTTTATGGGAGCCATGATATCAAACTTGGCATTTGTATTCCGGAACATATTTTCCAAGAAGGGTATGAAAGGGAAGTCTGTTGGGGGAATGAATTACTATGCATGTCTGTCTTTGTTATCTCTCTTGATTCTTACTCCATTTGCAATTGCCATGGAGGGACCACAGATGTGGGCAATTGGATGTGAAAAGGCTCTCTCCCAAATTGGACCCCAGTTCATCTGGTAATCACATGACAACTACCAACACTTATTTCTTTGTACCCCCTGTTTTTATTCTACTTTGACTGTATATTTTTGTAATTCCAAGGTGTTGTTATATGTATTCATACTAGAGGTTTTAGCACACACCACATGTGTAGAATTTGAAATAATTATGGCAGTTATTTGAAGCAGCTAAGAAATGAGAATCATTGCAGTTGCTATGTATAGAAGTATTTTTGGTATACCAAAGTCGTAATAAAGCTTCTTCAGAGTTGTGTGCTTTATATAATAATATATATATATGAACTTGACAGGTAATTTTTAAGGACGAAGGAAACTTACATGACCTATTTTGTCTAAATTTTGAAGATAATTATGTAAATAACAATTAAACTTTTCTTATCTTGCACTTCCGATTGTTGTTAGGCCATTTGCAACAATAAATTGCACGAAGTTTATTTTGTTGAAGGGCCCATCTTTGGAAAGTCTTGAACCTCTCTTTGGAAGATGCAACGCAAGAGCGTTGGCATCCGTGGCAACGCTTAGGACATATGGCCATGTATGTTGGTCATGTTAGATTGTCATTTTCATTCTACTAAACCTTCTTTTTTTTTAAATTGAAAATTTTAATCTTATGAACATTGAAGATTAATTTTCTATTATAGGCTTGATTTTTGTATGATTGGAACAGCATGCATACAGTTGTTCAAAAATCTGGTAAAAGAAAAATATTGATCTTGCTTGAATCTTGAAAACTATAGGGTTCTAATGATTGATAAATTGGAAGTCTTTGAGGTTATAAATTATAATGACAAATGTTGCACCTTTCAAAGAAATTTGGCGAGCTGTTGACTCTTTTACATCTGTAAATTTTGTCGTAATATTATCTTTTTAATCATGCGTGAATATTATCTTTCCTTGTCTTTGATTAGTGGTTCACTAGTGTCATCCTTAAAACCACATTGTTTCATTCTTTCTTTTCTTTCAGATTTCAGATTTTGAATCATTGTATGAGCAAACTCTTTGTTTTGTTGTTCATTAATGAAGATTTGATATTTTCTTTTTTCTTTGGATTACTTTCACTATAATAAATTAATGTTTTGTGTGGTTGGTATTTGCACGTGATAGGTGGGTGGCGGCCCAAAGCGTGTTCTATCACCTCTACAATCAGGTCTCGTACATGTCCCTCAACGAGATTTCTCCCTTGACATTTAGCATTGGAAACACAATGAAGCGTATATCTGTCATAGTCTCCTCCATCATCATCTTCCACACGCCTGTCCAGCCCATCAATGCTCTTGGAGCAGCCATTGCCATCCTCGGAACCTTCTTGTATTCCCAGGTAAAAATTACTCCTTTCCTTTTTATGAGTTGAGTTGAGTGTTTATGTTACGTTTATGATTGGTAGCTCTAGACCTAGAAGACCCTTTCTTCCTAAGAAAATTTAAAATAAAATAATCCCCTTACGAATTATCTTTTTGACTAAATATGATTGAGAAAGTGGGTGTTTGGGAAGTGGGTTTTTTTGTAGGTTTTTTTAGTTGTAGGATATTATTAGAGAAATTTTTTTTTATGTTTGGGAAGATAGTTGGGTTTTTTTTGTGATGGGATGTGATGTTTATGAGAGAAAAAGTGAAATGATTATGGGGTTTGATGTGATATTTTGTTTGGATTTGTTTTTTTTGGTTTTGTAACCAATTTGTTTTTTAGTGAAAAAAAAAACAAAATAAAACCAAAAACTCTCCTTCCCAAACAGAGCCAAAGATGTATGGACAAAATTGTATTTTCCTCCTTCCGATGATCTTGGGTATTGTTGGACCAAACAAAGGACAGGGACCATTCATGTAACAGTCTGGGCTTTTTGGAACTTATTGTTCATTCTGATTTTCCGTCTTAAGTGTCGTATGATTAATTTATCGCAACATCAAGTTACTGCATAGTTCATTATTACTTTCCCGAGTATGGGCTGTTTAAAGTATTGTAATTTGTCTGCTAGCAGAATTTGGACCCTTAGAGCATCTCCAATCACAAATGCTACAATAGCATTGTCATTGTTATAATTTGGTAATGAATACTAGAAAGTGATATAATTATAGCAATGGTGTTCCAATGGTCAGATGTCATTTTGGCAGGTTGTCCTGAACACACCAGTTTTTGTGTTTGATATTGCAAAAATGGCGGTTTTGCTAAAATTTATCTGTTTTGTTGGGAGGGAGGGAAGTTTTGCTTGAGTTGGCACATATGACAGCTGCCAAAACTTGTGTCAAATTTGGCACAACTTTGGCATTTACCAATTTGACAACTGCCATATGGCATAATTAGAGCACCACTTTTCTTCTCTAGTTGCCAAATTATAACAATAGCAGCTCTAATGACATATCATTGGAGATGCTCTTAGGACATCCTTATGGGTACTAAATTATAGTTCATTCTGATAATTGGTCTTAGGTGTCATATGTTTCATTTATTGCAACGTTGAGTTGCTGCATAGTTCATTACTTTCCAAATTTCGTGACTTCTTCCGCATTCATCATGTGTACCTGAAACGAGGGCTCCAGACTATAACTGACAACTGTATTGCGTGTTTTATTTTTTATTTTTTCAAACACAGGCAAAGCAGTAAGAAAGCTGCTATCGGGAAATTTAGGTATGTTTTGTAACATAGATGATTTAGAAAACTTGTTGTGAAGATTTGTTCGGCTTGGTCGATTATAGTAGCATACGTTACCACCGGGGATCAAGAAGGCAGATCAGGAGCTTTTCTTTTTGTAGATTACAATAATGAATTGGAGAGAACCTAATGCTATACGCTATTCCAGTGATTAGGCAGTTTAATTTTTTATTTTTATGTCTTTCTTCCTAGAGTCTTCCCCCTAATGAGGTGGGGAGGAGAATTCTTCAAATAATCAAGAACAATGACCAATAGTTTAATCTGTTTTGAGGCACTGCAATAACAATGAAATGAAATTACATTAAACATAATCCCTCCCTTCTGATGATGACTTGCGACTTTAAAACCACTTTTCAGATCAAGTTTTACTGTTTGGTCTAAAATCAATTGGTGTGCAGCAGGACTTCACTTGAGGTGTTTGGGAACCTCCATAAAAATCTCACTTTTTTCCAAACTTGTCTTTAATTTTCTTTTTTCAAAATTATGTTAATTTTTTTAACTTTTTAGTTTATCTTGTTTAGACGAATGTAAAAAAATAAAAACAAAAAAATAAAATGAAAAAAAAAAAATCTACAAAAAAAAAAAAAAAAAAATGCAACTAATTTCGTCCTTTTGATTTTTTGGGCTTTTTTCAATTATATATATACATATTTTAACAATTTGTCTAGTCAAGTAGAATCCAAAATTTAAATCCTTTTGAAAAATTTTAAAAAAATAAAAATAAAAAGGGAGATTTGGTGATAGTCCCTTCACTATCTAATTTGTCTTTTAAAAGTACAAGAATTATATAACTACTTTTAAAACCTTCTAATATTTTAAAACTTGTTTCTTTTACTATATTATCTTTATATCTATCAGTTCTTCTATTAAGCCATCTTTACTGTATATTTCAGAGTAAAATTTTACTCTGTATAAAAATAAAATTTTATTCTGTATAAAAGTAAAATTTTACATGTTGAAACTAAAAGTAAAATTTTATTCTGTATAAAAATAAAATTTTACTCTGAAAAACTAGTAAAATGTTAGACTCTACACAAAAGTAAAATTTTACTCTGTATAAAAGTAAAATTTTACTCTGAAAAACGAGTAAACTGTGAGACTCTGAAGCTAAAAGTAAAATTTTACTCTGTATAAAAGTAAATTACCCATTAAAATCAGTTTACTCAGATCACGGTAATGGGTAATTTGGGTTTTATAAAATTTTACTCTGTATAAAAGTAAAATTTTACTTTGAAAATCGAGTAAACTGAGAGACTCTGAAGTTAAAAGTAAAATGTTACTCTGCACAAAAGTAAAAAAGCGAAGGCAGTGTTTGTGGCGGCTGAAGTGTTTGGCAATGACCACTTCTTGACAGTAAAATTTTATTGTCATTCTAACACCAGAGTAAAATTTTACTCTAATTCTCTCAAACAAAAAACAGAACAATAGAACCAGAGTAAAATTTTACTCTCATTATCTGAAACAAAAAACAGAGTAATAGAATCAGAGTAAAATTTTACTTTGGTTCTATCAAATGAAATTAGATCAAAAACAACAAAAATAAATTAAAAAAAAAAATAAACAAAAACAAAACAAATTAATCAACAAATCAACATATCTAATTGAGAAGAAAAATTTCTGAAACTTGATCAACAATCACAAATCTTAATGAAAAGAATACATGTGTTCAACAACACTCACACACACAAATATATATATACATCTTACAGCCGTAGAGAGATCCAAAGACTACGCGAACTCTGTGCTGCGGATTGGGATAGAACTTTCGTCGCAAGTTTAGTTGTCGTTTTCTTCACTGTTTCACCACATCAAACTCCGAACCTTTCACCACATTAGTATCGTAACCGTATTCAAACTCTGGCCTCACCTCCACCGAAGCATTCTTCACGTCGACATCGTCGTACGCAACAGCATAACCTCGAGAAGCCAACGGCGATTGAAGCTGTTGTCAACGAGGTCGTCATCTTCAACGTTGCCTTAGCTGCTGAATTGAAAATCCAGATCTATTGTTGCTTCTGCTCAACTGTGAGATCTAAATCTATTGGTTCCAGATCTAAATCCACCACCACTACCAGGCGTGAAATCTGTGATGTCCGTCGCTGATCTTGGTAGAGCGGATGAGAAGAGAGACGGAGAAGGTGGGAAGATCTAGTTGAGGGGTATAATAGTCTGATAAAATATTTAAATAATAAATTTTGTCATTTATGCAAGACTTTATAATTATGAAGGGGTTTAGAAAGTACAATTTTTTTCTTAATCCTTTTAACAATGAAAGGAAGGTAAAGGAGGTTTATAGTTAAATTTCCCAAATAAAAATCACTAAAGGTGAAAAAAATTAAATAAAAAAGTCCTTAAAAAAACAAATCTCAAATACCTTATGTCGTGCCTGCAAACTTGTTTTCAGAAAAGTCATAAAAACGATAATGTACCAACAATTATATTCTCCACCTTGTATTTCATAAGGATTTTTGAAGGTAGAATTTTAAAAAGGTGGTGTGTAGGTAAAATAATTTCAAAATAATAGAAATACAAGTGATTCATCTATAAATTTATGCAATAAAAACTTGTATTATCATCATTTTGAAATTATTTTTCCTACTTTCCATTTTTTTGAAATTCCCCCAGTTTTCAATATCATTCAACAGGAAGAAATTACCAAAACAAAATCTTCCACTTGAAAAAAAGAAGCATCAACAAAGTTCTTCATTGAAAACACAAGACAGACTAGACTAACCCATATCCCAAAATTGTGCTTCTATATTCAACAGAAAAAACAAAACTTGGTTTCATTAATACAATGAACAGCTCCTCTCAAGCAACAGAGACACTCGAGAAATAGATTTATGTAGATCCTATTCAACTTGCAAATATTTAATGGCAGTCTGAACGTCCTTGTCTCCTCTACCGCTGCAGTTGAGCACAACCTTAGTTCCATTGGAGAGGGTTGGACACAGCTTCTCCAGATATGCAAGAGCATGAAATGTCTCCAGAGCTGGGATCATGTCCTCCAGTCGAGATAATCTCTTAAAAGCTGCATGCAAAAGGCACAAAAACAATGTAATGTAATGGAAATGACAGAGGAATAATGGTGGGGAGAGGAACCCCGACCTTTAATAACAATTAACTACAGATAACTGTGGAGGGTGATTGAGGGAGAATAATTTGTCAAAAATTTATTAACAAAAGTGCATGTGGAATCGGCCCAAAACAAGAACACTAATCACAGTCAACCAGCCCCAAATAATCAATGAGCATCATAAGCAATAATGCAGATCCTAAAAAGAAAAGCTAAATGCAATTTCCATACCTTCCAAGGCCTCTTTGTCCGTGATGCTGTAGTATTCAGCATGTCCTATGTCTTTCAAAATGCTGTGTTCTGGTCCAAATCCAAGGTGGTCCAAATCCAAGGTAGTCCAAACTATTTTTAGTTAGGCAGAAAACATCATGGCTAGGGTTGCCTTGCAAGGCTAACTCCGTGACGTTTCACTCGCGGTGGTGTGGCCATTTGAGGGCACAAGAGTGGCCGTTGGAAGTGCCTCATTGTGGCCTAACATTGGTCCCAAGCAGCCCAAGGCATGCAGGTCACCAACAGCCAGCATTAGCAAGGCCGCAACCCATACAAATAGCGATGCTAGGCGCTAGCGGCAAGATCACCTAACAGACGGCGACCGGCGATGGCGACAAGCGGCGGCGGCGGCCAGCGGCAATAGCGACCCGGCGGCGACAACGGCGGCCGTGCCAATAGCCCATGCCAAGATATACCGGCCAACGGAAAGAAATGAGATGTTGAAGAAACGGCCGGCGGCGGCAAGAAGAAATGAATAACGATGATGACAGATTTTTGGTGCGTTGTTTGGGCATCCAAATGAAGGAGTTTCGAGTTAAAATTTTTACTGGAAAGAGGTCTTGGGGGAAGTGTTTTCCTGACCAAGTTTCATGATTTTTCTCAATTTGTAGAATTTATAAAAAATCATTATGACTCCTCGGACATATTGATGTTTCCTCTTGCCAGAGGGCTAATTGCTTAACAAGCATATATAAGGGGGCAAGGTGTGCTACCTACCTATCCCCCTGCCCAAACTAGGCTTCAAGTAAGCAACCTTGGGGCAACTTAAGGGCGGGCTTTAGGCATCCAGAGGGGTGTCTAAAGTCTGCATGTGGGTTTGGGAACCCCGTGGACGGTGCAATAATGTAGGCACTGCGCGTGCCTCCTGAGGGAGAGGTTTACCACATTGTTTCCATTATGCCACGCAATATAGCATCTTTGGGACTCTTTTTGGACCGAATGGGCTATCGAGGCACCACCAAAGGCCTCGTGTGCCAACTCAAGTGCTGGGTTTGGGTTCAACCTTGCACAAGGGGATCCCGTGGCTTAAGTTAAATGGTTGGAAGGCAACACCGCATATGTGGGCTATTGAATAAAGGCATTAAGTTATGCATTGACTAAGTCCATTGAGGGACTACATTATGCTACAGGCAAGCTATGGATTGAGACATTGCCTTACTCATGCTACACGTTGGTGCAACGCTAAGGTGCGCAATGGCCTTAGGCGGAATCTAACACACGTGTTGGCACGAGGATTACGTCGTGGGTAACAGATTAACCCTCGGTGGCTTGTGAGCTTTGCATGACTGTTTGGCCATCCGATATGCATCAATTGAGGCATGCTTGACCCTATGACACTTTGAGATGTTGTTAAAGACCCAACATGCAATGTTGGCTTGTCGGCTAAGTCGATGGTCTTTGCTAGCACATTGTTGTGCGGCTAGGCACCTCGATGACATGAACCTAAGTTAGGCGAGCACCTTGCTTGAGATAAGCTTGGCGTTGTGAAGTGACTTATGCCATGCTTGGAGCACTTGAGGCGTTAGGCTTACTTGTGGCATCCAGGTGAAGACGGAACTTCCTTGTGAAGTTGTTTTGCTAGACAACGCATTGGGCGCTAATGTTCAAATGGGTGAGATCACTGCCACTCAATTTGTCAACAAGCTTATGGCGGGCTTAAACTTGGTGGAGTTTGAGCGCCACACGGGCGAGAAATTGATTTGTTGCGCCTCTAAAGGAGTCGGCTCATGAAATTAGGCCAATGACAAAAGGATCAATAAGATTTCTTTACCCCGCACTAATGGAATGGGGCTCAACTATTTGCCCATCTTCATCTTGCAATAAGTAGTTCATAGCTCCATGCAGCACCCCAACCTCCCCTTTTGTCAAGGTAGCAGTGTGCTTGTCACTATCCAATCCAAAACCTGTAGCTTCCACACCTATCAACCTAACGTCTTCGTCATCAACAAATTCATGAAAGAGTCCGATGGCATTTGAAGCTCCACCAACACATGCAAAAAGAATGTTTGGTTTCCCACCCAATTTTTCCAATGCTTGTTTCCTAGTCTCTTTATCAATCACCGCATGAAACTCTCGTACCATCATGGGGTATGGACGTGGCCCGGCAACAGATCCCAAGATGTAATAGGTTGATTCCACATTAGTCACCCAGTCCCATATAGCTTCTGATGTAGCATCCTTCGGTGTGGTTGCTCCAGAATGAACTGCCTTAACCTACTATAATGAAAAAAATTGGAACTTTTTGTCTAAAGAAGCATACTCATAAAAACAACTGCATTATGGATTACATTAGGGTAAAATTGATTCAAACAAATATGCAAGCCACTTGAATGGCAATGAGAGAACTAAAAAAAGTAGTTTAGCAGAATTGACAATGGAATCTAAATAAAAGAATGGTAACTTGGCAAATGAAGACAAGACATCTCATGCATTAGCAAACGTAAGGATAGTTCAGCACAATTCAGGTCATACATAATGCTATGGTTAACAACAAAATATAACCATCAATTGATAAAATAAAAATTTTATAGAAGAAAAAAAAACAAAGGAAGAACAAGTTTAAATTTTGAAATAAAATGTCATAGAATCAGAACTGCTAAATGGACTTCAACATTGTAGTTGAAGATTGAGACCATTTTGCAAATGAGACAATTTTGCAAAGGAGACAACCATTGCTCAGTAGAAATAAATAATAAAAACCATTTTCCATTTTAATCTTTGTAAGTCACAAATTTATTGCTGCGTTTTGCAAAGTGTATGCCATTCTAAACCAAAAAACCCGGGCTAAAAAATGCTCAGTTATTGAGAATGTTCGACTAGCATGGATTAATAAAGCTTGAATGCACTAACCAGGGGAAGCTAGATTTTTTAGTTTATTTATTTATTTATATTTTTTTTAATAAGGAGCCAGGGGCAACTAGATAACGCAAGATAATGAGAAGAACAAAGATCTCGAAGGAATCCATGTTATGACAGCAGAAGTAATAGAGAGATTGGACTGTCTTTTCCAACAAGCAACATACAGTTCGAAATAACAAAAACTAGCATTTACAGGAATCACCAATCAAGTAGCGATTACGAATTATGGCTACAAAAATTCAAATTCCATTGCCACCCAGCAACTAAAAGATGCAAGTATGACATGCCTCAGCCCTAAGAAGCCGCATTCTGGAGACATTTAACGATTGCCTTTCCATATCTTGAGCACTCATATAAATAATACACTCTAAACCAAATTGGGCACATAAAGTAGCAGTGGCAACTCCATGGAAATGTTAATGTAACACGTTACATTAGTGTGCTCTGTGGTCGATGTTAATGAAACATGTTACATAAACCCAACAGCAGCAATACCAAATGGAAATGTTAAAACTTGCCTTCCACATTAATACCCAAACATCAGGTTACAGAATCCCTCCAAATCTGCCCACAATGGGTAAAAATGTAAACTCCATCTATATCCTACCAATTTAAAATATGAGCAGTGCTATTTACACCTACCCTTTTTTTTTTTTAGTCCCCCATCTCGGGTGTCTCTATTTACCCACCATCTTTTATCTCAATGCACACCACTACTCAAGACACACATATAGTAATTTAATAAATAATAAATTTGCTTAATACACACCATAATGTTCTATTTTTACCCTTAGTCACACAACCCCACCACCACCACCACCACCACCGGTAACCCAACGGCGACTGTGTAGTCCCTCTCTCTTCCCCTCTCTTCTTCGTCACCGGTACCGCCACTCACCGGTCCCCTCTTTTCTCCCTCACTGGCACTGTCTCTTCCCCTAGAACAAACCTTGGTCACTATAGCGATACCCCATAGATTGAATGACTAAAATTGGAAGCATTATAGTAATAATTAACAATCAAACCCTTCAAAAATCCGTAATACAGAGGAGAAACCTCCAAATCATCTTCCACAACAAAGGCAAACTCGTCATCCGAACTCGGCTACCACAACTCCAACCACAGCGCTTGCAACCCTACATTTCCAATCCAGTAAAGCACCAATTTTTCACCGAATTCCCAAACAAACCCATCAACAAAATCCAGAAGTCGACGTGATTCACTCAGTTTTGCATCAAAATTATCAGTTAAATTGTTCGTGATTTTGAAGTGGTCAATGAAGATGTGAAGATTGACCCTGTCATTGTGGTAATGGGCATCGGAGAGAGATCCAAGGCAGCGAGAGAGAGAAAGAGGTAATGCGATCAAAGGCGAGGACTTTGATGGTGAGAATGAAATTGGTATTGGTGTGATTAAGTAAAATGGGAGTGGTACAGTGGTTTTGGTTGAAGAAGGAGGTGGTTTGGAAAGACTGAAAATTGAGGTAGTGAGAAGTTGTAGAGAGAGAAGAGGAAGAGAGATGAGAGAGAGATGGAGGGGTTGCGGTGGTGGTGGTGACCACGGCTGCTAGGATTTCATGAAAGATGATGAGGGTAATTTAGATATTTGATTGAGGGATATAATTGTACCTATATTTTTTTTAGAAAATGGCATGTGTGAAAGTTGGTGCATAAATAGAGCCACTCGAATACAGATCTTCGGTAGCATTTTTCTGTCGCCCTTACCGAAATGGCGTCGTTTTGGTCAAAACGACGTCGTTTTGCTTATTACTTTTTTTTTTTAATTTTTTCCCAAAATTTGAAATTCCCGCTTTTTTGACCTTAGCTCTATGTTTTGTTTTGTTTAGCCCTAAGACACAGACGGCAGATGAAGAGAGAGAGAGAGCTGAGCTGAGAGATGAGAGACATGGTGGAGGGGCGCGACGGCGAGGGCGAATGAAGGAAGGTGGAGGGGCGCGACGGTGAAGGACGAAGGATGGCGGAGGGAGGAGACTACCATTGTGAAGGACGAAGGATGGCGGAGGGAGGAGACTGCCATGGCGAAGGATGGAGCATGGCGGAAGGAGGAGACTGCCATGGCGAAGGAAGAAGCATGGCGGAGGGACTGCAAGCGAAGGCGAGGCGAGATTGCGGCCCTGAGGAGGTAAAATAAGTGAATATCTGTAGCTGATATTTTTCAGATTATTGTAGCTGATATATACATATATATATATATATATATTTGAATATCTGTCTGAAATTTTGTATAAATGTTTCTAGAAGTCAAAAAAGATTATAGAAAATATAAATTCTGGGTTTTTCAAATTATTTCAATTCTGTTAATTTTTTCAGTTAATTTTTTGACCCAGTGATGGAATTATTCCACTACAGAACATTACAAAAATGTTAAGAGAATTCTGTTAATTGAAAAAAATTTTGACCCAGAATTTTGAAAATTAACAGAATTCTGTCAACTGATATGTGTTTAAAAAAAATTTCAATTAATTCTGTAAATTGTTCAAAAATGAAGAACATAACAACTACCAATTGATTTAATATTTGTGTTATGTGTTTGTATGACTTGGGCAAAAGGTATATTCCACTACCAAACATTACAAAAGAATGGAATTGGTGTTATCTGGAATTCCAAACCCCCTCTCTCTCCCTCTATGTGTCCCAGGAATTCCAGATAACACAAATATTCCAGGAATTCCAGATAAAACAAATATGACTTGTGCTTCATCTTGCTGAATTGGTCTTGGAAGTGTTTTTTGAATCATCTTGTTGAATATTTCACCACTAAAAATTTATGTAATCTTTTGAATATTTGACTACAAACATTACAAAAGATAACTGTACGGGAAAAAAATAAACCTTCTCGTATAATCCTGTTGATCAAGTCTGCGTTCCTCTGAACGACGTCGCTTTATCACCTGAAAACACAAACGTGAGCTAGCCGGCGGGTGGGTGCCGAAAACCTCTCCGATGCCTATGTCAAAAAGATTATCAAATAGGCAAAAGCTCTGTATATTCAGGAAGCCAAAATTGCATTACCTCTCCAAAGGTGATATTGGTGAGCTTATATAGGTTTCGCGTGGCACAATCCTGGTAGGACTCTTACTCCTCCATGTAGAGTCCTCCTAGGATTCACATTCCTGATGGATAATGCTTATCCTTCAACACCCCCCTCACTGCTTAAACCAAGTGAGATGGTTCTTCTATGGCCGGACTTCAATGAGACTGAAGTAGTTGTTAGTTCGGCCCTAATCTTAATCTCCTTTACCTCGGCTTTCCTATGCTAAGACCGAGCTATCCATAAGAGTGGAGCCGAGCTACTACCTGAGAGTACCTAGTACTCTTCGGTTTCCACATGTTATAACCGAACTAATTGCCGAAGACCGAATCGCCCAAAAATACACTACCCAACCGAAGTACAAACAAAATCTTACTTCGGCTGGACTAATCACAACAGCCATGACCGGACTAACTATTAAGTCTCTTCATCGGACCGGAGTAACGTATATCTGACATGTCAGCGACTCGCCCAATTTAAGTATAAATTCCCCTCTCAATTGCCCCTTAATTCCATCTGCGAAGCATGATTTGGGATTACCTGTCTATCGGCCGAGCTACAGTTTTAATCACCCCAGCCGAGTTAAAACTTTAAGCCTCTCCAGCCAAGCTAAAACTTTAAGCCTCTCTAGCCGAGCCAAAACCCATTTAACTTACCCGGCCGAGCTTAAAAACCATTTAGCTTATCCAGCCGAGCTAAACTTGGGCCGTACTGTGCACGTCCGGTCAAAGTGTCTCTTCGATAAGAATGGCAAACGCTTCTTCTAGGGACACGTGGCAGCCTCTAATTGGCTCCTTACAGCTGCCGCGCCGCCCTCGTACTCCGAAAAAATTAAACAGTTCTCGCCCTTTTGGCCCTTTTCACCAAAAGAACCCATTTTTGAATCATGCCATACTCTGTTTATCTCCTTGTGCACTCTCTCTCTGTGTTTTTGCTCTCCCAATTCCTTCCAACTTCTGAGCTCGTGTTCTTACTGTTGCTGCCGCTCCCTTCTCCAATTCTTCCTCTTTACCAGGTAAGCATGTGAATTTCTTCTTGTTTTCCCTTCATTTTCTGCTTTCGTTTCAATCTTGTGTATATTATGTTCGAAAGAGTCTTCTTTGCTATTAGTTCTGTATTGTTTCTGGAAAGAATTTTCCTGTAGAACGCTAGAACTTCATGAATCTTCAAGTAATAACCATTAGAACACCTATTTGATCCAGGAAACACATCCAACTAAACTAGGAATTCGTTTCCACTATACATAGATCCAGGCAGACTAAAACCGAACTAGAACTTGTACCCTTCACAGTAATTTTAATAGGCCACCAATTGATTCACACTAGCCGAAATGAAATACACTTGTACTAGAAATTCTGGCCCTCAACCGAGCTAAGCCTTGTGGGGCTAAGCCAACTTTCTCAGTTCCTAAACCGAACTGGGAAAGCTGCCCCTCAATGCCCAGCCGGAGTACAAACCCATAGGTAGAACCGAGATAACCTGACGTCTTGACGGGCTGAGATAAGAGGCACTTCGCTGAAACTGAGATAGATCCTTGTAGCACCCTGTGTAGCCGAAATAGGACTTGTCTTTTCTCCCTCTGTTTTTTGTAGCACGGTCAATGATCTGTGCTTAACACCTTGTTTTTCCACTTTGCAGACTTAGGTTGCCCAGACACGTCTGCGCGCTAAACCGAGCTTCTGAGAACATCCTTTCGGCCGAAATAAATTATTTATAACTTATAGAATAAATGGGGAAATACAGATTTTTGGTAGAAACCCCTGGAGGTCTAGCCGAATTCCGGAAAGACTACGTCATACCAACCGATGTAAACCTCACCCTGGCCGAGCAAGGTGTAGACCCCTGGGGTAAGGAAGGCTTCGTCCCCTTCACCCTCCAATCAATAATTGAGACCGGACTTAGATTCCCAGTCCAGCCATTGCTCTGTGAATTCCTTAGACAGACCAGACTCTGCCCTACCCAGCTTTCCACTAATACATACCGCATAATAATGGGAATAGCCGCACTGAACCACCAAAACGGTCTCAACCTCGGTCTAGCCGAGCTATTCCATCAATACTCAATAGGATCCAAAAACGAAGGCTGGTGCTATTACTTAAGGGTACGCCGTGGCCGAGAAAAAATCATAAAACATACACTGGATAAAGATGTCAACGATGATGACTTCTTTTGGGTGTCTGGGAATTTTGAGGACTTCCAAGCCCAAATCCTAGGCCGAAGAATAAATTGGAAAAAAGGGGAGGGAGCCCGGTATACAGACTTCGGTTTCCATTCCTCCTTTTCTTTTAATTTGATTCTCATACTGAACCGGACTAACACTTGTCTTCTTTTGCAGATAAGGCTCATCTCATCTCCAACTACAACTATCTCAACCTTGCAGTACTCCGTGCTGCACTCAAGGTTAAAGAAAGGAGTTGGGCAAAACTTCTTGGTTTCGAGCCGACCTACCGTTACACCGGTCGCCGAAAAGCGAGGGTGACCGAATTTCTTCTCGAGGAAGCACCGGAACCGGACCCCACCTTGCCCGAGATAAACTTAGTGCCACTCACAGCCGAACAAGAAATGGCGAAGAAAAACAGATTGAAGGCCTTGCTCACCACCACAACCAGGGCCGAAGTGCCTCAAACCGGCCAAACAACTGAGGTCGTGGTGGCTCTCCCAACTCAACAGCCGTCGTCGTCTCGCTGAAGCAAGCGTGCTCGGACTAGCCAAACCGAGCCACGCCTTGTTGATGAGGATGAGTTCATACTGCCACCAAGCCCCCCACCAAGCACTCGACCGAGCCCCCAGTCGGAGCAATCAGACCAGGCTCATACCAACAAATGGGCTCCACCCTTCGTCTTCAACAACCGAGATATCCAAGAAAGCGACTCGGTCGTTGCTGAGAAGGATCACTTACTGGCCTTCAACCTGGCCAGGGGTGTTTGCCTTCCCAAAGACATGGAGCACCACAGCAAGCAACTCAACACCGAGCTGAAGTCCCTTCGGTCAGCTACGAAGTCCATGGTATTGGTAAGCAGCACTGTCCTCTTTTGATCTGTTGAATTTTTCCAACTCTCAGCACGGCTAAGAAGGAACTTACTATACTTTTGCAGGCCATTCAGAAAAACACAATAGCTCATAGGCAAGTAATGGAGCTCCGCAAAACAACAAGGCAAGCAATGAGGGAAGCCGAAACCAGGACTGCCGAGCTAACACTGTCTAAGCAGAGGTCGGCCGAACTGGAGGCCGAGGTAGCACGTCTGACCGGACTGGTTGCCTCGGCTGACAGTGATAAACTGCGCGCCGTGACCGAGGTGAAAGACCAGTACTTGTGGGAGATGGTGCAACTTGAAACCAAAAAGGACGCCGAAATAGCAGAGCTGAAGAAGAAGGTTGAAGACGCATCCAAAGAAGGTTTCAAAGAAGCCGAAGCTGGCTATACCCAACAGTGTGAAGCAGCTAAAGATTTATTCTTCAAGTGTGGCTGGAGAAGTGTAGTGGAGAAGCTCGGTTGTGGACCTGAAACCGAGGCCTACAACGCTCCCGAGTACTTCATTCCGGCCTCACTGAAAGATTATGCTGACGACCTCCAAAACCAATTTCTTGGTTCATCTGATGATGACGATGAAGAGGAGGCAACTGAGACTCCGGTTGTTCAGGAGCAAGCTGATGAGCAATCAGTTCGGTTGGAGCAGACGGTTGAGGACTTAACTTCCGGATTCGTGCTTCTAATGCAGACCGAACTCCAGACCGACACTGCTATAATCTTCGACTCCGGAGCTCGGGTTGCCATTGGTGCCGATTTGGATGCCGAGATAGAAGATCTTTTTTGACTGAACTTGTAACTGGGCTACGGCCCCTCTACTTGTACTTGCCTTTGATTTCAATGAAAAGATCTTCAACTCTTATCCCGGTTCTGTATTTGTAAACGTGCATTTGTAATGAATTTTCAATATCTGCTATTATTCAACTATTGTTTCGGTTTGAATGCTTGCTTTCTGCCGATATACCATAATCCGGTTTAAGCTGTCCAACTTACTAGCCAACCACTCTTCAGCTGATATAGCTTACTTCGGCTGAAGAGTACAAAGTGTTGGTTTAATCCGATAACCACTCTTCACCGACATACTTACTTGGGCTGAAGAGTACAAAGTGTTGGTTTAATCCAGCCAACCACTCTTCAGCCGATATAGCTTACTTCGGCTGAAGAGTACAAAGTGTTGGTTTAATCCAGCCAACCACTCTTCAGCCGATACAGCTTACTTCGGTTGACGAGTACAAAGTGTTGGTTTAATCCTGCCAACCACTCTTTAGCCGATATAGCTTACTTCGGCTGAAGAGTACAAAGTGTTGGTTTAATCCAGCCAACCACTCTTCAGCCGATATAGCTTACTTCGGCTGACGAGTACAAAGTGTTGGTTTAATCCAGCCAACCACTCTTCAGCCGATATAGCTTACTTCGGCTGAAGAGTACAAAGTGTTGGTTTAATCCAGCCAACCACTCTTCAGCCGATACAGCTTACTTCGGCTGAAGAGTACAAAGTGTTGGTTTAATCTAGCCAACCACTCTTCAGCCGATATAGCTTACTTCGGCTGAAGAGTACAAAGTGTTGGTTTAATCCAGCCAACCACTCTTCAGTCGATATAGCTTACTTCGGCTGAAGAGTACAAAGTGTTGGTTTAATCCAGCCAACCACTCTTCAGCCGATATAGCTTACTTCGGCCGAAGAGTACAAAGTGTTGGTTTAATCCAGCCATCCTCTAAGTTGGTTTTTCCAGCCAACTTAGAATAGAGTGTTTGGTTTTTTCGACCAAATGTCCTGCAGCCTGGATCCTTATTCTGGGTTTAGGAAGGGTGTTGGTTTAATCCAGCCAACCTCTAAGTTGGTTTTTCCAGCCAATTTAGAATAAAGTGTTTGGTTTTTTCGACCAAACGTCCTGCAGCCTGGATCCTTATCCTGGGCTTAGGAAGGGTGTTGGTTTAATCCAGCCAACTTCTAAGTTGGTTTTTCCAGCCAATTTAGAATAAAGTGTTTGGTTTTTCCGTCCAAACGTCCTGCAGCCTGGATCCTTATCCTGGGCTTAGGAAGAGTTATAGTTGGTTTAATCCGGCCAACTATGTTTACAATGCTACTAACTTACTAAGGCTACTTTCTACGGAAAACAAATATACTGAAAAAGAATAGACTTGTTTTATTGAAAAAGTAAAAAATTACACATACTTAAAAAGGAAAAAGCTAAAAGTAAAATAACTTAAGATTGGCAGTGTTCCATGGCCTAGGAATTGCTTTGCCGTCCTCATCCTCCAAGTGGTATGCCCCTTTGCCTGCTAATCCGACCACTTTGTAAGGACCTTCCCAGTTAGGCCCTAACTTGCCATCTCCTGGGACCAATGTGTTGCCCATAACTTTGCGAAGTACCCAATCGCCGATCTTGAATTGCCTTGGGTGCACCGTTTTGTTATACTTCCTAGATAGTTCTTGTTGGTAGGAGGCGATGTGAACCAATGCTCTGTCTCTTCTTTCTTCCGCAAGGTCAAGTTCCAATGCTATGGCTTCACCATTTAAGTCTGGATCAAAATTTTCGCTCCGAATTGTGGGGAGTCCGACTTCTAATGGGATGACTGCTTCCATGCCATAGGCTAAGGAGAATGGAGTTTCTCCTGTTGACCGCCGTGGTGTGGTGCGATAAGCCCATAAAACATGAGGGAGCTCTTCTGCCCACTTGCCTTTGGCTTTCTCCAACCTTTTCTTCAATCCGTCCAAAACTACCTTGTTTGACGCCTCGGCTTGACCGTTTGCTTGGGGATACGCCGGTGTAGAATTGTAGAATTCTATCTTGTATTCTTCGCAAAAGCCTCTGAAAATTCTGCCGTCAAACTGAGTGCCGTTGTCTGAAATCAGTGCTTTTGGTATGCCAAAGCGAGTAATGATGTTCTGCCAAACAAACTTCTTCACATCTTTTTCCTTGATTGACGCCAAGGCTTCTGCTTCCACCCACTTTGTGAAGTAGTCTGTTGCCGCAAGAAAGAACTTCCTGTTGCCTGGTGCTGTTGGAAGTGGACCTACTATGTCTAAGCCCCACATTGCGAAAGGCCACGGGCTAGTTAATGGTAGTAGTTCTCTGGCAGGTTGGTGTATTTGGTGCGCAAACTTCTGACACTTTTCGCATTTTTTGACATACTTCTCTGAATCTGCTTGCATGTATGGCCACCAGTATCCTTGTGAAATAGCTCGGTATGCCAATGATCTTCCTCCTTGATGGCTGCCACATACCCCCTCATGTATTTCGAACAGGAACGCTTCCACCTTGCTGGGGTGAACACACTTTAAGTAAGGTCCTGAGAACGACTTCTTGTATAATGCCAAGGATGGAGAGAGCCAAAATCGCTGCGACTTTGCTCTTATTCTGTTGGCTTCTTTCTTCTCTTCTGGGAGGGTGCCGTCCTTTAGGAATAGTATGATGGGATCCATCCAAGAAGGACCTAACTCTGCACAACATACCTCTTCAGCTTCTGGGTCTTCAATGCTTGGTCTAGGCAGATAGTCGATTAATAGTGGGTGAGGAACGGAGGTGTCTGCCATTGAGAAGAAGCCTGCGAGTTCGTCTGCTCTGCTGTTTTCCTCTCTGCCGATCTGTTCTATCCTCACTACTTCGAACTTCTTTATCTCTGTTCTGACCAAGTCTTGGTACTTGGCCATCCTATCATCCTTTGCCTCATAGTCGCCAGATATTTGGTTTACCACCAGCTGCGAGTCGCTGTAAACCATTAGTTCGGTGGCCTTCATGTAGAATGCCGACTTGAGACCTGCTAGAAGCGCTTCATACTCTGCTTCATTATTTGATGCTGGGAAGCCCAGGTTGATTGCCTGCTCCACTACTAGGCCGTCTGGAGAGATGAGGACTATGCCAAGTCCTGCTCCATGCCTATTGGATGCTCCATCCACGAAGAGCTTCCACATCTCTCCAACGAACAACTTCCAGCAGGTGGAGGGATCGGATGATGTCTTGGGATCTTCCACGTTGCTGGTGGCTTCTTCAGAGTCGATGCTTGCTGTCTGCCCCTTGTTCTCTGTTTGCACCAAGTCTTTGTTTGTCGGTGAGTCCTGACTTGGTGTAGCATGGTTCACTTCTTCCTCCCTTTCTTTACTCTGGTCCGCCTTGGGGCCTGACTGAGTAACCAGTACTAGGGGTTGCGTTATTCCGACGTCAACTTCCATCCCTAGTTCGGCTGTTTCAGTCAGGTCGACTGGGCAGATGTGATGACTTCCAGGGGTGAACTCTGCGACAAAATCTGCTAGTGCTTGAGCCTTTATTGCGGTTCTGGGTTGGAACTTGATGTCGTACTGTCCCAATTCTACTGCCCACTTCAGAATTCGCCCAGAAAAGTTCGCCCTTTCAAATAAAGCCTTGAGTGGGAAGGCTGTGAGAACAACTATGGTGTGGGCGTGAAAGTAATGCGACAATTTCCTTGAAGCCATCATCAAGGCCAATGCCAGTTTCTCCAGTGGCAAGTACCTTGTTTCGGCGCCCAGTAACGTCTTGCTGACATAGTAGATGGGCAAGTGTTGGATTCCTTCTGCGCGGACCAACACTGCACTAATTGCATGCTGCGATACTACCAAGTATAAGAAGAGTTCTTCTTCGGGGATTGGTGTTACAAGTAATGGTGGAGAAGACATGTATTCTTTTAGGCTTTCCAGGGCGCGGTCGCACTCTTCGTCCCATTCAAACTTAGCCTTCAGTGCATGAAAAAATGGTCGTAGCCTGTCTGATGACCGGCTTATGAATCGATTGAGTGCAGCCGCCATGCCAGTGAGATGCTGTACTTCCTTTACTGAGTTCGGCCTCTCCAAATCTTGAATGGCCTTGATCTGAGAAGGGTCTGCCTCTATACCTCGGTTGGTTACCAAGAAGCCTAGGAATTTGCCAGATCCCACTCCGAACGCACATTTCGATGCGTTGAGGCGTAACTTATGCTTCTTCAGGATCTCGAACATCTCACCTAGGTCCTTGAGATGGTCATTCTCATCTTTGCTTTTGACCACCATATCGTCGATGTAAGCCTCCATTGTTCTGCCTAACAATGGCTCGAACATCTTGGTAACCATTCTCTAGAACGTCGCCCCTGCATTCTTTAGGCCAAAGGGCATGACTTTGTAGCAGTAGAGTCCCCTTGGAGTGGTGAAGGATGTGACCTCTTGGTCTGGTTCATGCATGGCGATTTGGTGGTAGCCTCTGTATGCGTCCAGAAAGCTAAGTCGGTTGTGTCCTGCCGTTAAGTCCACCAATTGATCTATCCGCGGCAAGGGGAAGCTATCTTTTGGGTACGCCTTATTGACCATTTTATAGTCGACGCAGACACGCCACTTGCCATTCTTCTTTGGCACTACAACGGTGTTGGAGATCCATCTTGGGTAGTGCACCTCTCTGATTGCCCCTGCTTCCAGCAGGTTTCCTACTTCTTCCGCTACTATTTCGGCGTGGTGGAGTGCCGATTTGCGGGTGCGTTGAATGATCGGTCTGGCGGAAGGGTGGACATTGAGTTGGTGGCAGATGAAGTTGGGATCGTTGCTTGGCATGTCGTATGGGGTCCAGGCGAACACTTCGATGTTGAAGGTCAGGAATTCCAAGACTTCCAATCTCTCAGTGCTGGACAACGACGAGCCAAGTAAGAAGAACTTATCCGGGTTCTTCTCATCTATCCTGACTTCCACCAAGTCCTCCACTGCTTTCTGACTAGCCGCTTTGCCATCATCCGCGAATAGTTCATTACTCTCTGGTTCTTTCACCGAATGAACATATCCTTTGGCAGCGTGGCTACCGTTCACTGTTACAAAGCACTGCTTTGACATAATTTGATCCCCATAAACTTCTTCTATTACTCCGGTGTCGTTGGGAAACCGCATCACCTGGTGGTAGGAGGACGCCACCGAGCGCATGGCGTGCAGCCATGTTCTGCCCAAGATAATGTTGTAAGTGGAGGGGACCTTCAACACCCAGAACTCCACTTGTTTTGTCACACTTCCTGCCTTGACTGGGAGAATAATTTTGCCGACGGGCCATTCTGGCATGGAATTGAATCCGATGAGGGGAGATACTGCAGGGGCCAAGTCTTTATCTTGCAACTTGAGTTGCTTGAAAGTTTCATAGTACATGATTTCACACGAACTTCCTTGATCAATCAGAATCCGCTTAACGTCAAAATCCTTGACTCGGAGAGTGACGACCAAGGCATCGTTGTGAGGGCAATAGATCCTGGCCAAGTCTTTATCCGAAAAAGACATGACATTTGTGGCCTCTGTCTTCCCCTTCTTAACAACTGGTTGGGCACTTAGCACCTCCCTTAAGTGCTCAGCCTTTTTGATTGAACCTCTAAGCTCGCATACACGCTCAGGTTCAAAGACTCCATGTATTACGTTGATGACGCCTTGGGGCGGGGCGTCGATCGGCATCCCATTGGGGTTGTTGTGGTCCTGGGGGGCTGGCTGCGCCCCTCCCTCTATGTATTTGTCCAGGTGGCCTGCTGCCACCAATTCTTCCAGATGCTGCCTCAACGGCGTGCAATTCTCAGTGCGGTGCCCCTTTTCTTTGTGGAAGGTGCATCTGGATCTGTCATCATAGTCCTTTTGGGCCTCGCCTAGCTTGGCTGGCCACTTGACGAAAGGCTCGTCTCGAATCTCACTAAGTATACAGTAGATCGGTTTCTTGAATACCGTGGTTATGGCGGTGCGGACTCTTAACCATCTCTTGTCCTGGTCCTCGCCATTGTCTCGCCTGCCTCATCCATTTCGATTTTGGCGGTCTACCTCATTGACCTTTGCTGAGGTCTACTTCTCTGGTGTTGTGGTCGCGCCATTTTTTGCTTTGGCACGAGCGCTATCCTCTTCCACCCTGATGTGCTAATGCACTCTCTCCATCAGGGCCTCCATGGGGAGGGGTGGCGTCATGGTGATAGAGTCCCTCAGTCTGTTCCCGACTGGAAGGCCTCTTTTGTATTGCGCAATGGCGAGGTTAGTTGGGCAGTCCCCAATCTGGTTGAATGTCTCCCAGTAGTGACTGTTGTATGACCTCAGGGTCTCTTTGTCGCCCATGTCGATGGAGAGTAACTGGTCGATCTCTACCGGGGTTTTTGTGTTTGTTCTGAACCGCGTATAAACGCCGCTAATTGTGCCTGTGGAGGCTATGCTGCCCTCTGGAAGCTTCTCAAACCAAGTCAAGCCTAGGTCGCCAAGGCTTGAAGGGAATAGGATACACATCAAGGCCTCGTTCTGCCGGTAAACAGCCATAACCTGGCGAAAGTGGCTCAAGTGTGAGTAGGGGTCCGTCTTCCCCTCATACGTTGTGAATTTGGGTTGTAGGAAGCCTGACGGAAGGGGCGTGTTCTCTATTGCTAGGACGAATGGTGAGGTCTGCAGCCTCGCCAACGCCTTGTCTGTTGGTTCGTATGCCGGACGCGGTATTGGCATTCCAACCTCGACGCTTCCATGCGTCCGAGGAGCCAACCGCTGTAAGGCAGAAACCCTGTGTGGATCGCGCGCCCTGGCGTCCTCCTTCCATCGTGCCTTCTCTTCGAGCACGGATCGTAGATCGGATGATCTGGGCAACTCCGTCTGTCTAGACCTTGTCTGGTGTGTATGTGAGGGCCAATATGTGCTTCCCTCAGTGTATGACCTCTCAGTTCTCGTCCTCTCAGACCTGGAGTGACGAGTCTTGGAAGATCGGGATTGACGCTCGCTGTCACGAGGCTTCTGTTTTCTGCTTGAGAGGGTGTAGAATTCCTACTACGACCTTCTGAGTGGCGAGGGGGCGTCTTGTTATTGCGCCCCTCTCCTGTCGCCACTTCTTTTCCTTTTACCTGGCGCTTTAGAGACTCCATGTCCGCCGCCATCTTACGAATCAATTCGTCTTGTTGTCTGACGCGATCCTCCAAAGCTTGTGGATCAATCCTGCGCCTTTGTCTTTCTGGGCTTTGCGAACGAGAGGGGTGAGGGCTGTTATTCCGCCTTCGTCCCCTCACATCTCTCTTGGAATTCTGCCTTTGTGGCTGCAGGTTTGCCATGGAAGCGACCAAGAGTAGGCCTTCCCGCCTTGCACCCCCATCTGGGGTCTGTCCGTCGATGGCTGATTGGGGTAACTCTTCATTGTTCGCCATTGGTGTTTGAGAGAAAAAGCTTGATCAAGAGGTCGTTCTTGTCTGAGTTCCCACAAACGGCGCCAATTGTACAGGAAAGAAATAAACCTTCTCGTATAATCCTGTTGATCAAGTCTGCGTTCCTCTGAACGACGTCGCTTTATCACCTGAAAACACAAACGTGAGCTAGCCGGTGGGTGGGTGCCGGAAACCTCTCCGATGCCTAAGTCAGAAAGATTATCAAATAGGCAAAAGCTCTGTATATTCAGGAAGCCAAAATTGCATTACCTCTCCAAAGGTGATATTGGTGAGCTTATATAGGTTTCGCGTGGCACAATCCTGGTAGGACTCTTACTCCTCCATGTAGAGTCCTCCTAGGATTCACATTCCTGATGGATAATGCTTATCCTTCAACACCCCCCTCACTGCTTAAACCAAGTGAGATGGTTCTTCTATGGCCGGACTTCAATGAGACCGAAGTAGTTGTTAGTTCGGCCCTAATCTTAATCTCCCTTACCTCGGCTTTCCCATGCTAAGACCGAGCTATCCATAAGAGTGGAGCCGAGCTACTACCTGAGAGTACCTAGTACTCTTCGGTTTCCACATGTTATAACCGAACTAATTGCCGAAGACCGAATCGCCCAAAAATACACTACCCAACCGAAGTACAAACAAAATCTTACTTCGGCTGGACTAATCACAATAGCCATGACCGGACTAACTATTAAGTCTCTTCATCGGACCGGAGTAACGTATACGGCCCGTAATCGCAGCTCGGCCCAATTTAAGTATAAATTCCCCTCTCAATAACAATCATAAAAAAAATAGGTAATAAGATAAATGGGTAACCCTGGTTAGGCATGACAGAACCAATCTCCACGGAATAAAAAAAGAGAAAAAGAAAAGTAAAACAAAGCTGAAGCATATATATATATATAATTATTCATATCATTCATCAGTCCCACTGGTATATTGTATGTATAGGAAAATGTTATATAAATTACTCAGTAGTATTTGTAGGCACACTTCTAAAAAATCCTATCCATCAATTTTTGGGAATTAGCTTATTTTATTATTTGTATGGTAATCAATTGTAGATAATGGAAGAAAATAATGTTGTTGATGAGTTGGGTAGTTGTGGTTGGAAGCCAAAATTGGGCATGCCATTTGACTCTGAACAAGTTGCGTATGACTTTTACAATAACTATGGTGGAAAAGTGGGCTTTAGTATTGGGAAGTCGTATGCACACAAGAACAAACAAACCAAGGAAATAACTTCGCGGATTTTTGTATGTTATAAAGAGGGAACTCGGGGTATTGACAAGCGAGATCCACTAGTAAAATTTTCGAGACAAGAGGTGCGATGTAGTTGTGGTGCCCGATTGACTATAAAGTTAGATAGAAATTTACGGAAATATGTTGTAATTGATTTTGTTGAACATCATAATCATGACCTTGTGCGTCAAGAGTGTGTTCATATGTTGCCATCCCAAAGAAAAATATCTACCACCCAAGCAATTAAAGTAGAACTGGCTTTACAATCTGGAATTCCTCTTAGGTTTGCTTATGAGCTATTGGGTAGGGAATGTGGTGGAAGAGCATCACTTGGCTTCACCAAATTGAACCAAAAAAATTATTTAAGATCGAAGAGACAAAAGGATTTGGAATATGGAGAAGCGAGTAGTGTATTGCAATACTTTCGTAAGAAAACTGTGGAAAATCCATCCTTTTATTATGCAGTCCAATTAGATTGTGAAGAGCAGATAACTAATATATTTTGAGCCGATGCTCAAATGATAATGGACTATGCTCAATTTGGTGATGTAGTGACCTTTGACACTACTTACAAAATAAATAACGAGCATAGACCTTTTGGAACCTTTGTTGGATTTAATCATCATCGAGAAACGGTTATATTCGGTGCAGCGTTGATGTATGATGAGACTGCCGAATCATTCACATGGTTGTTTCAGATTTTTTTGGAGGCAATGTCAAACAAAGCTCCAAAAACTATTTTCACAAATCAAGATGCTGCGATGGCTAAGGCCATTCCAATTGTCATGCCTAATACAAACCACCGACTTTGCACATGGCATTTGATGCAAAACGCTGTGAAGCATGTAAGTTGTCTTTTTGGAGATGTGGGGGTGAAGGGTGTGTTTGCAAAATTTATGCATGAAATTGATGATGACGAAGAATTTAGAATACGATGGGACCAAATGCTTGATAGGTATGATGCACACAACAATCGTTGGTTAAAGCAAACTTTTGGTGTAAAGGACAAATGGGGATGGCCATATGTTATGAATTCTTGGGCAGCTGGAATGAGTACTACTCAACTAAGTGAATCATTCAATGCATGTTTGAAGGATTATCTCAATTGTGATCATAACTTGATGGAATTTTTCATGCACTTTGAGAGAGTGCTCTATGACAAGAGGTATAAAGAATTGGAAGCCGAATATAATTTTTCCCAAAAATTGCCAAGGGTTTCCATTCCAACTTTGATATTAAAGCAAATGGCAGATATTTACACCAAAACAATTTTTGAGGAATTCCAAAATGAGTATGTGCAGTCCATTGAAGCATCCATTGTAGGCACTCTTAATGATGGTGAGAGTACCATATTCACAATTCGAACCGTGGTAGATGGAAACAAAGATAAGAATGTGATAATGCATAGAGATGGGTTTTTGAGTTGTAGTTGCAAGAAGTTTGAAGTGAAGGGCATATTGTGTCGACATTGTTTGAAGGTGCATAGAGAAATATTGAATGCAAAAGACCTTCCTACACAATACATCTTGAAATGATGGATTAAGAAAGCAAGGGCTAAAAGTGTGAAAGATAGCCGTGGGTATGATGTCAAGGCTGATGTGAAACTACATCAAAGCGATCGATATAGGTCATTGATGAATATGTTTAGAGCAATAGCAAGTAGAGCCGCGGAAAGTGAAGAAACTTATAATTTGTCACTTGCAAAAGGTGAAGCATTGAGCGTAATGGTTGAAGAGAAATTAAGTGTGCACACTTGTGGTGAAGTGGAGGTCACTGAATTGAGAAATTCCTCAACTAACACATGCCCACAGAGTGAGGAAGTAGATTGTCCAATCCAAGCTAAGGGACTGAAGAAAAGACAAGCAACTAGTAAGGGAAGAAGGAGGATCAAGGACGGGATGGAAAAATCTATTGCGAAGAAGAAAAGAATGCAATCTAGGCAGGTAATTAATTTTGTTATGTGTGATTGTTATGTGTTATCGATTTTGTGTTATGTGTGTTTGGAAAATCATGAATTAAATAAATTGGTTGTTTGCAAGGCGATGGTTTTTGTACTCATGAAGGTTAATCTGAGCCTCCTGTCGCCATGGGTAATATTTGTAGTCAGGTAATATTTACTATTTTGTGCAACCTTGTATTAATCTTGCAATATTTATTATTGTGTACAACTAGTAGCGTGATATTTATTATTTTGTGATGCATGTAGGGTGGTTCTTTTCCTGATTCTCACGGTCAATCTGAACCGCCTTCCGCCTTGGGTAGCCATTCAATACAGGTAATATTTAATTTTGTATGCAACCTTTGACAGTGATGTAGACTTAGGGCAATTGAACCTCATACGGCACCAACATATCTTCAATTGCTTCTTCTTGCAATATAGTCATGTGAATTTCTTTTTTTTCCATGCATTGGTTCTATAGGGTGTTACAGTTTACACTCCGCAAGGTCAATCTCAACCTCCTTTCGCCATGGGTAGTAATTATGTAGAGGTAATATTTCATATTATTTGTTAGAAAAAACGAAAATTCATTATTGTGTGTGTTTTAATTTCACTTATTCTTTTGTTTATGTTGGTTTACTTTAGGGTGTTTACACTCCACAAGGTCAATCTCGACCTCCTTTTGCCATGAGTAGTAATTATGTTGAGGTAATATTTCATATTGTCTGTTTTTTCAAAATGAAAATGCATTATTACTTTTTTTTCATTTTCACTTATTCTTTTGTTTTTGTTGGTTTAATTTAGGGTGTTTATACTCTACAAGGTCAATCTCAACCTCCTTTTGGCATGAGTAGTAATTATGTTGAGGTATTCTTTTCATATTGTATGTTTTTTAAAATGAAAATGCGTTATTACTTTTTTGGTTTTGCACTTATTCTTTTGTTTATGTTGGTTTACTTTAGGGTGTTTATACTCCACAAGGTCAATCTCGAACTCCTTTTGGCATGAGTAGTAATTATGTTGAGGTATTTTTTTTCATATTATATGTTTTTTAAAATGAAAGTGCATTATTCCTTTTTTTAAATTTCACTTATTCTTTATGTTGGGTTGCTTTAGGGTCATGGTCGTGCAATTTATAATTCTCAATCTCAATCCCAATCTGGACCTGAATCCCAATCTCAACCTCCCTTTGCCATGGGTCGTACATATGATGCGAGTTGTAATTGCTTACATACTTTACATTCAAATGGTAGTATAGATTGTATAAATATTTTAATAAATGTATCACTATTGCAGGGAAATAAAGCGCCCCAGTCAATGCCGCCTCATTCAATGCCTTTAGTATATCCCACTCAAACATCGTTTCAGGAGTTACTTCGAGGTACTAGTGCAGTCCAACTGTCGCAAGCCTCATATAGTCCTGCTGACAATTATGTGAATGGACATCCTTGGAAGGCTTGCACCAAACAATGATGTTATTATATTGGTGTATTTTGTTTTATGTTTGGTGGGATTTGAATATTTTTGATGGACATATTTTTTATGTATTTTTATGTTTGCTGAGATTTGGATATTTTGGATGGACATATTTTTTTTATGTATTTTTAATGTTTGGTGAGATTTGGATGTTTTTAATGGACATTTTTTTTAATGTAAATTTAATGTTTCGCGGGATTTGGACATTTTTCAAGGACATCTTGAGGAAGTATATTTAGTGTTTCCGAGCAATGTTCTTTTTGTGTATGCATATATAAAGTTGTTATTATGGTTGTCATCTATAATGCCTTTAGTGTGAGGATGACATTAATGTTTGTTTTAGTCAATATTTTATAGTGGTTGGTGATTAGGGAAGTTGGACAGGTTAAATTCTTTATGGCACAGGTTCAATTCTTTGTTGTTTCGACAACCATGCTTTGCCTTCATTTCCTATATGTTTGCTTGTCTCAACATGGAGAAATGTTTAGGAGTTCATTTTGTTGACTCATGGTGAGGTGATACAGGATGTTGGAGTGATCAACCATCAGGCAACATTATATTAATTTTGTGCTCACATAACATCATATTCATTTTCTTTTCATAACATCAATCTTCATACATCATATACATAACACCCAATTTCATTAATTAACACAATTAACATAGCATAGTAACTTTAACTTCATTAATTAAACATAGTTTGGATTTTACATGGCTATATAAAAGTTTCAAAACTACATGCAAGTTCTACAAGTACTGGTTTACATTAAGTAAAAATACAAGTTCACTTGAGCAGCACCGCTAGCATGGTAAAACCAACCATCACTATGGTTGTGAGCATCATGAATTTGATAGCTTCAAGTCGTTCTCGTTGGTTTGCGTCAAGTCGTTCCAAGATATTCACAAGTTCATTGTTTCTCACAAAATCATAATCGTATCCGCTCTTTTGGATATTTGATCCACTCGCAGTAGGAGCCACTCCCCACACAAAGTAGTCACAAGCCTTATTTGCGCACTTGAAATACATCTTCCCTGGATTTTTCTCTGATTCTGATATGTACACTCCTGCTTTTTTCCCACATTTGCATCTTTTATTTTCAAAGAATCCAGTATCATTGTTTGAACTGGTTGACATGTCAATCCTAATTACAAGTAAACACAAAAGTCAATTTCAAATACAACACAAATCTAACCAAACTTTCCATGGATATGCATGCATGACATTTTCTTTCTGACTTCAAGTGTTCGACCATCTTTTAACTATTATATTAACATTGGGTAAAGTTCATAAATTCAGGTTCATGCCTAATGGGCTACTTAAGCAAGTTCATAAATTCATTTTTATAATATCTTTATAAACATATAATATAATAATAATAATATGCTCTCTTTTTGAAAAATGGTTCTTGAAAGTTTTCCTTTGGTTTGAAAATTGTGTCAATCTAATATCACCAAAAGCACTTAACCAAATAATCCATTCCCTCTACTTATGCACTACAACCCCCTAAATCTCTCCCACCACTTGATCAATCTCACCTATATCATTAGATTGGTTGCTCTAGGAACTCTCTTAGTTCATATAATAAAATTTCACCTTTCCTCACTGTTTACCAACCATACTCCCTATGTCTTGTGTTTTCTCAAACCTTTCAATTCCAAAGAAATTCTCCACAACCCTATTTAAATATATAGCTTTCTTCTAAATACATCCACAAAATGCATGTTCATTTCATTTCTCCTTTGTTGCCCTTTATTTATTGTGGTACGAACACGCAAACAACCACATCATAAACATTCAGCTAATTATATACAGCAAACCCCAAATTCTGTGTAGAAAATTTGGCAAACTGGGTTTAACCTACTCATACTTCTCATTTACACGCTCCTAAATTGCATTAAAATTAACATGAACAAAACTACCCTGAAAACAGTAATGTAGAAAACCCATCCATTTGGCACCTAAGTGATACATTAACAACATGAATTAAAGGGTAAGAGTATTTTGTTTCAGCTCTGTAACAACCCTCGTACCGATTACTGAATAACCACTAAATTATATACTGATTACTGCTAAACGGAACTGATAATGACTGATAACTGGGTTAACTGAAGTACTGAATGGATTGATTGAGATCGAACTGAAATTGAATAAGTTTATCTGTTATATTGCATTTCTATCTGTCTAATGATTTAATTATCTGTTTGCATTTATGTGTTTAAACTGCTAATTGAAGGCCTTATCGGCGGCCGATTTAGAAACCGTTTGGAGTTTTAGACTCAGTAGAATATTTCTGATTTTATGGTATATTTATCTGAAAATTGATTAGGAATGATTAAATTAGATTAAATTAAGTCAATTAAAGAGTTTGATTTAATTACGTTATTGCCACTCCTAGTGGGCCACTATCTCACATACATTGTGTCTTCATTTGATCAAACACAAAGCTTTCCTCAGCCATTTCCTTGCCTCCACCGAATTTAGAGTGAGAAGGAGAGAGAGTGAGGGAGAAGAGTGAGAGTTGGACTCAAATTGTTGATTTTGCTTGGAGATTGCTTGAGAGTGGAAGTATACTTGCTAATTTAGCTCCTAAACCTTGTAATTGAGACTTAGGTAAGTGATATCATCTTCTTCTTGTTGTCTTGAGCTAGACCTTGCATGTTTCATGCATCATTGTAGAGCTAAACCATGACTTTGTTCATAATTGTTGAATTGGACCTCCATTGTTGCATGCATGTTTGAATTGGTGATTTTGAAGTTGAATTCTTGGCTAATTGTCACATGCATGCTCATGTTCATATATTAGTCCATGTTTTCAAGTTGTTTTGAAAGATTGGAGCTCTTTAGAGCAAGATTTGAAGATTGATTTTGGTTTAAAACTCATGCATGCCATGTTTGAATGTTGTTCATGCATGTTCTTGAAAACTAGTTTGAAATTGGATTTAATTGAAACACCCTTGGGCCTTGATTTCTTAAATTGAGCTTTAAAACTTATTATTCTATGTGTTTGAAAGAGTTTTCCAGAAAATGGGCCCAAGAAGATCGAGTTTGGAGCATCAAAACTTGGTTTGGAACTTGGAGGTTGAATTTGGATTTTCCAGATTTTGGCCGTCCGCTCGAGCGGAGAGTTTCACGCTTGAGCGGATAAATCGCGCATCCAGTACTTTGCATTGTCCATCAGTCCGCTCGAGCGGGTAAGTTGACGCTCGAGCGGGTCCCTTTGTTTGTATGCCCGCTCGAGCGGGGGAACCTGCACTCGAGCGGGGACCTTGTTTCATTGAAAACTCTGAAACTGATTTCTGTGCACATTTTTGCATCCTCATCCCATCCTAGGCATTCTTAGGCCTAGTTTAAGGCATCTTAATGAGGATTTAGACATAGAACCACACTGAGGAAATTTAGGGATTTAAATTATATCCTTCCGACTGTGAACTTAGTGTGTGTTCTATTTGTTAACTGTTTAGGGTTGGCTCTCGAGGACGCGCTCTAGCTGCTATTAGCCCAATCTCTGTGAGTAACAGATTGTGTAAAGCTATGTTCAAATGGTTATATTTTGAATACTGAACTGAACTGTTTATTGAACTGATATTGTTTATTGAATGAATGTATGTCCTGTATTTCGAACTGTATTGTGGCATCCTTAGCACCCACTGTTATTGACTGTTACAGAGCTCTGTCGGTTTCCTTGTGGAACCATACTGTTTACTGAATGATTGGCCATCATTATTGTTGGGTCTGTTAAGGCCCGGTCCTTTTGGACCTACTGTTTATAGGCTAATGGATGTACCACATATGACTGATTGATTGAAATACTGATTGCCTGAAATACTGTTTAATGAATTGATTTCATTACTGTAAGGACATTCATTCATAACCTCTTTACGCTGTATGTTATTCACTGGGCTTTAGCTCACTGTTTATATATATATGTAGGTTCTCAGCAGCCAGACCGGAGCTAGGAGCGTGGGATTGGTCCCCAGTTTTGTCAAGCCAGCCTATGTGCCTCACTGTGAGGTTCCGAGTTGCCATGCTATGGCTTGGGGTGTTTTTGTGTCCCCTATCAGCCTCCTTACTGTTTTGTACTTTTGTATAGACTGTTTACTGCACTGTTATCTAGGGATTTGATCCCTGTACCGACTGACTGTAAATGATTGTATAGACTGTTCTGAATGAATGCATGAAAATGTTTTTGGCATACAGATTTTCACAGCTCAATGGACACTAGTTATTTACTGTATTGGCTTCCGCCATACTACTGTTTTCTTGTATTCTTTGTTCAGACAAGCCTTGGTAATCTCGGATTCTTGGCGATTCTGATGCTAAACCCATAGGGCCGGGTTTGGGTCGTGACAAGCTCAGATAGTATTAGTACCTAACTACCAACAGCAGCTTCATAGCTTAATAAATTAGCCAGTGAATTTGATAGCAAAAGGTGTCATATTACATAAAACATATATGCATACACCCACCTATCCACCTACTCTGTTTGGATTAGATAATAAATTGTGAGAAAGACACCTCTCCTATTTTGCCTATTTCATTTCTTACCAAACGTGGTGAGTTTTGGTGAGAAACAAGTTAATTGGGGGGAACAAGTTGCATAGCAGTGTATATTTTTAAAAATAATTTCAAATCAGTGATAAACTTTGTCATGAATTTGTATATATTTTGTGGACTTATCACTAATTTGCAATCCAAACTGAGTGTCGGTGTGGATTACAAAATACAAAGATTCGAAAAGTGGGTGTAACTTTTTCATTGTTGAATTCATCATATTTAATTTTGAAGATCTTCTACAGAATCTAAAATAGTTCAACCAAAGGTTTTGCTACATGTTCCTGATAAACAAAATAAATATCATAGTGATGTTCCTGATAATCAAAAAGGTAACTTCCATTTTCATCTAATATATCTTGCAATGTTCATGAAATGGGGTGCACTATGAATATATACTTCAGCTCTGTTTTTCAAGCTTTGTATATATATATATATATATGCGTGAATCTGATGTTTTTCAAGCAATGAATCAAGCAACATATATTTATATATATATATTTTTTTTTGTTTTCGTTCTACACAAAATGACATAATAATCTGCAAACAGCCTCCATTTGTTAAGAATTCCAAACTCATAGTATGTATAGAATTTAGCATACATAAAATTGAAAAGTATGTATACATACACAAAATGCCCAAATCAAGCAAATCTTGATTTGTTCTTATTCTTTGCATGAATCACAGAAGAAGGGAAGAGAGTCAAACCAAATGTGTGTTCGTCCCAAGCCTCTCTGTCTTCGTCTCTATTTCAGCCTCCGCCTCTCTTCTTCGTCCGCCTCTCCTGCTCGATTAGCCGCCGCTTCTACCTGCTCACCTGCTTCATCTCGAGAGGGCTAGGGCACAACCAAACCAAAGGGGCTGAAAAATAAGAGGTGATCTGCCTCGCCTCGCCTCGCTCAGGTTCGCCTGTCTCTCTCGCTCGATCGCCTGCTTCGTCTGTTCACCTCTGCTTCGTCTCAGAGGGGCTAGGGCACAAAAAGGGGCTAAAAAATAAGAGGGAATTTCAAATTTTGGGGAAAAAAAAAAGTAATAAGCAAAACGACGTCGTTTTGACCAAAACGACGCCGTTTCGGTAAGGGTAACAGGGAGGGCGACAGGAAAGTGCTACCGAAGATCTGTATTCCCTAACCTTCTAATCAAAATTTTCCAAACCCTAGATCACCTCCAGTTGCAACATTCTTCCTTCGGCAACCTTCAATCCCTCTGCTGCACTACTGTTACCGCTGTTCCTTCACTGTTGCCGTCACTACCTTTCTAATTGGAATCAGCCGTAACCACCAATACCCAAAATAAAATAAAATAAATAAATATGGAAAGAAGAGAAGCATCGCCGTTACTATCTTTTTGAGAAAAAATTTCAACTTTACTGCAATTCAATTTTTTCTAGAAATTGGGTTTTCCAGAGAAAACCACCACAAGGGCATGTTTGGGCAATGAGATTTAAATTAGAATGCGTATGTCAACTAGGTCTCAAATCACAAACCCTGAACTAAATGAGCAAAATCAAGACTCTAGAGTCAAACTAAGGATAGATCCAAAAGAGACTACCCACATGGGTTTCCTTATGAGAAACCAACACCATGGCTTGAAAGAGAAGATAAAGGCTCTAAGCCTCTTGTATGATCAACAAAAACAAGCCTTTGTATCTCTCAAGAACCCGTCGAGGTCAGAGGATCACTGATTTTCGACTCATCCGAGCGTCAACCTTCTCGGTTCTAGCAAGAGATGAGAGAGAAAAGAGCCAATCAAATCAAAGTAGAACCATGTGATGGGAGAGAACACAATTCCTAATCACTCTACAGTTATAAGAACTTAGTTTTGCCTCAGCCTCCAATTGATGATGCCAAAGAGAACGATGTGACGGCGAGTGGCGGCGGTGGCGATCAGATTGTTGAAAAGAAGAAGAAGACAAATGAAGAAGAGAAAGAATAGAGAATGAGGGTACGGGACTCGCGGGAGCAGCGCTGTCGGCAGTAGAAGGGAGAATAAGGCCAAGTTTGATATACACAAAATAATCCATCTTTTTATCTTTTTTCCATCATATCATTTCTCTATTTTTCTGCACATCTTTTCATAAAAAGACAAAAAGTGCACTTATTTAGGTCATCCCAAACAATCCCTAGTTGGGGTTTAAAGAAGGGGGTATATTGGGTGTTCAAAGAGAAGATGATAGGGTTTCAATTATGTGAGCGGGGTTCAAAGAAATGGAGGGTATTTAACAGCTCTCTAAAATATTTTTTACCAATAAAATAGTACTAAATGGTGCATAAGAAAAAGATAAAAGACTAAATAGAGCAACATTCTATAATTTGGAGTTACCAGTAATTTTTCCTATAGATAAATATACAATTATACATAATTTTTATACAAAATTATATAAGTTAATGTGTACTTATTTTAATAAAATATTCATAAATATTATTTTATTTAAAAATAATTAGTGTGTTTGGTTTGAGTTTTCTAGCTTAAGTTTTTTGAAAATTAAATTTTTTTGTTTTTGTATTCTTTTGTTTTTAGTAAATATTTTTTTTTACTTTTTTAGATGCATCCTAGTTAGATGTGTCTAAAAAGTAAAAAATTTGTGAAAAAATATTTTAAAAAATTAATAAATACATAAAAATAAAAAAAATATACTGAATTCTTATATTTTTTTTTTGTATTTTTGGTATTTAGTGAATTTTTAAAAGATTTTTTTTATAATTTTTTTACTTTTTAAGTGTATTTATGTTAGGTGTGTCTAAAAAGTAAAAAATTTATTTAAAATATTAAAAAAATTCAATAAAAACAAAAAAACACGAAAAATAAGAATGTAAAATTGTTTAAAAAATATTTTCTGAAAAATAAAAACAAGTAAGTTGAATATTGTTACATTATTTTTTTTAGACTCCTTGGACCAAAAAAATAATTAATATAATTTTGAAAAATCTATCTCTGTGTGATTCATGTTTATGCATATAGTCATGGGTGGGTGCACGACCAACAATTTTAAAGCAGATTTTCAATCATTAGATAGAGAAGATCGGGGCTACTGTAACATGGGTCTCTTTCTTAGGCAAGATATATGTAGGGTGATCTCATAGGTGTGTCATTTTTTTTTTAAGAATAAATTACCAACAACTCTTCGAGCTTTAATTAAAGGGAGCTTTTTTAGTAAATCCATTATTTAAGAGTGTTGTTCCATAAAACCCATAGTGTTTTATAATATTCCATTAGGTCCATTTCATACAGAAAGACCAAAACATCCCTGAACAAAACACGCGCCTTTCTCTCTCTCTCTTTGAATCTCATAACCGTCTCTCTTACCCTCTCTATTCTTGCGCAGGAAATGACGCACAATACCTTTACAATCCAGAAATCGAAACCCATATTCCACATCGCCTCAACTCCCACAAAACTGTATTCCTTCCATCGTAGCATCGGCGCATCATCTCATTGATCTTCTCCATTGTCCCTATGCCGAGAAGACTGTCTTCGTTCCATTGTCACATCGTGTGAACATCTTATGCGTCGTTCATACACCCGGAATACTGTATACGTTCCTTCGTCGCATCGTCCCTTCGTGCCAACATCTTTTTCGTCGAAATGGGCACAAAACGTAAGCATTCTACTCATTCGTGTATTTAAACCCTAATCCTGTTTATCAACAACCATTATTCTGAACTTTGACAAATATCCCCTTTTCGTATGCGTACAATATATAGGAGTCCATATTGTTCATACCCTAACATTTATTCTGAACCCCTCCATGATAATCCTTAATTTTATCGATTTTTGCAGTAAAAAACATTACAGTTGCCATTACATTGTGTTCACAACTGTGAACATTCCAAAATGTCTTTGTTGTAGTCGTTGTTATTGCAAGATGTGAACATTCACATTGATTGAAAATGGTTTGATAATCAAATTATTGCAGATGTTATATAGTTGTTGTTCAATGGTGTGAACATTCACACGGTTTCAAAATGTTTTGGCTAATTCTGTTTTGTTGTAGTTGATTAAAAATGTGAACATTCACATTGAGTTAAAAATGTTTGGGTAATCAGGTAGTTATGGTGTTGTTTTATGATGTGAACATTCTTGTGGATTGCAAAATGTTTGGCCAATTCTGTTGTTGTTATTATTGATGAAAGATGTGAACATTCACATTGCCTGCAAATTTTAGAAGAATCAAATATTATTGGTCCTTTTGTTATTGGCTGTGAACATTCACATTGCCTGATACTTTTAGGAGAGTCAGATATTATTGGTCCTGTTGTTCTATGCTATCAACATTCACATTGCCGGGAAAATTTAGTAGAGTCAAATATTGTTTGTGCTGTTGTTCTAGGCTGTGAACATTCACATTCCTGAACATTTTAGATCAATCAGATGTTGTTGGTGCGTTCGCTCTAGGCTGTGAACATTGGCATTTCCTAAACATTTTAGGAGAGTCAAATATTATTGGTGCTGTTGTTCTAGACTGTGAACAATCACATTGCCTGAACATTTTAGTACAATAAGATATTGTTGGTGATTTTGGTCTAGGCTGTGAACATTCACATTGCCTGAACATTTTAGTAGATTTTAGGACAATCAGATATTATTGGTGCTGTTATTCTACGTTGTGAACATTCACATGGATTGCAAACATTAGGCCAATGACTAGGGATATTTAGATTTTTTCCCCCTATTGTGAATGTTTGCCTTGTTCATATTCTTGATTGTTAATGGTGATCCAATAAGTTGATCCGTCATTTTATATGTTCATGTTAACATGCACATGTTCTTCAATGGTGTTCATAGTTGTATAAAAATACATTGTTTTCCACACAGTGACACAATATGCACATTGTGTTTGTGCTGACACAATCAACATGATATGAATGTTCACAACCAGACACAAACTGTGGGCATTCACACCCACGCACACAACTGTGAACATGCACATCAGTGGAAATGCTGTGAATGTTCACATCTGTTCCACTACACTAATCACATGAGCGTGGACTTAATTTTTTTAAACTGCTCCATTTTGCAGATGTTGCACACAAGAAAACCGCAAAGAGGAAGAGAGATGAGTACCATGTGAAGGAAGAAACCCCAAAAACAAATCCTAGCACCAATGTGGACATGAGAAATGTGAACTACAGATCTAATATGACCGGACTGGTCAAATTCATGAAAACCACCAAGTTCACACAAGCACAGCTACGGTGCCTTCAACAAACACCTTTTTGGAATTTGCTTGATGCATTAAGAAACAATCAGATTGACCTGGACAAATGCATGAAGTATGATGACGTCGTTGTGCATGTACTACAAATGTACAAAGCTTCAAAAGATGCGTTCTACATTGGGGAGAAGAAGATGAGCATACATAACAGCGACATCAAGCTGATTTTCGGTGTGGACTGTGGCAACAAGCCGATGGACATATCGTACGGTGCGAAACCAAAGACTGGCATTGTAAACAAAATATGCAAAAATGTCAGCCGATTGACTTCAAAATGGATACGCACCCTTTTGACCGAGGCGTTGAAAGGCAAAAAGAAAGCTGACAATGAAAAAGTTGCCCGACTAGTGTGCATGTATGCTTGCCAAAAGCTTTTTTTCTCAACAAGTGGAGAGACGATAGGATGGGGCTACTACACACATATGGTCCCATTGGAAACCATGCGAGAATATGATTGGGCCAAGCAAATTAGAACAACGTTGACATCGTCTATTTCCCAAAATGACAAAAATCCAGCAAAAGTCACCGGTTGTGTCATGTTATTGATGGTAAGTACCCATGTTGTCAAATAATAACATTCACATGTCCTTCAGTGTTGTGCATCTAAGCCAACTGTGAACATTCATATATGTACCATTGATGTGAATGTCCATAGGCAATTACCTTTGACAGATGTGAATGTCCACATTTGAATCACTGATGTGAATGTTCACATTCACTCATACTATACTGCTGTGAATGTTCACAACAGTTCCACAGATGTGAATGTTCACAACACTGCCACTTCACTTATGTTTCACAGATGTGAATGTTCACATCTGAACCAGTGATGTGAATGTTCACATTCACTCATAACATACTACTGTGCATGTTCACAACACTGCCACTTCACCTATGTTTCACAGATGTGAATTTTCACATCTGAACCAGTGATGTGAATGTTCACATTCACTCATTACATACTGTGAATGTTCACAACACTGCCACTTCACTTATGTGTCACATATGTGAATGTTCACATCTACTCATGACATTACTATGCAAATGCTAAATAACACTGTGTTTGTTGTTTTACTGAAGTATTGGTTGTGTGAGCACACAACCATCCTACAACCTCACAAACCCAATGCTTTTCCACGCTGTGTGAAGTGGGATCTAACTGCTTTACAGAAGAAGATGAAAACCACCTCTTTAGCAGATTTGGGTTTTAATGAGGTAGGGCCTTCAACTGCTGATCAAAACATTCACATTATAACACCACCCAAATATATACGTTACATAACTTGTTTTTTTCATTGTCAGGTTAATGCCAGCGAACTCTTTGCAATCCCAACAAAAATACAAAAGTTCAAGCATAAAACGTTGAAGGTGGAGCCTGAAATTTATGAACCAGCCACAACATCTCCCAACCTCTTTGACATCAAGGGAGAACAACACAATGGCAGCAACTCTGACTTTTCTGGGGATGGGGTTGAACAACAGGACAGTGATGAGGACATTCACATTCCATTTAGCAGCCAACATTATGACATAGCTATTGTAATACCAAACACAAACCAACCTGATTTGATTGACATGCTTATCAAAGAAAATCGGAAGGCCTGGGGCGTCATAAGGCAATGGGAAGCGAAGTACAAACACCTTCAATTTTCATGGGAGTTAAGGGCAAGAGTCATAGCTGATCTTGAACATAAATTGTTCAACCAGTCCGGCCACCCAACATAAATACCGAAATCTGAAGTGCATCGTGAGAGGGATGAAGAAATCAAACGCTTAACGCAGCTGGTCATCGACTTGGAATGCGATAAAACAATTCTTCAAGATCTTTATGATGACCAGTCAGTCCATATTGTCACACAGGCTGTGGCAGAAAAGCAACCCCCTAGCCTAATGCAACACAATATCAGCCCACTTTCTAGGGTCAAGCGTATAAAGGAAAAAGATCGCAAAGAACATCGCTTGCCTGAATTCCAGTACCCAGACTTACCGGGCCAAAAGCAACCCCATCCAGTCGAAATGGTTAAAGATGTGGAGAAACACCCACCAGCGAAGCAGCTAAAAAAATTATCCTTGACCAACAAGTTCAAAGTGTGGAGCAAGATGTCCAAACAAGACAAACAAAAGGTCCAAGCTTTACAAAAAAGTGGAGGCGATGAGTAAGTGACTCTGCAAACATCTAACGTTAACATTCACATTCCGTAATTGTCTATAATCATCACTGTGTTCAATTTTCTGGGTTTGTTCAGATCTGTGCAATGTAAATATTCACATTGGTTTGTTTATAATGCACAGGTTGCTGGTGTGGAAAGGAGATTCAAAGGCTACACATGTGTATTTTGATGACATTGTCAACCTTATTAAGGAGGAATCAATACACAGCAATGTATGATAATACAAACATAATTAGCTCTTCATGTATATGCACACACAGACACAGACACAGACACAGACACAGACACACTCACAGCCACAAATCTATATAATATGACCCCATGTTTGTGCAGCTCATAGATGCATATGCTGAACTGTTGCATGAACAACAAGAGGTGGTCAACCCAACTTCGGATAAAGCGGCATTCATCTTCACATGCATGTGTTTGGTAATCTATCATTCCATTATTTGTAATGTGAATGTGGAACTTCACAGTCCATTACTTATTTGTACTGTGAATGTGAAACTTCACAGTCCATTAATTATTTGTCCAATGTGTACAGAAAGTGATACGAGAGTACCATCCTCGCATAAAAAGGTAAACACATTGATGCACATGTCAAGAACTACCAAGGAGAGAGATATCTACTATTCCCATTGCATCATGAGTACCCTTTGGGCGATAGTTGTGTATGATGCTAAAGACAATTTGTGGAGGTATTACAACTCATTGCCCAAACGAGGAATACATGACCCGCATATCGACCAAGCACAGGAAGTTGTAAGTGGCTATTTTTGAACACAAATATGACTTGTTCTCATGCATTACATGACTGTACACACACATATGTTTGTTGGTGCCTAGTTTGAAATTCCATACACAGAGGAAGTACATTGAGCATGTTGTGAGCGTTATTGGTGAGTCATCACCCCTACACACTAAGCTAGCAGGCCAAAATCCAGCACAACCAATCAACAGTGTGGATGTTCCGTCTCAAGACTCGTAAGCCTTACTACATTTTTACAAACCCTCCATAATAATTATGCAAATATTCATGTCAGCGCTAATCAAAACCATTTCTTTTTCTGAGTGAATTTGTGGACCTGCGGTATGTTACATCATGCGGGCGCACATATTCCATGAAGAAGTTGTGGGCAACCTCACTAGTTCAGAATGGTGTGGACTACGAGATTTGTTAGTGCATAGTTTTTTAAATCATAAGAAATCAGAGCTTCATTAAAACCTATAGGTGGGGGGTGTCCACCTACAAACTAACCAAGACTCGATATGAATGTTAATATGGAATGCGTTAACATTTTGACACAACAACTGATTGTAAAACATTGATACAACATCTGTTAATAGGAAAAAGCCAGCTGGGAATTTTGAACTACTTTTGGTGTTGTTATGTTTTACAGATGTGAATGTTCACATTCACTTACGATATCCATACTGCTGTGTTGTTATGAGTGTAATTCATGCGAATGTTTGAACCTGAGTGTTCTATAATACACATACTTTGTGCAGGAGTGTACACTTGGTCTACATGACATAATTACGGATCACTTACACATGTGTGAACATTCACATCTGTTCTTGCTCATAACAGTTGTAAATGTCATTCATGTCTGCCATATGTGAACATTCAATTATGACATTCATATGCACTAATATTTACAGATGTGAATGTTCACAGTTGCAACACTGCTCTGAATGTACATAGTCACTTATGACATTCGTAATGCTGTGTTGTGATGAGCATAATTTTTGCACTAATATCTGCCAAATGTGAACATTCACTTATGATATTCATATGCACTAATGTTTGAAAGATGTGAATGTTCACAGTTGCAACACTGATGTGAATGTTCATACTAACTTATGCTAACAGCTTATATTCATGTCAACATTGACAACAAGAAGGTAAAGAAGTTCAACCCATGTGCAAGTTTTGACATAATATGATTCGTTTACGTAAATGTGAATATTCACATCATAACTTCTGATTATGTGAATGGCAACAACGATGTCATGAATATTTACATCTTATGAGTTGATGATGTGAATGTTTACATTGATGTAAACATTCATGTCATCTACTTCGATACTGTTAACAGTAACAACAATGTGAACATTCCCAACACAGAAATGTTTGAAAGATCAACAATGTGAACATTCACATAATGTGATTATATTACACCAGTGTTAATGTTAACATCATGCATTCATCCAAAACACAACCAACATAAATGTCAGATTGGTACCTTAAAAAAGTGAAAATAAAACACAAATCAAATACTAATGCATTATAATGTTTGCCAACGCAACGTAATCTTATTGCAACCCAATGTTTGCCAACACAACACAATCTTATTTCAAAAATGAATATAAGAATCCAATGTAAAATACAATGTTGAAATGAAAAAAAGGTACATCCTATATCGGCGCCGTGCATGACTTCCGATTATGGCTCCCCAACTTATCACATCTCCCGCACCTTATTTGCTTCAGTTTCTCACCCCTTGATGGGATCCTATTTTTCTTCGGCCTTCCGGATGGTCTTTTCACAGTTGGCGGGTATATAGTGAAGTTCGTGGGATCAAAAGGTGGTTTCTCCACCGATGGTATAGGGAATATGGCTCCCGAATAGGCTGCACGATATGTCTCTACATGAAAGTAATGTTCCACACAATCATTGAGATTGTAGCGGCTCTTCTGAATGGCAATAACAGCATGGTCACATGGGAATCCGTTGATTTGCCATTTGAAACAAGAACATGTACGCCTCGAAACATCAACTGTAACAGATGGTATCGAATGAACTTCAAACACATCCTCATTGGCTTTGCTAACTTGCCAAGCCCTGCTGTCATTGAACGAATCCATAAGCCTTGTTTCAAATGTCGGACAAATAATCTCATTCCATCTGTTTGCTTGGTCACGCCTTGCAGACATTTGCCGCATCAACTGAGTACAAATTGTGTCCACCATTTGAGTGATAGGAAGATTATGTGCTTCTTTAATCCAGTTATTGAATGACTCCGCCGCATTGGATGTCATCTCCCCATAACACATGCCCCTACACAATATCACAAACATTGTACAATACGAAATTTAACAGGTCTGACCATTAACGTTAACAGATGTGAACATTCATAGTACTGACATTAGAATACACTGATGTGAACATTCACATCAGGGTATAATAATGTGACTGTTTACATCTGCTACCAGTTTATAATAATGTGAATGTTCACATCATATGCTTATTATGTTGTCAACTTAAACGATGGACAATATGTGAATGTTAACAACAACAACAAAATATGACACGTGTCAACATTCAAATTTGTAATACATTGCACGTCTATTTGCCAACTTAACAGATGTGAACATTCACATCAGTCATCATTAGCAGATGTGAACATTTACATCATTTACATTGAATATGAAACACAATTCGAAGATTGTTACCATTATAAATCGAAAATTCACATCGCTACCATTCTAAAATTCACAAAGATAAACACCTTAGGAAACTATTATTACCTGAAGTATGAATTTGCCCAATGCTCAGGTGCCAAGTCCTTGAAAAAATTATGAGCTCGTTGTTTACCCTCTTCTTTTAATTTTGCAAGCTTTTCATGGAACCCTACCACAGTTGGCTCGTAGGCACAGTCACCCAAACTACTTACTAGGTGATCCCTGAATCCATTATCAATTCCTTTCATCCGGTCTCTTAAATTGCTCTTCAAGTGTTGTAAGCAATAACCGTGATGAGCCGATGGGAACACCTTTGGCATAGCTTCTAACAGACCAAGATTACGATCCGAAATAAAAGTAATATGGCGTTTACCATCAACAACCTTCCCAAGTTCATGCAAGAACCACGACCAATTCGCCGTGGTCTCTGAATCAACAATTGCAAAGGCAACAGGAAACAGACCTACAACACAATACCAATACACAACTGTTCACAATATTCCAAAGTGCATAGAAAACAGTATAAACGAAACAAGTCATGTGAATGTTCATATCTACATTGCCCTATTTACTATTGTTATTTTTGGATTCTAGTTCGTAAACATCAACGATGTGAACATTCACATTAACGACCATTAATAATTCATTGTTGATTGTTGGGTCACTGATGATGTTAACATTCACAGTACTGTTCATTAATGGATCAACTAACATTAGTATACACTAATGTGAATATTCACATCAATGTGTAATAATGTGAATGTTCACATGACTGTCATTAGCATACACAGATGTAAACCTTCACATCAGTGCATACTAATGTCAATCTTCACATTACTTATAATTTACCAATCACTCTTTTGTCCAGACAATGCTGCTCAGAGTGAATATTGACATGAATAGACAGCTAAAAAAAAATACTAACCATTGTTTCCGTCTTTCGCCGTTGCCGCAAGTAGCTGACCTTTGTACTTTCCTTTAAGGAATGTTCCATCCAGGAATAATAAAGGCCGACAAGCATTGAACCTAGAAATACACGCAGTGAATGACATAAAGAAGCGACAAAACTGTTGACTACTCGCATCATAGTCAATATTGACATAACTCCCTGGATTGTACCGCATCACAGCATCCGAATACTACCGCAGCTGGTCAAATGATAACGAGTGCTCTCCATGAATAGCAGCATTTGCTTTCTCCACACCCAACCATACGACATGGTAACTAACATCTAGCCCATAATCTCTCTTCAAAATAGTCACCACATCACACGGCCGAGTCAACGGCTTGTCCCTCACAATTTCGGATATGGTACTCGACACCAAATCCGAACTAACTCGCGGATTCTTCGATGTTCGGACATCCGTACCACAAGAATGCACGTCACTAAAACTCTTGATGTAGAAAAAATCATTTGCTCGTTGTGCTCTACAATGTATAGCCCACAAGCAGCCCCTCTCCTCCCGCATCGCGCACACAGCAGTAACTCTTGTTGTCTCGTTCTTCACGTATGTAAATTGAAACCCACATTGGACGGCATACTTACACAAAACGTCACAAAATTCTTCTGCACCTCCAATAAACCGTTGTCCCACATGCGTAATACCATTTGCCCAAGGGGCTGACAACAACACATTCTCCTTATGGTGGCAAAATCTCCGTAGTGCATCAACTTCTTCCTCAACCCCCACACGCACCAATCCCAAACTACTTGACTGACCAATATCACTTTTCAACTCAACCACAACTTCTACATGTTGTACCCCCATTGATTTAGCAAGCAGTAACATGTTCTGAAATTCTTTCTCATTCTCCAAATCACAACTATTAATCCCAGGTAATTTACAAAACAATGAAATAGAACCAGTGAGACAACTCCCCATTTTTCACACAAGCAGTCCACCAAACGCGAATAACACAATGCGCGCAGCATTTATTACAAAGATTACCGCAACCATATGTACACACTAACATCATGAAGCTATCCATCTCCTGTAAAAAGAAAACAATACAACAATTAACAATAATCCAAACCGATATGAATATTCATATTGCGCGAAAATTAGCAGCATACAAGTACAGTTCAAGTGTTAAATTCAACAACCATCATTAACAAGATGTGAATATTCACACCCACACAAAAGCCTCATTAAGCAAACATCAAAGTAAAAGTGAAAACATCCACATTCTTCACATGATATGAACACGATGTAAACATTTACATTGACACATACTCTGAATTATAGAAGATCGACATTCATCACTAATCTCATGACCTCCCCTCCAAAGGACCACGATGTAAACATTCACATTGATCCATTCTCAATTATATCACTCACACAGAGCCTCATTAAACAAAACTTAAAGTAAAATGCAAACATCGACATCCTTCACGTAATACTAACACGATGTAAACATTCATATTGTTCCACATACTGTGAATTATAGAGGATCCATATTCATCACTAATCTGATGACCTCCCCTCCACATGACCACGATGTAAACATTCACATTGATGTATATACTCACAATTATATCACTCAGACAGAGCCTCATTAAACAAACATCAAAGTAAAATGCAAACATCCACATGCTTCATGTAATACTAACATGATGTAAACATTCACATTGTTCAATATACTCTGAATTACATCACTCACACAGGGCCTCATTATACATACATCAAAGTAAAAGGAATATTATAACATTCAACATCTATCTGAATGACCTCCCCTCCAATGACCACGTATGATGGATGTAATTGAAAAAACAGAGCATCCAATCCATATCAATCCAAGAACAAAGGATCTGATCCATCCTACAAATCAAAACAAAAAGTGAACATCTATTCATAACTACAATGATACTAACCTTAATCATCCAATCCTATAGTCGTCCAAAACTCAAAAACAACTGCTTCGAGGCAGTTATACTCCAGAAAATGACAGAACCGAACACCTTCAACTTCGTCCTCTTCACTTGAAAATCGCTATACCAGACTAGAACAGCAACAATCAAACCCTAGGACATCAACGCCTCAGAACGATAGAACGACAGCATGCAAGGTGGAAACGTAACGATTTGAATTAGAAATATAGAAACTGCCAAAACTGAATACCGAAATCACAGGAACGTGTGTTACGTATTAACACAGTGTATATATATATAAGGGCATAATAGTCCACGTATAAATATCAAATTTAAAAATTGGACTTTATGGAATAAGAAGAAAACTATATGGGACTCACTGGGATATAATTTTTCTTTGTGGACTTATTGGGATAAAACATCTCTAAATGGGATTTATCAATAAATTTCCCTTAATTGAAATATGAATTCCTTTCTAAGGTTTAAAAGATTATAAATTGTCTCTTGAACTTTATATTTACATAAATGAGGAGGTAATTTATTATGTAACTATAAACCACATAAGGCGGGATGTAATTTTTTAAACCTCAAAGGGAATCCATATTTTAGTCAAATCTTGAGGGGTGTTGGTAATTTGCCCCTTTTTTTATGGTCAAGAGATACGTCCATGGAAAATTTTCATCTATTTTGGGGATTAAGGGTCATTGTTGTGCCTCAATTTGAGGTGTATTATGGGCTTATTTTTATGATTCGAACTGTTGATTTTATAGGATTTGTTAAGTACTTCGTGCCTACCAAAAATCATATTAATCGGAAATCAATAACTATATGATTGACAATCAAAAAAATAAACAATAAGTTTTTCTTTTGAGAAATAGTATAAAAAATATGCAATTCGATCATATAGTTATTGATATCCGATTAATATAATTTTTTTAGGCACAAAGTGCTCAACAAACCCTACAAAATGAACGGTTTAGATCATAAAAATAAACCCATAAGGCACAATAGCCATTGCTGTGCCTTTAACACAGCAGTGACACTAATCCCTATTTTGGCGACATGGCCAACTATCAAAGTAGGAGACAACAATTTTTTTTTTTTTTGTGGTTCAAATTTAGGTGTCACTTGATATATTATTAAAGAAAAATAAAAAAAAATTATAAAAAATAACTTTTTTAATTATAGGATGACTCACATATAGGTCCTATTAGGTGGATTTATTTTTCAACAGGTATTATGATAATTAATGATATTTTTTATCATATACTATAAAAAAAAGTCACTAAATGTTAATTTTTAACGATAATTTGAAAATTTTGTTAAAAAAATATCACTAATTATAAGTTTTAGCAACAGTTTAAAAAAATTGTCACAAAAAAAAGGTCATTAATTTTCAAATTTCAACGATAATTTGAAAATTTCGTCATAGAAAAACGTTACAAATTATAAATTTTAGGGACAATTTATTAAAACTGTGACAAAAAAATTACTAATTATCAATTTTTAATGACATATGTAAAAAATCGTCACAAAAAATTATTTTTGGCAACAATTATATTAAGATTTATTTAGACTTACTGAGAATTAAGTCAAACTATTAGCACCTATTAATTGTTTACCTTTAATTTTATATGCCAAACCCAATCTTATTTTTCACTCAAACATGCCAAATTAATCAAATTTACTTATGCTAAAAACATTATTTAAAAGCAAAACATAAAAGAGAAAATTGTTAAAAAATAAAAGGACATTTATATACAAGTTTTAATTTATGAACTTATACTCCATTAAGTCATAACTAAGATTTTTTAGATCTTCAAGTCTCATTAAATTTTTAATAGTCATAATTGCCCTTTAAACAATGATTGTTCATCATTTATGATTATCTATAAAAGAACATAATGATTTGATATTGCTGCTGTTGGGTTTGTGTAACATGTTATATTAACATCGATCACAGAACACACCAATCAACAACTAATTACCAACCATAATATACTTCCCATTATCAATACCCCACCCATTACTTAACTTCAAACCTCTCTCACATTGCACTCGAACACCAACATACACATCCAAAAAAATACAGGACACCACACATTTTTAATACAACACACAATTTATTCAAATCCCCACCACACAACCATTACATCTTGTTTACAGTACATGTCAACATCTACTACACAACACCACCCCCATTACACCAACATTCAACATTTTGTATACAATAATATATACACAAAATCGAACCATGTCCACAAAATGTAGCAGACGTACAAATCCTCACCCAACCTCAACCCAACATCGTAGACTACTCCATATCAACATCACGCTACAATCATACATTTCCACTCCAAAATACATATGAACATACATGTTTACCCAAACTACCAACATCGTCACAGAGATTATTCATCCAAAAAACACACAAAATAAAAAAAAACACACACACACACACACAAACACACACACAAATGAACACATTTTGAAAAAAATGTTGCCTTGTCAATTAAACGAACCCCATACCTGACGTCATTTCAGAACAAATCCAACCCCACCTTCAACACACTGAGGAACTACGCTCGCCAAAAACCCGTCGCCAACGTTAAGCAATTTGATTACACCAAAACAAGATTCATATTTCTAGGGTTTCAACGACCTAAACACCAAATTACAAACACATAATGACGAGTTAACATTACCAAATCCAGCAACATCACACAAAATCCATTTCACTAAATTAACATTGGGAATATACATTTTCCCATAAACGTCTCTTCCGTGAAGATCGTAACAGATGCAAAACTAAAACAGGCTATAGTAAGCTTTTTGGGTACTAATGTAATTGCAGCATTGTTCAATCCGTAGATTACCCACATATTACACACATCACGTGCTAACATCATGGTCAAATATATAATTTATATAAAACGGGACTTATCAATCTATAAGATAAAACACAACACTAAATGGTTCTCAAGTTCTTGTTTTGGGATTTATTGGTGCATTATCCTAAAAAAAAAGAGTATGAGATTAAATGTTTTTGCCCTTCTACTTATTGATTTGATTCAACTATCCAATAAAACCGAGAACATTATCAATTTTACTGAAAACATTATCAGTTTTTTCATTTTTAATTTTTTTTTTCCCCAGTTTTGCATATCAATATTCCATCATCATGCTCTTTTATAAATACAAAATTTTCAGTTTTGCACACACAAAAAAAAAAAAAAAAAAAAAAATCAATTTTTAATTTTTTTTGCACATGTTCCTTTAATTTTTTTAGTTTTTTCAATTTGAAAGTTAATATTTTAAAGTTTTGAAAATCAAAATAAATGTGAAATCATCATATTCCTTTATAAATAATCATTAATGATGAACAATTACTGTTTGAAGGGCAATTCTAACTATTACAATTTAATGGGACTTGAAGGTCTAAAAAATCTTAGTTAGGACTTAATGGAGTATAAGTTTATAAATTAGAACTTGTATGTAAATGTCCTTTTTTTTCTCTTTTTTATTTTTTATTTTTTTATATCACTTAGTGAAATAATTATATGGAATATAACTATGCAAAATTGATAATCTTCTTTGTTTTAAAATTGAAAAAAACTATTAACATTCTTAATTTTACTAAATAGAACTTATTGGTTTAAAAAATCTTAGATGGGACCTGAACTAGTATAACATATAGGACTTTTAAGTAATTAACTCAAAAATAAATCTAAGGAGTGTATAAGACATTATGTCCAGTGAATATTTTTTGTTAGTGACAAGTCCATCATTTGTGAACTAATTTAGCAAGAAGTCATTTTATTAGTTTTGGAGGGCATTTTGTTTTCAATTTTACTCCTTAATTTATCTGTTAACTTTTTTTAATCTGTTAACCTTTTTTTAACTATCTATCCAAACTTATATCTATCCATTGAAATTATTTTTATTTGTTCAAATTTATATCTATCTGTTCAATTTTTTTCCCTTAACTGTTCAAATTGTTTTCTATCTATTCAAATTCTTTGGCTATCTGTTCAAGTATTTTTTATCTGTTTAATGTTTTTTACTATTTGTTAAAATTAATTATTTAATTTTTTATCTGTTCAGTTTTTTGAACTTATCTGTTTAATTTTTTTTATTCTTACATATTCAAATTCTCTTTCTTTCTCTACAAACCCCACTATCACTGTAGATCTATAGATTTTTAGATCAGCATCACCACAAATGTCGTTTCTAATTCTCCTCTGGCGCTGCTAAAGGCAAACCATCTGATCTTCATACCTAGTTTTGTCGGCATTATTGGTAGGTAGGGTTTTAGAAAACAACAATTAAGAGAGAGATAGAGAGAAAAGATCTAGAGATCGAAAATCGGAGAGAGAGAGAGAGAGAAAGATATAGAGATCAAGATCTACTGCTCTTGTTATACCTGTCCTGTACCAATGGCAACGATGATGACGGCGAGTGAGGCAGATCGGGGGTTAAGCTAGTGTAATGGTGGAGGATGATAAAGATGAGTGTGATTTGCTTGAGGAGAAAAAAAGTTGACAGAGATTAAATGAGTCATCGGAAAGGGCCGTGAAGGCCATGAAGGACCAATGGTAGAAGAGGCGATTTTTCGTGCTTGAATGGTTGTAGAACCATCAAGATCGAAAACCCTAAACCTACGATGAAGAAAGAGAGAATAGGTTTTTGAGAAGTGTAAATTGAACAGATAAGAAAGTTATTCGAATATATACTTGTATGAATATTGAGAATAGTTTGGTCATTTCGCAGAATGATATCTTTATGAACATACTATTTAGCTCTTAGACCTTTAAGGCAAAAAAAAATCTGAAATTAAATTTACCGCACGAACGCCCAATGTAAAAAAGGTTCAAACAAAATAATATATATTTCAATCCCAGTACAGACCCCCACACAAATATGACCCCTATGACCCCCACTAATGCGGCAACTGATCTGGGCATGTGAAGAAGAATTGCAGTAGAAGAAGGTGTGATACACACACCTATGAAAAGAAAAAAAATCTTTCTCACTCCCTTATACTTCTTTCTTTGTTACTTTAGCATCCTCTGGCATACTCCCTCTCTTGCATCCTTTGTCTCTCTATAACAACTCGAAAATTTAAGTTGTTCCTTAAATTTTATATTAATATTATTTAATTATAAATGAGTTCAAAAAAATAATTTTAATTTTATATTATTATTCGAAATTAATTTTTGAGTATTATGGTATTTTTATTATATTTTTCTCTATATTTTTCCTGGACCAAAATACACTAAGCTATATCATTTTCTATACAACAACTAACTTGCGCCCCAAGTTGTCTCGCTTGCTCCGCACGCCACTTACCTATACATATAAAGTCATTCATCATCAAATGGAAAAGGCATCCTTATCACCAATTCACTTATTCATTCTCTCTCTCTCTCTCTCTCTCTCTCTCTCTCTCTCTCTCTCTTCTTCGGCCTTTTTATATATATAAAACTTTGAGTTTAGTTTGGAGTATTTAGTAAGTCGCAGTGAATGAAAGGTAAAAGTTGAGATTAACATTAAGTTGAGTTATATTATACCTTGAGTTGCCATCATATATTTTACGTATATTTTGAGTTACCATAATTTATTTTACGCAATTTGTGTTTCATAAATTATATTAGCATTTTTAATTTATGAACGTTATTTTATATACTAAGGAAAACCCATGGATATAACTATTTATTAAAATGTATTTTGAGTAATTATTTTATAAGTACCACTACGGAGGTCCCATGCATTGGGAGACTTAAATAACCATTGGCCCTCTGATTAGTCACTTTGTGACCCTCTATCAGTCATAGATCCATTGACACTCTGATTTCTGGTGTGGAGCAAAGTGTTGTACGGAGCTAAGTGCTACACTATTATGGAAGCCACCTCTAGAGTTCGCACGAGCCATTTCTTGAGTCCATACATCTATTTTGTTTTATATCGTGGTTATGATTTCTGGTGTGGAGCAAAGTGCTGTACAGAGCTAAGTGTTACATTATGGTGGGAGCCACCTCTAGAGTTCGTAAGAGCCACCTCTTGAATCCATACATCTATTCTGTTCCGTTCTGTACCGCGGTTATGATTATTTTGTTTATATGATTTCTGTATTATATGTCAAATAATTTCCGTATTATATATTTTGTATTTTAATATTAAGCTCTATTTAGCCAATAATTATCCATGGTGAAATTTATACCCTTATACTCTTAATATAATATTTCTCACTCTACCATGTGCTTATAGCTGTTTACCAATTTTCAGGAAACAATGCAATTCAGAAATAGTTTTTGGAGAGTGTTAAACGCGAGACTGTGAAATAGACACACATAACACTTTTATTGTATTTATAATTCTATTATTTATATATAAATATCAGCCTTTTGGTCAATGAGTTTTTGTTATAAAAATAGAAGCTCCAATAATTATTTTAGTACCGTCACTTAAATATTTTTTCGCTTGTGTTTAGTAATTTGTTTAAGAATTAGCCGGAAATAATTTCAGTTACTGGCCATCACGATACTTAACTCTTGGGTACGGGGAGCGAATCGAGACAAGTGGTATCAGAGCCTAGGTTTTTTTAAATTATTTTTGTAAAAGCATTAGAGTATACGACACATGTACAAATAGGATAGGGGAATGTTGAGTTAGATTACAGGTTGTATTTAAATTAAATATTTGTGTAGCAACAATCGTGGTATAGATAATTATGGTATTTTGTTAAATTGTATAATTAAAAATGAGTTATTTGTCACTATATATATATAACTATATATATTTTTTTGTACATGAAAAAAAAAATCCGTATTATATGTCCCGTAGCACTAAAAAAAAAAAAAAAAACCATTTTGGCTTTTTAGAAGTGGGTTCAAATCTATAATCTTTCAAAATTTATAATTTATAATTTTTTTTTTATAAAAATACTAATTTTTGAAACTATTTCCCATCAATGAAAATTCATAGATAAAAGAAATGGAAGTTCATATGATTCTGTCATTTAATTTCCAGTCGTTTGTTTAATTGTGTTCTCATTTTATTTTATTTTTTTATTTTCGAAAACAAAACCAATGAAAAGTTTTTAAAACCACCCATTGTTTGTCATTTTGGCCCAAAACAGTTGTTGACAAATAAACAGTTATTATTTTTGATAAAGTTTTTTTTGAGATAATATTTTATATTAGATTAATCATTATCAGAGTGTGTAGCGGATAGCTTACACATATGACAAATTTCAAGGACGAAATTTTTAAAAGAAGGAAAAATTGTAACAACCCAAAAATTTAAGTTATCCCTTAAATTTTATATTAATATTATTTAATTATAAATGAGTTCAAAAAAAATAATTTTAATTTTATATTATTATTTGAAATTATTTTCAAAATATTATGGTATTTTTATTATATTTTTCTCTATATTTTTCCTAGCCAAAATACACTAATATATATTATTTTCTGTATAACAACTGACTTGCACCCCAAGTTGTCTCACTTGCTCCGCATGCCACTTACATATACATCATCAAATGAAAAAGGCATCCTTATCACTAATTCACTTATTCTCTCTTTGTCTCTTCTTCGGCCTTTATATATATATATATATATATAAAACTTTGAGTTTAGTTTAGAGTGTTTAGTGAGTTACAATGAACGAAAGGTAAAAGTTAAAATTACTAGTAAGGTCGGTTATATTATACCTTGAGTCATCATCATATATTTTCTGCAATTTGTGTTTTATAAATTATATTAGCATTTTTAATTTATGAACCTTATTTTATATAATAAGGAAAACCCATGTATATAACTGTTTATTAAAATGTGTTTTAGTAATTATTTTATAAGCAACACCACGGAGGTCCCATGCCTTAGGGGACTTAAATAACCATTGGCTCTCTGATTAGTCACTTTGTGACCCTCTGTCTGTCATGGATCCACTGACACTTTGATTTCTAGTGTAGAGCAAAGTGCTATACGGAGCTAAGTGCTACACTATTGTGGAAGTCACGTCTTGAGTCCATACATCTGTTATATTCTGTACCGTGGTTATGATTTCTAGTGTGGAGTAAAGTGATATACGGAGCTAAGTGCTACACTATGGTGAGAGCCACCTTTAGAGTTTGTACGAACCACCTCTCGAGTCTATACATCTGTTCTGTTCCATTCTGTACTGTGGTTATGATTATTTGTTTATATGATTTCTATGTTATATGTCAAATAATTTCCGTATTATATATTCTGTATTTTAATATAAATGAATTCTCAAAACTAAGGTAGAATGATAACATGCATGGGAGAATTCTTTGAAAACTTCCTCAAGATGCCATGATATAGACATGCATGTATGGTATGATCTATATTCTTTCATTTTAGCTCAATTCTAGCATTACACAACTTAATTCTTTGAATTCATGTGTTAAGTGACTCAATCCCAAAACTAGAAGGTTGAATTCTTATCTTAGATGATCAATTACACTCTAAATGGTTAATTGTTCGAAGTCCCAAGCTAAAACCTCCAAGTTCTCTAACAATTCCCTTATTGATCACTTCCCTCTTAGTCTTTCTCTCTCTCTCTCTCACGTTTGTAGGCTCAAGAGATGAGGAAATGAGTGTGTATATAATATTCTTGAGTCATTTCTAGGCCTTATATAGGCTTGATTAAAGAATATCATTAGTGGCTAATTAATTGCTATTAATTATTCTAATTTAATTCATTCTGAATCGAATCTTAATTAAACCTACCATAAAATTCTTAAAATTCTAACTAACACATAATTCAAGTGAATTTCGTGATCGGATGCCAATAAGGCCTTCAATTCACAGAACAAAATAGAACGACAAATAGATATTTCTACGATGGATAGATAAAAACACAAATAATGTCGTAAACACATGCAAATAAATTCAGAATGTCATCTTAATTCTTCTTAGGCATAATTAATCATTGATTAAAAGCTAATCACAGGTCGGGATTGTTACAGTCTTCCTCCCTTAAAGAGTTCGGTTCTCCAAACTCGGATTACCTTCATTTTGAAAGAATGTTGGGTCCAACGGAAACAAATTTGGATATCACTTCATCATATCTTATTCTATTTCCCATGTAGCGTAAGTTCCTCTGTGGTTTTGCCAATCAACTTTTACCAACAGTATTTCTTTGTTCTTTAATCTTTTGATCCGGCGGTTCACAATCTGAATTGGTCTCTCTTTGTATGTAAAATCGTCTTTCAGAAGCACATGGATCGGCCCAATTACATGTAATGGGTCTCTCAAATAATCCCGAAGTATAGAAACATGAAAAACATTGTGCATATGTTCCATGACTAGCAATAAGGCTACCCGATACATCACCAGGTTGATCTTCTCAAGAATCTCATATGGCCTAACATATCTCGGCACCAATTTGCCTTTCACTCCAAACCGTGTGTGCCCTTTCATAGGAGTCACTTTAATAAACACGTGATCTCCGACTTCATATTCTCTGTCTTGTCTTCGGACATTTGCATAACTCTTTTGGCGACTTTGTGCAGTTTTCAATCTTTGTTGAATCAATTTCACATTTTTTTGTTGTTTCTTGCACAAGTTCTGGTCCCAACAAAGGTCTATCATCTACTTCGGCCCAACAAATAGGAGAACGACACACAAATTCGACCAGAGGAAGGTAAGTCTCCCAATTGCCTTGAAAGTCTAACACACACATTCATAACATGCCCTCCAATGTTTGAATGGTCCGTTCAAATTGGCCATCTATCAGTGGGTGATAAGCACTGCTTAATTTCAGTTCAGTTCCCAAAGCTTGTTGCAAACTTTGCCTGAATCTCGAACTAAACTTGGGATCTCTGTTACATACTATGGACACTGGAACTCCATGTAATTTCACAATCTCATTGACATACAAGATAGCCAACTTATCCGCATTATACAAAGATTTAACAGGTAAAAAGTGAGCAGATTTAGTTAAACGATCAACAATGACCCAAATAGAGTCCATACCTCGGAAAGAGCGTGGCAATCCAACAATGAAATCCATAGTAATATGTTCCCATTTCCATTCTAGTATTGGAAATGGTTGAAGTAATCCAGCGAGTCATTAATGTTTAGCTGTAACTTGTTGGCAATGTAAGCATCTAGCCACAAAGTCAGCAATGCTTTTCTTCATTCCTGGCCACCAGAAATTTGATTTCAAGTCATGGTACATCTTTATATTCCCCGGATGCATAGCAAACTTAGAATTGTGGGCTTCAGTCATAACACACTTTCTCAAATCAGAGGCATCTGGTACACAAAGTTTATTCTAAAATTTCAACACATTATTGTAAAGCACAGATCCCGGTCTCGGTTTTGAGTCAATTTCATCCACAATCTTTTTCATAAATGCATCTTGTAGATGTCTGTCTCTTATCTCTTCAATAATTGTGGGTTGGGCAGAAATAGCAGCTAGAATTCCACCCTGTTCACGCAAAACCACTTCAATTTCATTTCGTTCCAATTCACACAACAATTCTTTCTGACCACTAAGCAAACATGATAGATTCCCAATAGATTTTCTACTTAATGCATCTGCAAAAGTATTTGCCTTCCTTGGATGATACAGAATTTGCAAGTCATAGTCCTTGATTAATTCCAACCACCTTCTCTGCCTCATGTTCAGCTCCTTTTGGGTGAAGAAATATTTTATGCTTTTATGATCTGTATATACTTCACAAGTTACTCCATACAAATAATGACGCTCGATTTTCAAAGCAAACACTATGGCTACCAGTTCAAGATCATGAGTCCGGTAGCTCTTTTTATGAAGGTAGAGTTGCTAAGAGGCATAAGCAATTACCTTCCCATTCTACATTAGCATACAACCCAAACCTTTGTAGGGAGCATCATTGTAAATATAAAACCCATCAGTTCCGTTAGGTAAGGTCAGAATTGGTGTAGTTACCAGTCTAGTTTTCAATTGTTAGAAGCCCGACTCCCGTTGATCATTCCAATCAAATGGTGCATTTTTCTGTGTCAATTGCATCAATAGCATAGCAAGTTTTGAAAAATCTTTCAAAAATCTACGATAATAACCTGCAAGCCCCAAAAAACTTCTAACTTCTAACATGTTGGTTGGTCTTGGCCAATCTACAATGGCTTCAATTTTCTATGGGTCAATAGAGACACCATCCTTGTTGATTACATATCCCAGAAATGCCACATTGTCAAGCCAAAATTCACATTTGAAAAATTTTGCATATAGCTTTGTCACAACCTGAAATAGGGGCTAATCAGAATCGCGACCGGCCAGCGCCTCATCTCGCATCCTAGGCCTACTACTAACTAGTTTAGAGAACAAATAAATAAATCATCGCAAATACTAGGTGATTACATTTAACTAGAGCGTTGCTATATAAGTCATACGAGTCATAAAGGAAAGTTAAGTTACAACAATAACTTGGCCCTATGCCAACAAAAGAGATAATACATGACTTATATAAAACTATAGGTCTAGAATCCATCCTAGGTCACGACACACCACAAAAATAGGCTTTTGGTTATCCACTAAGCATTCTCCTTACCTGAAATGGGTTAGTAACACACCCGTGAGCTATAAAGCTTATGAGAACATATTTACACAATTTACAAGTTTGCCACAGTTCAAACATAAATATTTCAAGTTTCAAGCATAACTGTTCATGTTCAAAAGCCCAATGGCTGAAAACACAAAATAAATGCTCTTATATATATATATATATCAAAATATACATACATATGTCTATTCGACTGGATATGTTGCCAGAGAAGTAGGGAGCTACCCATACTAATATTAAGTGGTCATGATCATCCCAAGGGATGATGGCCGCGTCCCAACAACCACCCTTATAACGCCTCACCCGTTGATATCTTTAATTTCCCCCAATGTTCGGGATGTTCCGTTCGAATGTACGTTATTACATTTGCAAGAGTTTTATAACAACGTCTTAACCATGGCTTCATAAAAACAATATGTATATAAGCAATACATGTGAGTCGGCTTATCCCGTTAGCTCACGTTTTTTAAAACATAACATGATTTTCAAAATGTATTCAAGGTACTTTTCCAATCAGAGGCATACTTGCTAAAGTCCAAAATCATATGTTTATTTGGTTATTCATAAATCAATGCAATCTCATGCTCCAAAATAATTCATCGATCAACGCATGTCATTATATTCAAATACATGTAAAAAGCATAAACATGAACTCACCTAAATGTATACGAAGTTTGGTAAAATCAACCGGAACCGAGATCTAAACACAACATATGAAAAACTACATTATAGTAGGTCTAGGAATTAATTCTAAGCATGAAATAAATATTCAAACCATAATCCCAAAGTGTACAATTTAAAAAGGGTCCTTCTTTTATGGTCCAGAAATTCTTAGTTTGCAGCACTTTAGATCAAAGGCTAAAATCCTAATCAAAACACTTTAAAATATTTTGAAATTTTACAGGGTTATCAATCAAGATGTTATGAAACTTTTTCATGAAGGACTCGTCTCCCAAAAATGCTCATAAATAGGTAAATGGCAGTAAAACAAAGTCGGTCAAGATCCGTTGCAGTTTCTAAAAAATCATTTCCACAACAATCTAGCCGTTGGATCAAGTTGAAACAAATTGGGTCGGAAACATAACACTCTAATTTAACTCTGACAAAAAATCAACCGTTAAAATGGCTAAATATTTTTTGACGAATTTTCAAAGTAGACTGTTTGTTCAAAAAAAAAAAAAAACTATTTGTTGGGTAAAATCCTTGTTTTGAGCTTTAGCCTCATGGTTCATTGCAACATGATATCAATGGGAGGAAATAAAGTCTAAATTTGTATTTTAGGATTTAGATTCATGGTTCATTGTAACATGAAATCAAAGGAAAGAAATGAAGGCTTTAACTTATGGAATTGGAGTAGATATAGAGAGGAATTTACCTAGACTTGAAGCTTGAAGAACAAAGATGAAAGTGTTTGATTTTCTCTCTTAAATCTACATATTTTCAGTAAGAAGATGAAGTTTCTGCACATATAGGATATATATAAGAAGAAAGGGGTAGGTAGGATCAATGACTAGGATTGAATGGTGAATATGTAGTAAAAAGGGGAGTGAGGTGGATATATATTTCACCTCACCGAGAAATTACAGCCATGGTGGCTGATTTTATCACCACAAATTGCATTGCTCAGATACAACGCAGTGCACGGACATTCGAGCTGTCCGAAAATCGGTTCAAGAAAATTTTCATTTAATCACTGTTGACTAATTTTGACATTCTGAGTTCGATGGTGTGATCCGTTTCACTTAAAGAAAAAAAAAATATACATATTTATGAGTTTCATTTTTGACACATTCGAAGAGGATTATCAATTATTGTTCTGTTATAGGTCCGCCCCTGTAATAACCCCGACCCGTAATTAGCTATTAATTAGTAATTAAGAATGCTAATGAGTGGATTAAAATAAATTGTGGGATTAATACGTAAATTGCATGATAATTGGCTTCTATCTGCTACTTATAGCAATATCTGTTTGAAATTTTGCTTTAATATGTTAATTGGAATTTTTAGAACACCATGGCAAATTTTATAAAAAACTGATTCAGTTTAGTAAAATCGCATGTGATTAAATTAAGCCTTAATTGGAACTATTTTTTAATAGTTGAATTTTGTGCTAATCTTGAATAAATTAAGGTTACTTGTGTTGAATTAAATAATGCATGATTGGTACCTAATCTAGTCCTATTATTGACCCAAGATGAGAATTAGTGTATTATTTGGGTTGAGGCATTGGTGGTGTTGGGTGTAGGGAATCATAACCCTTGTGAGTGTGTGTTGGGTGAGTGCATGTGTATGCACGTGTAGTGTGCAAAGAGGTGTGTGTGTGTATAGTCGATGAAAGTGAGGAGAGTTGTATCATTTCCTTCACTTTTGTGGTCCGTGTAGAGAGAGAGAGAGAGAGAGAGAGAAAAGCTCAAGGTTTAAAGAACAAGGAGGAAATTAGGAAGGCCAACTCTCATTGTTTGAAACCAAGGATCTAGGTAAGAGTCAAGAGCTTGTTCTTCTGTAGATAATCTGCCATGCATCATGTTTCAACTCACCTTTGGACCATTTTCACGAAATTAGCTTGAGGAGTGGGTCTTTGGGTTGTAGGTGCCTTGCATGTGTATTCATGGTAGATTTATCTTTGATTTGATCATGTTGAAGTTGAGTTTTGGAATCCTTGCATGCATGTGAGTTTATATCATGTCCATGTTTCAGAAATTCATGAGTTCTTGATCACCAATTGCATGTTATGAAAACCATGATAAGAGTTGAATTATTACATGAAGAAGTTTTGGTTCAAACCTTTTAAGAATTGGTGAGTTTTTGAATAAAAGATGTTTTAAGAGTCTTGTCTTGAAGTTTTCTAAAGCTATTTTTGTGTGTTTGATCAAATCATGCAAGACCCCAAGGTTTGGAGGTGGTTTGGAAGCCATTTTTGCTAAGCTTTCTGCCCAGAATTTTACAGTTGGCTCGAGCAAAGAAGTGGTGGCTCGAACCAACATTTCGAGCTCTTAGAATTTTGCACTCTGCCAAAGGCTGGCTCGAGCGAAGAAGTCTTGGCTCGAGCAAGCTCTGTCTTTGCCTTCTGCTGGCTCTAGCCAAGAAAAGCTGGCTCTAGCCACCAGCCTATTTTCAGCATGTTTTCAAAAGATGTTTTAAGCACATATCTTCACTCCCATCTCTTTATGGGCATTCTTAGGCATGATTTATGAGCCGTTAAAGATTAATAAGTTAAGAAATAACATAAGTAAGTGAATTAGGAAATATGTGTAGAATCCGAGTGTATGGGCATTATGAACAAGTTATGTAGCATGGAATGAATGGGAAATTAAAGTGAGAAAGCTAAGCCATGTATGACCACATGAACGAGTAATAATGAGACATATTTTGTGCTATGTATTTTGTGATTGTAGGTCAAGACTCGAGGATTGATTGACCATTTACGGGAACCACTGTGAGTAACGTTATCGTAAAGATACGTTTATATGAAATTATGTTCCAAATATGATATATCAAGCTATGATTTCTGAAATGATATATGTTTCTGTGAACGAAGATCCATATTTGAAATCTATTATGGCATCCATAGATAGTCCCAAGTCATGGGGGACGGCATAAAAATGCGGGTCCATGACATTTACGAGATCTCGTTAGCCACTTCATTGTGGTGATATGTGTTTAATCGGTGTCCGGGACCAGTTACTCTAGTTGGAAGACGTTATGCGATATGTTCGATATGTTCTATGGGATATGCCATTATTATGTTCTGATATGAGATGACTATGATTATGCTATGATCTGTTTTATATGTATGAAATGTTCGGAATTCGTTCACCAACCCCTTTACCTTAATGTTATTCACGGGGCTTTTAGCTCACTGTTTGTATATATATGTATATAGGTGAGCATTCTGGAGTTTGAGCCCGAAGGCTTTTGCCTGGAGTTTTGTTCTGTTGTCAGCCAGCCTTTGTGCCTCACGTGGAGGTTCCCGAAGTGTCTTGGGTTCAAGTGTTGATTAATTCTGTTTACGCATAGGACCTTATTTTTAATTATGTAGTCTGTACGGAAGATACTGTAATGTGTGTGGTACAATATAATGTATGGTTGACTTATGGTTATGCATATTAAGTTTTTAAAATATTCTGTTTCATGTAAGTCAGCACAGCTCATTGGACATTTATATTTATGTTATTGCTTCCGCCGCCCCTTATCATATGTTAATCTGTTTAGAGACCTTCGGTAATCTAAGGATTACTGGCCGGTTAAGATGCTAAACCTATAGGGGTGGGTTTGGGTCGTGACAGCCCCAGATGGCGAAGTATAGATAATATTTATTAACATGACATTGATGAACTTATTAAATATGAGATGTGACCTCCGTTCATTGACGGTGCCAAACAAAAGACGAAAAGTTGGGTCGGGTCTTCACATCCTTCCCACCTTAAGAAGTTTGGTCATCTAAACTTGACCGAAGTACTACAGTAATGTGTTATAAAAAAACATTACCTTCTTCAAAAAGATGCGGGTAGAGAGTTCGGATGTCCTCCTCTTTTTCCCAAGTAGCCTCTCCGTTAGCATTATTGTCCCATTAGACCTTCACTAGAGGTATGACTTTGTTTCACAATTGCTTCAACCTTCTGTCCATAATACGAATGGGCTTTACAATGTAAGTCAGATTCGGTTGCACTTCAGCTGACTCAGGCACTCGAACATGTGATGAGTCTGGCACATAAGGTTTTAGCATCGAGATATGAAAGACGTCATGAACTCTGGCGAGCTCCAGTGTTAATGCGAGTCGATATGCTACAGGTCTGACACGTTCAGTGATTCTGAAAGGTCCCACGAACCTTGGATTCAATTTTCCTCGCTTTCCAAATCAAACGACCCCTTGCAGAGGTAAAATCTTCACAAATGCTGAGTCTCCTATATTGAGATCAAGATTCCTCTTTCCGCTATCCGCATAACTTTTCTGTCTATCTTGAGCTATCTTTAGGCGGTCCTGGGTGAGCTTGATCTTTTCCGTTGTTTCCTCAATGATGTTTTGTCTGATTTCTTCTTCCATGATCTGTTTCTCCCCGACCTCAGTCCAACATACTGGCAATCTACATTTCCTTCCATATAAAGCTTCATAAGGTGTCATCCCAATACTTGCCTGGTAACTATTATTGTAGGCGAATTCTACTAAAGGTATGTACTCTTCCCAATTGCCTCGAAAATCCATCACACAGGCTCTAAGCAAGTCTTCTAGCGTCTGAATGGTCCGCTCAGATTGTCCATCGGTCTACGGATGAAAGGCTGTACTAAGGTTCAGCTTTATTCCCATGGCTCGTTGAAAGCTATTCCAGAAATCTGACACAAATCTCGGGTCTTGGTCGGACACAATAGATACAAGTACTCTATGTAGTCTAACTATCTCTGCGAGGCAGATGTAGGCATAACGGTCGACTGAGAACGTCTTTTTGACCGGTAGAAAATGAGCTGACTTTGTCAATCGATCGACGATCACCCATATCATGTTGTTTCCTTTCGGTGTGCGTGGTAGTCCCGATACGAAGTCCATCGTGATGTGCGCCCACTTCCATTCGGCTACAGGTAGAGGTTGAAGTAGTCCTGCTAGCTATTGGTGTTCTGCTTTTATCTGCTAACATTGGAAACAACTCCTTACATATTTTGCTATCTCTCTCTTCATTCCCCTCCACCAATATACAGTCTTCAAGTCTTGATACATCTTGGTGATCCCTGGATGAATTGCAAGTCTGGACTTGTGGCCGTCATCCAAAATCTGGCGTTTGACCTCTTCTATAGCCAGGACACAGACTCTACCTCGAAATTTCAAAATTCCATTGGTAACTGTGAAATCTGGATATCGTTCTGTTTCTAGTCCATCTTAAACTTTTTGGAATTCTGGATCCTCCTGCTGTCTTTGTCTGATCATTTTAGTTATGGCGGGTTAAGCAACTATGGCGTTGCACGTGGTAATCGATCCTGGAATTATCACTTCCAATTCTATTTGATTCATCTCTTCTAAAAGTGTTGGTTGCGTAGTGAGTAGGCAATTTATCCTTCCTGTCAATTTCCTGCTCAAAGCGTCTACTACCACGTTAGCTTTTCTTGGGTGGTATTGAATGTTGACATCGTAATCTTTGATTAGTTCTAACCACTAGGGTTGCCTTAAGTTAAGCTCCTTCTGGGTAAAGATGTACTTTAGGCTTTTATGATCAGTGTAGATTTCGCACAATACTCCATACAAGTAGTGTCTCCAAATTTTCAAGGCAAAAATTACCGCAGCGAGCTCCAAGTCGTGAGTTGGATAGTTCATTTCGTGTGTCTTCAGTTGTCGTGAGGCGTAGGCGATGACTTTCCCACGTTGCATTAAAACACATCCCAAGCCTTGTCGTGACGCATCGCTATAGATTGCATATCCATCGACGCCGTCAGGAAGGGTAAGGATTGGTGCCGAAACCAATCTCTTCTTTAAGTCCTGGAAACTCTGCTCTCGTTTTTCGGTCCAAACGAACGGTGTGCCTTTTCGTGTCAGCTCGGTCAATGGCACTGCAATCCTTGAAAAATCTTGCACGAATTTGCGGTAGTAGCCAGCTAGTCCTAGAAAACTTCTAACTTCAGTCACAGTGGTGGGTGAGGGCCAATTGACAATTGTCACGCCTCGCTCCCCGTACCCAAGGGTTAAGCATCGTGATGGCCAGTAACTGACGTTACCTCCGGCCAATTCATAAACAAATTAATAAACGCAAGCGGAAGAAATATTAAAATGAGGGTACCAAAATAATCACTAGAGCTTCTACTTTTATTACAAAATTTATTGATCAAAAAGACCGATATTTACATATAAAAATGTATCATAAAAGTGCTGTGTGTGCCTATTCCGCAGCCCCGCATCTAAGACTTCCTAAAAGCTATTTCTGAATTGTGTTGTTTCCTGAAAATTGGTAAAAAAAACTATAAGCACATGGCAGAGTGAGAAATATTATACCAAGAGTATAAGGGACACGAAATAATCATGGATCGTTAGTTAGGCCAAAACATTTACATAAACAAATTATTTAAGTAGCAGAAACTGAAATACAAATATTATATAAATATATAACCATAACCACGGTAATTTGGTAAACAAATCAGTTAAGTACCAGAAACTGAAATACAGAAATTATGTAAGTAAATGACCATAACCACGATGCGTATCGTAATGTAAGTCACGTATGACAATGTAATAGAGGTACGGATTCAAGAGGTGGCTCGTACGGATTCTAGAGGTGGCTCCCAATAATGTAGCACTTAGTTCAAGACCTAATGAGCAGTCAATGGATCCATGACAAACAGAGGACCACAAAGTGGTCAAGCAGAAGCCAATGATTATTTAAGTCCCCCAAGGTGTGGGACTCCCGTGGTGGTACTAACAAAACATAATTATTTATAAGGTCATAGTCAAATATTCTTTAAAATATAAACAAACATATCCATGGGTTTCACTTTTACAAATAGGGTTCAGAAAATAATTCACGTAACTGAAATCTTTATAAAACATAACTTTTATTAATATACTAATAAAACATAACTTGTATAAAACAGATTTTAGTAAATCAAAATATACGTAAAATACATTTTGGTGACTCAAGGTATAATATAACTCACCTTAACTTTAATACCTTACTCTTTCCTTCCACTATCAAAACCCTTTCAACTTCCACAATTTTTCCTTTCTTTCTTTCCTTTGCTTTTCTTTCTCTCATTCTTCTTTCTTTTCTTTCTTCTTTCTTCTTTCTTTCTCTCCTCCAGATTGATCACTCTCCCTATTTATAGAGAGGTGACGCCATTCATCGGCCAACACGTGACCGAGCCATCTCTCTCCCTCCAGATTCGTTATAAATATATATAGATTCAATCTTATCCTAAATAAATATTTAAGATAATTACCCTTTCACCCAATATTTTAATATAATTATATAAATAATTTAATTCTTAAGTAAATTACATTTTATCGTATACCAACATAAAATTAATTATTTATTTTAATACCACACTCATTATTATTATTATTTATATTTTGACCCCTAAACTTTTAATAATTATATTATTTTACAAAATTACGCATAATAATATATAATAAATTATATATTTTCCTAACTGAGATTAAATAATATTAATAAATTATATATATATTTTCTGAACTGAAATTAAATAATATTAGTATAAATTCTACAGAATAATTAAAAATCTGGGTTGTTACAATCTTCCGTCCTTCTAAAAATTTCGTCCTCAAAATTTGCCATGTGTAAGCTATCCGCTGCGCACTCTAATAAATATATATTAGATGATGCACAGTCTAGTTGTCAAAACTTGGTTTGGGCTAAAATGAGAAATAATGGGTGACTTTAAAAAAAAATTTCACTCGTTTTATTTATGATAAAAATAAATAAAATAAGAACACAATGACAGAATTATATGCAAAATTTGAAAATTTTGAGATGAACTTTTCATTGATGAGAAATAGTTTCAAAATTAGTATCTTTAAAATTTGAACCTACTTTTTAAAAAAAATCATCAAAATAAATAAATTTTTTTTCAATACTGAACTGAAAATTATATATATATATATTTAATTATATTATAATTTTGGTGAGTGCTTGAGCTCGACATCCTTCTTTTACTAGAACAAATATAAATTATATCTAATATCCTTCACAAATTAGGCATACTAAAAAAAAATTTATTATATGTATATAATCATATAAAATTATAATATAATTAAATCAACGAACAAAATATAATAATTCGGTACTAATTACCCGCTATCCCACTTCCTAAATATGAATGTGTCCTATGTTCCAATGATGATTTTTTTTTTAAACCATTGCTCGGATACCATTTGTCACGACCCGCAACCCGTACCCAAGGGTTAAGCATCGTGATGGCTAGTAACTGACGTTACCTCCGGCCAATTCATAAACAAATTAATAAACGCAAGCGGAAGAAATATTAAAATGAGGGTACCAAAATAATCACTGGAGCTTCTACTTTTATTACAAAATTTATTGATCAAAAGGACCGATATTTACATATAAAAATGTATCATAAAAGTGCTATGTGTGCCTATTCCGCAGCCCCGCGTCTAAGACTTCCCAAAAGCTATTTCTGAATTGTGTTGTTTCCTGAAAATTGATAAAAAAAACTATAAGCACATGGCAGAGTGAGAAATATTATACCAAGAGTATAAGGGACACGAAATAATCATGGATCGTTAGTTAGGCCAAAACATTTACATAAACAAATTATTTAAGTAGCAGAAACTGAAATATAAATATTATATAAATATATAACCTAACCACGGTAATTTGGTAAACAAATCAGTTAAGTGCCAAAAACTGAAATACAGAAATTATGTAAGTAAATGACCATAACCACTGATGCATCGAAGTGTAATGTAGCGACAATGTAACAGAGGTACGGATTCAAGAGATGGCTCGTACGGATTCTAGAGGTGGCTCCCACAATAGTGTAGCATTTAGTTCCGCACAGCACTTTGTTCCGCACATAACAGAGGTACGGATTCAAGAGGTGGCTCGTACAGATTCTAGAGGTGGCTCCCACAATAGTGTAGCACTTAGCTCCGCATAGCACTTTGGTCCGCACAGAACAGAGGTCAATGGATCCATGACAAACAGAGGACCACAAAGTGGTCAAGCAGAAGCCAATGATTATTTAAGTCCCCCAAGGCATGGGACTCCGGTGGTGGTACTTACAAAACATAATTATTTATAAGATCATAGTCAAATATTCTTTAAAATGTAAACAAACATATCCATGGGTTTCACTTTCACAAATAGGGCTCAGAAAATAATTTACGTAACTGAAATTTTTATAAAACATAACTTTTATTAATATACTAATAAAACATAACTTGTGGGGTTCAGAAATAAAACCACGTAACTGAAATCTTTATAAAACATAACTTTTATTAATATACTAATAAAACATAGCTTCTGTAAAATAGTTTTGGTAAGTCAAAATATAAGTAAAATTCATTTTGGTAACTCAAAGTATAATATAACTCACCTTAACTTTAATACCTTACTCTTTCCTTCCACTATCAAAAACCCTTTCAACTTCTACAATTTTTCCTTTCTTTCTTTCCTTTGCTTTTCTTTCTCTCATTCTTCTTTCTTTTCTTTCTTCTTTCTTTTTCTTTCTCTCCTCCAGATTGATCACTCTCCCTATTTATAGGGAGGTGACGCCATTCATCGGCCAACACGTGGCCGAGCCATCTCTCCCTCCGATTAAGTATAAATATATATAGATTCAATCTTATCCTAAATAAATATTTAAGATAATTACCCTTTCACCCAATATTTTAATATAATTATATAAATAATTTAATTCTTAAGTAAATTACATTTTATCGTATACCAACATAAAATTAATTATTTATTTTAATACCACACTCATTATTATTATTATTTATATTTTGACCCCTAAACTTTTAATAATTATATTATTTTACAAAATTACGCATAATAATATATAATAAATTATATATTTTCCTAACTGAGATTAAATAATATTAATAAATTATATATATATTTTTCAAACTGAGATTAAATAATATTAGTATAAATTCTATAGAATAATTAAAAATCTGGGTTGTTACAACAATTGCTTCGATCTTTTGTGGATCCCCTAAAACTCCATCCTTACTGATGACGTGTCCTAAGAATGTGACACTGTCTAACCAGAATTCACATTTCTTGAACTTGGCGTAGAGCTTTCGCTCCTTTAGCATCTGTAGAACCTTTCGCAAGTGTTTTGTATGTTGCTTTTCATCCTTTGAGTAAATCAGTATATCGTCAATGAAAACAATGACAAATTCGTCTAAGAATAGCTTGAATACATGATTCATCAAGTCCATAAATGCAGCAGGTGCATTGGTCACGCTAAAAGGCATCACAAGAAACTCATAGTGACCATAACGAGTATGAAAAGTTATCTTCCCTATGTCCTGACTTTTCACCTTCAGTTGATGGTACCCCGATCGTAAATCAATCTTCGAAATACACATGCGCCTCGCAGCTGATCAAACAACTCATTGATTCGAGGTAGTGGGTACTTATTATTTATTGTAACCTCGTTTAGTTCCTGGTAATCAATACATAACCTCATTGTTTCATCTTTTTTCTTAACAAAAAGGACAGGTGCTCCCCATGAGGACGAGCTCGGTCTAATAAAACCCTTGTCAAGTAACTCTTGTAATTGTACTTTTAGTTCTTTCAATTCGGCTGGGGCCATCCGATACGGAGCTTTAGAGATCGGTTGCGTACCAGGTGCAACTTCAATAGAAAACTCAATCTCCCAATCTATTGGCATTCCAGCTAGATCCTCCGGAAAGACTTCCGAAAATTCTTGAACCACAGGAATAACAAATATCTTTGTATCTTCTACTAGTGACGACGAGATGCTGCACAAAAACCCATGACAACCCTTCCTCAGAAGTCGTTAGGCTTGAGCCGCGGATGCTAAATACGGAGGTGGAACTATGCCAACTCCCGTGAAACGAAAGTCCACATGACCCAAGGCTAATCGGAATTGTGACCGGCCAGCGCCTCATCTCGCACCAATTTAGGACAATTCCTTTTCATGTGTCCCCTCTTTGCCGTAGTTAAAGCAAGTTCCAGTAGCTTTGCGACATTCTCCTGAGTAGAAGCTACCGCAAGTGTTACACTTAGGCACCTTGTTGCCCCGATTGTTATTCTGCCTTCCAACATTGGATGGTCTCACATTCTATTTTTTAGGTGGAAAATCACTTGACTTCTTCCCATCAAAGTTGTCAAAACGACGCTTCTTCTTCTCAGTAAACTTCTTCCTGCTGTTGACATTCCTCTCCGTGATTATGGCACAATCAACTATGTCAGCCTATGTAACCAATCACATTGGCAGTATGACATCACGGATGTCGGGGTGGAGTCCCTCTTCGAACCTTCGAGCTTTTAGATTTTCTGTGCTAATCAGGTGTTTCTCGTACTGTGATAGCCTGGTGAATTCTGCTTTGTATTCGATCGACATCTGTCCCACCGCCACCGATAAAACTCAAGACACTTTGCATCCTGGACGGACTGAGGTATGTATTTCTTTCGAAAGATGACCAGAAATCGGTCCCAAATCATTGTCAGCTCAGTCTCTTCCTTCATTTCCCACCATTGCTGAGTTTCTCTTTGCAGTAAATATGTAGCTAGTCCGACCTTCTGGGTTTCTGTACAATGCATAACTTTAAATATCTTTCTCAACTCTGCGATCCAAGCATCGGCCCTTTCAGCGTCCATTCCTCTCGGGAAGGTTGGAGGTTTCAGCTTCAAGAATTCCTTCAAGTTGAGATCTTCCCGTTGAGGTTGTGCCACATTCCCTAACTGTGGGCCCTGGGCATTGTTAGTCAGTTCTTGAGGTGGTGGTGGAATTACTTAAGGTGGGTTCTGTGGAGGTGGTGGTTGTTGCCTTTCAGCTTGGGCTGCCGTGAAGAATTGCTCCATTATTCTTTCTAACCAATCGAGACGGCTTGAGTTGCCAGCTCCAAGAGCTCCCGCAAGGTTCCCTCGAGTGTTCATCCTAAAATTCAACGTGTTAATACTAAGGTGGGATTTCGACGAGTAATAACTTGTATTGTATCATAGAGATAAGGAAGCTGGAAACGAGAAACGTATAACAAAGGAGAGTCATCATAACTATGCGTCCATTTATATATATGTACATATATCTATGAGTTGATGAACACATGGTCAGCTTTACATGGTGGTTACAAAATGTGGTATTATGTTAGAATGACGCAATTACCAAAAACACTTAAGCGCCACAAAGCCCAAAACTAGTTTGCCAACGTCCCAAAAGGCATCAAAACTAATCTAGACTGAACATTTTAGCCTCAAGGCCCCTATTACATACAAAATATAAGTATAGTTGCCCAGTCTATATTCCCCCCCCCCTCACCAGGACTAACTAGTTGTCAAATCCATCTGACTCGTCGTGAGACTCAATGTCATAAACCTCAGGTTCATTGGGGGTTGAACTCAGGTTCTTCCTCAGGTTCTTCTTTAAGGTCTTCTTCTATGTCATCGTCCATTTCATCTTCAGTAGGATCCTCGGGTTCATGAACTATGGGGACCACAGGTGCCACTTCTGGTACTATTTGATCTTCCCCATCTCCATTAGCTTCCACGTGGTCAACTTCTTCTCTGAAGAACACTGGGTCATTACTAAACGCGAGCACTTCTTGCCAAATTTGCATGTGGATACGAACATGGTAAATAACTACCGCCCTCTTCATCTCTGGAGTGAAAAGAACTTCCTCTTGGCTAATGAAAGTGATTTGGTTGTAAAAGCGTCGACGTGCTTCACGGAGGACTTCCTAATTGTGACGAGCTAGGTCTCGCGGCTCGACCTCCAATGGCCCTACTGAGCCTCGCTCAATCGATACCCTCCAAACTCGTCATAGCGAAGGATAGGCTCCATGTCCTGCAGTACACACAAGATGTAAATCTTGTAAGTATCAGACCCAAGGCAAATATATGGGTAAGGAGGAAAACTACAGTAACTTAAGGCTATAGTAAGGTTTCTTAAAGTATCTACCCCAAACAGGTCGCTGAATGAGACATTTAAACATGTAACATGCATTGAGTGTCGTAGTGCAAGTGTCTTAGTGCTCTGTGGATTTAAGGTTCTCTAAACCTACAGCTCTGATAAGCTTCTTTTTTCTCAGAGTCTGTAACACGGTTCTCAAGTGATTCTCATGATCTTCCCTACTTTTGGAGTAAATCAAAATATCGTCAATGAATACAACAACAAATTCATCCGGATATGATTTAAACACCCTATTCATAAGGTCTATAAAGGTAGCAAGTGCATTAGTCACCCCAAACAACATTACCAAAAATTCATAGTGTCCGTATCTAGTTCTGAATACAGTTTTCTCTACATCTTTTGCCTTAACTTTTAATTGGTGATACCTGGATCTAAGATCTATCTTGGAGAACACTTGTGCTTTCTAAAATTGGTCAAATAGATCATCTATTCGGGGCAATGGATATTTGTTCTTCACAGTTACCTTGTTCAACTCACAGTAGTCAATACACAGCCTCAAGGACCCGTTTTTCTTTTTGACAAACAACACTGGAGCACCCCAAGGTGACGTGCTTGGACGGATAAATTTATTGTCTAAGAGTTCTTGGAGCTGAACTTTCAACTCTTTCAGTTTAGAAGTTGACATTCTATATAGGGTTTTGGAAATCGGTTGTGTTCCGGGTACAACATCAATAGTAAACTCAATTTCCCTATCAATTAAGTCTCCCTGCAAGTCAGTTGGAAATACATCAGGAAATTCATTTACTACAAGGATGTTCTCTATAGTGGGATTATCATAAGTCACAGTCAAAACACAACACATATACCCTCTACATCCCTTTTTAAGCAATTTAACAACTTTTATGCAAAAATCAAGTATGGAGGAGAGACCACCCCATTCCTGGTGAACACAAACTCAGTAACCCTGGTGGACGAAATATAACAGACTTATTCACATAGTCAATATTTGCATAATACTTCATTAACCAGTCCATACCCAATATGCAGTCAAAATGGTCAATTCCCAAAGGTAATAAATCAACATACAATATCACATCACCAATCACAACATCACATGCTGGGTACACATATGCACATACCATAGAACCCCCAGATGGCATAGATACAAATAATAAATAATTCATGGATTCTAATGGTCTAGTTAATTTCTGAGAAAAAGCATGCAACACAAAGGAATACATGGAACCAAAATCTATCAATACATAGGCATTCTGAGCACAGATAGAAATTATACCTGACACCACTGATTCAGTATTCTGTATGTTGCTAGGTACAAGTGCAAAAACTCTACCCTGTCTCAAGGGTTCTCTTCCGGTATTAGTTCTAACATTTGTTCTTGATCCAGAAGCAAATCCTGCCGAACTTGCTACAGGACAGTTAGCATTTTCTAACCCAATTAGACAATCTCTTATCATGTGGCCCGTCTTGCCACACTGAAAACAAGCACCAGATACCCGATGGCAAACTCCTCTATGTCTCCTCCCACACTGAGTACAAACAGGCGCAAACCCACTGCTTTGACTTGAGTTGCTAGAAGATCCTGTATTTTGTTTCTTATTCATAGCAAATGGATGGCCCTTTTTGAAACTAATTCCAAATCCTTTCCCCTTCCATTCAGTTGTTAGGGCAAGAGCTTGTTTCTTTGCTACCAAAATGGCTTCTGCCATCAATGCCCTATCAAGCATATTCACATACATAGGTAGTTTGAGAACTCCTACCCGATCAAATATATCTAAATCCAATCCACCCTCAAATTTCTAAGTTTTCTTATAGTCCGTGTCTGCCATATGAGGCGCAAACCAAGCTAGTTCAGTGAATTTAGCCTCATACTCGGCTATGGACATGTTGCCTTGCTTGAGTTCTTGAAATTTTGAAACCTTTTGGCTCCAAAAGCACTGAGGAAAGTACTTGTCATAGAAGATCGTATTAAATTGAGCCCATGTCATATTCCCATTACTATTTGGAACAATAACCACCATCTCCGGGCTTCGTGTTTCAGGGTGTAGGTGGCCAAAAGGACTTTCTGAATCTTAAAACAGCTTCAAATAATTTCTCTATTTCCAACAACCATGTTTCAGCCTTTAATGGTTCAATACTATGACAACCCCGACCTCTGGACTATTATATTATATTATTCTAATAAGTTTAATTGCATGATTGTGTGATTACATGCTTAATTTTGTAGCTATTTGTTATTAAATGAAATATTTGTTCAAATTGATTACTTAGAGATAGAAATTGAGAGCCTAAACGGCTTCAGAAACTGAAATTGACTAACCCAATAGGCTAATTAGAATATTTAGAATTTTATAATAACTTTAATTGAAAATTGATTTTGATTAAAATAATTAGAATAAAGTGATTGAATTAACTAGAATTAAGCCTAACTAGTTAACCTTAATCATATGTGATTAGGCTAACTTAATTACACCATATAAGTAGCTCTAAATAAGCTTATGAGCTCACATATACACACACTTGGCTGAGAATTGAGAAAGAAGGGAGGAGAGTTTAACATTTAGAGAGAGAAAGAGGAGATTGAAGTGAATTGCTAGAGTTTTGGTAAATTAAGCCAGTCCAACACTTGAACTCACACATTAGGTATGAAACTCAAGCCAAATTCTTGGAATTAAGTCATATAGAAATTAAATTCATGGAGTTAGGGGATCATTTGTTTGAAATTGAGTAGATTGAGCATGAATTACCATGAATATGATGAATTTGAGTTGAATTATGCACATGCATGCTTAATCTTTTATTTTGACTAAGATTTCTTGAAATTCATACATGCATGAAGCTTAGGAGGTATGAGCTTGAAAATCATCCATGAATTCATGCATTTCATATCACTTAGTGGTATTTTAACATGAAGGAGGCTCAATCCATAACATGCATGGTTTCAACTCGAAAAATTTAAGCTTGAACTTGGACAATCATGATTTTGAACAAATGGTTTCAAATTGGAAGTATTTTCATATTATATAATGATTTTCCAAGTTTTTTGTATCAAAAACACGAGTTTCGAGACTTTGAATATTAACCTTGAAGCTCAAACACAGTTTTGGAAATTCTAGAATTCATGTTGTTCACTTGAGCGAGGAAAGATACAGTCGAGCGTGAAAATCGGGCTCCCAGAAGTTTTGCAAAATTTTACAGTTCGCTCGAACGACCAAAGTGACGCTCGAGCGAGGACCTCTTTTGCTCAGTCTTCCACTCGAGCGACCATCGAGCGGGAATTTCATGTAACCAATATTTTTGCCAAGTTTGCAGACTACTCGAGTGCCAGAAGTTGCTCTCGAGCGACCACCTTGGTTTTTGAACTCCCGTTCGAGCGAAGAAAGTTACGCTCGAGCGGAGACCCTGTTTTCAACAACTTTTGACTAACTCTTTTAAGTGCATATTTGCATCCTCATGCCACCTCAAGTGTTCTTAGGCACCATTTGGACTCACATAGTCATAAAATAAGCTAGAGACACATGAAGAGAAAATCGAACTAAAATGAAATTGTGCTTCTGTTATGTGTTTTGTTTAGGTGGATGTTTGAGGTTTAGTGACAACACAAACCACTATGAGTAATAACTTTGTAAAGTTACGTTAGACTTGATTATTTTCTAATAATACGACATGATTAGTTTTTTGAAATGCTATGTTTTGTGTGAATAAATGATCGTCCAAGTTTCTGAAATGTACTCGTGGCATCCGTAGCATCATGTGATATTTTACATTCCTTTATGGGTCATCAGGTTCCTTTACGGGTCATTGAAATGCCTTTACAGCTATCCATTTATGGGTCATTGGAAACGTCTCTGTGCACATGAGTCATCGGAATGCCTTTATGGCCGTCCCTTTATGGGTCATCAGAATGCCTTTATAGCTGTCCCTTTATGGGTCATCAAAACGCCTTCAAGGCCATCCCTTTATGGGTCATCGGATTTGTTAGTGCTAATGGATGTACCACGTATGATCATATGCAAAATTTGAATATGAAAATGAATATGAACATGTATATGAATCTGTTTCTGATTTGGAATCTAAATATGCATTAGACTCCGTTCCTTATAGACATCATTCATTAGATCTTTACTCTGTTATTATTTACTAGACTCCAGCTCATTATTTATATTATATATGTAGGTGATCTGGCACGTGACCAGGCCCAGAGTTGATGACCTAAGATTCTATATTGTTAGCTAGCTGTTGTGCCTCCCGAGGAGGTTCTAGATTAAATCAAGTCTAGTGGCTGTAATTTTTAGGAATATATAAGACTTTGTTTTTTTGACTCATGGACAAGTTTTCTGTTTATATGTACATAGAGTGACGTGTAAATACTGTATCTAGTGATGTCGCTCATATGTTTATAAAAGTTTAAGATTATCTGTCTCATGTATGTTCTCACAGCTCGATGGACTATATATACTTTATGTATTTGCTTCCGCAGCCCCTAATGATATGCTATTCTGTTAAGATGCCTTTGGTGATCCAAGGATTACTGGCCAATCATGACGCTAAACCTATAGGGGTGGGTTTGAGTCGTGAGAAATACCTCCCAGGAAAGTTGGCGTTTTTATCTTCATGAACTTCTGAGTCAAGTTGATTATATCACTGTTATCTGGCTCATGTTGTGCTGGTGAAGGCGGAGGAGGCAAGGGTTGTTGCCTCTGTTGTTGTGTTAGTATTTCAGTTAGAACTGCAAGCATTTGTTCCATACGACTCATGCGAGCCTCCGAGGATTTCTTGCATTTTCCATGATAATATAAAGAGACAAGGTAATAATAAACATAGGAATAATCTTGTTTGTTTCTTTCAATTTCATTTGTTTAGGTTCAAATTCAGTTTTTTCATTTATAAAGATTAGCACACACTCACACATGTAGATAAAATGTCCCTACTTCTTTTCTAGGACATCCTATAGCTCGTATAGACTCGTGTGTGCGGTATAACACGTGCTCTGATACCACTCTGTCACGACCCAAACCTGTCCCTATGGGTTTAGCGTTGTAACCGGGCAGTAATCCTTAGATTACCAAAGGCCTCTGAACAGAATAACTTATAATTAGGAGATGTGAAAGCAAATATAGAAACATACATAGTCCATAGAGCTATGAAGACATATATGGGATAGATTTTTTTTAAAACTTTATACACATATACGTGACATTATAATGTAGTAGTCTTCGTCACATTCATTACAGATATAGCCAAAAGGGACTTAGCCCAATATACAGATAATAGAAAACTTGTTCTATACCCAAAGGAAGACAAGGTCTTAAACACAAGCCATTTAGATTTGACTTGCTCATAAAAGGGAACCTTCTTGAAGGCACAACGGCTGGCTAACAAAACTGATACGCCAGGTTCTCAATTCTAAGCCTGGTCATGTGTCTGGTCACCTACATACATAATATAAATGGTGAGCGGAAGCCCAGTGAATAATAGCAGAGTAATTGGTTTAAACAAATGTTGTCCATAACAATTACAAAAAACAGAATTCAGTAATTATCAGAAATGGATTCTTAATCATGTTCATAAATTATAGTACATAACGAATACAGAATCAGAATCATATTCATAATCAGAATTTGCAGTTAATCATACGTGGTATATTCATTAGCACTAGCAGAAACAGTTGACCCATAAAGGGATGACCATAAAGGCATACAGTTGACCCATAAAAGGGACGGCCATAAAGGCATACAGTTGTTATGACCCAAACCCGCTCCTATAGGTTTAGTGTCGTAACCGGCTAATAATCCTTGGATTACCAAAGGCCTCTTAACAGAATGACATATTATAAGGGGCTGCGGAAGCAAATATAGAAATATATATTGTCCATAGAGCTGTGTTAACATATGTGAGACAGAAGTCTTTAAAACAAACTTATATATATACATATATGTGACGTCATAAATGCATTAGTCTCATGTCACCAAAGCCATATATACAAAACTTTCCAAAAATATATTCAAACAAAACATAAACATCAGAAGGTACAAAAATCCCCAAGACTCAAAACTTGATCAGATCTGGAAAGGGAACCTCCACGGAAGGCACGATGGCTGGCTGATACCAAAACTCTCCAGGTAGCAACTTAGGCCTGGTCACATGTCTGCTCACCTACATATATAATAAATAAATAGTGAGCGAGAATCCAATGAATAATAACGGAGTAAAGGGATTTGATGAATGATGAGGCCCATAATATAATCAGAAATCAGAATTCATGTTAGAAACAAATTCACATTCACATTCTTTTTCAAGTTAATAACAGAAATCAGAATACATACTTAATTTCACATCTATTAACGCTAATAGATCACATACGGGGCATTGAAGATCATACTTGTCAGTTCCATAAAGGAACCTCTGGCCGGGTACGGATAACTTGTAGTTCAATAAAGGAACCTCTAGACCGGGTACGGATAACTTGTCAATTCCGTAAAGGAACCTCTGGCTGCGTACAGATAACTTGTCAATTCCATAGAGGAATCTCCAGACCGAGAACAGATAACTTACTCGAGCCTCGAATGCTTATCAAAATTGGACAATTATTCATAGTACAAACATAACATTTTATAGAATAGATCTTACTCCATGTACAGAAAATAAGTAAAGTTGAATATAGCTTTATTAAGTTATTACTCATAATTAACAAATGGCTCTAAGGCAAACAGACAGAATGGACAAATCAGACGTCTTGTGGTGCGTGACCTACATAGTTACAGAACGAACACATACTGAATTACACACCCGGAAACATTAACCTAATCCTTTCTTATCTTGGTGTATTTCTACTTCTTATCCTCATTATTATGTCTTAATCACGGCCTAGGAATGCCTAGGATGCAATGTGGATGCCAAAATGCACTTTGGAACCCTTAGCAAAACTTACTGAAAACAGGGGTCCCATTCGAGCACAACTTCCTTCGCTCGAGAAGACACGCAAAACATGAGTGGTCGCAAGCAGTTTGTAAACTTCTGCAAAAGTATTGGTTGTGTGATTTTCATGCTCAACGGTTGCTCGAGCGTAAGACTCAGGTCCTCGCTCGAGCGCAAGACTCAGGTCCCCGCTCGAGCGCAACTTTTATCGCTCGAGCGGTCTGTAAAAATGGTAAACTTCTAAGAGCATGCATTTCACACTCGAGCCAACTTTAGGCTGCTTAAGCGAAAGTTCACACACTCAAAGTGGTCGCTCAAGCGTAGGTTCCTCCGCTCTAGTGTAGGAGTAGGATTTCAGAATTTCCAAATTTGCTTCCAAGCTCAAAACTCCATTTCTAAACTGAAATTCATGATCCTTTGGGCCAAAAATTGAAGGAAACTAGTGTGAACATGCAAAACAACTTGAATTCAAAATCAATTCACAAAATCAAGGCCCAAAGATAAGTAAATTATACAAAACTAAGCTTGAAGCTCAAAGAACATAACTTGAAGATAACATGCATGAATTGATATGAACTTAGGTTCTCCAAAACATGATCAATTAAGGTCAAATGGTAAGAAATGTGATGAATTCTCTAAACCAAGTCAAGAAGGACGCATACATGTATGACTTGAGTGAAATTCAAACTCAATATGCTTTGATATATACATGCATGCATGACATGGTTCAATCTTCTTTATTTCTAGTTTAATTCTTGCATTATCCATCATAATTCTCTAGAGTTCATGTCTTACACATCATAATTATACAATCTAAAGGTTGAATTCTTACCTAGGCTTGTCAATGATGCTCTAGATGATCAAATCTTGGAAGTTCCAAGTCAAATTCTCTAAGTTCTCTAGTAATCTCCTTAATTTGAGCTCAAACCTCTCTTCTTTCTCTCTCTCACATTTGGTTTGTGTGTGAGCTCAAAAATGTGTTGAGATGAAAAAAAAAATGAGTGAAGGCACATATGGGAGCCTTATATAGGCTTGGCTAATGATATAATTAAATTGTTGATCAACTAATCAATTGGATATTAAATTAAACTAATTTAATCGTTCCAAACAGAATTTTAATTAAACCTACCATAATTTTTCAAAAATCCTAAATAACACATAAATCAAGTCAATTTCGTGATCGGATACAGATAAGGCCTTCAATTTACAAAATAGAACAAAATCAAAGACATATATTCCTACATAGAACAGATAGAAACTCATATAACACATAACACATGTAATGAATGCAAAATTCAATCTTAATTACTTATTAGGCACAATTAATCATGGATTAACCATAATAAAAGGTCGAGGTTGTTAAAACGGTTGACTCACGTACACGGAGACAGTTCAGTTGGCTCATGAGATGTATAGTTGACCCATAAAGGGACGTATACAAAAGGATCTATAGCAGTTGGCTCATAAGATGTACAGTTGGCTCATAATTGAGATGTAACAGAACAGATAACATATGTCATCTGAAGCTAATGATGCCACGAGTACATTTCAGAAATATTGGGCAACCATTCAGTCATACAGAAAATAATATTTCAGAAAACAGATAATCTTTTATCATTCAAAAAATACTTATAGATTGAACATAGCTTTACAAAGTTATTACTCACAGATGGCTCCAAAGCAGATGGACAGAACAGATAACCGAATAGCCTACGGTGCGTGACCTACACAACACATAATGGATATACATTTGAAACATATGCTCAAGATATACTTTACTCATTATGTTCCATTCTTAGCATGTTATCAGACTTTATCCTCATTATTGAGTCTTAATCTTGGCCTAGGAATGCCTAGGATGCAAAAATGTATTTGAAAATACTTGGTCAAAAATACTGGAAATAGGGTCCCCACTTGAGCGGACATGTAAACATGTGAGGGGCCGTTCTAGCGCAACTTCTTTCACTCTAGCGGTTTGCAAACTTTGAAAAATTACTGGTTATGTGATTTTCATGCTCGATGGATGCTCGACGGTTGCTTGAGCGTAAGGCTTAGGTCCTCGCTCGAGCGCAACTCTTGTCGCTCGAGCGGTCTGCAAAAATGTGAAACTTCTGGAAGCTTGCATTTCACGCTTGAGCCATATTCGGGTTGCTCGAGCGGAAGTGTAAAATCACAGAGTGGTCGCTCAAGAGAAGCAGAATCTGGAATTTCCAGATTGCACTTCCTACTTCAAGACTTGAATTCAAAGTTGAAATTCATGATCTTTTGGGCTACAAACTTATAAAATATGGTGAATTCAAAAGCATTTCGCAAAATCAAGCCCAAAAGTTTTGTCAATTGAATTAAACCAAACTTGAAATGGTGAAAATCATAACATTACAGATCATGCATGTAAAGATGCAAGTTTAAGGCTTTCAAAACATGATTGAATGAGACAAATTGATGGAAAACAAAATGAATTCTCAAAACTAAGGTAGAATGATAACATGCATGGGAGAATTATTTGAAAACTTCCTCAAGATGCCATGATATAGATATGCATGCATGGTATGATCTATATTCTTTCATTTTAGCTCAATTCTATCATTACACAACTTAATTCTTTGAATTCATGTGCTAAGTGACTCAATCCCAAAACTAGAAGGTTGAATTCTTACCTTAGATGATCAATTACACTTTAAATGGTTAATTGTTTGAAGTCCCATGCAAAAACCTCCAAGTTCTCTAGCAATTCCCTTGTTGATCACTTCTCTCTTGGTCTCTCTCTCTCTCTCTCTCTCTCTCTCTCTCTCTCATACACACATTTGTAGGCTCAAGAGATGAGGAAATGAGTGTGTATATAATATTCTTGAGTCATTTATTGGCCTTATATAGGCTTGATTAAAGAATGTCATTAGTGGCTAATTAATTGCTATTAATTATTCTAATTTAATTCATTCTAAATCGAATCTTAATTAAATTTACCATAAAATTCTAAAAATTCTAATTGACACATAATTTAAGTGAATTTGACAATCAGATGCCAATAAGGCCTTCAATTCACAGAATAAAACAAAACAACAAACAAATATTTCTTCGATGGATAGATAGAAACACAAATAATGTCGTACACACATGCAAATAAATTCAAAATGTCATCTTAATTCTTCTTAGGCATAATTAATCATGGATTAAAGGTCAATTACTGGTCGGGGTTGTTACAGCACTTTTATCGTATTTATAATTCTATTCTTTATATGTAAATATTAGCCTTTTGGTCAATGAGTTTTTGTTATAAAAATAGAAGCTCCAATGATTATTTTGGTACCCTTACTTAAATATTTTTCTGCTCGCGTTTAGTAATTTGTTTAAGAGTTAGTCGGAGGTAACTTCAGTTACTGGCCATTACGATGCTTAACCCTTGGATATGGGGAGCAGGTCGTGACACCTTCCACCCACCAGTGCTGCCATCACCGTTGTAAACCCATCACGACCCTCTCTTACTTTCTCTCTCTCTCTTCTCTTTCCTCTCCTCCATCTCTGGCGTCTCTCGCTCTTCTCTATCTTCGTCCCCCTAATAAGTCTCATAAAGACCAACTTTTTTTCTTTTTTTTACCCACCAAAAGTCTAGAAAGAAACTCATTTATCATGATTACATAGACACATGTTTATACAATTAGAATTCTCAAAACTATAATTAACAATAGTTTAACAAAAAAATCAAACAAGAAAAGTTTCAATTATACAAACCCACTTCTACTTCCACTTCCTCTTCTTCTTATTCTTCTTCTTCTTCTTGTTCTTCTTCTTGTTCTTCTTCCTTTAATTTTTCAAATTGTAAAAAGCATATATATATATAGTTATTAACATATAGAGAGAGGGGGAAACAAAGCATATATAATCATGTAGAGAAACATTTTAATCATGGCAAGTTTCTTCTTCCTCTATCGTTAGACAGAGCTTCAATACAAGAAATAGAGGAGAAATAGAAAGTCAGAGCTTTTTGGTCGTGGTGGGCAGAGAAAAAAAGAGATGAGAAATAGAAAGCAATGAAGGAGAATGAGAGAAGGAGATAGAGGAGGAATAGGGGGCTTGGCGGGGTAGAGCTGACCGTCAACGGGTAAAAAGGGAAAGGGGGCTGCTGCTGCTGCTGCTAGCGATGGTGGTAGGTTTGACAGTTTCTAGAAAGAGAAAGTAAAAGGAGGTCAGAGAGGGATTTGATTTGGATCGAGAGAGAGAGAGAGAGAGAGAGAATGGAGTGTGAGTCTCTTTTCATGTGGGACTTTCCACATCAATGGTGGTGCTAGTGGAGGTCCTCAATGTCACGTCCCAAAATTTGGACAATTAAACATTAAATTAGGACTAAATCTCAATCAATATTCTCTCATCCAAATCCTAGGGATAAAACAAAGTCTAAATGCTCTCGTCTCCATAAGGTTTAAGTAAATTTCAATGCTAAAAAAAATACAAGGGATAAAAAAAATAATTAACAAACACCAACCAAATTATCCATCATAGATTCATAACTATCCAATACTTCCAACATTAAAATAGCAATAACTAGTTAAAACAACTTAAATAATGTAAAGTTGAAAAATAACCCACAATCTCAAATTGTCAAAATACTAAGCTCATAAAAAAAATAAAAAACACAATAAACTAATATCAATCCTAAACTCAAGAAAACAAAAGAAGTCCAAGAGACATGTCTAACAACTATAGTTATTTCTCATCACTACCATAGTCCCAACTAATCTTGCAAAGAAAGCTCAGCTACGCTAAAATAACGCACCTGAGATGTCAAAAGACAAAACGGATCAATATACAAGTATACTGGTATGAGCACAAGATGTGACACCCACGTGTCCACCAGACACAAATAAAATTACATTTAATTCTTGTTACGGGACAAGACAAGTAATTTCACCCGCACTGAGACGAAGGAATAGTTTCCCGAGATACGGTGGCATTTAGTTTCTTACCCGTACACAACTAAATATAAATTGAGTATAAAATAAACAAAATAAACATAAAAATATGGTGGGTCAGCCTTGCATAAAAAATTTGTAAGACCCACCATTCTACAAAAAAATAAAATTAGTATAATTTAATTATAAGTAAATTGTTGAAGAAATATAAACAAACGCATTGTTTCATACTTAAATAATTCGAATTGATCAAAACTCAAAGAACAAAAATTGTACAGAATCAAATTTTATGAGAGTAACACAAACGAATTTAGTAGAAACTGAACAGGTTGAGAGAAAAACTTGATAGAAGAACTTAGACGAAATTCAACCAAAAAATCTGAAGCTAAAAATGAAAAGAAACTACCCTAAGATGAGTTTTTTTAAAAAAGTTCAAAACACTAAAAGTGTTTAGAATAATATTTTACTTTAATTTTCTTGAAACCAATAAAAATGAACTCGTTTTGTGAGTTAAAACAGTATCTAAAATCTGCATAACTAAAATGAACAAAAACTGTTATAACCAAGATAATCCGATTACAAGTTCTAATCGATTTTTTTAGTAAAAAGTTAAAACACAAAAGTTGTCTAGAATTACGTATACATATCGATGTCCAAATTTCGTAATTTAACGAGATCGTTTACTATTTTTCAAGATGTATAAATCAAAGCAATTCAAACTATACCAATAAGTTCATATTTAATTCTTTGTACCTTAACTCCACCACTTTGACCCTTCATTTCCGGCTTATACATATATCCCATGTACCTCTCGTATACCTAACACCGTTCTGAAGACAAACTTACACAGGGATATCATCCCGAGTTTGACCCACTCCCTAGATAGTTAGCATATATGTACGCACGTAAATCAAAGCACTCGCATAATCATGAGAATGAGGCAACAATATATATATACACAATCTCTCATCTATTCATGAAAACAAACACAATAATGCCAAGTCTAAGGCATTTAAATAAATCTCATAATCTTCACCTTTTCTTTTTATACACTCTTTCTTACCAACACTCAAATAAAACAATAATCTATGGAGTTATGGTGAAGTATTCGAAATTTATCTATGAGTTCTAAGGTTATTTTAATTTCATACATCCATGAATGTGATTACAACTATCACATAATTACATATAAAAACCCTAAACATTGCATACACAACTAACCAAAATAATTGAAATCAATCTATCATCTACATGCAAATACAAAATCAAACAAACATCAAATAAAAAAAAAAATAACGAATTAAATATAAATCAAGGGAAGTAGATTTTATACTCATTATTATTTTTTTTTGAAGATCAATAAAATACTTGAAAAATTTATAAAGTTACCAAAATAAAACCCTAACCTTTCTTTCTCCTTTTTTCCAATTTCTTCCCGCCATCTCTCACTCATGACTTTTCTTTCACGCCCTCTATTTTCTTTGATTGATCACTTTTTTCTTTTTTCTTTTTTTTTTCTCCGTGGCTGCTCCTCTCTCTTTCTCTCGGTTGTTGCTTAGAAAATTCTCCACACCTTTATGATTATAACAAGCTAAGTTTAATATATAATAACCTAATAACATTATATTTTATTTTATAATATAAATACAACATATATAAATATAAATATCCTATATAAGATCAATATATATATAAAATATAAATATATATAAATATTCAAATTAATTATATATAATAAATAACACATTAAATTAATTAAATATCACATTAAATTCTCATGTAACTACACAATTAATAAAGTCCAAAAAAATAATAAGGTAATAATAACAATAATAATAATGACTAAAGAAAATTAGGATCGCTACACTCAAGTGGGGGACGAAACATTTTCCTATATATTTTTAAAAGATGATTTTTTTTAAGGTCCCTGATATTAAGATTTTATAGCATAAAGGACATCAAATATTTTCATAATGTCTAAGGTCCCTTAACATCGATCCAGAGAAATTTCAATCACAGAGAAATTCTCTCCAGAGAAATTTTGTCTAGAGAAAATCTCTCCAGAGAAATTCTGTCCAGAGAAAATTGAAACTCTCTCCAGAGAAATTCTTTGGATTCAAACCAGAGAAAATTGAAATTTCTGTGAGTACCAAAGAAATCCAGAAAAAATTGTGGAGAGAATTTGTGGCTATCCAGGAAAATTCTCTCACTTTACAAATTTCTCTAGCTTTTTTCTAATTTTTGCATGCCATTTATAGTGCAAAATGCCAAAACTCATCATCTCATCTTTTCAATCATTGACCTTTATAAAATACATCAAACCTTTGATAGCAATGGCAAAATTTAACAACTTCAATGACATCTCCATTACCCAACTGCTGTAACATAATTATGACAGTTCAAAACAACAATTCTATTGAATAATACTACTTCAGATTCTCTCTTCACCATTGCACCATTACTCTCTTTGTTGCTGTTGTGACCGGAATTATGAGCAACCTCATGACATTTGGGTTCTTCTTCTACCTTTGCACTGTTGTCGCCATTCTCCCCTGAAGTATCATATTTGTCGTTGTCACCATCATCATTTAAATTTCTCTGACTTCAGAATGTGTTTTAATCAAATTTCTTTGACTTCAGAATGTGTTTTAACCAAATTTTTCTGACTTCAGAATTTACCTGCAGAGATTAAATATTAAAGGTAGATTGTTAACTCTATCCACCAATATAAAAATCTCAAATCCATTCTTACATATACCATAATCTAGAATATTAGATTAAACTGAAGACCATACTCTAGAAATTAATAATGCCAAATCCATTCATTTTAAATCTATAAATCCAATTGCAACCCAAGTGAATTTAGAAAAAGGGAAAACCCCTAAAATTATTATATCCAATAAACAATCGCTCAAACATGACAGAGTTGCTAAAGTTCTACCTTCCATAAACAAACTATTATTCAATAAAACATTACTTGCTTCAAAAGACCAACATAGACTCAACCTCACCAGCATGTGGAATACAACAAATGTAATCACTAAATACTTTTGCTTTCTCAAGAAATGTTACTAAAGATTTCATTACAGTCATTAATAAACTGTAATCTGTAAGGTTAAAATATTTAGATCCACACACATGAGCAAAAACATGAAGAACAGTCAGCGTCAAAGAAGTACCCAAATTTTGCATCCTGAAAATGTTGTATGAAGCCTCACATAAAAACCCAATGTGGTCTATTGTTGCACATATTGATGCTAAAACAATCGCCCCAGCCACTAACTGATGAGTTGAAGCCATTCCATCTGACAAAATTATTTCTTCTTCATTCAGAAAGATGTTGACAATTGAACCACTTTTGGACAATGACTCCGAAGATACATTCCTACAAACCAAAACTCTTATTTCTAGAAGAAAATCCTCAATGAGAATAAGCAATTCACGAGAAGTATAATTACGTAAAAGCGCTTCTTGTCTCCACATCAGACATCACTGTGTATAAAGAAAATTGCAAGTTCTTAAAGGGGGGGAAAACATGAAAATGGTGGCTACAAATAAAATATAATAGAAATGAAAAATCACACAAATTTTAGAAACCTGTGTGCAAGCATCTGGCAAAGGAATCTAATAAGAAGGTAGAATCTGCACTTGATACCTTTCCAAAATTCTCCGAAGCCATCCTGGAAAAGTTGTGCAGTAAAACTGAAAAGAATTCACATGCCTTCTCCCTGTAAAGAGTAAACCAAAAAACACACGAAAAAAAAGGAAAGAAATTAAAAAAAATAAGAAGAAATAAACATATTAGACCTATATTCATAATCCTGTTGCACACAGGACTTCCTTTTTCTAATAATTCACCAAGAGAGGCAACAAAAGCAATGAGTCAATACTAACTAACAGACATAACTAAATTAACATAGAAATCTTTCAGTGGTCTCAAACGAAGTTAATCCTCGGATAAAAGCGCCGAACAAAAATAACCTAACTTTTTTGACAAAAGCCCCAATGCATGTTCGTTTAGACCCTGGATGGAGGTTGATTTACCTGGTTGATCTGAAGGGAGAGGCGTTGGCAGCGGTGCCGATGGCAACAACAATAGAGGAGACGAAGAAGAAGGTTGAGTTTGGGGATTTGAAGGAGTAGAAGAGAGCAGCGAGAGAGACACATAGAGCATGAGATATATATCAAATTTCTCTATGATAGATGTGAGAGACCTTAGACATCAAAAAAAATAATATTGTGGATCTCTTCCAGTACTAAAAATGGAAGAGGGACTTTAGACTAATTTTTCCTTTTTAAAATGGGTAAATTACAAATACACCTTCTGAGATTTGCTTAAAGTACAGATTGCCCTCTGTGGTTTAAAAATTACAAATACCCTATTGTTAAATTTTTTTATTTAACAGAATTAACTAAAAAAATGAAATTCATAATTGCACTCTTATATAATAATAAAATTATCTAAATTATTAATTGAAACATATTTTTAACATCATTAAAAATTATTAATTAACTTGATGATTTATTAATAGAAATGACGATTTGTTATGAAATTAGAAACCTCAGAGAATAAAATGTAATTTTCAAAATTATAGAAGATGATTCATATTTTAATCAAATTTTAAAAAATATATTTACAATTTACCCTTTTAAAATCAATAAATTAACTTTTTACCATGAAAACTTTCAAATAAATGCTAGAAATCCACCTAATCCATGTGCGGGCGAAGGGTCGACTTGCTTACAACGCTGACTGGGCTTAGATTAAAGCGTATTTGAAAATGTATTAATTAATGTATACATTAATATATTAATAGATAATGTATCATTATTTGTATAGTTTTAAATAGGGAAAGTTATCAGAAAGTCCTATGTGCCAAGCTGTTACTCTTTATGGTCCTAAATTGAATCTTTTGGTTTGGAAAGTCCTATTTTACACGTTTGGTAGACAATAAAGTCCCATTTCAAAATTTGTGTGATGTGGGGAGACTGATTTGCCCTTTTTTGTTACGGCATGTACGTGTTTTATGGGATTCACTCAATATTTTGTGGATACGTTGCTCTGTCACGTTAGCAAGTTGGCTCATATGTTTTGGGGGGTGATAATTTCGTAGGTCGAGCTGAAGGGTTTTTTGTGAGTTAGTAAAGTAGGGTTTCATTGTCTTCTTGCTGCTGGGGAGAGCTGTTGCAGTCGTCAATATTGGTTATCATTGCAAGTACATATTGCGTTTATATCTTTTCCATAGTTAACACTCCATTGCCCTGCAGATGACGTCTACCCATGACCACGTTTTTACGTTTACAAAGGGTCCACAATTGTTCTAATGATGTTTCATTCTGATGTATCTTCCTTTGTTTTTTATTCCCCCCACACCGTTATTATAGGGTGAGAGGATTCAGTTTTTTTCCAGTTTATTACTGTATTCATTTTGTTGGTAATTTTTTTCTGTTTTGTTACGTGTATAACATGTGCTTTCACCCATGGCAGTGTGTGCTCGACGGTATGGAAGGGGGATTGATGTTGTTGTGTTCTTATCGTAACATTAACGCAGCCTATAATCTCCAGGATCACGGCACGTTTGTCGAATTAGTTGAATTTTTGTGTTCCAAGTTCAGCGGGCTAAGTCCCCATAATGTGGGATTGTCGTACAGCATTCCAGGTTTGAACAGTTTTACTTTACAAGATGATGTTGATTTGGAAAACCTTGGTAGTCTTTCCCGATCGTTCGGGTTGCAACACGTTTGTGTGTTGGTTGATCAGCATGGAAGGATGGATACTTACAGCATAATATGCAACCCAACCTGGTACCCGGAATAGTCGTTACTGATCAAGGACAAAGTGATGACGAGGTTGATTTGTTGCCTGATTTCTGCCCACACAAAAATAAAGTACTACTGACTAAATCATGGGCGCAAGGAGTAACCCACGTTGGTCAATGCTTTGAGGGTGGTGCACACGAATTTCGTACAGTTTTGTGCAAATACGCCGTGGAATTCGGCTTCAATTTCAGATACGTTAAGAATGACTCCGTACGGGTCACAGCAGTTTGCTCCATGTTGGAGGATAAGGGATGCACGTGGTCTGTACATGCTCGGGTGTTGAAAGCAAATCAATTTTTCTACATTCGGAAATTGAACAGTGTGCATAGTTGCGGTGTATCCGTCCAGACATCAAATCATCCTCGATTTGGATCTGATATGGTTGTTGACATTATCGCAGCTCGTGTTCGGGACAGACCACTCACACGTCCAACTGATGTCGTCTTAGATTTGAAAGATGACTACGGGTTGGACGTCAACTACCGGGTTGCGTGGTTAGGGGTTGAGAAGGCAAGAGGGGAATTGTTTGGAGCCCATTCCGTATCATTCGACCAATTACGTTGGTATCGTGATGCCGTCATGCAATACAATCCTGGGAGTTATGTAGACATAGATTACGATGAAAACAACTACCAGTTCCGCCGTTTTTTCATTTCGTTCAAAGCATGCATTGACGGGTTTCGTCATTGTCGTCTATTACTTTTCCTCGACGAGACTTTCTTGAAAGGCAGGTTCAAAGGATTTTTGCTAGCCACCACAGCGAAAGACGGTAATCAAGGTGTGACCTATTTAATTTTCAAAACAAATTTATTGTACGGTTGGATATATTGTACAGGATACTTATATTCTCATCATTCATAACAGGTTTGTTCCCACTTGCTTATGCCATTGTGGACTCTGAGAACAACGCCAACTGGGGTTGGTTTTTACAACATCTTGCCAATGTGGTACCCAGTGACAGGACACTCACGTTTGTGTCTGACAGAAACGTGGGACTAATGGAAGCAATGCCTACATTTTTTTCAACATCTCACCACGCATTCTGCCTCTAACATTTACAGAGAAATCTGCGGGACAAATTACGTTACGTTAACAGCATGCATCGGATTGGGTTTGTCAGCAAATTCCGTAAGTGTGCATACGCACCCACCATAACAACATTTAATCAAAAGGCCGACGACTTTCAAAAATCTGGAAAAGCCATTGCTACGAAATTCCTTGTGGATGCACATCCACAACACTGGGCGAACGCATTTTTTAGGTACGGACCCGACCCAAACGTGAACATACCCAACAACAAACAAGCATGTTTCATTCGTACATTTTTTCCCATTCGGCTTTCCAGAGGTAAACGATACGGCGAAATGAGCTCCAATGCCGCTGAGTCATTCAACTCTTGGATTCGCGAAGCACGGAATTTACCCATAACCAGAATGGTTGACAGCATTAGAGGACAGATTATGCGACAAATGGCAAATCGGAGGGTGTCGGCCCACACATGGACTGGCGCAATTTGTCCCACATTGGAATCGCGTCTGGAAGAAGCTTACAACAAAAGTCGGGCATGGAAAGTGAGTCAGGCGAATAACGACGTGTACGAGGTCCACTCATTCCCATCTGTTATGGTGGACATCGCCAGCCGTACATGTTCGTGTTTCCAGTGGCAAATAAATGAGTTCCCATGTGCGCATGCTATTGTCGCAGTGCAAAAAAGCTGGAAAAACCTTGACGACATTGTCGTACCTTGGTACCATGTGTCCGAATACCGTCTGACATATACATCCACCATATACCCAATACCAACAGTTGAAAAACCACCGTTCAACCCCACCGACTACGTCATCTATCCACCAAACGTGAAACGTCCGCCCGGGAGGCCGAAGAAGAAGAGAATACCGTCTAAAGGTGAGAATGTGCAACAAATACGGTGTGGAAGGTGTGGTCGTATGGGAAACCACAACAGGAAGACCTGCAAAGAACTAATTTAGACGAAATCCCAATCCGTCAGACATCCCAATTTATATTTACTGCGTTCTTAAAGTGGTTGTGTACTTCATGCATACCATTAAATAAGCATATGATACTCACATACAGTTTAGTTTTTTAATAACTTATTATATGAATGTTTTGTGTTCGCCTATAACTACAACTGGCTTACAGTTTTTGTTATGTTTTATTTTTGCCTCAAATATATTTTGCATACCTTTGCTTAAGCCATATTTTTAATTTTATCAAAGTTTTTGTGTTTCAACACAACATACATGTCCTCTACCTGTAAGCGTACTTACATATAACCGTACACTCAAAGACAAATTTATGACAACGTGGTGTCCATAACTTCACACAGCATCCCACATCATGGTAAACACGTCATGCATATAGTCAGTCCCTTAAACTCATTGTTACGTAACTGATGTTCACCCCACACAATGGACTGCAATGTGTGGTTTGTTCAACTAGTAAACCAATGTCAACTCGTTTTGGTTGACACATTATCCATCAACCATTAACATCCTAGTTTCAACTACTTGTATACCTTCGCGTCACACCCAAGTTTCTGTATCGTACATGACATGCCATATTGCAAAAAACACACAACTATGAAACTTACGTACAAACTACATCCCACATAAAAACAAATGCCTTCCTAACTCCGATTAACAGTTACTACAACACCCACTTACACCACACTCCCCAAAATCAACATCACCACTGTAGCAATCAACAAATTACAATACAACACCTGTATTCCAAGATTCATACGACATAGACACTATCTCAAATAATATCATCCCACATCCCCCTTACACCGTTCACAATACCTCTGTACGGTCCTACGTACCAATGTAATATCAACCCACATCACTCCAAAACCATTTCATGCATATTTTCATCCCCTTCCACTCATTCACACCTGACTAATGTTCACAAATATCTCAGAAAAACAAAACAAGAAACACACTTTGCATACAAGCACATCATTCATAAAAACACGCATACATAACACAGAATTTTCAGAAACACATTTCATAACATTTTCCCAAATAAAAATCGCACTAACTTCAGACAAAATGTTGTGTAAGCCCGTCATGAGGTAATTCACGACAAACCATCCACCACACTAAACTACCTATATGAACAAACCATAATATGTGCTAAATAATATAATGTGCATAACCCAAAAGTTAAACATCTGCGCACCACAGCGTACACAATCTGCAAAACCCATAGTCTAGCTTAATATTATACCAAAAAATCATTGTATGTGCAACCCTACACACTGTCAACACGTCACATGTGCGTAAACCTCACTCAGTCCACGTCGTTCTTCAATCCACGCACCTCATCATTCACGAAAGACTTCACCATGATTGCCCGCAACACACTGCAGTTGCCCCCATGTAGCGATCTTCTTACTTCCACATGGCGCACATATTGGCGTATCACAGCACACACAAGGATAGCACAGTCAAGCCTGTCTAACAATTTCACATCACATGTTATTAATGTCATAAATAAAAATGATAACAATTCATGAACTGTGCTTGAAATGTTTGTCGTCGAGAAAATTAAAATGTGCTTACGATTCGGGACGTTGTTGTGGATAGTCCGCCACTGACTCTAACGGGGGGTCACAGTCCTGGGTATCAATCAAGTCATTTATGATGGTCTGCCTCTGCACCTCTGACACAATGTTTTTCTACACCACCGCATACACAAGTCAGCCAATACAGTAGTCATGTGGACACACACACCTATACAGTTTAACATTTTCAAATCTCACCAAGGAAAGTGCCTCAATGTAGTGTACATCCACAATTCCGCTCCTCGGCCTCATTGAGTTAAAATGCTTCCAACTCCCATCCTCAGTGTCATACACGACCAACGTCCAGTGTGAGTCTTTGCAAAGCGGGAAATGCACGTAACGGAAGAGCTTAGCTGTACGCAGGTTGTCCAACACATACCTATTCCTTGACTGTACGTTGTTGTTCTTCATCATGTCCTGCATCACTAGCAAACATGTTATATATTATTGCATCGCATAAATAAACATAACACTTACAGTCACAAACTTACTAGACAGATACTACTAAAGAAATAAGATTTGTCTGCAGCATCAACGCCCTCATTTATCCTCTCCTGCTCAGCATTTAGCAGAACAGCATATGCATCAATCACCTGCAACATTTTCACATGTTGGATTATTGCATGGTTGGGAAAAAACAATAAAAATCAAACACATTTGAATAAATCCCCTTGAACACATCTTACATTCCCCCGTATCTCAGATTGGCGCACAAGTGATTTTACATCGGTGAAATACACAGCAACACCATGACCCTGCCCGTCCTACATCACAGCACTGCATACAACACACAACACATGTCATCACACCAAAAAAACGTAATACATTAGCAACGATAATCCAAAACAATTACTTTATACATACCTATCACCATTCCTGCCTCCTAGGCCTACCACGCCTACCACCTCGTCCTGACATCCTATTAAAGATAACAAAGACGTTAGCACATCCATACATGTGCTGAAACTAAACACGCATGTCCTAATGCATGGACAACTATAATTCACTCCACGTAAGCACATAAACACATAAGCACTTACAAATTTCATTCCCGGATAATGACAGTCCCAAGGCGTTACTAGAGTTCCGGTTAGAAACAGCATTGATCAAGTGCTTTTCCAACAAGACTCCCAGAAACCCAAGGATCCAATCAACATCCTAGAAATTAAATCCCATACCCAAATAATCACATAAGCATGTTATCAATTAAACACATGACATATGACACTACACCTAAGTCTCTTTCAAGCGAGACAAACCCATTGTGATCCTAATCACTTCCCACGTACCCAAAGTATTCGAACCTGGTAAGCTCTGATACCAAGTTGTCACGCCCTCATAAAAGCAACATTAAACCCATCAATATAGATATGCATTGATATAAAAAATGTCCCCATCTTTCTATTCATCAGAGTAATTCATTACAAAAAGTATTACATGTTAACAATAAAAGCAAATGCCCTAAGGGCTTACAGCTTTCCAAGTTAATACTTGGTTACAAAAGAAAGAGTATTAACTCAATTACACATTAAGTCCTTGGCTTGAAACTACATGTAATACATCAAAAGAAAGCAACACCAAAAAGTCTATCAGCCGCTAGCCTCCCAAGCTAAGTCCTTGGAGGTGGCATGCTACCTGTACCTGAAAATGATGTTCCCATATAGGGTGAGCCACAGCCCAGTAGAAATACACTAAACCAAATATGAACAATGACTAAAAGATTAGCAGTCGATAGATGGCCAACACTAATACTTCCACTTACAACACTTTACAGTTTCGTTTTCCATTTCCTTTCAATTCTCAATTTATAACCATGGCTCAGAACCTGGCCAAACAACTTATATGAGACGGTAACTCATATTAAACTTTTTCCCACTTCATATTAGATAAGCATACTAGCTATATCAACACATAAACAGATATGCATAAGAGCACTATCACACTTCCAAAGACAAGCATATGAGCTGTGTCAACACATCACTAGATAAGCATATGAGCTCTATCTATGGAGTCCATCCCCTATCTCCTCTCAAACAACATCCGATTTAGGGGTCCATCCCCTATCATCCCCTATCATCCCCTAAACCGTGGAGTACATCCCCTATCTCCTCCAACACCACACAATGCATATAACAACTATTATACACATCATCAATCAATACTTAAAATTAATGTATTCTTTCAACTGTCATACTCAATGACACATTTCAATGATCGGTTTTAGTTTGCTTAATCATCATGCATTGTCTACAACAATCAAGACTATCCTCCACCGATAGCCCAAAGCAGTTATTTCTATACATAATATAAAAGCAACAAATGGATATATAATCAACATTTCAATTCGGTGAGTGATAAGTAATTCAACGACACCCTTTAATCCCATGCACTTCCAATCTCAACATTTCCCCTTCAATTCCTCATTTCCCACAATTAATTATCCTAATTAATTAATCAATGTAATTAGGGCATTTTCCATAATTAACATTACAACCCTTAGGTTCCATTTTTATCAATGTTCCAACATTTATTCCATGTCTCTATACCAAACATGACTCTAGGTTCATTATAAATAAAACCCCAACTTTTGTAAAACTACACAAAAGCCCCAAACCTTCCCAAAATCACACAACAACCCCCAACATCTCAAAACACCAAAATTTAAAAACAAAGCTCATAAAGAGGAGTAAGTTGTCCCTACCTCAAAAGGTGACACCCAAAGGAGAAGATGACGAAAAGGAAGTTGCTTCAAATCACAAGATTCTTGGATCAACGGATAGCCCACGACGATCAACCACCTTTTTGTAAAGGCCAAAGGTTTGGAAAACACTCTAGCTAGATCAACACTTAGAGAGAAGTGAAGAATGTAGAGAGAGAAGCTCTCAAATGGTGTTTTTGAAAAGTAGGAGAGAGAGTGTGTATGTAAACAGTGATTTTAAAAGCCTAACTGCCGACTGATATACGACATTTCCGCTCGAGTGTAAAACACAACGCTCGAGCGTCAAGAACAAAAATCTGGGTTCGCTCGAGCGTAAGAATATCCGCTCGAGTGCCAAGACACGTGAATAAAGTACATCCGCTCGAGCACGAAAACCAGTCCGCTCGAGCGCAGATTCCCCCCTCCCATAACTTACACCAACAATGTACTACCTGCTCGAGCGCCAACAAGCCTACTCGAGCGCAACCCGCTCGAGCGTAGAAAATCCGCTCGAGCGTAGAAATCACATATGCAGAAGTTTTGCAGGAAACAAAATACTGTGAGTGTATAAATCCCGCCGAAGAAGTCAGCGCCGCGATCGCTAAAAACCAAAACCCCGCCGAAGCGTAACACCAAAAACCTGGGCAACTAGATTTGTGACTCAAAGCTCAACCAACTCAGAATAACACTCATCCAAAACATCCCAAAACTCACACAAATGGAATTAAAGGACGACAACAAGATAGACACAACTACCAACTCCATGGGATCGAGTCCGGAGTACAACTGAACAGTAAAGGAAATACCGAGATCGCTATAATTCAGCATTTTCAGTGTTGAGTTTCTTCACCTCATCGTCTTTCGCTTGCATCAAGCTACCAAAACCTCCAACAAGATGCAACGTTTGCACCTCATTTGCCTTACTCAGTCTGTCCACTTCTGCACGCAACTCTGCAACCACATTGTCTTTCTCGTTGATTTGCATTTCAAGCTCCACAATTTTCTCCGTAGCGTAGCAAACGTGTATCCTAACATCCATTACCTGCTTACCAGCGTTTCGTGGAACATCCCTGGTTGGTGTCTCAAAACAGACCGAAGACGAGCCCCTTTCTACATTTCTACCACAAATTCTTCCATCCACACCCTCCACATTATCATCCACTCCCATATCAACAAAATCATCCTCATGCATACCACCACCGAATTCCTCATTCGCATTTCCAACACTCCCATCGCAGTTTACTCCATCCACCTCAAAAATCTTAACCTCATAGTCTTCCTTAATCAATCGTCCAACATTCACCTGTAAACACAACATAACAAATGTATGCACAATTATAAAACAATGTTCGTATAATGCAATCACAACTACAATTTACTATTACCTGAAAATCCACATGTCCTGACAGATTGACCCCACGCGCCGCTATTACTAATGTGGCAACATCCCACTTCATGAACTTGGGAAATGCGACTGTAGATTTCGGCGCTATGATCGTTGAATGTTCACAGAGCCAATACTGTAACCCACATCAGACACAACAATCAATCATACCCATATTAGCAACATGACTACACCATGTACAACATATAATAAATCACTTGCAATTAACGGCACACCCACAAGGGGAAAAAAAAAACAAACTTACCATCAATGCGACAACACATCCGGTGACTTTTTCAGGTGTTCGATAAAATTCCCTCACCGAACTCATCAACGAGCTACGTATTGCCCCCGTCCAATCGTAGGTTTTCATTGCGTCCAAATTATTCACATACCGAATTAGAGCCCAGCTGATTGTTTCTCTAGAATTTGAGAAGAATAATTTCCCACAAGCATATAAACATAGCAGCTTCACAGTGTCTTCCACATCATGTTCAGTGCTGCCCTCCGCAGCTTCGACTAGTAAGGTCCGTATCAGTTTCGAGGTTATTCGACTAGTGTTATCACATCTACGTTGTACGAAATCTAACAGGGCCTTAGGTCGGGGGGTCAAATCAAGGCAACCAAACCCACATTGTATCCCAAATATCAGCTTGATGTCTTCATCGCTTATGCCCACGCGTCGTCCACCAATGTGAAACATCCTGTCTCGCGCATTGTACGTCCGGATGATATTTACTACCAGGTCGTCCCCTTTGCGGAAGTCCGCGTGGTCAAGTTGATTTACCAGTATTGCTTCAAACATCAACCAGAACGGTGTCCTCTTAAGGTGAACTAGGTGTTCGTCTCATAGATTCAGTACGTACACTAACTTCACAACGCCTGCAATGTTCGACCGGAAGTTGAGCCTCGAACGATTAAGCTTCGGTGTCGCACTTGGACAATTAATGATTTTGGTCTGTTTGAACAAGATCCGCCCCTGTTTACGTACCCTAAGTTCGTTTGCCAATGTCTTGCTGGCTGTATCTTGACGTTTACGCTCACATGAACGCGTCCAAGGACTGTTTGTCCTCTTACCACCTGCATTTCAAACATCTAATCAAATATCCGTTTCAAAATCATAACTTTCAAAACAAAAAAAAATTCATAATAAGCTCACAAAATTATAACACGTCAACACCACACACACAGGGTTTATAACAAAAAAAAAACTTCACAAGAGCAGGTACTTATTTTAAAAAAACAATCAATTACCACTTCTAACTAGTAACAATAACAACATTACGATATTTTCACATAACATTTTTATACTAAATTTTCATTGTATAATGTACGGAAATTACATATAACACAGTTATAACGGAATGGACATACCAACGTCAACCTAACGTAACACATCGCAATTAACAAAATGCCCACATTCAATAAACGACGTAACCCCACAACATCTTTCCCTTCACATCAACACAAATTAAATGTGTGACGACAAACCCTTTCCGTTCCAACCAACGACACATTGATATCCACACAACTCCGTAAACTGATGCCCCACACACAACTCAAAGTCAATAAAAGATATTAACTACAACCACATCAACAAAAAATGAAGGGCCACTTACACACACACCGCATTATTAACACACCCCACCACTCTCAGCTTTTCACTAGGAAATACAGTTGTTCTTCATGATAGCGACACCACACACCTACCCACGTAAACAGCTACGCACTACAACCTTATGATTTTCCCAAACATAATCAGCACATAAACATGTCATACGTAACATATATCAACAACCACAACGGCAGAATCCATTCATCGTCGATGACTGTTAAAAAGTTTTTTAAACACGAATCGGAACATAAATTCTGTAAACAAAATCATGTAATCAAGTTTACTAGTCATCATTGACGAGTGTGAGTAAGAAATTCCTTCGCCGTAATATTCCTGTAATCGTTGCACGGTCGTCACGTCGCACCACTTCTTAGGGTTTACCCAACAACAAATCTTGCAGAAACACCAACGCGAATCCAGACACAACGTTCTAAATCTCCAAATCTTTGTAAAGCCACACCAAATCTATAACGTGGGTAACGATTGACTGAATTTGAATTTTGAACCACCGATTCTCAACCCTCAATTTTAGGGTAATTTTCATCTACATACCAAATTCAATGGTGTTTCCAATTTGGGGAAGTTGAAACGTTAACGGGTCAGGCAATGTGGGGCTCCTTCCCATATTACAGAATACCATCAACGTGACACCAAACCACATCCATCCGTTACGTTAGTAAAACCCACGCACGAGTTTGAACTTAATGGCATTGTAGCCATTCAATGTACATTAGGACCAAATGGTGCATAAGAAAACATTTGGAACTATCCACACCATAAGTTCAAAAAAGGGGATTTACCAGTCAATTCTCCTTTTAAATATTTGTAACTTATATAATAAATATAGTTAATAATAATATTATAATACTAATTGGTACACTAGTGTGTATACTAAGTAGTGCATGTAGTATCACCGATTTGAAAAAGATTTAAATAAATAAATATATATATATTTAAATTTTTTTATAAAAAATATATATAAAAAAATAAAGAAATAATCATGTGTTTGGTTTGAATTTTTTTAAAAATTGAGTTTTTGTTTTTCGTATTTTTTTTTGTTTTTAGAGAATATTTTTAAAATTTTAAATATTTTTTTTACTTTTTTAGATGCACATCTAACAAGTAAAAAAATTATAAAAAAATATTTTAAAAAATTAATAAATACATAAAAATATACTAAATTTTTTTATTTTCGTATTTTTATATATTTTTGGTATTTATTGAATTTTTAAAAAAAATTTACAAAAATTATATTTTTTATGTATATTTATATTAAAGTGTGTCTAAAAATTAAAAAAAAATTACTTAAAATATTAAAAAAATTAGTAAAAAAAAAAATGAAAAACAATAAAATACTTTTCAGAAAAATAAAATCAAACAAGCTGAATAAAACTCAAATACATATATTTATTTAAATAAGGTCAAGTTTGGAAAGACTAAATAAGTGTACTTTTTAATTTTTATTGAATTATATGTAAAAAAAATAAAGAGAAAATACTGATTGATATAATCTAAAAATAATAAAAAGATAAAAAGTATAGCCAAACTTGGCCTAAATAAATTATGCCAAACACTCCTAAATTTCAAGTCGCTGTTGTAAAACAAACGCAGAGTCGATAAACGGACCTAACCCTATCTAACTCTCTCACTACTACCCTATCAGTCAAGAACATACGCTCTCTGTTTCTCTTCTCTCAAAGACTCTTCTTTCTCAGCGACAAATCTCCCATTCTTTGTTCGATCACTCTCTTTGTTCTCGACTCCCTGGTAAGTTTTCGTTTTTTTTTTCAATAATTGTCTCTGTAATCAACCTGTGTTTCCAAGAACAGCATTTTCCCTCATGTTTTCAAACAATTTATAGAGCATGGTGGTTCTAACCACATTTGATTTTAGGGTTTGAGTAGGTTTTGCATGTTCGGTGCCCTAGTTCTGTATTCATTTCAATTTCCAGTGATAAATGTTTGGTATTTCGGTTTCCAGCAGTTCAATGTCAATTATACCCATCATAGTTGGAAATATCCAGAAAAATGTTAGTTGGTAAGCAAATCAGTGCTTAAACCCTAATATATATATATATATATATCCTATCAAATGGGTGGTTGAGAAAGAGAGTCTGTGGTGGGAAATAATGGGAGCTGTTGATTTTATCTTTTAGTCCTTATCATAACTACTAAGAGCATCTCCAATCCAGCATCAAATGTTTCATAAAAAATTTGATGAAAAGCTCCTCATTTGGCGCTCCAACCCTTTCACCATAGTCATATCAAATAGAGGAAAACAAAAACTTTCATCAAATAATGAAGGGAGCCTTTTATCTTTTATCAAATTTAATTAAATTGTTACTGTTGGGGTCCCAAGAGCAACTTTGACAGCTTTTTTGTTCATGTCCGAACAACCTCTAGGACATCCACCCAGATGTCCTCTCGGACAATCGGGGTGGGATGTGAAAAAATCTGATGAAAATTCTAGTTTTAGTATTGGAGTGAACAGTATCAAATCAAATTTTTTATCAAATTTTTACTTAGATTTGATGAAATTTTTGATTCAACGTTGGAGAAGTTGCAATAAAGTTAAATATTTAGGAAAAATTTGATGTTGCTGTGGTTTTTTGGGAATTAAAATTATGTGACAGATTCACACGAATAAAGGTGTGTGCGCTTTGTACAATAGAATAGAATAAACTATATATATATATTTTGTACAATTTATTTTATTTATTTATTTATTGTTTTGTTTTGTTTTTTGGAAGTTTAATGTGGGAAAGTTGTGTATTTTGCTTAAGAGCTTCAATTGATTAAAGTCTGTTTTTTTTTTGTTGTACTTGCATTAAAAGAAGGTAACAGTTAACTGTCTTTGGGTATTAAAGTCTGTCTCTGTATGAGAGACGTGGAAAAGGAAAGGAATTTAAATTTTTGTATCTAAATATTTTCATTCCTAAGAGCCCAATAAAATAAAGACCTTTCCTTGACTGGGATGTAGACAATTTAGGTTAGTGGAGGTAAGTTTTTTGTTTTTCAAAACTGTGACATATAAAGAATTTAAGTTACTTTTCTTGAGTTTTTCGGTAACAAAATAGGAAGTAATGGAAACTATGTATGAGCCTTCTTCATAGTCATGTTATTGATATTCTAGCATTTTGGCTGATTTCTGATTGGCTATTATATGTTCTCATTTAGACAAGTCCACTAGTGCATTGGAATTCACCAATGGGACGTAATGTATCCAATCATTCGGAATCTCCAGTAAGGGGTCGAGGATCTCCCCGTAAGAGAAGTCCGTCTCGAAGAGAAAGGTCGCCTACTCGTCACAAGAGTTCACACAAGGCAAGTTCGCCGCCAAGAGAGAAACCTGCTAGCCGGACCAGGTCTCCTAGACGTACAAAGTCAAGGTCTCCTGTATATCGATCACCTTCACCTCGGGCAAAAAAGTTAGGAAGAGCTCAAACTGAAAGAGAGTCCGAGAAAGTGAGTGAGAGGGAGCATGAGAAGAATCACAATAGGGGAGGTGACAGGTCTACACATAGGGAAAAGGTTTCAGATAGGGAAGTGCCAAGCGAGAAAAGGGAGAGAAGGTCAGGAAGGGATGCAGTTGATGGTGGGTCTTCTAGATCGAGACATGGGCGGTCAACTTCGCCATCAGATCACCACCACAGGAGTAGACATAGATCTCGCTCACCTAATATGGCTTCTGATATCAGCGAGGTGTCTGGTGATATCCACTCCTTAAACTTGTGTTATGTATATTATTTGTTTTTCTTTCCCTTGTACTTGCATTGGGAAAGTCTTTGGCTTACCATCTCATTGGTGAATGCATGCTCACTGCTTTTCAATTCTTTTTAGTCTGACAAGAGTACTTTCTAAACCACTTAATTCCTTGGATTTGTTCTTTAATCCCCCGCTTGTTATGGAAAAAATGATAGAAAAGGAAAGGAAAATGCTTAAAAAGGTTTTAAGCAAAGGGAGCCTTTCTTAAGCATTAAATTTCCTTCTCCTCAAGCAGTGTGAGGATGCTATTGATACAGGGAATGAAGATGATAATTTCTTGTTTGTGGATGCTCTTTTGGGATCAGACTGTCTATAGTTTCATAATTATGTCCTATTATTAATATCATTTGGTGTGTTATCAATATATACTGCATGTTTTGAATTATTATTGTTTCGTGGTTCTCTTTGCGTGTTATTATAGCCTTTATCATGCACTTTATCGATGACAAAAAGAAAAAAAAATCAGTGTATCAGGTAAATATGAAACTAAAGTTGTAACATAAGATTTATGTTAGTCACATCAATAAATATTTTATAAGTGTATTTTAAACATCTTACCAAAGTTTTGAAAGGCTTTATTTAGGGTTGCCTTGAGCCGAGGTTAATGCAAAATGTATCAAGGTTTTGATTTTTAGGCAACACTCCCGAAAGGCTCAAGTATCACAGCTTGAGGCTTGTGCTTTGTACGCCTTTTGCACATAAAAATATGGGTACACACACACATGGAAAGTTTGTATTGGGCTGTTGTTAGTCTAATAATGGGATAAAGTCTATCTAATGCTAGGAGCACTAACAAGTATACCAATAAACATACCAACTAAGGCACAATACTTGCTTGTGGGTTACACTACTTGATGTGGTGTGTTTGGTAGTGTTCTTCACATTATTGCTATCTAATTGGTTTGGCCACAGTTTTTGGGCAGATTACACAAAAGGTTCCTAAATTTTCTCACTTATATGATTTTAATTGTAACACATTTAACCTGTGATTTTCACTTTATGTCAAATACAACCATTCAATAATGGCTATTACATATATTTTTTTAACGGAAAATGATGATGTACACCTCATGTGACCATTTTTCAAGAGCAAAATGGGTTTAAAGAGAAAAATGAATAATGGCTCTGTGCGAAACACCAACATGCACTACCACACCCACCCTGCACAGTCTAAGCTTGATTCTTATGACTGCTTAGCCCCTGCAAAACTTAAATCTTGGGTCCGCCACTGACTACTGCGGCTCCAATATTGCTTTAATAAGTGAAAAAAAATAATTTAAAAAAGTAAATTATACAGCGGCCTGCAGTAGAGTTGTATTTTGTGGATTTTTGCATTAGATATAACCAACTGTAGTGATTCAGTTTTCCTATGTCCAACTTTGATTTTTTGGTTGTATTTTATAATTAGTTGACTTGTTCTGATTATGTGATAGTGTAAGTCACTTTAGCTGGATAATTTCCTTTGCAATCTATTTATACAGCCACTTAAGGTTATCTTGTACTTTTTTTTTTTCTCCTGTTCCCCCCTCCCAAACAAAAAAGTAAATGGTATGATAGTTTTCTCGGTCTGTGTGCATAAGTAAAAAAGAAAGCTTGCAAAGTACTTTGAAATCATATTACTTTTTAAAACATATTTTCGTTGAGGAAATTCGTTCTTCTAACAACATATGCTGGGATGCATATTGGGTGTTACTATTTTGCCCTGCATTGTTATTCAAATAGAGTGTCTGACCATAACTCAAATATTTTCAGGTGACAAACTCGAGAGCAGCTGAACATAGGTGAGCTGCTGATTAACTTCAAATTTTAGCTGAATTTTCTTCGGCCTAAATCTGACTCATTACAAACTAGCTTTGTGGTCACCCTGTCCTGTATATTAAGCATTTGAGTCACTATAAGGAAGAATATGTTTCTCACCATTTTCAAACCATCATGCTGTGACAGAAGTTGATATGGTGGTGTTTTCTTTAAAGTCACTATTTCTGTAATATTTCGTAATGCACTGAAAATTATAATGAGGATCATTCACTAAATGTTGCTTTTATGTTGTTTTTGTAGTTTGCTTCTTATCATACTCTTGGTTTTGAATCTTCTCTCTCTCTCTCTCTCCTGATCCTTTTTGTATGAAGTTATTGAGAAACCCAAATACGTGCACCATATGGAAATTGATATAAATGAGTTCTATAAGAACTAGGGTCATGATTCTTACTGGCCAACCCCAGGATAGAATAATGAGAAAAGTAAACAGCTCATAGCCTTAAGAAGATGCGTGGCACAAAAGTTGATCAGGATACTGATATTGCTGGATCTAATACTTCTTTCAAAGAAATGCTTAGTGCATTTATTTGTGCTTGTGTTTCTTTGTTAGCATAAAATTATAATCTGGTGATAACATTTTCCATTCTTATCCCTGAATAAGTTAGGGTGCACAAATAGAATATTCAACTAAAGATTATGTACTTTATCTTCTGCTCCTGAACTTTTGTTGGTTAATTGACAACTTAGTCTATGGGGGAGAATTCTTTCAAATAGGTGCTGTAAATGTAATGCAGTATAGGATACTGTTCTTTATGGTGCACTGTTTGTGCCTTATCTATTTTTGGTGTGTATTGAGACTTTCCCGGTTCGGTTTTTGTGTTAGTGGAATGTTAGCAACAGGGATGCACTAATGGGACAGTTAGAAGGATGGCAGCTCCTTCATGTTCCTGTGGTATGCTCAGTGGGAGTTTTCTTTTATGTGTTACGCTATAGGATTTAGATTTTCTTCGGTAAGCTTTAAATAATTGTTGAAACATGGTTCTTACTGAGTCTGTGATGTCTACAAATATCAATTGAGTGAAGTAAATAAATCTTTGGTAAAGCTTGAAAATGGAGGAAATTTTTCAATACATTGTCAATGAAATGGCCTTGTAAGTTGAACATGATTGAAACTGGGAAGTAGTATCTCTATATCTCCCTCAGATTTCTTCGCCATATATTTCAGCCCCCTTTGCTTTCTTTCACTTGTTGATACGTGGCATATGGCTGCTTCTATTTCTTCTCCCAATTCCTCTCATACCCCAAATAGTAATGATGAAATCTATATCGAAGTAAGGATAGTACAGAGGATTAAGTTAGGTGTAGAGCAGATTTTCTCCACCATGCTAGTGTGCAATAACATCGTGCATAATACATCTTTGAACATAATCTTATGCTGCCACATGACTGCCCAAATAATTTTCAACTGTGAAAGTCCCCCTTGTGTCTTGTTACTATCTTCCAGAATTATAAAATTTCCCTGTTGAAATAGCATTCCAAGATTTCTGATCTGTCAATAGCTTCCCTTGTGAGACAATCTAAGGACCACTAGTGCTTTCATTAAACCATTTGATGATAATCCCGGACTGTCACTTTTGGGCCAACGACTGTTGAAATATTGGTATAATTGTATAAGATTATTGAGGCTTTGTTAGGGTTCTCCAAATTCTACTTTTCCTAATTTTCCAAGGTTAAGTGGTTTTGGAAAAAGGTGAATATATGTTTCTTTCTGAATTCTTGCTGTTCCTCTAATAGCTATTTTGGCTCAGATTTCTCGCTGTAGAAGCATTAAGTTTTCATTTGATCTAATTTCAGGGATAATTGTGACTTCTTGTGGTTGTAAATAGCTTAATATTTTCATTAATGTACCTTTGTTTGGTTGTTTTTCTTTTGATACAGTTTCTGACTAGAAGTTTATTCACTTGAGCAGGAATGGTGATGATGATTCAGTAGCTAAAATGAAGGCCGCTGAAGATGCCCTGCAAGAAAAGGAGAAGGTAATATTTTTTTGCGTCTGCTACCTGCTATAAGTTGTAGCATTATTTGATTATTTGAATAATTTTTTCGTCCATAAGATAGGACATCTGCAGGGGCAAAGATTAGCCTTAAATTTTTTTTATTTTTTATTTCATTTCTCTGAGTTTTCAACTTTATCATATTGCATGTATTTGTTTGGATAGATTTGATGTTTCTGCATGCATTCTGTTGCCTTATAAGTTAACTGTGATTTGCAGCAAAAACCTTCATTCGAGCTCTCTGGGAAGCTTGCTGCGGAAACTAACAGAGTCAGAGGTGATAATCTAATTGCCTTCATTTTAGGATAATGAATTTCATTTTGTTATTCACTTGGCTGAAGGGGGCACTCTTAAATAGAGCTGTGAACATGTTGATTTGTTGGTGTTAATAAATGTTATACTGCATTTTGATGATTAAGGGGTGATCTCCTGCTTTCCATCATTTTGAATATGGCTACCTGAATATTGAGATATATCTTTTTGATTTTCTCAATCTGTTGCTTTGCTTGTATTACCACATGCTTTTCCTAGCTTATGACCTCAGTAAATTTCCATGGCAGTGACTGACACGTACTCACACAGTCCTTCGAACATAGTTATTAATGTGCTGCATCGGAATGGGCTGGCCCTTTCTAAAAGTTTCCCACAAAATTTAGAAAGCTATTTTTGTAATATTTTTTTCAATATGTTGTCTTGGGAAGAAAATTTTCAACTATTGCTCTAAGTGAATATATTACATTTATGAAAGTTTCTGTTTAATTCTATCATCACTTTACGAGCAATGAATTTGTAGCTTAATCATGTGATCTTATGTGGTTTAGACTATGCTATGATTTGTTAAACATGTTAGTAATGTTTCAGAATAACTCCATTATTGGTTTTTGGTTGGGCAGCCCCCCAACCTTTCTATTCTTGTAGATTCACATCGTACCTACAATGTCAATTGAAACAGATTGAATTGCTCAAATGGTGATTTGGAGCATCTGTTGTTAGAAGTGATGGTCACATGAGCTTCTACATATCCATGTTATGTCTTTCGTTCTTTTCTTAACTAGATGTTACTTTGCATCAGGTGTGACACTGCTGTTCAACGAACCCCCGGATGCTAGAAAACCAGATATAAGATGGCGACTGTATGTTTTCAAGGCTGGTGAAGTGCTAAATGGTATTTATTTTAAGGGAAATAGTCCTGCATTAATTTATTCTTGTGGATGTATATTTCATCTTTTCATCCATGTTTGAAGTATATATTTATTGTGAGAAATTTCTAATTGTTAGATCACCAATTATTTGAAAAGCTTAGGTTATTATGGACCCAACAATGTATATTAAGCTATCTAACACCCCTCCTCCCCCCTATCATGTGCAGCCCCGCCTTGCACACGGAGAGGTAAATAAACAAAGACACAAACTGAACTAATTAAAGTGCACAATAACAAACATAATGGGAAAACAAACATAGGATGGCACTTGAACACGAGCTCCCTGAAATACCATGTTAGATCACCAATTGTTCCAATCCAAGAGTTTAAATTCTTATGAAATGGTTCCAACAATTTATATCAAATCAAGCTATCTAATAGACTAACACTACTGCTTTCTTTTGTTACTTTTGAGGATTCATTTACACTCCTTGCCAGTGTCTTTTATCACTTTACATAGTTTCCTTTGAAGTTTGATTGGTGTTGGAGTTCATATAATTGTATAACATCATTATTAAAATTCCTTGGCATATACTTTATGGAAGGGTTGTGCTTTGGTTGGATTTTGTTGGAATAATATAAAGTTGGTGTAGGCCCTTTTGGGGGTGAGTGGGTTTGGACTTGTAAGCCATAGTGTGGGCGTGTGTGAGTTCTTTATCAAGTGATTAAATAAAAAAAAAGTCCCCTATATGACTTGTAAGCCATAGTGTGGGTGCATGTGTTCTATATCAAGTAATTAAAAAAAATGGTTCATATCTAATTGCCCCCACCCTGTATCAAGTGATTAAAAAAAACAAAAGCAGTTCATATCTAACCTGTTCACATTGATCACTTTATTTATTTGTTGTTTCTGTTAATTGTTAGGTACTTACATATTTACATGGATGTACTAGTAAATTTCTTTTGTTCTGCTAATGCATTCTATGGTACTAATGAATGCGGTAGTTTGAATAACCATTAATCTTTCATGGTGATGTTGATACTAGCCAGCTTTTGTGCTTATTCTTACATGCTTGTAAGAATAAATTTTGATTGTTGTTCATAAATGAAGTCCCTGGCTTACAATTTTGCTTCTAAGCAGTATGTCTACTGTGCAGAACCACTTTATGTACATCGCCAAAGCTGTTATCTTTTTGGGAGAGAAAGGAGGGTAGCAGACATCCCAACCGACCATCCATCCTGTAGCAAACAGCATGCTGTCCTTCAATACCGGTAGATTCATAATTTAATTTCTTAGTAAGTCACTAGTCAGTGATGTTATACTTATTGGACATTCTTTTAACGTTCTTTTTTCTTTGTTGTCAGCCAAGTGGAAAAGGAGGAACATGACGGTACTTTGTCAAAGCAAGTAAGGTAAGACCTAAAGTGATTTGGAAAGAAAAAAAAAAAATCGTGAATTTGAGACTGGCTTCATGAATTAAGGAGCAGTATCTTTTATCACAATTCCAACTATTATTTGCTAATTTATTTTATCCACCATGCTAGGCCTTACGTGATGGACCTTGGAAGCACAAATGGAACTTTCATTAATGTAAGCTATTGATAGCAGTATCTTGTTTCCATTTATTTATTTATTTATTTATTTTTGCATGGGTGCACTGAATAAACTGGATTTGATTAGATTCCCATAATTTGATTTAACATTTGCTTTTGTGTTTGCAGGATAATCGTGTTGAACCTCAACGTTATTATGAACTTTTTGAAAGAGACACTTTAAAGTTTGGTAATAGTAGGTATGCCATTTATCAAAACCCAGATGAACTTATTGAAGTCTTAGACTTCATTATAATCTAATCCATTTGTCAATGTGATAATGTTGGTCAAATTATTGACTCTCTCTTTATAACTAGAACAATATCGTGCAGTACTGGCATCATCACCGTTCATGATCAAATTTCCATAAATTTTGTATTATGTTGAAATCGAAGTGTTTCTGCTTTTTGTTTATTTGGATCATTCTTACTTTATACTCTATATCTTGAAAATCCTACATTGTCAATTTGTTGTTGGTACTAATGATTTTCTATTACATTTGGATCTGTTCTTATTGATCCTGTATTGTGTTCTTTACAGCCGAGAATATGTTCTACTGCACGAGAACTCAGCAACATGAGCGTCAATCGGATTCCCCAGGTTGATTCTTTCTCCTATCAGCATGTAGGAGAAATCAAGACATCTTGCTTGGAGAAGTCCGTATTTTATGTGTCTAGTGACCAACAGGACATCCGATCCAAGTATTGAACTCAATGAAGCATCTGTTTCACAACATTTTGGAATTATTTGGGTTTTCTGTGAAGCTCCAACATTATGACTTGATGGAGATGGTTTTTCTGTCGTCCACCTTGATTTTTGTAGCCTTTGTGTATCTATGACATGAGTGTGTGACTATTTGATGGAATTTTGTTTGTCGGGTGGTAGGTTTATTACCAACTTTTGCTGTGAATTTGTTCTTTTGTTTCTTGAATTGTTCTTATTAGCTACTGCCACCGCATCGGAAAGAAGATTGGATACTGTGGATTTTGTTGGACTTGGGCACTTTTTCTATATGACTAGTAGATGATTATTTTTTTATATGACAAATCTTAGGTTGCATTTGGTAATGTTGTCAGTTTAAAATGGCCCAACGCATGACCCTAGGGTTTTGCAGTGGGTGGACATGGCAAGGGACAATTAGAGACTGGATCTTGGACACTGATGTCAAGGTTTAAAGTCAATTTTTCCGTTTAGCAAATAGCAATGTCAGGGATCTACATTTTAGATCCCCAAATTCACCTGTAATGATGTGGTAAAGAGTTGGGGAATTAGGGAAGGGAAAGTTCATGGACAACAATAAGACTCAAATCCAAGCTTCATGCCTAGCCAGAAGAGAGTGGTTATTGTATCAAATGATGTGGCAAATATTACACTGTTAAAGTGGGTTTTGTTTCAGTTTTTAAGATTTTTATTATTTTATGACACATTTGATAGAAAAGTTTATAAGATTTATGAGTGTATATAAGAATAATTTGTATAATTAACATTTTTTTATCCAATTCAAAAATGCATCTCAAGCTTTTGAATACACTCATTTTACAAGTAAACATTGAACCCACAAGATCAAAATAATCACGTCTATAGAACGTATATTTTGGAGTCATGCATGCAATTGCCTTCTTATTTTATTTTTTCTCTATTTTTGTGGCTATGTACAAATGGATGAAGACAAAAATTTAAAAAAAAAAAATTAAATTAGAAATCGATGATGGGTTCTCCAAGAGTCAAATTTCTCTGCACAGTCCAAGGCAAGTTAAAGAGCTTGGCCATTATGAATTTAAAGATTTTGTTGACATTGATGTTGTGGGTAGCACTTGAGAAGAAAAGGGTTGCCTTCATTGCTCTTGCATAAGCCCTTGCCTGTCCCCCAAAAAAGGAAAAAAGAAAAAGAAAAAGATTCACAAATATAAGATATGACAATTTCAAAGCAGCAAAGTTGACGTGTAAAGCTATCTATATCTATATGTCGTGATAAAGAGAATAACTTCTTTTAAGAAAGTTTCAATTTTGATAAAGTAAAAGGGATTGTTCAAATCTTCATGTGCTAACTTTGATAAAAACAAGTACCCCTTGTGCTTATCTCCTAGTGGAGAAGTTTATTTGGTGATCTTACAACATGACTAAGTCAGATGTTATGATTGATAAGATTTATAAATTTATATTAAAATATAAAAATAAAAAAGTAAAAACTTCATATTTGATAATTGGTGAAAAATATAAACACGTGGTGTCCTCAAACCATCTCATAATTTTTTTGCCTTGTGGAAAGAGGTGTATGAGAATTGACAAATGAATAAGACTTGAAGTCTCCCAAACATTCACAAGCCAACAAATGGTGGGACTACCTTTAAATGAAAAAGATGGATACTATTTAACCGATGAAGAATTATCTGCCACCAAAATTTATATTTCAGTTTTTAATACACTCTAATCTCATTAAGAATAGATTTTAAGATCACGAACGAAAAAATATGTAACCCATATCTTACTACAACATGTTTATTTTAAATTTTAAAAAGACAAGGATTTCTTGATTAATTATATTTTGGGTTGTAACATTATTGAAAAAATTATACAAAAAATGCTATTAATTAAATTTATGAAAAATGATTCGTCCACATAATTTCTTCCCTACAAATTCTCCCAAATGACGTGACAAGCAATATTTAAAAAATTGAATCACATTTTAATATTCTCTCAAAATTCTTCTTACATGCATTATGTCTTGCCACGTCATTAAAGAGGTTTGTAAGAGTTAAATTGTGTGAATGTAACACTATTGTAAGTTTCTGTAAATACCTGAGTCACAATTGTCCACTGCAAATCTGGTGGAAGTTTCACAAAATCATCGAATTTGGTTCCGATTAATATAGGAATCGCGGTCTACAAACAAATAAGAAAATAAATATAAAAACATTTAGGAGTGAACAAAAATGGTACAATACCTACATATTGAATTCTGGGACTTCATTTCAGTACTTAGAATTGTTGCTATAGTGTGAAATTTCACTTATTGTAGGGTCCAAAGTCTTGAAGATAACATCAAACTGATGATCAAATAAATGTTTTGTGTCCTTTATAATTGTACTAAAATTATAAAGGTTTTTGTCCAATTGTGTAATGATTAGATCATTAATAATCTCAAATGTCTCATCAATGAAAATGAAGTTCTACCCAACTACAACAATGTGGTTGTTGTGTATAACATCCTAGTGAAAATGTTGTAATTATACCAATAATATGCATATAAATATATTATTTTCTATTATACTAAATAAAAGAGGACAGTACAACAACTACCAGGTAATTAGTTACATGAAAATAATTTACAAAAATAAAATTAGTACCTGATTCCACTTTCTTGCTTGATTGTACCATCCAATAACACTGCAATTATACCCAAAACACACATATATAAGGATTGTTTATTGTATAAAACTCTTATCATCGCTGTTTGAGAAGAGATATATAATCTTACAACTATGTTGTCCATACCAAACACGTCCGCCAAATATGAATAAGGGGTGAGACTAGGGCTATAAAAATGGACCGAACTACTCAAGTTTGACTCATTAGTTCGAGATCTCCTTGTTATATATACTAATCAGGTTTAAATATATTTTAAAACTCGTTAAATTTTCAAATCAAATTTAAACAGTTGTCTTGACTCGACTCGATTATATGCATTATAAAAAATCAAACTACTTTAATTCAACTTGAATATATTTTGAAATTTGTTAAGTTTTAAAGTCAAACTTTGAATAACTTACCACTCGACTCATTAGCTCTAAGTGAGGTTACAAAACTACAGCCGCACCCCTCTCTATTCTGTTTTCATTTTTGTGCACAAATATTGTACAAGTAGAACTCATGAAAAATTATATAATAGTTTCAAAATACCACAAGACCATACTCCTTCAACAATAATCATTTAGGGTTGGTTTGGGATGTCATAAAAAGTCAGTTATTTTTTTTTGGGTTTGGGTTGGGTTTGATGTGATGTGTTAGAGAGGTGATGTGATTTAAATAAGATGATGTGACTTAAATAAGATAGTGACTTTTTGACTTTTTTGCTTATTTAGTACATGCCAAACAAGGCCTTATTATACTCCTCATATTTCTCAATCACCCAACATAAATAATCAATACTCCATATACTCTATCAATCATAATGCTAAAGTAAGAAGATACATACCTATTTAGAGTACACCGACTAGTAAGATCAAACATGAACAAAATTGCAACTGCATCTTTGCAAGCAATAGGAACTTGATCAAGTGATCTGTGGTCACCTATATCCAAACAATTAAAATTGAACAAATTAACATTTTAGGTAAATAGAATTCAATCAGTTAACATCACAATAGCAATAATTATAAGAGTAATTCTGATGACAAATTAAAAAGAATAGTAAACAATCAAGTACTAACCTCCTACATCCCATATTCTTAAAGCAATCCTTGTGTCTCCAACAAACATTGTCTTATCCATTAGATTTAACCCTTTCATCTCTAAGCATCCCTTTCCTTGCTCATCTCCTACATATTTAATCTTTAAAAAACAAAAGTACCCAAAAAAAAAAAATTTTGTTATTTCCCATAATTAAATGGTTTAATATGTATGCAATCCTAAGCATATATGTGAATGAAAGAGAAAATTTTTGCTTGACAAAAAAGGAAAGAAGGGCAACCAAGTGTAAATGGGCCAAACATGGCAGAGAAACCACTGATAGCCTCTTAAGACAGACTTAAGTCATAACTTGATCCCACCTCTATTTCAGTGAGCACAAACTAGGAACAAAGACGGATGAAAATTGTGTCTCCTTCTAGAAAATTTGAACCCAAAGCCTTTTTCTCACCAAACCAAGTGAGAGAAAGCCCCCATCCGCTAGGCTACCACCTTGGTGGTGAATGAAGATTTTTTTTTTTTTAATCACAAAAAAATAAAAAATAAAAAGTTTACTAACCACAAAGCTTGTTTTTCCAATTTGGCAGTCTCCCAGTATACTGATCTTCAAAGACACCAAATCCGAATCCGTATCGTACCCACCACCCGTAGTAGTCGGATCCTCTGGCAATTCGACACCGGCTTCCATGGCCTCCATCGCCGGAGAAGAAGATCGGCGCGATAAACGCCGATATTGAGTTGGCTTTCTTATGGTGCAAACAAGAATTCTATCCCAAATGGACCTAAAAAATTGCCGGAAAATCGATACCCTTTCGAGTATAATCCACCTAGTGTTGGCCTGAACGATTTTCCGGCAGAGTTGAGTCATCTTTCCGGTGGCTTCATGAATGGTTTTAGCCATGAGAATGTATGGTTTTGGTATTTGTTTGTTCTCTCATTGCTTTCTTGGGCTTTCTTTTTCTGTTTTTTGGGTGTTTCTCTCAATTGTCCAAAGCTAGGAATTGAGAGAGGTACTGTGGAAACAGTTGACAGGTATTTAAATGATGCCCAAAATGGTCCAAGTTGCCGGCTTCTTGGTTTCTGAGATGCTTTGGGTATTTTGATCAACAAAAGCGTGTAAAGCTCTAATATTGTGGGTATGAGGGTATTTTGGTCATTCAGTAAAAGGGTAGATTGGAACAACAAAAATAAGTTAATAAAAAAGACCTATCAAGATGATTTGATCATGTGTAACAAAGGTTGATTGATATAATGACGCTAAACGGAGTATGATTGATCACATTGTATTTAGGGTATTTTGGTCACTAGAAAAAGGATATATTAATACAACAAAAATTAAGTTAAGAAAGAAAACAACATGGTGAAATGATTTGATTACATACAATAAAAGTCAAAAAACATACACTAAAAGAGTATGATTCGTAAATAGAAATGATAGGAGAAGAAGTGTAACGAAAATCATCTAAGACAGTAATAAGAAAGTGCAATATGATCACCATAATGAAATTATTATAAGGCGAAAATCTAAATTGATATGTGATTTGAAAGAAATAAAGAAAATATATGAATTTGAAGTCGAACAAAACTTAAGTGATTGTACATTTATGTTTTTAAAGAGAATTTGGAGTTCAAACCTAAGAAAAAGCAACTAATATCTAGTTGTATTAGAGGAAATTATAAATTATTGTAGAAGACTATAAATATTGATAAATACATGAGGGGTGTAACTTTTTTAATAAAAAAAAAAAGGTTTTTGATAAATAATTTTTGGCCTTCCCACTCTTGTAATTTCTCCCTTTAAATTATGACACAAAACTTTGTTTGATTAGCAAAGGGTAGATTAGTAAATAAGTTTACTAAGGCCTATTTTGGGAAGTGATTATAACCCACTTCCTCTTTCACAAAAAAGGTGCTTATAAGCAATTTTTTATCAAAAAGTCGATTATAACTATCTTCCCAAAATAGTCCTAAAGAGATAAAACTTTGTTTACAGGCAAATAGGCATCTTTTGCCAGGTGTATGAAAATACATCAGTACATTACATAATACTTTAAACTAGGATTAATTGTTGATTAACTATGGGTTGATTAACTAAACAATTCGTTTTGGACTATGAAATCATGATTATGACCATGCCGTCCACGGTACAAAACAGCAAAGTTGATAACTATAAAAGTTGGGTGAACTCATGATCAAACATTATAATAAATAATCACTAACAATATTCCAAAAATTTAATTGGTGGATCTAGATCAGCAATTAGAGCTTTAAACTTCTGATGTGTTTGGTTTATTAGAATGAAATGGAATAATTATTCAATAGAACTCAGAAGGGTAAATGCTGATTTTATTTATAATATATTTATTTATTTATTTTTTAATGAACTAAACATAAAAATACACATTGTAATAAAATATTTATTGTATTTTGTTATATTTTTTATTTCAGTAAAACCAAACAGTACTTCAAGAATAGAATAAAGGAAAAGTTATGGCATAAAGGAAAAGATGTGGAAACACCATCACTACAACACATAAATACCCTTTAGCTTTTCCCAAATACTTTACTCTTGGAAAAAGTCTACATTGTATTAAATATAAATATTAAAAAATAAAAAAAGAAAAATTCTAAAGTTGAACAAAGACTGGGTGCCATCCAATTAAACTAACCATTTTTTCTTTGCTACTTGTTCCTTGATTTCTGTTTTCTTGCTTTTTGGTGTAAAGTTTTCCAATATTTATTTTTTGTGTATACAAACATAAAAATAATAAATTAAAAATGAAATTTATTAGTACTATATAAAATGTCATGACATATAGTACTAAATTTAATTCAACAATTTCAAATATAGTTAATACACGTCAATTACAACGAGTAACAATTAAAGGTATGAAGAAAGAAAATAACAATTACAACCAGTAACAAATTGTGTAAATACACGTCAAAGAAATACAACAATTGCCATTCAACCTTACCTTTGGTAAAAATTAAACCCCCATCTCTAGCATGTGAAAGGTGAGGAGATGCCATTAAATTAGAAGCCCATTTACTCAAACATGATTATTTTAACATTACTTTTTCTTCAATAATGGTTCACAATATTAACTTTGCTTGGACAAAATAAAAGAAAAGAATGTACTACATTTCAAAAGAAAAGTGTGGTTCACAATACCACCCTTGCTATGTACATAAATAACAAATTGCACCAATTGTTAGTTACTCCACCAACTTTCTCTTCTTGTTTCTCACAAGATTACCCTTGGATTACATAAAAATGGCACCAAACACATAACACCTTTTCTTTTTTCTTTTTTTAATTTTTTTTATGGGAAAAGAATCCCTCTTTTGATAGTGTTGTTGTAAAGGAATCAAGTCACATTTGAATTAAGAAATGAAAGCTAAAACACTATTCATTAGGTGATGTAGAGGTGGGTGAGGCTCTGCTCTATTATTCAAACAATTTCTTCTTCTTTTTTCTCTATAAATTTTACTCTATTAAATAGGTTTATCCATGTCTGATGTGATGTATCATGCTAATGTGGTAAGTGGTAACTTTGTTTTTCTAATAAAAAAAATAGAAAAAAAATCTTGAATGTGCAGTTACACAACATTACATAAGTGATCTCACAAAAATACATAAATTTAACACAAATTCGTGTAATCACATAAGTTTTTATGAATTTACACAAATTTATATTTAACTTATGTATTTTTGTGTAATCACTTATATAAATTCGTGAAAATTTATATAATTTTGTGTAGATTACATACCATATGCATTGCACACCAAAATATTTCTCAATGTGAAGATGCATAATTATATTATAGTAATTAATGAAATAATAGTCATCTAAAAGCAATCACCACAAATAAAAATTATCATCTTGGTTTGGAACATTGTAATTGTGTTCTCAAATATTAAGTTTTTTTTTTTTTTTTTGAGGTTATATAAATACAAAGTCCCTTAATATTTAAGGAACACACTACCAACATAGTATTACTAGAAGTTCAAGAATGGACACGTAGAGATTTTTATGAAATCACCTAACTCTTTTTCTTATCCTAATTTGTTTGCAACCTAGGTCATGGGTTGGGTGGGATTGGATAAAAAAAGGATAATACCCAACTTGTAATTATCAAAGAAATCTAATTTAAACTAGATGGATTGCATTTTTTATTTTTATACAACTACATATGTTTACACTTGTAATGATGTTATTGAATTTGATTTAATTATTGGCATGCTAACAATTGTATGATTAGGTTTGGTTTCCTATGGTTGGATATTCAACATATTTTCTTTTGGTCACAGACATTGATGCCTAACACACACGTGTTGCCTAAAAAGAGTGACAAATGCCCCAAGATCTTAATGATAGAGCCACCTGGTTTGGTTTGAAATTTGATTGATGGGTCGGTCCTCTTAAAACTCCTTCAAGAACGTGTCTCCTGCATATCCAACCACATGATTTCCTCAAAATCATAACATGACCCCATTTTGATATGATTATTTGAGTTTGTCTTGTATTTAATTAGCTAAAAATTGGTTTGAGCTCAATTTATTGTGTAAATAAGTTAAAGTATAGATATAATTTTAAATTCGTTAAGTTTTTAAATCAAATTTGAAAAACTTATTAATTGATTCAATAAATTTGTATGTGTTATAAAAAATTAAGTTACTCAAACTTGACTCATGTTTAATTTGTTAAAAATTCATTTGCAATCGGTTCATTATGTAAACAAATCAAGTTTAGGGGTCATTTTTTAGTAACTTTTTAATTTTTTACGAAAAGATATACAAAAAATTAGAGATAATGAATTGACTTTTTAACTAAAAATATGAGTAATTAAACAAAATTTAAATATAATTTTACACTCGTTAAATTATCAAATCAAACTATTACATGCCTCATTTTCAGGCTTACATTTTTGGTAACACTAAAATATAAAATAGAAGATAAGTTACACTTGACCCCTGTTAAAATTTGAAATATATATATATAATAAATTTTGCAAGTTTAGAATAATTATGTTGAACTCTTTTCAGATTTTGATTTACAAAATATTTTATGTTATCTACAAACAAACAAAAAAAATAATAAAAAAATATAAAAAATTATGTTTTCATCTCTTTACACTAAAATACATATTTTACTTTATTTATTTTTGTATTTTTACATTTTTTGACATTAGTGTCTCTTTAACTTTACTATACTAAAAGTGAGATAATCATAGGCCTCATTTAGCAACTTGAGTATTTTAGTTGACTTTTTAACTATTTTATGAGATAAAAAATAATTGTGTTTGAAATAATTATGAGACAAGAAGTAAATAATTGATGTATAGAATGTGATATTTTGGCCTATTTTAAAAAGTCCGTTAAAAGTTAATTTTTAAATTTTTTTAAAAATATATATATAAAAAAATAAAAAGGTAATATGACTTTAAAAAAAACTAATTTTTAACCGTATTACTAAAGTAGACCTTTATCTTATTAATTATTTTAATATTTTTTATTTTTATCAATTATTTTAGCCAAAATCTTTGCTGGCGAAATTGGATTTTTTTTTGGGTGAGTAATGAGTTGCAAATAGGCTCGGTGAGGCTCGGCTCGGCTCGGCTCGTTCTTACTAAGCCGAGCTTCGATAATGAGCTCGTTTAGATTAACGAGCCGAGCTCGAGCTCGACTGTGTTCGGCTCGGTAGGCTCGGCTCGTTTATCTATAATTAAATTATATAATAAATATATTATTTATATATTAAATAACATATAAATATATATAAATACATTATTTATATATTAAAAATATATAAATATATATATAAATATATATATAAATGCATTTTTTATATATTAAATAATATAAATAATATAAAAAAAAATTTATCGAGTCGAGTTTGAGCTCGAGTTCGACAAAATTAACGAGTTTAGCTCGATCACTTATCGAGCCGAGCTCGAGCTCAATAAACGAGCTTGATAGCTTAACGAGCCGAGCTCGAGCCCAGCAAAGCTCGGCTCGGCTCGGCTCGTTTGCACCCCTAGTGAGTAATAAAAGTTGATTTGTTATTGAAGCAGTATAGCAAAAGTTGTTCTTCGCCTCTTTGCGTTCGGATCGTCTAGAGCGAAACCTGTGAAGTCATCAAGGAGTGAAATGGTGTGGGCGCGACGCGTGTCCCACTCAACGGTGGAGGACTGAGATCTTCCTTCCAAAAAATGACGTCGTTTTAGGTAAGGAAAAAGCAATTTACATGAATTACAAATATACCACTGAGATTTAATTAAAATACAAATTATTCATACAATTTCAAAAATTACAAATACCTTTATTATCATTTTTATTTAACAGAATTAATTAAAAAAATAAAATTTATAATTATTTTTTTATATAATAATAAGATTATATGAATTATTAATTTAAATATATTTTTATCATTATTAAAAATAATTAACTGATCTAATAATTTATTAATAAAAAATAATTTATTATAAAATTAAAAATCTTAAAAATAAAATATAATTTTTAAAATTATAAGAGCGATTTATATTTTAATCAAATTTTAAAATATATTTGTAATTTACAAGAAATTTGAATTCAGCTCAGCCAGAAAGGGGCCGCGACGAAGCCATTGTTGAAGAAACTTGAACAATAAATGCTCTTGCCTTATTGATTAAGGTCTAGATTTATATATGTTTTTTCAAAATTCATATATTTATTGCTATTTTGATTTATATATTTAACCATGATCGATGTATTCATATTCATCACATCACGTCACATTTCAATTCGGATTGAATCGGTGGCCCTTTAAACCCAATTCTCATTAGGGTTCGTTTTTAAATTTTTTATCAATAACTGAAAAACTGGCTCTCACTTAAAACCGCTTCAGCATGTCTTGAACTAGTTGTTATTGATCAATCTTCAATGGGTTCAGAAAATATTGATGAAACAGAGAAGAAAATTTATACAGACTATTTTCTTTCTTTGTTTCTGGCTAATAGTAAAAAGTATTCATGAAAAATCAAAGATGCATATATTTGAAATTGTTGAATTTGGTTTAGTATTTGATGTTTCTTCGGATTTGGAAAATGTAGAACACAATTTAATGCTGTTGCACAATGGCCTGTCAACTGTTTGATAAAATGCTTATGAGAAACTTAGGCTACTAAAATGAAGTGAGTGATACTATATAACTTTTGATTAGTGGGGTCAAAGATTGATTTGAAATAACTAACCTTTCTATGTCGCGACATGTAACTGGACCAAAGCATTATTGGTTGATCAATTTTGTTGCTTCTGGTGTTCTAAATGTTAATGTCTTGGAGACAATTTCGAATATATGATGGCTTTGTGGTGTTTCAATTGCCTTGCTTTGTGGTTGCTAGTATTTTATATCTGTTATAGGCATTGAATCGATATGTTGTATGGAAAACCAAGCCACTTGCCCTTCAACTTTTGCTCCTAGTATGCCTTTTCTTTTAGTAAAAGGTGTGCACTGAGTTTGTTGCTAGAACATTAGAAGAAAAGGAAAAAAAGAGAAAAAATAGTGTTATAGTTCATATTTAGATGAACTTATCTCATACTAGAACCTATTCCAATTTCAGCTGACATCAATATCTGTTGTTGTTTCTCCTTTTCCTTTCTTTAAAGGAAATTAGTTTTGTGTTTGGTCACATTGGTGCAATATATTCCTGAACAGGTGAATACATGGGTTCAGAGATTGAAATTGTTGAGGAGAGATTGAAGTCTTTCCTTGGTCAGCTCCAAACAGAATGTGGCATCCTTGATAGAATTGTATACAAAAACAAGAATCAGCACCGACGATGCTCATATTTTCAGTACCTTCTAAAGGTTGTTATTCCCTATGAGCAAATATGTGCAAATAGGTACATAAATATATGTAATGCATATAATTGTCTTTTTAATCTTAGTTTATCATATTCATGTGATGTTAGGTGAGGAGAGATTTGAGGCTTCTGCAATCAGCTCACATAGAAGAGATTGTTAGCTCCTCCTTTCAAGTTATCCATGGGACAAAACCTACGCAAAAGGTGCAGCTTTTAGAAAGGTAAATTTAATCTTAATTCCCCATCTATAATGTTTTAATCATATCATTGTGATTCTTTATTGACTTTAAGCACAATGTGAATATAAATGTATATGGTCCATAGTACACACAAGCCCAAATTGATATTTAATTATCAACTTCACTGGGTTGTGTCAGTGTGGACAATGTGATGGAATTGCTATTTGTACTCCATTTCTCTACTCCAATGTCTTATAAGGATTGAAGATGGCATTCATTACATTGGTAGAATGATTGGTAAAGAGAATGTGCATGTCATGGAGTAAGATGATGGGAGTAATAATTGCTTATCATTGCTCAATGCTCATATATAACATTTTAGTAGTTTAATTATTCATTTATTTTACCATAGTTTGAAGAGGAGAAAATGTGATAGTGGAAAACATAATTTTTTGGAGCGGCTCTTAGGAGCTGCACGCCTAGTGTCACAGGTGAGTTCTTCTTTCTTCTTTTAGTTTATTTGTTGTTCCTCGTTATTATTTAGTGGTATATGTATGTTTCAATGCCTGCTATACTTTCATTTTGTAGCTTATCTTTCTCTCTCTACATAAATTGATTCCAGCAATTTGACTGCAAATACAATACTAGTCAGCCCTGCATTGTTTGTAGCTCTTTATATATGTGACAATTACCTGATTGTGGATCCACGTGCTGGTAGGTGGCAAAAATGAAGATAAAGAAGGGGAAGGAAAAAAATATACTTTTAGGAGCTCCATACCATTGTATTAACATCAAGTAGACATTTTGAGTTTGATTATTTTTGGTGTGACTACCACCTACATTTGGTCACCCGGTGCCCTTAAATGATAAATATTTGGTTTAGGCATTGCTTTTTTGGGCCACAAGAAACCAGCAAAAATGATACCATAACTTACATGTAGTAAACTGAAGGCATCTTCTACATTCTATCCGTAGTTGTAAAAGGTGCTCAAGGCGACAAGTTCTTCTAGAGTACCTAAGTGCAATGCACAATATAAAGTGCAGCCTGAGAAGTAAGGTACTTTTGTGATAGGCTTGTGTATTAAATATACTTGCTACTGAATGCAATTTGAAATATGTGACATATAAAAATGGTCAACTGTTGACATATCAATTAAGAGAGCTACGTAAATGGGTATACATGTCAATCTTTTCGATTAGTATATGCAGCCACTAAATCAAATATTGATTGCAAAATTGGTAATAATAAAAAAGTTATCTGTTGCTTTTAACTATATATTATATAATTCTAAAATCTAAGAATTAAGCACTAGATAAGTAGCTAATCATAAGCAGCTAATCATAAGCTCATGAATCTAAAATACAAAATGCTAAAAGTGGACAATGTTATCTATCTGTAAGACTGTAATATATGGTATAAATCATTTCAATTAATGACTATTGAAAAATAAAAGATCAAAAATAAAATTGGATTATGGTACCGAGGCTTTTGTCTTAATTTTCTCCTTAGGTGATAGTGTGGATGATTGTATTACTACCTTAAGGATGTTTAGTGCATATGAACTAAAAACGGCATCCTGCCTCACCCCTGCAAGTGTGTTTTCTAAATTGGACCAGGTTGACCCACTCCCCATTAAGTTGTTTGTATTTTGGAAAACCGATGTCTCCCTTGTTTAGGTTTTAGGCACTTTTATTTGGCAAAGTTGGACCCTCCCTACTTTCGAAGGAAATTTACCAAACATTTGAAATTGAAAAACCAGTTAAGTTCTAGCCAACTAAACTGGATTTGACCCTTCCCCAAGGGCCCTTACACGTTAGGTGTTGTGCAAATGGATACAGTCATACCACGAAGACCTGTTTGATAAGTCACCACACAAGGTCAGCATTAGGGTAGGCAGCAGGTTTGCATGAGTTACTCCCTAATTTTCTTTTTTTTCTGTTTCTATTGCAGATGGTTGAGCCAATGTTGAAGGCAGCTACGTATCCTTTTCTTTTCTTTTTGTGGCTAAATGTCTATATTTCTTGTGCTTCTCTGTATTGTTAACATTTGAAATTGGTTTTTGAAAGCTGTTGGGTGGGCTTAGAATTTTATTTAAACTATCTGATTGACTTATATAATTTTATTGCATGAAAGATAACTCAAAAACAACTCAACAAATTTTTGTTCTAATTAGTTAGGGTTGGCTACTTGGGTTCATTTCTCCAATTGATTTTACTCGGTCACATCCTCGGGTAGTTTTATCATATCCTCAGTTTGATCTCCAGGCTTATTCACCTATTTATTCTCTACTTTTAGGTGTCTCAAGATATCTAGTTCGCCATTTTCCATGTATCTTTGTTGCTTGAGCTTTGCTTTTAAACATAGTAGTCAACGTTACATCTGAATTGTCCATATGGAGAACAGGCCTAGGTCACTTGGTCTTTTACCATGTACAATTTATTCGTGAGATCGTGTGAGTATTGTTCAGACAATGCATTGTCAGTTTTTTTCCTCACACCTTAACTATCTACAGAGAAATATCTACTTTACTTGCTCGATCATTTTTCATGGGGTTTTCTGTTACAATTTTGGCTTTGCTTGCACGCCTACGAGTTTTGGTTCAACAAGTAAGCTTCATTTGCTTTCTAGAAAAACCTTTAGACTTCATGTTAATGTTTAATTTTCAGGCTCATAGGCGATCCAATTTTTGTAGGGGATTACCATTCACACTCCATTTTTTTGATAATTCATCAATGGGTAAAACATGATACAACAGGTGAAGAAGTTGGAATGTGAAATAGGCGACATCAAGTGTATGGATTTAAGGCTTTGTTGAGATCTAGGAAGCACGGATACGGATACAGGATACGGGTATGATACGATACGGATACGGCGATACGACAAAATTCAAAAAAGTAGGATACGGATACGGCAGGGATACGTTCATAAAAAATATTTTTTTCACAATTTTTAGTAATGTAGCATACACAAAAATAAAACTTCAACAATTTTTAGTAATGTAACATACATAACATCCATAATGCATCACCCATAGCATCACCAATATAGCATCAATTAAATTAAAACTTCATCAATTCAATTAAATTTCAACAATTTCAACAATATAGCATCACCCATAACATCCATAATGCAATTCAATCCCAAATTAAGGGGAAAAAATTTACAAAGTTAATTTATTTATCAATAAGTTTATTTATTTATTAATAAGTTTTTTTTACCTTATTTGATTTATTAATAAGTTTACAAAGTTTATAATTTCATAAGTTGACAAATTTTATTTTTAATAAGTTTATTTATTTATTTATTTATTAATAAGTTTTTTTTACCTTATTTTATTTATTTATTTATTAATAAGTTTATTTATTTGTTTGTTTTATCAGATTCAAGTAAACCGAATATATAAGTTTTTTTTTTTTTTAATATCTTATGTGATTTGCAAAGTCTACATATAAAAAATAAAAAATAAAAAAAAATTAAAATAATACAAATAAATATGCAAAACAGACACAGGTAAGGGAGAGGGAGAGACAGATCGACGAAGAGAGGGGAGAGATGAGATCGAGATCTCTAACCAGACAGACAGATCGAGCGAGATCGAGAGGGAGAGGGAGAGAGAGAGAGTTCGTGAAAGGCAGACAGAGGGAGCGAAAGGAAGAGAGAGAGGGACGAACCTGATCGACGATCGTGGAGCTCCTGTTCGCGAACCTGATCGACGATCGGCGAGCTGCTGTTCGAGACGATTGGCGAGTTGCTTCTCCTCCTCCTCCTTCGCGGCTGCTGTTCGACCTAGGTAAGAGAGAGTTTGGTTTATTATTTTTCTTTTTTTTGTGTTTTATTTCATCCTTTTTTCATATTTTACAATTTCACCCCATTTTAAGTTTTTTAAATTATTTTTTTGCCCCGCCATATCCATACCGTATCCTCACCGTATCCTGACCATATCCTCGCATATCTGAGACGTATCCAAAATTCAAAAAAAATTTTAAAAAATCGGATACTTCATTTCCCGTATCTGATACGTATCCCGCCGTATCGGGCGCATATCCGTATCCAATACGTATCCGATACGCGTACGTGGCCTATTTCAGAGTATCCATGCTTCATAGGTCGAGATGAATTAAGATATAAATTACAATGGATAAAAACATTGCAGTTGGTATTTATTTGAACTGAGTCAAGGCATCTTCTACCGCAAAAGAGAAGAACCAGAGTGTAATACAGGAATAAGGTCTGGCTAATCTAGAATCTTTCTAAAATGAAATGGCCCAATTCTAGTTCTCTTTAACTACAAAGATGCCATCATGGGTTTTTTTTCCCTTGTTTTCCTGGTAAGTCACCATGGTTAATTTCTTCATTTACGAAGTAGAAACCTGTGCCAACCTCTCTTATTTATGTAATGACCCAAGCTAGAATTTTTGTAATTCCATGGTGGTCACAACTTTCCTCCTTCCTTTCTATCAAACCCCTATATCCCTTTACTATTTTGCCTCTGAACCCTATAATGCTGTCGCACTAAGATAGGCTAAATTAGATTAGTAAACGAAGTTGATATGGAATTCATTATGCACACTTTTGATATTACATTCATCAGATATGGTTCCTAAATTAATTAATTTACAAAATCTTAATCATCTAATAAATGGAGTTGCAAAATTGCTGTCATTGAAATAGTGGTATGAGATCTCATAGTTTAGTGCCTATGAGTAGGACAGTCCGAATTTTATTGAAGTCACATTTTCCATTGCTTCTTGTGGGAATGAAACTTCGAGTATTTTTTTCTTTCAAAGTGAATCTATTTCTTTTGTGTTCTACAGATATTACTCGACGTTGTAACAGTATTCAACATGGTTTCTTCTCTCTCTCAAAAGGAGCAGTCTGTAAAATTAACTCATGAAGGATTTGAGGTCTCTCTACTCCTTTATTGTCAACTGAATGTTTTTGGCAAAGATTGATCTTTTCTCCATTGCCTTGGGTCCACAACTTGTTTTTTCCTTTTCTTTTCTCTGTGATACTTTCAGGTATTTACAGAATATTACCCGATGAATGACCAAGCTGTCTTGCTGGACTGCGTGTGGGAAACAGATAAGTTTGTATTACACGAGAGAATCAATAAAAGCCAGACTGAATGTCGAGACAGGGAGACTAGAGAAGTTTCTCGAGAAGCATCTGCAATTCAGTATCAAAGTATTGAGGTTTTGCTTGGTGGTAAGAATGTTCATGGAATTGCATTTATTCTTTCTATACCTGAGCTTCTTGTAGGGAAAGGATTTTCCAAACAAGTTCTCTCTCTTTCTTTGATCTTTTTCTTTATTATTTTTTTCCCTATAAATATGAAATATGATGGGTACTTTGCATTCATTGGTGACATAGTCTAGTGGAGTAAACTTCACCAAAGACTTATGGACGGTGTTAAACATGGCACAATTGATTTAACTATTGAATTGAAGCAATAGATGTCCCCTAAAATGAAACTCGTAGCTGAAGATTCATTATTATCGACTGTGCTCATGCTCATTCCATTGTAAAGTAACCAAATTGCAGACCTTGTTTTGAACGGCCTATTCTACATGTGGGTTATTGCAACTTGTTCATAGTTGCAACAATTCCTTTGCCCTAGTCTCACCTAGTGGATGGTGTTTCTTTCCATCAACATGGCTATGAGAATTTAGTTCTACATCTTTTGTGTCTAATTTTTACTCGACTCTGTAGATGACGAATCTGGCAAGGAAGATCCAAACTGCGCTTCTGAAGGCCTTGCTCACATCAAGGTCAATAATACTTGTTCATTTGAGGGTCCTGTGATCAAGAATGATGATGCGAAGAAGATTGAAGATTGTTCAAAAGTGGAAGATGCTTCAGGATCTCCAAAAGAGAACCTGCCCTCTGAAATTGGCTTGCCTACAGATTCAAGTTCATCTGTGCTTTCAGATCCTTTAAAACTTAAACCCGGATCAAAAAATAAAGTGGCGTTCATATCAGTAAACAAGCCTGCAGCATCAACAACAAATGTAACAGAGCTTCACATAAAGGGAACTGAGAGTCGGAGTGATGACAAAGAAGATCCATTCATCAGTCTACTTACTGGTGGAAACCTCAAGGATAGTCTATTCTAAATACCGATCAGTTCAAGCAGTTTATCTTTAATAGAATGACTTACCCTGCATCGTGACCGGTTTTTTTTTTTCTTTTTTTAAGAGATGGTAATTAATTTTTTTCAGTCGTGCAGGAACCTCTACAGGTTAAGTTCACCTCATTTGGTGTAATTTTGAAACTTTGGGATGCGGCAATTTTGGTTTTAATATCATAATATTGATTCAATAATCATTTAAATTGCATATACACTTGCATGTTTTTTTTTTTAAAAAAAAATTAAACAATAACACTATCACAAGGACAACAGCCAGCTAAAGCATCCCATTCGAATGGACTGGAATAACAAAACTCCAGCTAAGCGGAAAGATTACAAGGTACAAGGATTAATATTTGGAAATTTGTCAATTGAAACATAATACATTAACACATAATTGTAATGTAACAATCAATCATGCCTTCTGAGCTGAAAACCCGAGGATAAGATCTTTAATTTCATCACTGGCTGCTTTATCAACAGCAGTCAGTCCATTTGCATCCTTGACAGTGTAACTAGCTCCGGCTCTTAGCAGCTCTTCAATCTTTGGCTTGTCACCTTCTGAGGCAGCCATCATCAAAAGGATATCGACTGGGTGGATGTTTTGGCTTAAAAGAGCCTCCATCTTATCATATGTACCCTCAACAGCAAGCATTCCCATGTAGTTGAAGTACTGCATAGCATAAACACAATCTTTTAGTCATAAGTTGGCTTATTTTAGCCAAAAATAAGCGATACTTCGCTAGATCTGCATGCAATTAGGCCAAAGATGAGAGAGCATTTTTACTCTCCTGAACAAATATAATCATGGAAACAACAAAGGCAGTGGTCAATTTTTATTTTTTTTTGGCAGATCAAGACTGTATGATTAAAATACTTCAATGGGTGTTCAAAGAAAAAGTTTTGGCAGCTCGGGATCCAAATGAGGCATGCAAATTGGAGCCTTGTTCTACATGGAAACAGCCAGCGTAACCGAAAATTTGTATCATAACTCTCTAGTCTGCAAAGTTTTTTTAGTAAATGTAGGTGGTCTTTGTTTTCTATACTAGGTTCAGTTCATCAGTTGCCTATGTATGTACAAAAATTATTCAGTGTTGTGTGCCGCAAGTGAATCAGTACACCTGCATATCAAAGTTAACACAAGACAAGAAATCCACATTTATCCTCTTCCAAAAATAGTCCACAGAATCTTTTTTGAAACCCATCATCATTTGTGAAGAAATATGACCAAAATGTCTGTTTTAAACTAGGATGGGAGAGGAGAGAGAGTTTCAACAGCAATCTAGAAGTAGTTCTAAAGCATCTCTTTTGGCCACCAGATACATTTCTAAGTTCATTCATGGCTACATGTTATGCCCACCTATAAGAAGCCAAATCCTCCCAAATGAGGTGCACCTTCGACTGGCTCAACCATTAGGCTACTTATCCTGTGCCTACGGCCCACCAAGAAAATTTTTAAAAATTCTTATTGTCAAATGTCCCAATTCTTCAAAGGCATAAGGCCTCATTTCGATGTTTAGTCTAAAGTCTCAAAAACCTTTGGGCCACTGCTGACTCCACATAGAAATGGTAGACTACGCACAATGCTTCTCCAATCTGTACTCCCAGAAAGTTGGCTGCACATTTCCTCCAAGACAAACACTCACTTATAGCCCTTAATATGTTTCCAAATACCTCTAAAATAGCCCCATGGTAGGACTTGGGAGTGGTTCATGAGATCATAACAAGATGCTGCTCCAGGTACCAAGCTCAGAATCTGACCAGTCACTGCATCTTTTGTTTAGAGCCCTGTTCTTCTTCTTCTTCCCTCATTTTTTTTTTTTTTTTTTTGATAAATATAAATTTAGTTCTTCTTCTTCTTTGCCCACACCAAATATCTTCTTTTGGAATCAGTAACCAAATTGCCGCTCTGATAGGTCCACAAACTGTGTCTAAGATTTTAGTTTTTGCTTTGTTGCTTTGTATTTATTGTTAATATTAAGGGTAGGTTTGGTTGCTTCATTACAATACGAGCATAGAGAGTTCAAACCATGAAAACAACCTCTCCACAGGAGGAGTTATTTGCCAAACCCAAGTTGTATCAAAAACTATTTTTCTATTACAAGTTGTTTTGAATTTATTTTCCAAACCCAGATTGCTTTCTGAAAATCATGTTTCGAAAACACAACTTTACGCTTGAAGTTGGCATTTTCAAAACACAACTTCAAAAAAAATTGCTTGGCTTTAGAAAAAAATGTTTCAAAACTACACTTTATTTGCATTATTTGTATTATTTGGGTTTCACGAACTGTCTTAAAGGTAAACAAAGAAACTACTTCCAAACACCTAATTCAAATAAAGGAACTAAATAAGAATTTTAAGTATGATCACACCCCTATATCTCACAGAATTGAACAATCAAAGCTAAATTCAGAATCTAAAAAAAGTTCTACTCAACGACCATACATATAAATCAATAAAGTTCCACAATCAAAATCATCTGATTAAAAAAATGAACACAAAACCTAGATAACAAATTAACAATCAAACAAGAAACAGAGTGAGGCCAGCAATGTCTAATTTTACAGAGAGAGAAAAAAAAAAAAAAAAAAACACTACCTGTTCAACATCGTCGCGATCAAAATCGTCACGAGATTGGCTACCGTAAATGCCAGCACCTTCAGCATCAACACCGTTCTTCCCAAATCTGAACCAACATATGGCTCTCGAACCACTACTACTGGGTCCGATTTTAGAGGGTTTGAGCCATCCAAGTCTCTTTCGAATACCCAGAAACTGAGAACTGATTTTGAGCGAGTATTGAGTTGAGGGATGTGAAGAAGATGAAGAATTGTGGGGTTGTGAAGCGAAGATTGGTTGGAGAGTACAGGGTATTGAGGCCATTGTTGAGTTTCAGAGCAACCAACTTTATCATCAAACTTTATATCTGCTCTGCTCAGTGTTTCGATTATTTGTTTGTATAAATAGGGTTTTTAAGGTATAATAGAGCAACAATCAGAGTGGCGCAGCGGAAGCGTGGTGGGCCCATAACCCACAGGTCCCAGGATCGAAACCTGGCTCTGATAGGAGAGTTGCTTCTCATCCACTCACGATTTTGTCATTTTTTTTTTAATTTAAGTAATTATATCTCCAATCTTGTCACTTTTTTTCTTTTCTTTTTCTGTTTTTTCATTTTTCATTTTAAGGTAAAGGTATATCTCCAATTATTGTTTTTTTGGTTTAATTTACAATTTTCAATTAAAGTATAATATTTTTTTTCTTCTTTTTTTTTTATTTAATTAATTATCTCCGATCTTGTCACTTTTTTCTTTTCTTTTCTTTTCTTTTTTTTTTTCCCAATTTCCTATTTTCATTTTTCATTTTAAGGTAAAGGTATATCTCCATTGTTTTTTTGGTTTAATTTCCAATTTTCAATTAAAGTATATATCTCCAATCATTTTTTTCCTTTCTTTTCTTTTCCTTTTTTGTGTTTTTCAATTCAATGGCTTGGAGAGAAGTATAATTGTTTTACGCGTGGATTTCAACATTGAGTCTATTATAGGACATTTCCACATTAAAACAGGTAGGGATGAGCAGCGGATATACCGATCCGTCAGAACCAATCGAACCGAACCGATCCACCGCATTTTAGACAGATGCGTGATCACGAGCGGACGATTATAGATTGATTTTCTCCAATCCGTCAATCTGACAGACGGATGGTGGATTTGAGATTTTTTTTACCGCAACCGAACTGCTAAACCGTGAGCACTCTTAGTAATTTATAAGACTTTGTGTTTTCAGTTTATTTAAATATTCTGTTTGTGTTTTCAATTAAAAAATAGTTTAAATATTCTGTTGAAAAAAAATTTTAACTTGAATATCTTTTTTGAATTGAAAAAAATAAACGTATTATTTATTTATATTTTTTGGTTTTTAAATCTATCTCTAAAAATAATAAATAGAAAATATGATATATGCTAGTTGGTTTTTGTTTTCAAAAACAGATATAAATGTAACGATATAGAGGCATACACTGCTTTGTTAATAGTTTTGGTGGTTTGAATTGTTTTTATATTTTAAGAACCACAGATTGTAATACTTTAGGTGGATGAGGCATGTTGTAATTATAATATGTGGATGAGGCATTCAGTGATTATGATATTCTAAAATTTCAAACTTTCTTACTTTGGATGAGGTATGCAGTGATTGTAATATTTTTTTAAGTCATTGACTATAATACTTTTTTCTTCTTTTTTTGAGGAAATGCACAAGTTGAATTATGTTGAAAATTTATAAAATTTTAAACCGCCAAACTGATTCGCATCCATCCGGCAAACCGCCAATCCCCTCAATCCACATCCGCCGGATTGGCGGGCGGATGTGGATTGATTTTCTCCAATCCACAAATATAGCGGACAGATGACGAATTGAAGGTTCCGTGGCCGCAACCAACCCGCGCCCACCCCTCAAAAGAGAGCAACATTTCTTTTTTGTGGGGAGGGGAAAGAAAAAAAAAAAGACCTAAAATTAATTATTAATACTCTCTCCGTTTCAAAATATTAGTTCTTTTTGAAAATTTTAACCTTTTTTTTTTTATAATACAATTAATACACTTCAAAAGTATTAAATTTTTAAAATTATCCTTTGACTTTTCTTGACAACATTAATTATCATAATTAATGAATTTAAAATAAGGATAGAACAAGAAATTCATGTTATTTTAGTTCTTAATTTTTTAAAAAAGACTAATATTTTAAGACTATAAAAAATAGAATAAGAGATTAACATCTTAAGACGGAGAAAGTATGTAAAGAACCTATGCATTGTTGATGCTCTATTGGTGTTGTTACCTTTCCTCCAAGTTTAATTATTTTCTACTTTTTTTTTTTAACCTTCTCGTAAACCAATTACAAACCAATCTAGGCTAAGTGAGAAAAGATCAATTCCTCCAAGTCCTCACTGTTGCAATAACTACAATATGAATTATGCATGATAGGTATTAGAAGAAGGATCGTTAACCTGTTTAACATAGAGGTCAAGCTTCTCTTCGGTCCGAGATAGGACTGGAGCATGCTGTTGGACCTGTGAGGCCCACAACAGATGATCCGAACCGTGCAATGTGTAAAGTTTGTCAAGTACTTTATCCTTGTAAAAAATCACGTCGATCGGATATCGATAGCTACTTGATTAGATTAGATTTCAGTCAACGGTAAATATAATTTTCAAAATAAATTATTAACCAAAATCTGATCCGATCAAATAACTATCGATATCCAATCAATATGATTTTTTACAAAGATAAACTACACTATTAACTCTACATATTAAATAGTTTGGATTATCGAAATAAGACCTATTATGGACCTCACATCTAGTCTACTTTGTGGACGAGAGACAATCACTTCCCTTAAAATAGTTATACATTCAAATATTCTGTTAATTAATGCATTCATTCATTAGTAGGACAAAAATTCTATTGATGTAAATAAGAAGGAGAAGAAGAAGATATCACGATCAAGCTCAAGGCTCCGAACCTATTCATAAACATTCAACAACAATAATTGCACTGTGCAACCCCCTTCATATCCCAAGAGGCAAGAAGATCATGCCTAAAAATAAAACATTGGAAGTACAAGATGCTCCTCACTAACCCTAGAAGCTCGACATAAATCTGAGACGACGTGTCTTCGTAGTACTAGAGAGGGCTAAAAGCATTTACTTGAAAGAGCATGACATCCCCACTTTTTTGGGAAAAAAAACTCTCCAAAATTTCATGTAAAATTTCGAAAAGATCTTTGGGAGAGATTGATGGAAGATTTAGAAGTAAAAGATTCATAGGCAGCCAGGCCAGAGGTTTGTTGCAATGAATTCGTGATCCAACTAAGTATGGTCGGTGATAGATTCTACCTGCTGTGGGCATATGACCCAGATGTTGAAAAATAATCTCCATTTCTTTCAAAAACAATACAACTTACCATAATTTCAATGCAAGGATGCATGTCACTCTAGGTGGCCCAAATTTACCCGACAGGGCTAGTAAAGTAAAAGAGAATCATCATTAATTTTTTTTGTCATACCTGATCTCTCTACAACAGTTGCAGCAGTCCAAAGATTAGCATCCACTGCAATCTTAATTTTTCATAGAACAAAGTTTTCATACCCTCAATTAATTAACAAAACTTTCATTAGGAGAGACTAGATGTACTTCAACAAAGAGCGATGAAAGACCAAAAAATTAGAACACACGATGATTTGAGGATCCATTCATTCAGCAAGCTATGCCTCAGAGCGCTTGGATTTCTTCTTCAAAGGTGGCTCTCTAGCAGCAATATATTTTTCAGCATCAATATTCTCCAATGATTTTTTGTTTCCAAACTCTTTTGCCTTTTTCTGCAATACAAACTTGTAAGCACCAAAGAATTTTTAAAAAAATAAAAAAATATATATATTGGGGAGATTATAAAATGGCTTATTACCTTTAAAGACGTGGCCATGGCAGCCACATCATTCTCACCATCATTAGATGTGCCAGAAACAAGCCTTGTCGGTTCCTGCAATGGCATAACCGAGATTGAATGAGTAAAAAGAAAATACTGAAAGTAAAATCCATAATAAGGACAAATTTCGCAAACCTACCTTGGGAGGAACAAATGCTTCTTCCCGTTTTCTTTTGTTTTCAGCTGTTTTTTCTGCCTGTTTCTCCTGCTTTTGTTGCCACTTCTTTGCCGATTTTTTTTCATCACTTAAAAAGTATTCGCCACTTTCCAGTTGTAAATCAATCTGAAGATAGTTTAGAATATTTAGATCGAAACAAAACACAGAGGCTGAAAACACATTATTCAAGAGTTGTTCCCCTTAAGAACCAAGAGTAAACAAAAACAAAAACAAAAACAAAAACAAAAAATTCAATCATGCAAAGAAATTATAAGAAACAGGCTGGGATGGCAAAACCCGCTTCTTTGTGGATGCAGTGAAAAACATTTGAGACCCTAGAAAATCCAAAGCCATTACTCTCTTAGATTTGATCAAACAACTTGAGCAATGGAGATCAAGGCAATACTATCTATGTTTACAACAACCAATGTCAAGGACAGACAATATTTAATAATATAACAATTAAATCAGAAAAGGAAGAAGGAAATCCAAGAATTAAACAAAAAAAACTTCAAATAAAATTTTCAACTTGTTGCTAATCAAAAAATTGGATTAGGACAAGTCTTTTACTCATCAATAGATGTAAAAATTCAAAATTTCTGTTACTACTCTTTTTATTTATATATATATTTATAAAAAAAAAAAAAAAAAAACTAATAATCAATGTCACAGAAAAAGATCCTCCTAACTAACAGGTGAATGAACCATGTCTAGTCTATTTTTCAGTTCTGCTCAAGTGTAGTAGGACATTGCAACAAGGTGCCGAATTGAACTATAATTAAGCAAGTCAATACCTGCCAAATTTGCTAAATCTTTCCTGGTTAACAAACTTGATCAACTAAGATAATCAGTCCAAAGGAAATGTCTAGTACTAATACATCAGAACATAGAAATGATAAATATATATATATATATATTAAAGATTTTGATCTCTAACTGGAATGTATGAAACTTACCTTGCTAGGTTGTTGTGGAGGAGGGAATGGTGTATATGGTTTCTTCTCTTTACTCTTAACTTTCTTTTGCTTAACATTTTTCCTGCAAACAATAAGTGATAGAAAATGTTTAAACCCTAAGCACAAAATAATATTTGCATTACTATTGGGACATAATAGAGTAGTTATTATACTTCTTGAAGTTAGGAAGAAATCTGTCCCAGTTCTCATTTGCAAGCACAGGATCTTTTGCAAGCTCCTTCTTCAACATGAGGATCTATTACAAGGAGCTATCAACTGATCAGCATTTCCAGAAGTGGAAAATGATTTTAAAAAATTTTAAAAACGAAGTTTCGACAAACAATAGCAACGCTACCTTTATGTGGTATACTGGATGCATTTTATTCAGTATGCAGTCCTCCACTATCTTCCTAAGTTGCTTTAAACCTTTGAAGGAACCCATAGCAGAAACTGTGTTTCCCTACTCATTTACAAGTGGAATGTATCAGTATTTGACTTCAAAAGGAAACAAATTTAAAATTCATTAAGCAAAACATTACTGTGGAAGTGCAATTTACTGGATTATTCAATTAAAGAGGAACGACAATTGTAAAGATATACCTGGATAAGAATATAACACCCTGTCAAAATCTCCAGTGCCTGCATACCAATAAAATTGTGAACAATGCAGCAAAGATGGTCAACTCAAACAGATTGAACAGCGTATCATGGTATGGGTATTAACCCAAGGGGCAGCGGCTAGTTTTTTTTTTCTTTTGGTTTAGTTTTCCTTTTCATTACTCTCAAGTTTCAGTTTTCCTTTTTACTGATTCTTTCATTTCAATTTTCACTCCTCTGCTTCTACGGCCTTCTTTTCAATCCTCCTTCACTTTCAATTTTCAATATTCTTCTTCACCCCTTCTTCTTGTGTTTTATTTCTCATCTCTATTTTGGTTTATTTTCTTCTTATCTACTATAGTTTTTTTTTTTTCCCCCTCTCTCTGTTTAGGTTCACTTTTTAGTCCTTTTTCTTATTTTGTTTTCATTTCTTAGTCATTCTCCTTCTTCGTTTTTGTTTTCACTCCATAGTTCTTCATTTTCTTTGTGAATCTGTAATAAACTGTGATGAAGTTTAATGAAGGCTTTGTCCTCCTTTTTCTTCGTACAGTTGTAGGGAAATGTACGACAAGTGTCGTGTTGCATCAGTGTCCAACACACTGACACGCAATGCTACCTTCGTAGAAGTGTCCGTATTTCCTAGAGTTACCATATTGCAACCAATCCTATGATTTTTTCCTCGGGAAAAGGAAAAAGGGAACGGTGTTTGGGGGAAGAGTAATTCTTTGACTGTCAAATACCTTCAGAGTAGAAGAGTTGGGGCCCACAAGATGTTGTCTTCGTTTGACAAATCGTTCCTGCAAAAGATAATAATAATTGAGAACAAAATTCCATATTTTTAAGTAAATATTAAATCTACTTTGATATCATGTCACACACAATTTGTTTGCATATAAAGTCAATGAAATTTCATCCATCTTATCTGTACATATTTTCTAGCTTTTCCTTTTAACTGCATTTCTTCCCAGTGGAAATGGGTCAATGAACATTATAACCATCAAAGCATTCTGATGGCATTTTGAATATGTAACACTTGCAAGAAGTTTTGGACCTGATGAAATGCAAAAGTCGGTACTGAAACTGAATACTTTCACAAAAAACCATACTTTTCTAGTAATATGACATGAAAATGCAAAATTATACTCAACAAGTGAAATCTTCTCTCCTTTTCGACAAGATAAGATAACAAACCACTTCTCGGCCTAATAAATACCATTACTAGTCACTACAAACTAGGCAACTTGTCTCATCAAGACATCACAAATTTCCAGAAATAAAGCACTCAAGTTCATGTCATTAGTGTCAACTTTAAGTGTTAACTTAACTCAAAAACACTCACCTTATTACGAACTAAGCTGCCAATCTTGATGATGTCGCACTGCATTTCATCATTGAGTATCTTGATTGCCTATGACATCAAAATGTTGTGAGAACATGAACATCAAATAAAAGATATGATCGATTCCCTAAAACCTCTAAACCAGTATAAATTTCCCTAGAGGGCCAAAAAAAGTACAACAAAATAAAGATACCCCAACAACAATACAGGTAGTAAGATCTGATGGTCAGTCATTCAAATAAAATATAAAGAGGTGACATAACAGTCAAAAAACTCAGTAACTTTTTCAGCAAATAAATTAAATTATTTTGTCGTTAGGTAGTAAGGAGAAAGGAGATCTTCCAATAAAAATTTCCATGTGCAGAAGAATATTCAAATAAAAAAATAAAATAAAAAACACTAGTAAGATACCTGAGGGGCAGGAACACTTCTTGACAAAAGTTTAATGAGATCCCTAGCTTTCACAATAATATAGGGATCCCTTGTCTTTCTAGTCGTTGAAACAGTCATCGAACCCTCAACCTGACCAAACACTAAAACACTTGAGTACAAAAGATGTTATAAAACCTTTGCTGCTCAATTAATAAGCACCCAAGGAATGGAAAGGTAAACACAAGTATCATTTTACCCATTACAAAGAAAATTAACTTTAGTCAAAACCTGACAAAATCCTTAACTCTCACCCTAACTACTTGGGACGGACATGAATTTTTCTTTTCCACGTAAATCAATTTGGGTTGATATCCTACATCAGATCAAGTTACCAGCAGTAACCCCATAATAGTCCGTCCCATCTACTGCCCTAACTAAAATGTGCAACAGGGAGAATGGAACCACAAAAGGAAAAACACTCTTCAAAGCCATGGCGCCCATTGGTGCCACCAGTGTTATCAATCCCCTACGGTATCGGTGTCTACCGGGTGAAACATACAATTTCAACAATGAAACAGAACATTGCAACTCAAATACTGTTTAGTTATTTACTGTTTTGATATTGCAACTCAGATACTAAGATTCGGACCATTTTGGGTGTTTCAGTAAATTTTGGTGCAATTTGAGCAATTTAAGTGTGCTCTCTCTCTCAACTTTCCTTTTTGTTATTTGCAACTGATTCACATCCTTCCACAAACATTCTATTTTGAGATTCTAACAAATGCACAATAAATAAAGATATCAAATTTACACCAATATAAGCAACCTAACCAAACCCTATTTTCCCAAGATTGGGTTAAGCAATCTCAACCAAGGGGGGTTTGAGTTGAGTTGTGGATAACCTGCCCTTCAACTTACATCAACCTTACTTCTACGGCATTAGAAACTAACTTCAGTGTCACTAAATGATTTCTGCATGACTTCATTTAGTATTTAGTTGTAGGTTATCAAGTATACTTGTTTCAAATATAATAAAGGGATGAATCCATACATATATTTTGACAAGCTCCACGCTTTAGTATATTCGCAAACAAAAAAAAATTGAGAGCACTTACCAAATTCAGCTCACATGAAATTCCATGCTCTTTCAAAGCACCTTTCACGCCAGGCCAAGCTTCTTGCAAGTATTTTTCTGCACAGGACAATGCAAAGGTTCACAAAAATCACAATAAAGTCTCAGATAGCAACCTCAATTGAATGTTTGACAGTAAGGCATATTATATCACATGATTGTTACATAAACACATGCATCTATGCACATATGCATTGCAACGAAAACACACACAACCCAAGTTATACAATTAAATAAGTGCTCAAAAATTGCATTTCACAAAAAAGTCAAGTGGACACCTAAATGTTAGATAAGACTATCATAACTAGTCCACTGGTTGAAGCCGAAAATGAACAATTTCTGCGGATTTTGGACCTGCGTGTCCCTTCTCCTCGTTAAATAGCATGGTAATGTAAGCTCAAACAGGAATAGTACAGTCATGTTCCATCTACATACAAATAAAGTTGAACAGACTTAAACATGTGTCAGAAAGAAACACAACTGAGACATATGCTTGGGCAAGTGGTGTACACGAACTACATGGATGGATGGTATCGAAGATTTTATGTACCTATCAAAAAAAGAAAAATCAATACTTACAATTTACAAATCATTATGGTCTTGGTGGGAAACTACAATTCCTAAATAATTGTCATTGCTCTTTCTTTTCTTTTTTTTGGGTGTTTAAAACTGAAGAACTTCAACTACAACCATATTGTGCATGAATGTAGAATTATATTCCGGTTCAACTGCAATAGCCTACAGCTCTTTGTAGTTGATTTATTAATAGAATTTTGCATTGTGCTCTTATTATTTTATATTCAACACCTTTAATTTCATAAAATTTTCTACTTTCAACAATTATTTGGCCCCCAAAATCCTTCACAAAAGGATTATCAACTTATATATAAACTAGTTATAGTAGGTGAACAAATGGCTTTTATAAACTATATGCTCACATGGGAATTGATGAAGTGCTTCAAAGAATTGTGAGTGCATTAGTGATAGCTTGATGCAACAAAAATGGCACATTGTTTGTTTCGTTTTTTTTTTGTTTTTTTTATTTTTATCTTTTTTGTGGGACAGGTGACAAATTTGGGTATATAAAAATTTATTGTTGTGTCATATATTAAGAGAAATCTTTGTATTATTTTGGTGTCAAAAGCTTAGAAATTCCCTTTTCAACAAATATTTTCAATATTGCAGCCAAACACCAGAAAATGAGAATGATCATATTATTTTACAAAGAAATAGGTTTTACATGAAAAATATTTCCAGCACAAAATATTTTACTTAGAAACAAATGGAGTGTGCATTAAGAATGCTAATTAATAAGTTGATTTTAGGCTTTCATGTAAAACATTTTGCATGTACAATGTTTTCCTGTACAAGCTAGAGGGGATTAAATTTTAGGGATTTTAGGAAGGAGATAGGGTTTACCTCTATACTGAGGAAAGAGGGTAGAGAAAGAGCTGACTTCAAGCATGCCGCCTTCATTCCAAGAAGGGTCAAACTTGTCGATTTTCCAGTGATCAATATTGGGGTCATCCCATGGCTTTGGCTTGTCGTGCTTCCCCTTGTGCTTGGTCTTCGGCTTCTGCTCTACATCGCTATTGTCGTTCTCGATCACTTCGTCTGAATTCCCCATCTGTGGAAAAACCATAGAAACCTCAGTCACTGCTCAACATCATGTGAACTTTTAATAATTAATTCAAGAATCATAGATTCATAACTCAATTCATTAGTGCCTTATAATCAATATATATATAGTATTAAGTGTTGAACATTTGGATTTTCCAAAACAAAATTCATTCGTCTCTAATTAAAAAAAATACAATTCATTCAATTTCCTCCAATATCTCAATTTATAGAATCTCCCAACCAGCATAACCCCAACCAGTTCTATATTTTTTTCAAAATTAATAAAAATCATTTCCATCCTGATGTAGCTACTGCTCAAAACTCAAAATCCTAAACTGAAGATATATATTACTCAACATAAATTGCAACAATTGTCACAAAATTACATGAACTATAACTTAGAACAAATGGCAGTCACTCCAATATCAGTTTCCTAAAAGGGAAAAAAATATTTCTTTGATTGCCTAAAAACAAAGTTTCAGAGAAACCCATAAGTTCCTTGCTTTCTCTATATCGAACTACAAATCTAGTTCAAAACAAAACCCATAAAGACATCACTACACACATTACAAAGAAGCATGAAATGGGTGTGCTTCAATACCCAACTCTTAGATAGATCAAAAGAGAGAAACACTCACCGGAAAACAAAAAGTACGCCGGAGAACCACCGTCGATCGAAAGAGAGAAAGCCGAGAGAGACGGAGGTGAGCGAGAGGCCCCGCTACGCTGGGGCTCGTGAGACGAGAGGGAGGAGAGAGTATGAGATGAGGGTTTAGAATTGAATTGAAACCCACCTCCTTCACTAAACCCTCCCTTTACTAAAACCTCAAATTATCATATGAACCCTAATACCAATTTGGAGAAAAATTCTATTTCCACAAAAAAAAAAAAAAAAAATTTAATCAGTGTAAATTTTTATTATAAATTTATCAAAAAAAAATGATTATGATGGATATCAATATACTCCTTAAATATTAAAATTAAATTTCTCTATATACGTTTTTTGAAAATAATAATTTTCAGTGTATATCTCTTAAAAAAATAAAAAGTTAAAACTTTTTGTTTTAAGTCCTTCCATTACCATACTCTAATTGACCTGCGATGAAAATATGAGTTTTATGCGCAAAAATTGATTTTTTTTTTATTTATTTGCAATTGTCATTTAGCAAATCAATGTTGAAAATTTTTATTATGTTCAGAAATTAATCTCTCCAATTCTATACTCTATCCAACAACAATTCCAACCGCTCCAATCTAGGAAGGAACAAAATGAAATCAACTTCTAAATCCTTCAAATAGCTCGAATCAATAGAGAAATAGTTGGGTTTGCTAGAATAACAACCGAGAAATCTCAATTCTATCTAAAAAACTATTAATGAGAGTTTCGTAGAACTCCAATCGAAAGAGAAGGAATTGAATTCTGTGAAACAATCAATTGAACGGCGTATCAGGAAGCTTGAATCAAAAGAAAAACAATTTGAATAACAATGCAATGAAATCGATTCCAAAGAGGTTTGAAGGTGTATTGTGTGGAAAAATCTATTTGAGTTGTATGTGTACCTAGGGTTATGGTTAAAATATTTGACGTGTAGAATGAAAATAACATATAATTAAATTCATAAATCTATCAACTAACATATGATGTGCACAAACATTAAACCAGGTGTGAAAATAGAATTTCCCTAATTTAGAGTAATTTTATTTGGGAGATGTATTATTTTTTATTTTGTTTTTCCCAAAATCACTTATCATATTTTTTATTTTTTCATAAACAAGCAATAAAAATAATAAAGTAATAGATTTTCAGATATAACAAAAGGCAGTTTGACAAGTTTGGTATATAGAGTAGGGAGCGACGTGGATGAGAAGTTTGTCAAGCGTCAAATTCTTTTTGTTTATTTTATTTGCTTATAATTAATTCATATAATTGTAGCTGAGGTTAGAGCGTTATAATAATTATAATCTTAATTAATTTGATAAATATTTTAGTTTTTTAACATGTTCAAAATATATTATGAGTCTTTTAGTGGGATCCACTGTTTTTTTTTTTTTTTTTTTTTCCGTACATTCTATCTGAGAGGTCGTCCAGATCTGCTGCTGAGAGTTGATCGAAAAAGTCATCTCCGTCATCTCCCATGGATGGTTCATCGAATCATTCTTGATCCTGTCCGTCGATTTCTGGTGACTCATGAGAAACGCCATGCCGATAGTTAGGGTACTGACTTTCTTCGACAAATGTCTCTTGGCTGAATGGATATCCTGGGATGGCTAAATTACAATGTATCTTCTGATATCTATCTTCACAAACTAGATATCCAGAATTTCCATTATATGCTAATAGAGAATGGCTGGCAAATTTTCTCCATTTGTTGAGCTGGTCTTTGAGTGGAAATCTCCTACATGGCTAGGGTCTCCTATTGAGGAGTGCTGGATATCTTGAGGTTCCTCTGAGATACATCTTATGCTTAGCTGGGTTGCACCATATTCCCTTCCAATCTGGTAGTTTGCTATCTATCAATGCTTCTACATACGAATGAAATTCTTCCATTACACATAGTACTGCATGAGCAAGCTTGTGTCCAAAGTTATCTGTCTGATCTGGTTCTGTGAAAATTAATCTAGAGACAAAGCCGTAATCTAACAATTTTGGGGCTGTTAGATGACAAATTTCGCCTCTGATTTCTATCTCCAATGGCTCGAATGTAGCTAAATTTATCTGGCAAAGGCACATACTGAAATCTAGGTTACACTGACATCTTCCAAAATGCTCGGATCTCCTGTTGCATTTTTCTTCATCTAAACAGGGCTGTTCTTCATCTTCGTAAGTATAGGTCCATTGATAAGCTAAGCCGGGGCAGTCTACTCTTGCTATGGAGAGGTCTTGAAGATATTGCTGAATAATGACTAGCTCGCTATTTCTGCTATCTTCGGCTAGGGTGTAAATATAGGGTTTTAGGTCTTCTATTTCTTGGCTTTTCTCACAAAGAGATCGAATGATAGAATGCCTGAAGAGACACATTCTAGCACTCAATTGGTCAAATTCCTCACTAGTGAGTTGTTTGATTTCTGGGCTAGGTAGGGAGGTAGGTGTTCTTTCTGGAGCTAATTTTTTAAGCTGATTGGTTAGGGTTTGAACGGTTGCTCTCAATTGTTTTTCTTCGTCTCGGAGCTGGTCTAGCTCTTCACTGACCTTTTTGCCTTTATCCATAATTTTCTTGAAATTTCTGGTAAGGCCTTCACAATGTCTGCATATCTGGAGAGGATTCTGAAAATCTGTCTGAGGGTTAGAACTACTACTACTGCCTGAACTACTGCTTCCAATTATCTGGTTAACTGGAACTCCACTAGTAGCAAGGACGGTTGACCTCATATTGCTTAATGTGTCCAGGTAATCTTTAACTATCTGACTAATAAAGTAGCTGGTTCCTATTTGTCTTCGGACATAGGTACTGGCTGATTCAAAATCATAAAATCCTTTAAACTAGGGTGTAGGAAAAAGTTTAACTAAAGGGTCTACTTCTACCCAATCATGGTAAATACTAGGCTTGGTTCCTTTAACCACTACATAAAAAGAAAAACTTTTTGATAAAGGTTTATTTTGGATTTTTAAAAAATATATACTGAGAGAGTTTAGGGCTGAAAGGCGTTTGGCTGGGTGGTTCTGGTTGGTCCAAAGGTTATCTAAAAGACACTGTTGAACTGGGTCTAACTCGATCCCTGTTAAAGGTCTAAATTTGGTTCTGCCTTCATGAATGGGAAGAGAAAATCCCCCAAAGTTCATGGTCTTGCTGTTCTCCATTATCTACACAAAAATTAAACTGGTTATCATCTTTTTCTAAATAGACTTTTCTACATAACCAATCTGTTAATCTATTGTCACTACCTTTGATATGTTCGAATTCTACTTTGTATCCTTGCCCTACTATACAATCTAAAAATTTTGCCCATCTTCTAGTGCTTAATTTACGCTCATTGAGTTTGTTATGGAATCTAACTATAGCTTTACAATCTGTTCTAATTGTAAAAGGTTTGTGCAAAAATAATCTAAATTTATTTATTGAATAAACTACTCCTAATATTTCAAAATCTAAGCTGGTCATGGTCGTATCTTTTTCTTTAAACTTTCCGGAGCTGTATCTACAAATGCGTTCTTTATTTTTACTATCATATTTACTAGGTTTGGCTAATAATATTGTTTCACATCCTAATTGACTTGCATCTGTGTCTACTACTATATATTCTGATTCTAAGGGGAGTTGTAAGTCTGGTAGCTTTTTACAAATATCTTTTATTTTTCTAACTAGAGCTATATCTTGCTGATTAAAATATTTTTGTCCTGTGGGTGTGGTTTTACTGTAAAGTGGTCCTATTATTTTACTAAGGTTGGGAATATACATTCGTGCATAATTTAAAATTCCTAAAAAAGACTGAAGTTGTTTTGTATCTTCTAGTTTATCCGGATAATCTAAAATTTTCTTGACTATATGAGGTTGTAATCTAATTTTCCCATCTCCTAACTCCATTCCTAAAAATTCTATGTGAGGTTTATTTAGTACCATCTTCTTTTTGCTAATTATTATTCCATTATTTATAAATTCTTCTAAGGCTATATACAAATGGTCTATATGACTATTTTTATCTGGACTAAATACTAATATGTCATCTATGTATACCAGTATAAAACTATATTTATTAAATATACTATCCATTTTACGCTGAAATATGGAATGTGCATTTTTTAATCCAAAGGGCATGACTAGCCATTCATAGTGTCCTTGAGGGCAACAGAAGGCTGTCCATGGTATGCTTTCCTTTTCCATTTTTATCTGCCAAAATCCCGACTTACAGTCAAATTTACTAAATATTTTTGTTGTCTGTATTCTATTTATAAGTTGATCTTTATCTGGTATATTATATTTATCCTCTTCTGTATTGTCATTTAATCTTTTATAATCTATAACCATTCTAGCTTTTCCTCTTTTTATCTCTGCATGATTTCTAACCATAAATGCTGCGCTTCTATGTGGACTATTACTAGGTCTAATGACTCCTAAATCTAATAGCTCTTTAATCTGGGTTCTAAATTCTTCTATATCTACTGGCGTATGATCTATTTGTGCTGAGGTAATCCTATAATCTATATTTTTTATATCTAAGCTGGCTAAAATTTTATTTCTCTCCCAATATTTCATGGGTTGTTCTCCTAAAATTTCTGTTGTTTCAGCTAATCTTATTATCTCGTCTAAATCATTTTCTGTTCTCTTGTATTTTGGTTTTTTCTTTATTTTTCCTATTTTTGCAAAAATTAATTCTAAGTTAGCTATTTCTTGAAAATCTTCTAAGTTCCAATAATCTCCCTTATCTTAAAATGCCCTTTGGACACTATAATCTTAATTAATTTGATAAATATTTTAGTTTTTTAAAAAACAATTGAAATAATATTACTTAGGAAAATAAATATCTCTAGTTAAATTTTTTTAATTCATTTAATTTCCTCAAATACCCCAATGGATGTAGTTGTAGCACAAATCCTTCCATTGTACTAACAACATGGGAAGAAAAGAGATTTCATTTAGCTCCGAGAAATTGAAAAAATAAACATTTATAAGCTATTATCATGAACAAATTATGCCCTGTGCTCTTGAATGATTCACGCCAAAAAAAAAAAAATTTGTACACACAATTTGAATGATAAACACATAAAATAATTTATCTACTAAATTATGGAATAAACTACCACACTTAAAAAATTATACACATGATTCCTTCAATTTGTTCATCAACCATATTAGAGAAAAGAAAGAGAAAGTAAATAGAGACAGAAGAATACAAGGGTGTGAGTTGAGTGGAAAAAGTGAGGCAGGGTGTGCTAAAAACAGAAAAGAGAGATAAAGTGAATAGAAATTGAAGAGGCGACATATAATTTTTAGAATCACATGAATCAATTAAGCAAATCTCAATGAGTGTGATTGTAACTTACCTATGTATTTATTTATTTAATATAAATCAGGGCAAATTATATTTTAACCCCCTTAATTATTATTCCGTAATACATAAAATAGTATATTTTTTAGAGACTGTTGGCTTTTTGGCTTTTCGAAGGGTATTTTTGTAAATGCGAGCGTGCCAGCAAGGATCAATCAGTCCTTACAGAAATTATAATTGCCAACCAATTATTAGACGATTGTGTTTTAGTTCTTTCAGCCTCAATGAAGAGGACTTTTACTGGTGGCTTGACTTAGGAGAAATTAAGAGAAATAACAGTTAATATGAAGACCAATGGAAGTATTTCATTAAAATGAACACTTACAATGATTCAAACTCAGCCTCGAAGAGGTTTACAGTGACGATCTACTTGAAACTACTCCTATGAATCGAAGTGCAGAACAGGTATTTAAAGTGCAAGAAAGGTAAAGACTGGAAAAGAAAATATGTAAAGTAAGACTGGTTTGTATGATCTGAGTCTGGGGGTTTTTTCTGGGGACCTCCTTGCTATTTATACTCCTCAAGGATGACCATCGAACTACACTTCAAACCGTCGAACTGCCCCTCCATGATCGCTGATCATGCTACCTTAGAAGTAGTTCCACTACGCCATCACTTGCAGTTGGGCTTCCCTCCTGTATTTGAATTTGAATATGAGTAACCGTTAAAGCCACGTCATCTTGTATCTCTTTACTGATCCAGTGCTACTCAAATCACGTAAGAACCAATTTTCGCTGCCACGTGCACGATCAGGATCGAAGACTTGAGTAATCTTCCTATATTACCCTTACTCTGCCACGTGTTAAACTGTGATTGGCTTTTACAAAATATGTAGCCAACATTACCCCCCGCACTAATATACCCAATACTTGGTGATATTAATGGATCACAGTTTTCTTCCCGTGCTTTCAAAACGTGTATGGAATCCATTTTCTGGAAACACAACCGTCATCTATTTGGTGATCATTTGCATTAACTCTCTTTCAATTTGTCGAACATCCCAATACCTTAGCATTCGAACGGACTATGGCTAAATCAACTTCTCTTTCTATTGATCAAGCATATGAAGAGCCATTGAGTAATGCTGCTTTCCCTCGAAAGAATCTTTACGCATTCATTAGCCACTTCTATCTGCCTTCCTATATTCAGGTTATGGGAGTCTTTGCAAATTACCAACCTTCGAACTACGAACATATTGCTCTTAATCCTTCGATTCAACAAGTTGCAGACATAAATACAATAAGTTTTTCCTCTAACTCCCCCTTGTACTTCGAACCAACTGTTCTTAAACCTTTGGTTTAGCAAGTTGCAAATATGGACTTGGGAAACTCTTCTTCACAACCCTCTGCATGGGATGAAGCTACAACTTCTTCATCTTCTGGGGTTTCTGGCTGGACAAGCTGGTCAACACCTGAGACTTATGATCTGAGGGAACAAATCAACCATCATTTTGTTGAGTTCACTGACCTTTTGGAGTTTCCTTCCTACGCTCGAAGTTCAGTGGTCTACCCTTACGTGCCCATTGACCTTCGACGTAGTTTGGAGGAGAATCTGCTTGTGGCCTGGTACACATCCTCTATGCCCACAACGACAGTGCTTGTTGCCCGACGCCCAGAAGAGGCACAAGGGTACAACCCATCATTCTTAGCCAAGAAGGCGAAGATTTGTTCTTCTGACTGGCTTGATTACATTAATGCCTTTGTTCCTTCTGCTCCCGTGCCATCTCCCATAATAGAAGCATCCACACCTTCTTCTCCATCTTCTAAAACAGAAGCATCTATTTCATCTTCTGAAGCAGAACCATCTACCCCTTCTTCTCCACTAACTCTTTCTTGTACAGAGAAACTGAGGCTTGCCCTTCCCATGGATAAGGTCTTTCTACCTTACAAATCTCCATCTTCCCCTACTCCAGCTGAGCGGAAACAAGCTCAACTTCTGCTTGCAGCTTTCTCTCACTTGCCCTTCAATGTTCTTGAGAACGACGTCCCTCTCAAGAACCTTCGATGGGCTTGTGATATTCTGACTAGGGGCTATGTCCTTAATCTCCTTGCCCAAGCAGAACTTCATATGTTCTTGGACCAACTTCCAGTGCTTCTCTACTGGCATCGAAATTCTATGGTCACTACACAATCTTTGGATCAACTTTCATCTCTCCGAATTCATGCCCAGTACGAAGCAAAGAACTTCATCGAAGAATTCGATGATTTCAAGAATAAAGATTCTGCGTATTGGGATGATTTGGTCATAGATGAACTGGAACAAAGATTGAGAGAGGAGGCTTTCGAAATAAAGGCTGAAGAGCTCTACTATGAAGTGAGAGCACACCAACTTATGCAGCCAACATTAGAAGAAATAGAAGATATAATAAAGAAAGAACAAAAATTCATTGATCACTGTTAGACCAAATTTCATGATCTTGTTATTCATTCTATTCCTTATTTTTATGAGCTTGAGTTTGTACCCAGATAGGGTTACTTGATGTAGTTGCCTTGGCTTGAATACAAACTTCTGTATTTGACATTGTTTTGACTCTGTTTCCTTTTGCCTTTAAAAGCCAATTCAGAGCCTTGAATTGAATAATCTCATCCTTCGAATCTGGACTCAATCGTCTTTAATGAAAACACTAAAAAGGAACCAACATGTCTTTTTCCAATTTATGGAGTAAAGTTGACAATTTTAGCTGATATCATCTGGAATTAGTGCTTCGAATTCAACAACCTTACCCTTCAAGACTAACTATAACCAATATATGGTCATGGTTAATATAGCCAATCAATTTTAAATTGACCACTTTTGCTTCGAAAAGCAGTCCATGCTGTTTTAGTTTAAAAGACAATCTCCTTCTTATAAAAACCAACGATTGATTTTGATGTTTCGAATAGCAATTCTCCTTAAAGAATCCTAAGTTTTGCTTCGAAGGTCGTTATTTTCATTAATAACCCTCAAACAGGTCTTTAAACCCTTTGAAATAGACTAATACTCGAGCATTCTAGCATCTTTAAGCATGTAGTATGCTTCAAAGCCGGCTTCTGTATTTCGAAGCCGTTGTTGTTTGATTTTTGGCACCAAAATCTAGTATCGAAGCCAAATATCTTGCTTCGACGCTGGCACCAGCATCTGGAATGTGCTCTTCCCTCCAAAAACTATGAATATTGGAAGAGATTCCTCGTATTCGTACTTTTAGTACTTAATGACTTATGGGATATATTTTACGGACACAAAGGCTTTTAAAACCCTTTTGTTTCACATTCTGGAATTACTCACGCTCTTAGCATACAAACCCTCATCAGTCCTCCACTCCCCTTTGTTCCCTTCTTCACTTTCCGAAAAAGCGTACTATCAATGGCTTCTTCTTTACCAAAAGTGCCAATCATAGAGCGTGTGAGCTCATCTGTGGCCTTGAAAAGGCTTATTGATGCAGAATGTGAGAAGTACAAGGCTGGGGAGGAAAGCGCTATCGATGGGCGTATCTTTGTCCCTCGTCGCCATATGCAACAAGACTACGTGCTCGGACCCATTTTCAAGGAGATCCTTACTGAGCTTCCCGCCTTGTATCCACGTCTGGAGAACCAATATCTCCTTTATGAGGGTGGTCTCGACTGGAGGAGCTGGAGAATTAATCGCCCTCACCGATGCTGGCCCACGATGAGACCAGAGTGGCAAGAATGGTACGATCGGGTTATCCCTGCTAGGACACTGGACCTTCAAGAGCTCTGTCTTCTCGATGCTCTTCGACTATCTAGGGTAACTATCTCGGAAGATCCTTTCCTAGTTCCTGCTGTCTTATGTTTTTGGAACCCCATCTTTAATTTCTTTCAATTTAGATGTGGGATGATGGCCCCTACTATCTTTGACATTTGCCATTTACTAGGAGTATCCCCTATTGGCACTCTCATTACGCCAGATTTTCCTAATTTAGCAGTCCCTTTCTCCCTCCCTTCCCTTAACTCATCTTACAGTGATTTTGTTAAAGCTGAGAATAAAAAGGAGGGCTCGGTGACTAATAGGGAATTCTTTTCCTTCTTGTTATATTGGCTTTATAAATTTCTCTTTTGCACTTCTTCCCAAAGAATCATGCTTGAATTTGCCCCTCTTGTCAAAGCCCTTGTTTTGCAGAAAAGGATAGCCTTGGCCCCATATGTTCTAGGCCATGTGTATAGAGTCTGCTCATTCTTTTGTGAAAAACCCTTAGATGCCAATCAAGGAGGTCCATTTTGGATCCTTCAGCTTTGGCTTTTCGCCTATTTTATTGAATTACAATCCAAATGCCTTAAATTTTCCGGGCTACATTCTCTTACCCATGGCATAAGACTGGCCAATACTTCACTTTCTCCTTCTACTTTTGCCTTTTATTTCTCTTTCTTCTATCAACTTCCAGTTGCCCTTCCTATTCACCATTTCCACCCCTTCGAACCCAGCATTGGTCCAACTTGGTTGAATAATTTCCTAAGTGACAGACTCTGTGCCTCGCCTGCTCACAAGGATATATGGGCTTCCCTTCTGATTCCTAGAGAGTTATTTATCGGGACCACGAACCCCAAAGCTTATAAATGCATAGCTGAGCCGTATTGTCCTGCTCAATTTGCTAGACAATTTGGCCTCACCCAAGGGGTCCCAATACCTTTCTGCAGCAACACCAACCTGAGCCTTACTAAGAGGGATTTGAAGGTTCAGAAATCGAGGTTAGAAGAGGCAACCTTCAAGTTTATGGATGACTTGGCCAATTTTGAGTACACCCATTTCATTCCTCAAGGTACTATATTGAAGAGATACCAAAATTGGTGGATGAGCAATATGGAAGTCTATTTGGCCATTCCACCTCAAAACCTACTAAAGGTGTTGGATGTATCCAAACCCAAGGGAACTGGAGCTGCTACTTCTTCTGCTGTGCCTCTTCCAATCCAATCCACTCCTACTGCCTCAACTCCTCTTAAAGTCACTCGGGCTACTTCGAAGAAAGGTATATACCTTTGTTTTCTTTCCTTTGACTTTCTCTATGATGCTGGTTACTTTATTCTCAATTCTTCTTCTGTGAAGGTGGTCAATAACAAAAGAAGAGAAGACTCCTTGAGCTAAAAAAAGAAGTATCCAAGGTTCAAGTAGAGGAGGAAGAAGAAGAAAAAAAAGATCAAGGGTAGGGGTCTCCCTTAAAAAGAAAGAAAAGAGTGACCAATTTGGCTCAAAAGGAGACGACTGCTAGGGAGGCAGAGAAGGAGCTCATTTTTGGGGAATCTGGATTTCAAACTGAAAAAGTTGAAAAGGCAATGGAGGAGCGGACAATGCCAACTCAGAGAAAAAAGAGAAGAAAAATTACTGTCTCTCCTGATGATTTCGCTGAAGATTCTAATTCCGAAACAATTGCCCAAGCAATAGAAAAAAGAAGGAAGGTGACTGCTCCAGACACTAGCTTGGTTGAAGATCCCATCCATGAAGCAACTGCTAAGGCCGTAGAACAAGAACATTCCAAGGCCATAGTTGTCTTCGAAAGGGCTGAGAGGAGACGGCAGCAACAATTTCTAAGAGAAGAAGCTGCTGCTGCTGATGCATTACCAAAGGAAATGGAAAGAGAGCAACAGACTGCCGAACATTATTTCCTTCGCAGCTCTCCCATCAGTGCCAGCGCTTCTGGAACATGTAGTTTCCCTCATGCCTTTATTCTTTTCTTGTCGAATCTTCAATATTGAGATTTAACATCATTTTATATTTCTCCTTTTGCAGCAACAACCACTGATCCTGTCCCTCGACTTACTTCTCTTCCGAGCCTTGTTCCTCCCTCTCCTTCCGAGGAAATTCTAACTACTACTCCATCTATGATGGCCATTGATCCCCTTACAGAGGGTGCTGGTAGTCTTCCAACACATAGTTCATCACCTTTGCCTACTTCCAGCCCCTCTTCCCTTGATTCATTGGTGGCTAAGACCATAGAAGCTGCCAAAGATGCTCCCTTCATTTCTCTTATCCTTATGCAGTCTTCTGTGCCTTCCACCACAACATTCTCTGCACTCCTCATGTCTATGGATGAGGTTGATGTTTTTGAGGCCAGATTAGCTAGTCTTTTTGACATACCTTCTACCTCTCCAACATCCAGTGTTGACGCTGAGCCATTAGTTCTGGCTAACTCCTTGTTGGAAATTCTTGAGAGCTCTTCTTCTTCTAGCCGCAAGCCTTCTGTGCCTTCAATAGATTTGGACACATGCCTGGAACTACTGATTTCCTTTTCGAGGATTCCCTTCGAGGCTCTACAGAGGCCTATAATCAGAAATGGGTTCTTCCAGTGCTATAAACTTGCTGAACAGTCAGGCATGGATGTTTCAAGTCATTTGTCTCGGCGTAGCTCTTGTCAATTTTACATCGAGATTTGTCAAGTCGCCAAGGCCGAGATCGAGAAATTGGTGCGACTGAGTTTTGTTTCCCAAGTACATGCTGAAGTATCAAAGCTTAAGGAACAACACTCCTCGGCCTCTCACTTTCGAGTCCAGCTGTTGGAGAGGAAAGCTCAACTAGAAGAGGAGCTAGCTGCAGTAAACCAGGCCTTGGTTCGAATTGACACTAAATTGCAAATCACCAACCAAGAACTGGCCGATCGAAAAGGAGAGATGGCTGCAGCTATTCAATTATTTCAATCACTTGACAATAGGGAATCTACTGTACAAAAAAAATTAAGACATTGTCATGATTTCTGGGCCAATTTGTGGCACAATGTACTTAATTCTTTATAAAAGAACAAATTTTGTCTATCATTTGAGCAGTCTTGTGTTTTTGTATTTAATATTTATTTTATTCCTTGTGTTTCCCAAATGGTCGAAAAATAAGGCTTCAAATATCTGTCATTAATATTTTTGGAATGTACATACCCATTCAAATTTCTCAAATGGTATGCTCCAAAAGGTAGAACTCTATGAATTTGATATGGTCCTTCCCAGTTAGGTGACCATTTGCCAAACTTATGGCTTTTAATTCCTATTGGGAGTATTGTTTTTCATACCAAATCACCTTCATCAAAGCCAATTGTAGACACCCCATTTTTGACCGACCTTAAGACTCAGACGTCACCGACTGAGCGCTTGGTGATGTTGCATATCGTGCTCGTCCAGAGGTTTCAGAGTCTCGGCCGTGAGCCCTGTCTCCGGACTTCCGGGTTTTTCTGTGCCTTGCCTCGGTTTGCGAACCAGGCTCGGTTTTCTCTGTTTCTCTTCCCAAAGGAAGGGAGAGGTCTTGTAGATCATCTCTCGGTGGCCGCGAGCTACATTTCGTGGTCGTAGGCCATTTTGGCCATTTCGGAGCCCGGTTCCCGGTTTTCGGAACCGTTAGGCCGAGTGCCTCGGTTCGGGATCGCCTAACCACCTCCGTTTGCTTTGGTTTTTGGCATGCATCTTATTTACTCCCTTTTAAGGGACACTGTGGTCCGAGAGACCAACTTCGTGGTTGAACACCACTCCCGGTGCCTACTGGTTTTGGGGCCTGTAGCGTTCGACCCGAACCTTCATTTTGCATCGGTTTGCGTTCATTTTTGGCAGGGACCTCTGTTTCATCACCAGGAAAGTCATAGAAGGGTGTAAGGCCAGTAATTGTTTCAACAACCAGTTATATTCCCTCATCGCCCTCCGTCGCCTGTTTTCTCTCACTTCAAAGCCAATGTTGACCACCCTTTGGCCATTTTCTTCAACCCTAACCCCCATATTTGTGATGTACACATCTGGGAGGCCACCAATATTTGGTAGCCGGCTAGTAATTCCATTTGAACCTTTTGAACCCCTTTGAAAAGTGGGTTGTTCTCTCTCCTCGTTCACTGTTTCCAGTTTTTTACCACATGGCTGTGTTGAGCACACATGTGAGGCCACCAATATGTAGTAGCCGGCCACTAATGCCACTTGACCCTTTTGACCCTTGGGCGGCCGGCCATGGGGAGGGCCGGCCGGCCACCCTCAAGCCCAATAACCAGCCGGCCTTGCTCCTTGCTGCAGGTACACTTCAAATATGACCTCTTTTCCCCCCCAGATTTTGTATCCGGGGGGCCATTTTTTAGGGGGGAAACTTGAATTCATTCCCCCCCCCAATTTTTTCCCCTCTTTCTCCCCCTCATTTTCCTATATAACCAGCAGCCCAGGTCTGGTTTTTTATTTGAAAATAAATCCCTAAGAGCCTTGCATACATATCTCCCTCTCCCTCTCCCTTCAAGCTTCAAACTTCTCAAGTCCAACCCCTTTTTCCACACCACCACCTAGCACCACACCACCACTTCCATTTCCAGCAGTTTGGAGGACTTTCCAGCAACTAGGAGGCACCACTTCTCAAGCCAAAAGGCCAAGAGTTGGTCTTCAAGGGTGAGCACCATTTTTCCCTTTTTGAGCTTATTTTTGTATCATTTTTTAGCCATTTTGCTTGCTGTTTTGGGCTCTGACCCTAACTGGAACTAGGCTTATTTTGAGCCATTTGTCATGTTTGTTGAAGGGTCTTACCCTGTTTGAGACCTCCAGCCACCACTTTCTTCATTACCCCTCTTGGATGCCATATTTTTGTATAATATTTTTGGCCTATATATAATCTGTTTTGAGCTCTGTTATAAACTGTGAAGTATATTATTTCGAGCCCTTCTTCAACATTGAAGAAGGGCTCATCATTGTTTGGGACCTCCATGTGTCACTTGCCATTGAACCCCTCTTTGGTCCCCATTTTTGCATGATTTATTAGCCTATTGTGTCTCTGTTTTTTGGACTTTGGTTTGAACTGAAAATAGCCCTATTTTGACCCCCTCTTCATATTTCATTAAGGGTCTATGGCTGTTTGAGACACCCTTTGTATACTTCATGTTATAGCCCTCTTGGTGGCCTCATTTTGCATGATATTTTGAGCATACTTGTATACTGTTTTGGGGCTGGTGCTAAACTGTAAAAAGCCATATTTTGGGTCCCTCTTCAACATTGTTGAAAGGCCCTCACTTGTTTGAGGCCTCCAGCCACTACTTGCTTCTTTGCCCCTTGGTTGGCTCATTTCTTGCATGAGATCTTTGGTATATTTGTATCTGCTTTTGGGACCTTTCATAAACTGTAAAACATCATATTTTTGGCCCCTCTTCAATATTGTAGAAGGCCCCTTCTCTGTTTGGGGCCATAATTTGTGACTTGCTTCATTACCTCCCTTGCGGAGCCATTTTTGTATGCTAATTCAGCCCTACCTAGGCCCACTGTTTGGTCTCACTCTAAACTGTAAAAATTCTTGTCTCAGGGCTTCCTTGCTTCTGTCTTTTCATTTCATATTCAAATTATGTATGCATTGTATAGTTACAGGCCATTTCATGCGTCAAAACCCGTGTTTTGGGACTCGTTTTATGCATCGGGTTTCATTTTACCGGGTTTCGGAGCTGTTTTGCATCTCATTTTACCTCTGATTTTTGCATGATAGTATGCCATTTTTTTTTGTGTTTTGCCATGTCTTGTTAGAGTGGCATTCGTGCCTTAGGTTCGGTCCTCAGTTTGCGTGCACGGGTGCACGCATTTTGAGTGTCTCATTTCCATCTTATGGCCTCTTATGTGAGTGCGGCTGAGGTCCACTCATATTGGTGTAAGTCTATTATGCATTGTGTATGCCATTCCATTTCATAGCATTGTGTATGCTAGGTTGTATATTAGTGCATTGTGTATGCCATTTCATAACATTGTGCATGTTAGGTTGTATCTTAGTTTGCATTCATGCATGTCATGCATATTGCATTGTGCTTGGGATAGGAGTTAGCCCGAGCACGGGAAACGAGGGCGCTTTACTCTAAGTGACGAACGTGTCTCAATTCCCGATCAACCTTGACACCCATGATGGAGTTAGGTTTTGTTAAGTTTTCATGTGCATTCATTCCATATCGAGTTGTGCAAATCGATTCCTCGGCCATCATGCATCGAGATGCGTGATTGGTGGCACGAGGATCGAGGCATGCATACATTTGTGAAAATACATTGCTATGCCCCTTTCCTGCTCTCTGTTGCAGCAAAATCAAGAATCAGCAGTCTTCCAAGGCTTGATGCGCTTTCCAAAAACCATTGCAAAACAGAGGCTAATTGGGGCATCACAGTGGATTTCCACGCAAGGCAGCCCAAACATACATCATTCATCGGAGTCGAGGCAGTCCCTGGCTTGCATGCCAGTTTATAGCTTTCCTAGATTAATTTGTAAATTAATTAGGATTTTTGTATTTATTCGGAACTGTATTATTTATTCATTTGGGACTGTATATTATTCGGACCCTTTGCGCGAGGGCATAATTGTAATAAGTGTGTGTGAGTGTGATGTATGTCTTCCAAGCCCACGTCTTTCTTCCTTTTTATTTACCTACTTATGATGGTTAGATTATGGCATATTTCAATTAGCATACAGTATGATAGCATGTTTGCATTCATTCATCTGTTTTGCATGCACCGGGCTCGGCGCATCATACTAACTGCATTTGTATTTCAATTCCAAGTTGAATACATGTTAGCTGTAGCATTCCATATGCCATGTTTAGAATAGTCGAGCCTGCTATAGTTTGCATTTTTGCATGTGTTACATTAGGCATTTCTGTATACTTAGGATCATGCATGATATCTAATGTAGTTTCTGTTTTGGCTTGGAGTACTCGGTGAGTTTTTATGCTTTAGCATCCTTGCATGCGTGTGAGTGACTGCCATGAATAGCATGCTTACCATGAGGCTAACTGTTTATGTGATATAACTGCCTTGAATGCCTGTGGGTGGAGGTTGGGTTAGTTAGATTGGAACAAATCATTGACTGTGTGTTTTAAGCCCACTAGATAGTGGCAAAACCATTGTTTTCTAAGCCCACCCGAGGGTGGCAAATCCACGTCTTAGCCTACCTGCGGGTAGCACCATCAAACCATTTTTTTAAACAAACAAACACAAAATGTTTTGTTCCAATTCAGGCGACCCAGTCTATACTTGTATGCTGTGCGCATCACATAGTAAATCTAGGCTAATAACCGGATTAAGAACACACAATGTTTTCAAAAATAGATATCATGGTTAGCAGAGACCGGTCTCTGACTGGGCGAGCGGGGGTGCTCACGAAGTGACCTTCCCCAATCGTACCCAAGTTCCCGAGTCGAGGCAACTTTGGTGATGACGGACACGTGGCCTTTGGCACCGAGTCAGGGTTTCCTAAATTTTCCAAAGTAAAATATTTAGGTGGCGACTCTGTATCTGGCAAAGCAGTCCATGTTTGGCACTTCTTTTCTAAAAATCTGTTTTCTCAAAACGATTTGCCGGATTTGGACTCTTTGGTTCAAGATTAAGAACCGTGACACAAAATCGAGTCCGAGCTGTAGCGAGGTCCCCCCCGCGGGCTTGTTACACCAATATGTTTGACTTTCTTGTTATAATTCTTGGCTGCTTTCTTCTTTTGAAAAAGAATGCTATTTAATACCAAAATTATGGCTTTGTCTATGCCTTCTAACTCTAAGCACATACTTTGATGGTATTGCTCAGGATCTAACTGATCTTGGCATCTTACCCTCAAAGATTTAACATTAATTTCCACAGGTAAAATTGCATCATGCCCATATACTAAGGCATAAGGAGTGACTCCTGTGCTTGATCTTGGGGAAGTTCTGTAAGCCCATAAAACATCCAACAAAAGGTTATGCCAATCTCTGGGATTATCCTCCACAACCTTTTGTATTCCTTTTTTTAAAGACTTGTTAGATGATTCAGCTTGACCATTGGCTTGTGCATAATAAGGTGTGGAATTAACAAGGCTAATTTCAAACTCTGCCACAAAAGACCTCACCATTTTTCCATTGAACACAGTCCCATTATCCACAGTTATGGTTTGTGGGATGCCAAATCTATGGATCAAATCTTTAATGAACCCAATGACCTCTGTCTGATCTACAGCCTTGTATGGCTTGGCTTCTACCCACTTAGTAAAGTAATCAGTGGCCACTAAAATGAAACAATGATGCTTCGAAGAAGGTGAGTGTATTTTCCCCATCATATCCATGGCCTACCCTCTGAATGGCCAGGGCTTTACTACTGCATGAAGGTCAGTTATGGGCACATGCCTTATTGTGCCATGCTTTTGGCATGCCTGGCAACCCTTTGCATATTCTATGCAGTCTTTAAGGATAGTTGGCCAATAGTAGGAATGCCTTCGAAGCAACCATCTCATCTTTACACGGTGATGAGCACCACAGATGCCTTCATGAACCTCGGCCATATTGTTAATGCTTCTTTTGGGCCTAAACATTCCAAAGAATAAGCCATCTCCCCTTTTGTAGAGAGCATTGCCATATATCATATATTGCATAGACTGTAATTTGATTTTCCTGCTGGCCTTCGAAGATGGACCAGCTAAGTATTGCATTATCGGATGCCTCCAATCTTGTTCTTGTAAGTCATTATGATTGACTTTCAAGACCACATTCCTTTTATTCAAAGGTTGTATTAATCTTTGATATGTTGTTTGGCTTATGTCCCTTTGGGTATTATCCCTTCTCTTGAAGTTCGAAGCTTTCTGAGCTACATCATTAGCTCTATTGTTCAAGAATCTTGGAACATGAGTTACATTTGCTATTTGAAACTGAGAAAGCAGATGTAATGCAACAACATAGTATGGCAAAATACTTATGCTTTGACACTTGAAAATCCCTTTTACTTGGTTAACCACCAATTGGGAGTCTCAAAATATGTCAACTGCATGTACTTGTAATCCAATAAGAATTTCTAGTCCCACTATTAAGGCTTTATATTCAGCTTGGTTATTGGAACAGGTGACTTCATCCACTCTGAAACCATGTGTAGTTTCTACCCCTTATGGAGATTTAATCACAACACCAATTCCAATTAAGCCATTGGCTTTCGATCCATCGAACCACATCTGCCATGGCTCAACACTAGCCATACCAAGTTCCATTATCTCTTGGCTCTCTGTTTGAGATGGATGGTCTGCCAGAAAATTGGCTAAAACCTGCCCTTTTACTACCCTTTGGGGGACATACTCTAGATGAAATTCTGATAAGGCTAGTATCCACTTACCAATTCTCTCCCTCAACATAGGTCTAGATAACATGTATTTAACCAAATCTGTGGTTGCAATTACCAAGACAGTTGTAGGTAAAAGATAATATCTTAATTTCATTGCAGCAAAATACAAAGCAAGACATAGCTTTTCAACAGCTGAATATTTACATTCACAAGAATTTAAAAACCTACTAAGGTAATAAATAGCTTGCTCTTTGCCTTCTTCATTGTCTAGGGCCAAAAAAGCTCCCAATGAATCTTCTGCTGCAGCTATGTATAACTTCAAGGGCTTGTTCCCTTTTGGTGGCATCAGCACTAGAGGGTTGGCCAAGTAGGCTTTGATACCTTCGAAAGCAATTTGATGCTCTGCTGTCCACACAAATTCCTCTTCATCTTTCAGCCTTAACAAGGAAGAAAATACTTTAGTTTTCCCTGCAGTGTTAGAAATAAACCTTCAAAGAAAGTTAACCTGCCCAAGGAACCTTTGTAATTCTTTATTACTTGATGGAGGCCTGGCTTCAATGATGGCTTTAGCTTTATTTTGATCAATCTGTATTCCTTTCTTGTGCACTACATAACCCAAGAAGTTTCCAGATGAAACACCAAAAGTACACTTAAGAGGATTAAGTTTCAACTTGAACTTCCTCATTCTTTCAAAAGCTGCTTCTAAGTGAAACAGATACTCCTCAATGGACTGGGATTTCACTACAATGTCATCAATATAACACTCTAGATATCCTCTAATGAGATCATGAAAGATATTGTTCATAGCCCTCTGATATGTAGCTCCAGCATTCTTCAGACCAAATGGCATTTTAACCCATTCGAAGGTGCCAATATTCCCAGGACATCTGAATGTTGTCTTGTGGATATCCTCCTCTGCAATGCAGATTTGGTTATAACCAGAGTGCCCATCCATCATTGATAAAATTTGATGCCTATTTGAGCGTCTACCAGCAGATCCACTATAGGCATAGGGTACTCATCTTTGGGAGTTGCTAGATTTAAGTTTCTGAAATCGATGCATACCCTCATTTTGCCATTCTTTTTAACTACAGGCACAATATTAGATAGCCATTCAACATACCTGGTTGTCCTAATAAAGCCTGCCTTGAGTAGTCTAAGAATCTCTTCCTTGACCTTCTGAATTACTTCTGGACTCATTCTTCTTGGTTTCTGCTTGTATGGCTTGAAATTAGGCTTCATAGGAAGCCTATGTTCCACTAATGACCTATCCAATCCTGGTAGTTCATTATAGGACCATGCAAAGCAATCTTTGTATTTCTTCAGAACAATCAACAACTAGTCTCTGTCCAGAATATTCAAGCAAGCACTTATATAGGTGGGCTGTTGTATAGAACATTCCCCTAAATTTACTTCTTCTAAGAGGTCTTGTGTCTGAGAACTTATTAAAGCTTCTTCCTTGGTTTCTTTGACCTTCGAAGCAACCTTCTTGCTTTGTTCTGCTCCCAGGTTCTTTAGTTCAACATCTTTGCCCTCCTCCTCATAGACAAAATCTGTCCATAAGGTATCCTGTATCTCCTGGACTTTTGTCTCAACGTCCAATGCACAGTATTTCCCAAGGCTTAAAATTCTAACCTGCTGCTGCTCCTGTTTACAGCCAATTATCATGGCTTCTCTTTCTTGTTCCTGTACTTTCTGGACTATAGCTTTTACATCCAATGTTGAGAATTTAATCAGAGCCAAGGACTTGGCTTCTTGTTCTTCATCTCTTTGCCTACAACCAGACATCATTGTCATCTTTAACAACAATCTCTTCAATAGCACTCTCTTGGACTAAGTGCTTCAGGTGTGTTACTTCCTCATCAGCCGTCACTTCGGCTGAGCCATCAGCTTTTCTCAGTATACTGAGTGGTGTCACTCCCTCAATATACAGCTTGGCCTCTGCAAAGTCTGCACAAGCTATGAAGGGTTGAGGATCTGCATCTATTTCCTCTGTCTCTCCATTGCCTAAGGCCATCATGATTTTCTAATGCAAAGAGGAAGGCACACATTTGTTAGTGTGGATCCAATCTCTCCCAAGTAAAGCATTGTATTTAGCATTACTATCGATTACGAAGAATGCTGTCATGCAGTCCCTAGTTCCCACACTCAAGTTAATGGGTAAAATCCCCTGAGCCATCTGTTTGTTCCCAACAAAACCAGCAATGGTTGTGCTAGTTGGGATCAACTTGGGATTCTTTTTTCCTAATTTCTTCAAAGAAGATTTCGGTAGTAAGTTCATCGCTGCTCCATTATCTATCAGGACTCGGTTTAATTGAATTCCATCGAAGAAAGCCTTGATGTACAAAGGCTTAACATGTTGTGTCATAGAATTCGAGGGATATTCAAAAGGATATGAGAGGTTAATGCTCACCTCTTCTCCACTCTAGTAGTTAGTTTCCATTGGGGTAGCCACGCTGGAGTTATCCTGTACCATACTCACTTGCGAATCTTCACTAGATATTGGAATTGGATCAACTCCTTGATCATCTTGGTTCCCATCCCCAGCTTCGAACTCATGAGGTAGTATATGTACCATGTTGATTGATACTGGAGGAAATGAGCCAAACTGGATGGCTGGTTGTGCCTGTTTCCTCTCTTGGCTACCTTGATCAGTTACCTCAGAAGCGTCCTCCATGCGGCATTCTGGCACTTCACTGCTAACAGGTTCCTTCGAATGGTTTTCCTCGACTGGTTCTTCAGCCAAAAACGTTTGCTCAGCCTTGAAGGCTTCGAACATTTCTTCTTCTACCATTTTTTTCTTTTGGCCTGTGCCAATCTCTTCTTCTGTCTCGCTACCACTCTCCATCAGAGCCTTCTCCAGCCTTGCTAAACTAGCCTTCTCTCTGGCTTTCAGTTCAGAATGAACCTTGGCCAACTGCTCTCTGCTGCAAACCACTTTGTTCTGTAGAATTGGCTTTGGAGCATAGTCTGACTTTGGATCTTTCTTTCCTTCTGTCTTGACCAGTGAAGAACTCTCTCCACTTTCTTTCAAATCTTGCTGGTACTGGGTGTACCTGCGTTGAATCTTTCTCCTTTGTGATCTTGAAATGACTGGGACCATATCTGGTTCCTTCGTCTTTGGGTGTTTAAGCAATACCCAATTGTTCGAAGCCACCAAAGGAGGCTTGACCATCCTGCCTGGGATTCCAACATCTCTCCTGGCAGGCACTTCCCTAGGTTTGTTTTGCATTACAAACCAGTCTGGAACTCCAGGTACCCAAGAGCTTAATGACTCAGATGTTGAACCGCATTTTTCTACCTTCGAAACCATCTTCGAAGCTGGCTGTGGAGGTAAGTGCTTGGCTCTGGCCTCCTGTTTTGAGCCTAATTCAGACCTTTGATGAAGGTGGCCACTTTCAATTCTGCGTGAGGTTGGTCTAGGGGGCCAATCTTTGGTTTTGGTTCCATAACTTGAACTCCTTTCCAATCTTCTTTCAGAATGACTGTTCTCCATTCTGTAGTAGTTAGGTGGCCTAGACTCATACAAGGGCCTCTTGCCTTTAGCATGCATTCTGTCCACTGCAGGCTCAACCGCTAATGACCGCTGCCTATCGCTAGCCGGATACGGCCTTTTGTTGTAAGCATTGGTTGATTTAGGACGTCTCTGAACATCCCTGTAGTATTGCTTCCCATCAATTGGAAGCCCCTTCAACCATTTATAACTCGATGCACTTTGGGACACATCCTCTCAGACATACCGCTTCCAAGGAATTATCATCCAGTGCCTCTTCATCAGAGTGTTCCCTCTGGTGTGAGAAACCTTATCCAATAACTGGTGGGTTTCTAGTGTCCTTCTTGACGGTTGTCTGGTTAGCAACATGCATCTACACATTGACTTCTTCCAATTCTGTCAAGGACAAGTTCTGGAAGTCTGACGTAATGACATTGGCTGTCGCCTCTCCAACTTCTAGGAATGGATTACTGTCGATCCCCATGGCCTTTTCTGTTTTGGCTAGGAACTTCAAACTTCCTTTCCGAATTTGTTCTTGGATCCTGTCTCGAAAAACAATGTAGTTTTTAGTCGAGTGAGACCAAGAGTTATGCCATTTACAATATACTTTTCCCTTAAGTTCATCTGGAGAAGGCAGTTTTACTCCTTTATGTAACTTAAGGAAGTTGGCCGCAAGCAAATGATCAAAGATGTCATCTGTTTTTGTTAAATCGAAAGAGTATTTTCTGTGAAAGTCTCTCTTTTTAAACTGCTGGTCAATTGTTGTATCTTTATGAATTAATGCTTCACAGATTACAGGTTCTTTGCCCACAATCTCTGCTGCATCGATCTCATAATTTGAATCTCTATAATATGTCTTATACGAGGCATTATTTCGATCTTGTTCTTCCTCTAGTAATGCTTCATATCGAGACACCTTATAGGTTAGTTCGACCAAATCTCTGAATTCAGTTGAGTCAAACTTCTTTCGAAGCCTGAACTCTAAACCGTTTTGAGCCAATCTTACAAATTCTGGCTCTGGTAGGATGACTCTACACTTATTTCGAGCCCTTTTAAATCTAGCAATAAACTGAGTAGCCTTCTCTTCAGGCCTTTGACTCAATCTAGCCAAGTCTGCCATAGAAACCTCTGGCTCCGATTGGAAGAATTGGGCATGAAATGCCTTTTCCATTTGTTGCCAATTTTGAATGGAGCCAGGTGTAAGGTTGATGTACCATACAAACGCTCCCCCAGTTAGAGAATTTGGGAATAATCTTAGTTTCATATAGTCATGATTAGTAAATTCACCGCATTGAGCAGCAAACCTAGCAATATGCTCTATTGTTGATTGATTCCCAGTTCCATAGAAGAGGGTAAAATCTGGTATCCTAAACCTTCTTGGGTATTCATGTACCCTATCTACCCATTCTGGGTATGGTTTTCTGTATACAGGAGTCTGGACCCCCCGAGCCATCGGTCCACACATCTCCCTAACAATATCAGCAATTTGATCCCTAGGGACCATATTTTGTGCCTGCTAAACCACTACTGGAGGGACAAACACAGGATTTGGTGGACAAACTTGTGCTTGCGGTCCTCTTGGTCCATAAGGAGGTACATTTGGGACTGGCTGCCCCTGTGGTGCAGGTTGCTGTTGGGGATGTGAGTAACCCCTTTAAGTCTGTCCTGCGAAAAGACCTGCGAAAGGTGCAGGAACAGGCGTTGTGTCCCTTCCATTTGCAGGCCAACCTTCCAACCCCCCGAGTATAAATTCGAATAAGGGATTATTATATCCTCTAGTGCCAGGTATGGCTTCGAACATGGGATTTGTAACCATTCTTATGCCAGTTTCTTGTACTTGGCCAGATCTACCAACTTGTGCGGTTTCATTGTTAAGTACTGAGGCATTTTGACCTGCTATAGGCCTCGAAATGGGTTCATATCAAGACTGAGGTGATGGTCTTTCATAGTTCTGGTTACTAGTTTGACCATTAGAATGTCCATTAACTTGTATAGGTTGTTTGTCTCTAGCCAATCTTTGTTGAGGGACATTTAGGACTTCCTCTGTGTGTCTTGTGTTTGTTGGTTGGTGGTTGTTCATTCGATCCAAAAAGGATGTTGCCCACCTTTCCATTGTGTTCATCAATTGTTATCCCATAGCATCTACTAGGCCATCCCATGGATTGGTTGGCTGAGTAGATGGAACAGTGGATGGTTCAATTCCTTGGTTTCGTCCAATATTATGAACATATGGTTCTTGTCCCGAAGTACTGGTCTGTTCGACCATAGGTTCTGATAACATGGGAGTTTCCACAAGATGTGTTACCACATTATCCTCTGGATTAGGTATTTCTACCTCTCCTTTTACGCCTTCTTCCAAGCGTTCATTTTCTCCTTGTCGTATTCGTCTAGCCATTTTAACAAGTCCCACTGGGCGTGCCAAAAATATATGTTGGCTGTTTGGCTTTTCGAAGGGTATTTTTGTAAATGCGAAGCGCAAAGAAGGATCAATCACCTTCTGAAATTATAATTGCCAACCAATTATCGACGATTGTGTTTAGTTCTTTCAAATTTCAATGAAGAGGACTTTTACCGGTGGCTTGACTTAGAAGAAATTAAGAGAAATAATGTTAATATGAAGACCAATGGAAGTATTTCATTAAAATGAACACTTACAATGATTCAAACTCACCTCGAAGAGGTTTACAAGGATTTATCTACTTGAAACTACTCCTATGAATCAAGTGCGTAATGTATTTAAAGTGCAAGAAAGGTAAAGATCGAAATGTAAAACCGAAAAGAAAATATGTAAAGTAAGACTGGTTTGTATGATCTGAGTCTGGGCGTCTTTTCTGGGGACCTCCTTGCTATTTATACTCCTCAAGGATGACCATCGAACTGCACTTCAAACCGTCGATCGCCTCCATGATCGCCGATCATGCCGCTTAGAAGTAGTTCCACTACGCCATCACTTGCAGTTGGGCTTCCCTCCTGTATTTGAATTTGAATATGAGTAACCGTTGAAGCCACGTCATCTTGTATCTCTTTACTGATCCAGTGCTACTCAAATCACGTGAGAACCAATTTTTTTCCGCATTATGCGATCAGATCAAGACTTGAGTAATCTTCCTATATTACCCTTACTCTGCCACGTGTCAAACTGCGATTGGCTTTTACAAAATATGTAGCCAACAGAGACATCTACTACATTATGGAATAAACTACCACCCTCTACATGAGCACTGGTATAGGTAAGTTATGTAAGAGGTAATGTGATAGCTTATTGGACAATTTAATTTGAATCTTTAGCCAAATTAATTATCTATTTATATATTTAACATTGTTTACATAATTTAGGATGATATTTCCCTTTTTTTAATAATATTATGACTTAAATACCGTTAAGTCTTGAATCCCAATTTAAAATTTCGTTATGGAGTTGATTAATCTATCATTGGGAAAAATTAGGGTGAACAATTCTTATTATTACGCCCACACTTCTATCATTGACAGTGATATCACACAATAAAAAATGTGCCAATTCTCTCAAGTACCGCTACAAGAAATTCTTGTTATTTCTTCTCTCTTCTGTCTTTTTTTCTTTTTAAAATTTTTAAATATCATCATATAGGTTCTAAACAATATATAATTATACATTTGACTAATGATGTTTTGTGATTTAGGATTGGTTTGGAATGTCCTAAAAAAGTGTACTTTTTGACTTATTAGTGGGTTTGGGTTGGGTTTGATGTGATGTGTTAGAGAGGTGATGTGATTTAAATAAGATGATGTGACTTAAATAAGATAGTGACTTTTTAATTTTTTGACTTATTTAATACATACCAAACTAGCCCTTAATCATTTTTTTAAAATTTATTCAATTATATAAACACATAATTCTTTATTATTAAATAGACGCACAATAAATGTGATATTTTGATAAGATTCAAGCTTTTTTCATTTGGAAAGAGTTTTTTTTAGTTTTTTTTGGCTAAAATAGCACTAAAAGACAAAATAAACTAAAATAGCTAATAAGGCCTCGTTTGGGAACAGACTTTTTTAGTAATTTTTTTAACTTTTTGGCTAAAATGTGATATAAAAAAAACTAATATATTTGGGATGACTTTTTACTAAAAGATGTGCAAAAAGTAGAGAGAAAAGGAAATTTTTGACTTTTTGGTATAGATTGTTGGTTTTTGAATTTTTTAGTAACTTTTTGACTAAAAAAGTCACTTGCTAAACGAGGCCTACGATAAAATATCACATCAAACCTACAATCATTTTACTTTTTCTCTCACAAACATTACATCCAACTACAAAAAAATCTAACTATCTTCCTAAACACGAAAATTTTAACCTCCTAAAATAGGTAAAAATTAAAATAACCTACTAAAATAACAACTTTCCAAACACCCACAATATACCCTCTTTTTGGTGGGTTGAGTGTGCTAAGGACTATTTTGCCCAAAGCCTCAACCCATGCCGTACATCTCACTATCTTTGTTATATGCTATGTTTAAAATGAGCTTTTTTGATTATTTTAGTCACAAAAAGATAAAATAAGTTAAAAAGTCAAAACAAAATATCATATCTAAATCATAATTATTTTATTTTTTCTCTTATAAAAGTCAAAAAAACTAAAAATTTATTCCAAATAAATTTTTTTTAACCTAAATTAAAATAGTTAAAAGCTAAAAAGTCAATTTACATTACAAACGAAGGCATAAAGTTATTTGTGTTGTGGAAATTATTTATCCAAAGAATAACTGTAGAGAACATTTAAGAGATGCGAGTGACACAGTGGTTATGCATGTCCTTGCAATTGATGATGACCCAATTTGTTTGATACTATTGCAAAAATATAATTACCACAATTTGATTATCCCATGGTTGTTTTTTTTTTTTTTTTTTTGAGATTGTGTTCCGTTGATTAGACATGGTCCTTTTATGTGATTGAGCTTTGTTAAAACATTTTATCCAATTTTGTGTGTCTTTTTTGTAATTTTATTTCTATTGAAGTTTTGTTGATTGGTTCTTAAATTTGGTTTCATCATTTTTTAAAGGTTTTGTTGATTTGAGTTATAGGGTGACAATATCTTATCAATTAATTTAGAATAAATTATAAATATATTTTTTTTATATTTACTTAAAAACTAATTACCCTGTAATCATAAAAATTACTAACAGTATTGATAGATTGTCTTATGCTTGAATTTTTATTACTCAACATGAGTATAGGAAAATATCTTTATTTATATATATTTTGTATGCTATTTTTCACTAGGTTTGGGAATTGATGCGCACTATGTGCAATAGCTACTGTTGTGCAGCCTTTTGAATCTATTTTAAGGCCTATTTAAATGATCTAAATCGTTCATTTTTAAGAACAAGTCAAATAAAATATACTTGTAAAAAAATTAAGTTGATAGAATATCAGCAACCCCTTTATCAAGTCACATTTATAATTAGATTTATACTTCAAATTACATTTATTATTAATTTTTTATAAATACAAATGTGTTTTGATGAAAAGACTACCGATATCTGATCAACTAGTTTTTTGCAAGTATGTTTCATATAACATATTCTAAAAAATGAATAATTCAGATCATCGAAATAAATTCTGAAATAAGTTCAAAAGGTTGCCAAATCCATTTTTCACCTTTTATGTCCGTTGATATTGATCTTGTAGTTTATATTTCATTTTCAAAATTTTTGTTAGAATATATATTTGCCTTTTATGTTAGAATCATACGTCAAAACTGTAAATTTTGCTAAATCTTCCTCAAATCGTAGGAAGGTCAATCCAATTTACCTTTATATGTTCATATTTATTTTATTAAATAAAGTGTAGATCAAATTATTTCTGTGCTTTTTATTTTTTCTTTCAAAAATGCCATTTTCACATTTGTTAATTGTCACATCAATAAATGTACTTTTAACATGAGTGTTATTATTAGTATCTTATTAATTATTTTAGATTCCTATTTCTTTGAATCTTCATCTATAAATTCTAAAACCCTTAAAAAAATTTTCCTCCCCCAAATTAATATAAAAAATATCCTTTTAAAAATATTCCACTCATTTAATAAAGACGTCGTTTGGGAACAGATTATTTTAGTAATTTTTTGACTTTTTACGAAAAAATAATCAGAAAAGTAGAGAAAGTAATGTGATAATTTATAGTGATTTTTTAGCTAAAATGTATATTTGACAAACGAGACCTGAATGCACTCCTCCATACCCCAAAAAGTCTCTCCCCAAAACCCTAGCAAAACTCACGATAGTGATTACTATTTCATCTCCACATACTTGTTTATAACTTAAGAAAATAAGTATAGGATTTTTTTTGCTGTTGATTCAAAATTTCCCTTTTGTAAGTTCTGCAATCTCAACAAGTTTCGGTTATCTAATCCTGAATAAATAAGAAATGTTCGATTACCTATTATAGAACAAATGAACAATGTTCGAGCTTGTGTTCCTGAATTTCGGTCATATGTTTGAGAGCTTAGTCTCGAAAAAATGACAACTAGTTTTTATTATTTTTGTTATTTTTTTTTCCAATAAACTTATGCCTACAAGGCTACAAACACTATCATAGCTATAAAACCCCTCTGAACTTTTATTGTTATACTCTTCTCGTTTTTATGAAATTGTAATTACCTGAAAAACTTCCATTCATTGTTATTGACGAAAAAATGTAGGTAATTAAATAGTTGTCACCCTTACTACCGAAATATTGCCACCGAAGGATTTTCAAGATTTTGAAGGTGGGTAAGTTTTGAAAGTAAAATTTGAAGAACATGGATGGTTGATGATGAAAGGAGTGCTCTCATAAATCCTAACTTATGATGTACTGAGTGTATGATCTTAATTATGAAATAAAGTATCATAAAATTATTGATGTCTTTTTTGATAATTTCATTTGAGATTATTATTGTAATAAATAAACAAACTAAAAAATTAAAGGTCCACAATAATTGATAACGTATTTATAGCAACACTCTTTAACATTCACCAAATTATCCAAAATTGCGAAACAAATTTTGCACCATCATTAAATTGACCATCAATTATCAAACGGTTTAAAATTTTAAGAAAATAATATACAAACAAAATTTATACACATAAACCAATACAAAACGATGCGGCAATAGCTTCTGCAATTTTAAGCCACAATAATGATAGACGTTTTTCTTTAACTAATTCAATATAAAATTTTAGGTTGAAAATTTTGTTTGTCACATTACTGAAAATCTAAAACGTACGTAAAATTGCAAACCAATAACCGGAGGGGGAAAAATATAAATAATTTCTCAAATCCTATTGCTTCAAAACTCAAGTAGCCTTTTAAATGGCACATTGGTTCCACAGACGTTACAAATAAACAAATAAATAGACGTTGAAGTAAAGGAAGCAATTTCCCACTAATCAAATTCGATGAATTTTCGTTCAATTCCATATAACACCAATATATGAATGCCCAAACAAGGCAAATTGCAAACGAGCCACTGTAAAGAGCAAGACTTCAAGCAAGGCATCAGATAGTAGCAAGGAAGAGATAAAGAATCAAATACAGAATTCTCTGGTCAAAAATAGCTCCAAGTGATCATATATTTCGGGTCAACAAAATCTTCATTGTCATGCTGGAACTAGGGTAAGAAGACTGGCTTACAAGCTACAATACACGAGAGATGCCCATGCTAGCTGAAAGGATATCAACAACTTATTGCAAGTAGACAATGTCACAATGCATCGTACAAAAACTTTGTTCAAATAAAGATATTCCAACCATCGATCAACGCTTGACCCACTGGAAGCTCTTTCTGGCTTTGGCTTTACCAGGTTTTTTCCTTTCTACAACTCTTGGATCCCTTGTCAGGAAACCAACTGGTGGCAAGACACAGTAAAATCATTAGTGAGTACTAATGCATACTAATGTAGTACATAATTGATATTCTTTTCACATATGATGAGAGGGTAAAGTAGATCAAGATTCTGAAGTACAAGAGGCTAAAAAATATGAAACAAATAACATATGATCTACTGGTTTATGCAATTATTCATGCATGGACACAGAGCCAAGTGTTTGCTACACAGTGCATACAAAAACTATAATCTCATTTGAAGGAATCTTGGAAGATGTGCAGGTCATTGTGAGTATCTTAAGCATGAATATGGGAAAAAAATGAATAGAAAACTATGCTTGCATAGGTTGTACCCGCTCTGAGAGGTGAGCGCAGATCAGGTTCCCAGTTTTGCAAGGCTTTACTGATCCCCAATTGAATTGCCCCCACTTGACCTGTTCCATGCAGATTCAATTTTACAAATTAAGGAATAATAGGAACACACCAACAGATAAGCCAGAAGTTTGAGCAATAAACAGAAGTGAAGTGAAAAATTTGCCACATGCTTTGAGTAACATTATAACATGTCCTGAAGTAATTATAATTGTAATTACACAATTAGTACAACCAATCCCAGCCCTATGGGCTCCATCAACATGAGCTTCCATACCAAATTCGATTTGTCAATCAGAATATGAACCTCAACTCACAGATAACAAAATCTCTACAGATCTCAAGGCAGCAAAAATTGATTGCATTCACATAACCAAAGACCAGCTTTCATGAATAGTAGAATAGAGCTACACTGAGAACATCATGTATGTGGAGAACAGAAGAGCATCAAAAAAGCAATGGAAAACTTCAGGTAAGCAAGAGTAGGAGCCAGTCTAAATGACCCAACTAAATTCTGCTTATGCGTACATTGCAAGGGCAAAACCATATGTCATGTATTTGTACAAATTTCCTATCAAGGGTGAATCCAATTTAATTTTAATTCACTTGACGAGGATAAATCATTAGGTTGAACCTTCAACTCCAGTATAGATCTCTCAAGTCTCAACCATCAACACACACACAAAAACCTCTATTTAGATAATTCATCAACATGCTTAGGATGTACATATACAAGTCCAAAAAAGCGTAAAATAAGTGCAAAGGTGTCCTTATCTCCTGCTTAGAACACCACCAGTCAAACACAAACCAGATAATAATACAGACCTGAACTAAAAGATTAAGGACATTAAAAGATGGGATATTTGCAAAATTTGCTACAAGGATGTTGAAAACACAGTTTGCACTAGGAATAATAAGCTGAGGGAGACTCAAAAACTTTATTTATCTTTGCAAGTATTATCACTGATTCATCTTATTGAAAATAAATGTAATGATATTTTTAAGGATATATTCATAGAAACCAATAGAAGATTATAGAAAGACAATTTATACTATTATGTAATTCAATCAATATGAAGTTTAATGATTGTAACAGAAACAAAAATACCAAATAATTAGCCCCCTGGTTTCAAACACAAGATTAAGGAACCCAAGAGATATAATTAAGAGTCGAAAATACAAAATACTAAAAGAGATATAATTAAGATGATTAGACCACAGAGAAATTCAGGATTCAGAGTCATCTGGTGTAGAGGGACATTTGAAAAAAAAAAAAAATGTTCATTGAAGATATTAAAATTTCAGCAGCTATTCAGTTCTCAAAGTTAAAAATGGAATTCAAAAAACTTAAAGATATTTCCATGACAACCCATAATATATTAAAGGAGAAATTACAACATAATGGGAAGTAGGGAATTTATTTACCAAAAGGTGGAAAGTGCAACTTTTGTGGTTTTATTGCACAGAAAAAGTTGCAACCCCCATGTCTTTGTAATTATTTTTGGTCTTCTACACTGAATTGTAATTTCCCCTAGATTAAATTACAAATTTATCCTCATTATAATTGAACTAATTCTGAGGAATCATAGATTTTTTGCCAACTTCAAAAAGATTAGTAGAAACAAGATAACAATAAAATCAAATCATTAGAAACAAAGAAGAAATTCATTCACAAGGTTCAGAGATGTAAAAGATTGGTGATATTGCTTCTCCTGCATGAGAAAAAGGGGATGAGAGAGAATAAGTGTTGAGAATCTAATTCAAACATGTCCAGATTTATTTTAGCGAGTCCATTTCATGTTTGAGTCCAAGTTAGTGGTCTTTGACTTATTCAAAGTAGTGGTATGTAGTTTCAGATTATGTAGGGATTGTGTCAAGTGGTGTCATAGTTTTTTGGATAGTTGGATTAGTGGATAGTGTTTGTTATTGTTCATGGGTCTGCTGCCATTTTTCAGGTAGTGGAGTTAGTGGATAGTTCTCTATTTAAAGAGCATCATAGAGTCCAAGTTTGCGTGGAAAAAGAAGTAAAAAATTCAGTGTTTTCTTCTTCAATCTCTGTATCTAGCATATATTACTTTTGTTTAAGAAAACTACAATGTGGTATCAGAGCCTGGTTGAGGGCTGGAAGAAAGCAGCAAGAGTTTACAACAATGACATTGACTGCAAGGTGTTCGTAGAAAAGTGCAAGTGAGTATTTTGGAGCTCATGGCATACAAATACAACTTCAAATTCTCTACAAAGTGTTCCCATATTTAATGGAAACAATTATCAATTCTGGTCTATTAAATGAAGACATTATTTGCATCCCATGATTTGTGGGACTTAGTAAAGAATGGGTATGAGATTTTGCTGAACAGGAAAAGGTGTCAGCAGCACAGAGGAATGAATTGAAGGAGAAACAGAAGAAGGATGCAAAAGCCTTGTTTATGATCCAGCAAAGCTTGGAGGACACCATATTTCCAAAAATCATGGCTGCCACTACATCAAAAGAAGCATGGGACTTGCTCCAAGAAGAATACCAAGGTATGTTGAAGATAATCACAGTTAAGCTCCAAACTCTTCATCGTGAATTTGAGAATTTGTATATGAAAATTTTTGAGAGTATTCAGGATTTTTGCACAAGATTCACTTCTATTGTGAATAAAATTCGATCATATGGGCAAGAGTTGTCCAATCAGAAAATTGTCGAAAAGGTGTTAAGGAGTCTTACTCTTAAATATGATCACATAGTTGTTGCTATAGAAGAATCCAAGGATCTAACCACTTATTCTGTGAATGAACTGATGGGTTCACTTCAAGCACATAAACAAAGGCTGAAGACGACAGCAGAGAAGACAATGGAGCAAGCATTTCAGTCAAAGGTGGATTTAAAGAAGTGTTCAGAAGATCTTGGAAGAGGACACAGTGGTAAAGGCAGGGGACGTGGCAATGCATCTCGTGGAAGACGAAGAGGTAGATTTAATGCCCAACAGAGATACTTTATTAGAGGTAACAATGCTTACTCTATTCCATGTTCACATTGTGGAAAAACAAATCATGAAGACAAGGATTGTTGGTGTGACAACCGAGTTGTGCATAAGATTCATGCATCCATTCATGTTAGGAAATTATCTTATTTCATTTGCATTATACATGTGATATGTTCGTTAGGGAGAAATTTAGAATTTATTGAGTATGAATAGGAAATCTAAGCAGTTTTGATATGGAACCTTGAGATAGGAAACTTGGCAGGAATTGAAAAGTTAGGGAAATTATTTGAAATGGAGAATTGAATGCCTAGATGATTTAGAAAACGTGAGGAGCTTAATGATCTTAGTCTAATGAATAGAGCCTAGTGAGTACTTAATTAGAAACTAAGCGGGATTACTAAAAGTCAAGTGGGATTAACTAAAGCCAAGTAGGATTAATTACACTAATTGAGATTAAGATTTAAATATGGTTAATTAGACCTAAGCTTGGTTAATTAGGGTAATGATGAATTAACCTAACCAATTTCCTACAAAAGAGAGAAACTTGGAGAATGATGGAGAAACTTTGTTCATGAGGAGGAGGAAAAGAGAAGAAAAGAGAAAAGAAGGAGAAAAAGAAAGAAAATTCAAGGAAGCTTGAATTCAAACCTAGAATTCCAAGAAAAATCATCAATAAGTATGAAACTCAACCCTCTACCTAATATTGTTGCTTTAACCTAGCTAGAAATTCATTTGAATCAAGATTTGGAAAAATTTAAATGCAGGGGAAAAAAAATGAGAAAGATTGAAAACTAGAAAGGGTTGAAAGACTGGCATCAAAAACATGTTTTGAAATGTTTTTATCTTGAATTCATAGCATACAAGTGTTTATCTCTAATATACCCATCGTCTAATCTTGTCTAGGAACCTCAACATGTTTTGAAAAGATTTGAATGAAGAAACATAAGGAAGATGAAAAAGAAACCAAGTTAAAGAATTATTGGATTAAACATTGTGAATTTAAGCTATTTTGATGTGTTTGGTTTAGCTTATGTTTGGTAAGTCAGAAATCAACTTATTCTTTGAAATTTATAAGTCATGTTCATAGTTATAAGCTATAATATAAGCTATAAGCACTTTGTGTCTAGTTAGTTTAATCTTGAAATCTTTGCAAACGAAAGAATTTCATATTTACATGTTTTGGGATGTTATATATATCATGTTTTGGGGTTTGGAAGTGAAGAAAACTAAATTAGGAAGCACAAGAGCACCAAGAACAGCAAGAACCCGACCTGCCCAAGTTTTCCCGCAAGTGTTGCCAGACCTCCGCATATGCGGAAGTGAACCCCGCAAGTGCGGCCAATTTTTCCCCAGACACCATTTTGCTGCTGTTTTAATTGCACATGCGACCCGCAAGTGCAACTCATGGTCCCGCACATACGGCCCAGAGCCCCGCACATTTCGATTCTTTTGACCCTCAGACACCCTTGTGCATGTTTTGAACCTAAATTAAAGTTAAACACAACTAGAAACTAACTTGAAATCAGTAATTAGAAAAGAAAAGCTAAGTTAGGATCATTTGATTGTTTTACTTTTGCTTCATCAATACTTGTATTCATGTTATGTAGGTCGAAACCATAAAAGAGTAACTCTGAGCACGAGCCATTGTGAGTAATACTACTGTAAAGTTATGTTAAAACTAGTTTTGAAAACATTGATGATATGATATGCTTTTGTGAAATCCTTATTTTGTTTCTGAATGAATGAATATTCTGTATTTTGTTAAATCTAGCAATGGCATCCTTACATAGTCCCAAGCCATCCGGGAACAGTATTATGGACTAGTATTATGGACCATGGCCTTTATGACATCTCATCAGCCACTTGAAGGTGAGGCGTTGTCTAACCGGTACGCGGACCGGTTATTCAATTAAAAGGCTCTAATGGATTACCATGTATCATGCTTTGATTATGAGTTATTCTTACGAAATGTTTGAACGATTGTAAATGCAATATGAAATGGCCCTTGCAAATGAGTTCATTTACCACTTTACTTTGATATTATTCATTGGGCTATAACTCACCCCTTCATATATATATATATATATGTAGGTGATCAGAATGAGAAGTATCAATAGAGGTCATGGACTTAAGGAACCTGTCTTGGATGTCTTTTCTTTTGTTTTCTTTTTTTTGATACTTTCGCCTTTTTGAAAGGCAAGTTTTGACGAGTTGTGTCATAGTTAACAGGTCTTGATACTTAGTGGATGTAAATATTTGTTCCTTTTGTAATCTATGTACATGATGTAAATTATTCGGGAGTTTAATAAATGAAGTCTGTGTGTTTCGTTTTCATATCCACTTATGCACTGCACTATGGACTTAATGGATTAATTATGAAAATTCCACTATTAAGCCCCATTATACTTTAGTCCAATTTGAGATTTGACAAGTTAAGCCTTCAGTAATCAAAGATTACTGGCCGGTCACCTCACTATCCTTTAGGGGCAGGATGGGGTTGTGACGGTTTAAAACCAAAACAGCTCAAAATAAAAATGTTCCACAATGTTATAATTGCAAGGAGTTTGGCCATGTTAAGAGAAATTGTTTTAAAAAGACTAGGGAGCAAGCCAATTTTCATGAAGAAAAAGAAACTAGTGAAGAACATGAGAACCTGTTTGTAGCATGTCTTAAAGCCCATGTTGAAATGAATGAAGAAATTTGATATTTAGATAGTAGGTGTAGCAATCACGTGATTGGAAACAAAAGTTATTTTGAGGGAATTGATAAATCTGTGAAACCATTAGTGAAAATGGGCAATAATAGTGAACTTCAGGGAATCGGAACTACTGAAGTGGCAACCATGATTGGAAGACAGGTTATTAGTGATGTCATGTATGTGCCTGGTTTGGTCCAGAATTTATTGAGTTTGGGTCAACCATTAAAGAATGGTTACTATGCTGTTTTTGACAATGAGGAATGTGTGCTTTATGATAAGAAAAGCGAGAATCTAGTTGTGAGCATCAAAATGACAGCAAATAAGATGTTCCCTATTGTGTTCTCAAACCTTTCATGCAATGCATTTTGTACATCTAGTGAAGAGTCCATATTGTGGCATAGGCAGTATGGTCATTTGCATTTTGGTGATTTGCATTTGTTGCATAAATTGGATATGGCATCTGGTTTTCCATTAGTGAAAAATGATGCCAATGAGTGTGAAGCTTGTGCCTTGGCAAACACCATAGGGAAAAATTCCCAAAGGGAAAATCATGGAGAGCAGATAAGCCATAGTTGCTTGTGCATGCGGACATATGTGGTCCTATGCGAATGTTGTCCTTCAGTGGAAACAAATACTTTATTTTGTTTGTTGATGATTGCACTAGAATGACATGGCTTTACTCCATGAAAGAAAAGTAAGAGGCTCTCTCAATTTTCAAACAATTTAAATTAATTGTTGAAAATCAATCTAGTTGCACTATTGTTACATTACGTACTAACCGTGGTAGTGAGTTCACTTCCAATGAGTTCAGAATGTTTTGCAGTAGCATGGGCATTCATAGACAACTGACAGCAAGTTACACTCCACAGCAAAATGGTGTTGCAGAGAGTAAGAATCAGACTATTGTTGAAGCAGCAAGGAGCATGTTGAAGGATAAAGGGATGCCAAATTGCTATTGGGCTGGAGCAGTTTTGACAGTGGTATATTTGATTAAATCGCTTTCCCACGAGCTGTTAGAAGAAAGACTCCATATGAAGCTTGCAGCAGGAGAAAACCCAATGTAAGTCGTTTAAAGATTTTTGGGTGTATAGCCTATGCATTTGTACCATTTGAACAAAGATAAAAGTTAGATGATAAAAGTACAAAATGCATTTTCTTAGGCTACAGTGAGTAGACAAAAAGGCTATCGACTTTATGATCCTATTGCCAAAAAATTGATTATAAGTCGAGATGTAATATTTAATGAAAATGAAGCTTGGAGATGAGATGAAGATGAACTTATCCCATGTGAACAACCTGCCCCTGTGATTTCTTCAATAAGTTCTAGTGATCTACCTAATTCTTCTTACGATTCTACTCCTAGAAAAGTGAAAAGTCTTGCTGATATGTATGATTCATGTGAATTCGCTTGCTTTGCCATGGAGCCTACTTATTTTAAAGAAGCAGTAACAAAGAAGGAATGGTGTGATGCAATGAATGAAGAAATGAAGGCAATGGAGAAGAACCAGACATGGAGCATGGTAGAACTACCTCCCAATAAAGAAGCTATTGGACTTAAATGAATTTACATGTCCAAGTTTAATTCTGATGGAGCTCTCCAAATGCACAAGGCTCGGTTAGTTGCAAAGGGATATGCACAACAGCCAGGTATTGATTTCCATAACATTTGCACTAGTTTCTCGAATTCATACTATTAGAACTATCTTGGCTTTGGTGGCTCAAAGAAGTAGGCAAGTTTTGCAACTAGATATCTAGTATGCGTTTTTTAATGGAGATCTTGAGGAGGAAGTATATGTTGAACAGCCCGAAGGTTTCGTGATTAAAGGGATGGAACATAAAGTATACAAACTGAAGAAGGCACTTTATGGGCTCAAGCAAGCACCAAGGGCACGGTATAGCAAGATTGAAAGGTATTTTTTTGGGAAATGATTTTCATAGAAGTGTTAATGAACGTACTCTTATGTGAAAACTCAAGGCCATCATGGTATCTTGATTGTATGCATATATGTTGATGATATGATATATACTGGGAATTCTTTTGACTTGATGAGATGGTTTAAAGAGAGCATGATGCAAAACCTTGAAAGGACTGACTTGGGTCTTTTGCACTATTTTCTTGGCATAGAAGTAATTCAAAACTCAAGTGGCATTTTCATATGTCAAAAGAAATATGCCATGGACCTATTGAAAAAGTTTGGCATGGAAAATTGTACTCCCACAAAGACACCTATGAATGTAAACGAGAAGTTGCTTTTGGCAGATGAAGATGAGTTGGCAGATGAGCGGACTTTCAAAGCATGGTTAGAGCTTTGATATTGTGGGTAAGTGAGGTTAGAGGCGATCAGTCGTTGACCTTTACAAAGATGGCGAGCATTTCAATGGCCTGAGATCACTGGAGGTGGAAGAGAAAACCAAGGCAAGCTTAGAGAGAAAAGAGGTGGCAGTGAAAGACCTTGAACACGTTGTATATATTGTTGTTATGATTCTTGTTGCTCTTGTTTGGGGCCCCCACTTATGATGCTGGTATATAGACTCCAAGAGTGTTGGAGCCCAAGCAACCTCAAGATAGGTGGCAAGTTCTTGACTTGACAGGAGGTTGATATCAGCCCTACTAATTGTGTCCTATAATTCGGGTCCTTGGAAAGGTTGCTTCATAGGAGCTACAAGTGTAGGTATGATATTTTGAGAGACGTATCATATATGCAACAGGTTACAGGTGTAAGTGTAAGGCCAACGTCCTTTTCTCTAAGCCAAGTCAAGGTAGAACTGTCATTGCCGGGAGGCAGTTACATGACCTTAACGATCCCAAAGTCTTAGCCTCCAATCCACAATCCTCCAATGATCCCAAGGGGGATTGCCTAGGTCCTGCTCCTAACCTAGGCAGCCAAGGGGAGTGCATGGATGAGCCAAGACTCACCTTGAATAGCTAAGTGAACATAAATAAGCAAAGGGTCCAACTTTGTTGTTATAGAGCACGGGTGAGTGGGTAGAGAATATATTTCTTATGAGTCATGAAGGACCATAGAGAGCTCTAGGTGAGCCAGCTCTATCAAGGTGAGTTGTGGTCATGTTTTATACTTGGTGGTGTGCATGCCCCCCTTAGGCTAGACATGCAACCCCAACTTATCATGATGCCTCAGGGGTCTACCACGTGGATGTGTGATGGCGATGACGTGAAGCCCGTACGGCTTGCCAAGTGCCAAGCACGAAATAGATACCCATAGATATATCTTACTCATTCTAGACTTGATATTATGTTTGTTGTGAGTATTGTTTCCAATTTCATGCATCATCCAAGCAAGCATCTTTTTGGAGCAGCAAAGAGGATTTTAAGATACATTCAAGGTACACTCAATTTTTCCAAAGTCACTAACTTTAAACTGATTTCTTCCACTGACAGTGATTGGGCAGATTGTATAGATGACAGGAAAAGTACTACAGACTACGTCTTTAACCTTGGCTCTAGAGTTATATCATGGGCATCAAAGAAGCAGACTACTACAGCTCTTTCCAGCACTAAAGCAGAGTATATTGCTTCCACTGCTACAGTCTGCCATGCAATTTGGCTGCAAAGGGTCCTCTGTGATTTAAAGGAGAAACAAAGTAATCTAACATGTTTGTTTTGTGACAACAAGTCTGCTATTGCTATGACAAAGAATCCTGTGCATCAAGGAAGGGCTAAGCATATAAAATACGCCATCACTTCATTAGAGAAATTGTTGCCAAAGAAGTGCAGATAAAACATTGCAACACCGAAGATCAAATGGCAGATGTATTCACAAAAGCTTTGTCAGAGGAAAAATTCAAGGTGGTATGATGGGTGCCCAACCAAGTTTGAATTAAGGGGGCATGTTGAGAATCTAATTCAAACATGTCCAGATTTATTTTAGTGAGTCCATTTCACTTTTGAGTCCAAGTTAGTGGTCTTTGACTTATTCAAAGTAGTGGTATGTAGTTTCGGATTATGTATGGATTGTGCCAAGTGGTGTCATAGTTTTTAGGATAGTCAGATTAGTGGATAGTGTTTGTTATTTTTTAAGGGTCTGTTGCCATTTGCAGGTAGTGGACTTAGTGGATAGTTCTCTATTTAAAGAGCATTGTAGAGTCCAAGTTTGTGTGGAAAAAGAAATAAAAAATTCAGTGTTTTTTTCTTCAATCTCTGTGTCTAGCATATATTACTTTTGTTTAAGAAAACTACAATAAGAACAAATAAATCAATGTAAAACTATAAAAGCAAATAAAATAAGTTCACAAAAATTCTATCTCCATTGTTCATATTAGTTTGTACTGCAAAAAAAACAATACTCTTGCCAACCCAAGATACTATACAAGACTAACAAAGAAATCACTAATGGACCATAATATAAACAAAGTTAAACCAAGAATACAGAACATCTCTTTGAGGCTCATATGAAGAATGAATAGAACTATAAGAAACTAAAGAAATGTTTTGATAACTACATAAAAATCACAAATGTAACGGAAGCCAAATGGCATTTAATCATTATGGGGGGGGTGGTGTTGTGGGGGAACCTTTAAACTCTAGCTAACAATCAACGTAAAAAGAGGTCAAATTTGGGAAAACAGGGGTAGCATATTAACAGTATTGATGTACTTGCTGGTGGTGATATGAACTACACAGAGAAAATGGAATACTAGAAAGAGGCAAAAATGCAATTCTTCTTCCACATATAGAGCAAGTGTATCATAAAGGAAAGGAGGAAAAAAGCAACATGCTGTGTGATCCTTTTGACAAAATGCAATAAAGAGAAAATGTATTCATTGTCTCCAGCAGAATTTTGTTCCAAATAATGATGCTAATCGATCATAACATACGTAAGTAAAAAAGAGTAAAGCGTACCTGTAACACCACCTCCTTTCACAGTACAACTGATGTCCCAAAGACCCAAAGTCTTCGTCTCAGAAAAAGGCCGAAGAAGAGCAGCACGATGATCAAGCATTGGGAAATAGACATCAAACTCTTTGTCATTAACTACAAATTTACCATCACCGGGTTGGATCCAAACACGGGCCACACTGCATTTCCTTCTTCCAGTTCCATAAGCCCTTCCCTTTTCATCTACTTGTCTCACCCGTGCATTGGCAACTTCTTCCTGTTTCTGGCGCTCTATTTCAGCTCTTGTAGATTTTCGTGTATTTTTCAGATAACGCATGTCTTCTATTTCTTTTAGTGGAGGCAATCCTTGAACACCATCCAGATCCTTCAGAGCAATCAAACTATCTAGCATTGCGTCTGTGATACCAGATGCTGCAACTAGGTCACCGAATGCTCGATTTGGACCTAAAATTAAAAATATTGGATCGATAGTCTTTAGTTAGACATTGTACAGATGACATGATGAGCGAAACTTAAAAACCTTATAAAAACCTTCCGTCACGTAATTTTCCAGCCCAGTATAGCTTTTACAATTTTAGAAAAATAAAATAAAATCTAAAGCAAGGGAAAACTGTCAGGTTCAATGTCACAAGGATGTATTTGAAATAATTTGCCTTATGTAGTCTCCAAGAAGGAAGCAAGAATACTATTTTCAGATTGTCTATAGACTTAGCTAAGATAAAGAAAATACAAATTCAAGACTGCATTTATATTTATGCAGCTTTGAATTCATTAGTGGAAACTAGCAATTGAAAAAGAAGCATGCCACAGATAAAAATAAAAATAAAAATAAAAATAAAATAAAAACTCAAAAAATATTAGTCGTACATGATGCTAATGCCAAATCATTAATCATTCAAAAAAGTGGCTCCATTCTAAGCCAGTGTTTACATGAAATGCATATACAAATGTAGTTAGATACAGTGTTAATGAGCCTAATTCATCATTTGAAAGATATTTCTTTATATGAATCTAATGGTGTGCAATTCACCATTGCCGCTTTGCATAAAAGTCCTGGTCTAGTGAATAATGAATTTTGAATGCAAAGAAGCTTGGTTTCCCTTGTAAAACAAACTTAAATGAAATCTGCACACAAAGAATAAAAATATTGATATCCTGAAAACATGTGTATATTGATGGATATATAGGAAAATAATGATATTGTTTCAAATAAATTATAAATAAATTACAGAAGTACAGTGGATACGAGATATTGATATCCTGAAAACAGGGGATATACTGACAAACATATCACAATTCACAAATTTGTGGATAATTTATTCTATGACTACATCACCAAGCTTGAGAGGCAACTAGAGCACAAGCCAAACTTTGAAGCAGAATTTGTGGCCCTTATGGAACCAGAAGAACTCAAAATCAACATATTTATATCCATTAGCATATTCAAATATCATGAAAAGTTTAGCTATGGGTGTCGGACACACATCTCACATCTTACCCTTGTCATATCTAGTGGACACGGGGTACTTTGAGACAATTAGAAGAGTCCACAATGCTAATTCCACAATCAAACCACAATTATGATATTGAAACATGTTATTTTCCCCCCAAAAAAATCACAAAAAATATATTTTAAAAAAAAAGAAATTCATAAATTGGAGACAATAAAATTGGAACAATAGCTACATTCCAATTGAACAATAAAAATAAGAATTCTACAATTAAGCACAATAAGAAAAAGGGAAATTCCATGGTACACACCACCTCTAGGGTGTGTACGCACCTTTGGTTACGATCTTTGTGTTCTTGGTTATGAACTACTGTGTTGTTAGTTATGACACCTTATTTTGGTTACGATCCAAGAGTTGTTTAGTGATGTTTGGTTATAACTCAATTTTTTTTTTTTTAAATTACGACCTATGCGATGATCAAACTCACAAATGGCACCCAAGAAAAAACATATATTTTCAGATGTTTGACAACAAATTAATAACTGAAGCAATTAATTAAGGTATTTCTAGTTTATACAAGATACAATAGTGATGCAATTAATTAAGGTATTTCTAGTTTATACAAGATACAATAGTTAATATAGAAGTGTGAATATATATCAGATATGGTTAGAATAGAAAGATGAAAAACTGAAGGTTACCTTTGAGTACAAGAGAGAGCATTTTCTCTTCCTCCTCAAGCTTTTTAACTTGTTCACTCTTGTCAATCTCCACTCTCTCATCAGAATCACCATCACCAACACGCATTTCTGATAGTTCAGGTCCTATATCGAACACATCGACTTCGCTTTTCTCTTCTTCCGCCAAAGTCCAGGGCTTGTAATCATCATCAGCTGTCGCCCAATCTTCTTCACCAGTCTTAACCTCTTTATCAATGCCCTTGAAAATATCTTCTTCAGTGTCAACCCCATCTGCCGAAGCTCTCAACCAAGGATCATTTTCTGGTTTTGCATCGCTGCCTTCGAGAGTTCCGAAGACGGAGTCCACAGTCTGATCATTCTCCCTCGAAATCTTCCACAAATCCGTTGTTGAGGTCGGCTGATCATTACTGTTCTTCTTATTATTGTTTCCATCATTGTTGTTATGATTGCTCGAGAAGCATCGGACGATGAAGAAGGAAAAATTGCAGCTAGGGTTTGGAATTGGAGAGAGCAAAGTATGGAGAGGGTGGTGATGTTTGGGGTTTGAGATGTGATTTGGGGAAGAGATTAGGGTTAGGAGACGACACTGCGAGGATCTGGTAATGAAGCGGGTGAGCATTGTACACACAGAGACAGAGGACAGAGAGGACAGAGAGAGCACGGTGAAGGTTTTGTGCCTGTTGAGAGGGTTTAGTAAGAATTTTTTTTTGGGTCTAATAAAGGCCCAATCCTAAATGATACTGTTTGATAACTTTATTTATAAAAATTTTAAAAATTATTATAAAAATTTGTTTGATAATTTTTTTAATAATTTGTTTGATAATAGTTTTGTGGAAGTTAAAAAATCATTATTCTTTGAGTGAGACAGAGATGCTTTGAGAATAAGGTGTAAATCACTTAATTTGAAAGTTATAAATGTATGTTTGATAACTTTATTTATAAAAATTTTAAAAATTATTATAAAAATTTATTTGATAATTTTTTTAATAATTTGTTTGATAATTTGTTTCATCAAAATTTAGAAACTATCTTCATTGAATATAAGGGTGTTCTAGTACATGCTTCTCCCTTTAAGCTTCCTGATAATGAATTTAAAATCAAAAAAATAATTGAACAAAATAATTATACTAATTAATGTTTAAAAACTATTAATAAACAATTAGATAAAATTGAAACTACTTTTGAATATTACTCAACTAGTCATAGTTTCACTAGTAAACCCTTAGACAAACCACTTATTAATCTTCCTATCAATAGGAAACAGTTAAGATGATACTACTACTGTTGAAGCCCTTAAACAATTATTTACTAAGATATCCACTACTTCTAACAAAAAAGGTCTTACGATCTTAACTCAACAATCACCTATTCAATTCACTACTGACTCCGATACATCCAACAATGAAATCAATCAAAAAGTCCAACAATTCCAAAATAATAATCTTAACCAAATCACACATCCTAAAGTTAATCCTACTACTTTCACCAAAAATTGGTATAGGCTAGTTTGGCAAGTGTAAAAAAAGTCAAAAAGTCAAAAAGTTATAAAAAAAAGTTAAAAAGTTATCACTATTCACCAAAAAAAATATAAAAAATTAATATATAAATATTAAATACAAATCAACTTTTTGACCCATCAATGTACTGACGTCAGGCCAGCTTCAGTGAAAGGGGGAAAAAAAATTGCATGTGTACATTCATTAAGTTGGATGGTAAAGTTGGGCCCGTGAGAGCCCACCATGAGTCCCGTTTTGATAATCTGAACCGTTCAAGATGTAAAAATCGTCTAGTATTATATTTTTGTAAAAAATCACGTCTATCGGATATCGCTAACTATATGATCAAATCAGTTTTGTATAAAAATTGGATGGTGTTATAGTTGACAGTTAACAAAAAAAAGTAACACGATCAAATAGTTATCAATATCCAATCAACGTAATTTTTTACAAGAATATAGTACTCGACGAATTCTACATATTCACGATTTCAATTAGAAAAGAGGGACCCGTGGTAGGCCCTCATGGGTCCAACAACACCGTCAAATCAAAGCCCGAAAAGGAGGCAATCTTTTCCCATGTATTCACCAAGCCATCTGCACTGCCAATCCATACGACGTACTACACTATCTTCTCCTGCACACTTCTTTATACAATTTTTTAATACACATTTTTCATAAAAAAGTCAAAAACTTAACCCAAACATCCATATTTTTTTCCTTAATTTTTTAGTCAAAAAAGACAAAAAGTGCACTTATTTAGAACACCCCAAACAACCCCCCCAGATCTTCAATTTGAAGAAACTAATATTAGCAATCAATTTTTTATTTCTGTTAAAAAATTATATGAATAGAATATTGATGGTCTTAGTGAAAATCAAATTCTATAAAAATTAAATCATATGTCCATGGTTGCAAATAGTTACCTTAGTAATTATCCTAATTACACTCAAGCTGAAATAGTCTCTCTACTTGCCTCCAGATTTATCGGTATGCTCAAATCTTGGTGAGATAAATACCTAACTTCTGATACACATGAAAGTATTCAACATGCTCAACAATTAGATGAAAATAATTTCCCAATCTTTGATGAAGATATAAGATCAAGTAAACCTGATGGTATTAATACTTTAATATTTACTATAGTTAAACATTTTATTGGAATACATACTAATATCCATTATCACATCCATGATCAACTTAGTAATCTCACTTGCCCTACTTTAAGTGATTTTCACTGGAATAAAAATGTCTTTACCTCTCGTGTCATGTTCAGAGAGGATTGCACTAAGTCATTTGGAAAGAGAAATTTATCAATGGATTACCGAGTCTTTTCGCCCATAAGATTAGAGATGTTCTTAGTCAACTTACTAGCATTATAGAATATGATAATCTAACTTATGGTGATATCATTAGTACAATTCAAAAAGAATGATTAAAAATGTGTATAGATTTGAAACTTAGTCAAAAAAATCCTAAAGATAAACATAAAGCCAAATATGAATTAGGAAATTTCTGCGAACAATATGGTTTACTTCTTGTTGCACCATCATGACACAAACATAATAACAAAGATCTTCACACAAATGTTTTGCTAAATATATAAAGCAATATTCACCTACCAAATCACCTGATAAGTATTATGCTAAACCAAAAAAGAAATATTACAAACAAACTAATCACTTTAAGAAGAAGTCAAAATCTACCCAAGATGTTATTTGTTATAATTGTGGAAAAAATGGTCATTATTCTAATAAATGTAAACTTAAAGAAAAACTTAAGAATAAGCTTAATTAACTACAAATTACAGAAGAACATCAAAGTCAGATATCCGACATATTTAAAATAACTAATACCCCAAATCAATCTCCTGTTCATTCTAGTCCATCATCCAGTGACCCCACTCCCTTAAGTGATACTTCTACTTATTACTTTCCCAGTGAGAATACTGACGAAGAGATTGAATTAGGATGTAATGATACTTGTTGTAAACAAATTAATGTTCTTAGTAAATCACAACAAGAAGAATATTCTTTAATAGAATTAATTCATGAATTAAAAAGAAAATACCCTAATAAGTTACAATCTTTACTAATAAATAAAGACAAAAAACGTCATCAAGATAAACCAATTATTAGTCTCACAATTACTTCAGAAAGATTTCGAAAAAAATAAACATAAAGAAATCACTTTACAAGATTTACAAAATGAGATTAATCAAATTAAACTAACCATTCAAAAGTTAAAGGCTAAAGACAAATCATTAGAAGAAAAAATTGAAATATTAAAAATCAATAAAAATCTTAATGATTTCCAAAATAATAATGATACTTCCTCTGATGAATCTAGTTCTAGTCCTGATCCTAGCCACGTCATCTTTGATAATCGATCAACTAAATCTAATAGTGGTAATCACAATGATAGTGTAGACACCCCATTTTTTACCGCCTTTAAAACTTGGGCGCTTTATTCCGAATACCTGATGATGAAAGTTACATTGTGCAATCTTTTGAATTCTCAGTGAAGAAATTTGGATTCAAGCTCTAATCCCAACCTTACACCCTATTTTGGACCAAAACTATTTTAGACCTTAAAACCCTCTCTTTCAAAATATTTTTAAAAATGTTTCTACGATATTCTAAGGCTCGCATTTCGTTAAATGTTGCACTTTTCGGTAAAACCGAGCAAGGACAAAGTGGAAATAAATGGAAGAGATGTGAACTCTTTGAAAAATCTTTTAAACCTCTTATTTATAGGTTTGGAGTTGAAGAAAATTGAAGGAGAGGGAAGAAAACTAGTTGGGGAAATGGTTGCACTTGAAACCGTTGAGAGAGAATTGAGCAGCCTCCACTAAATTAGACCCATCTCTTTGTGCACTTAGACTTTAGTTGTGAGGCCACCACCATTGGAAATTGGACTTCCAGGGCTTTAATTTAGACTCAAGAATCACCTAAAACCGAGTCCGGATGAGGGAGATATGGCCATTTGAAGTCGAGCCTAAAGTGTAGTCATTGAGACCCAACTGAGTCCATTGAGAGCCAGCGGTACCTCATTGAGGCCCAGCTGGGCCTCCATGAAAATTTCTCCGAAGTGTTTTTTTAGAATTTTCCTTGTATTTTGAGGCCCGGTCGTGGGTTTTGAGGGCCCGCCGAACCTCGATAGCGTCAGACAGACAGTTAGCGGGAATTAACAAATATCTTTGTTTGAAGATATTTTTTAGACCAAATTAGTTCAAATTCTATAAATAGAACCTCTCACTTTAGATTTTAAGGTTAGGAAAAACCTTCCAAGAGGCTTAGACATTGATGAGTTATCCTTGAACCTCCTTGAACCTTCAAACTTCTTTTCTTCTCCAAACCAACTTTCACCCTCCATACACCATTAAAGCTTGGATTTGAAGCTTTCTTATAAAAAATTCAGAACATAATTTTAGAACCTAGAAGGTTAGAAAACCTTCCAAGAGGCTTAGGCATTATAGAACATCCATCTTCCTTCCAAAGGCTTCATTGACCTCATATTACCTTTTAGCTATACATACACAATACATACACCATTAGAGCTTGTTCTTAGTGCTTTTTGTTAAGATTTCAAACTAAGTTTCATAAACTTGAGGGTGTTGGAATCAAGTTTGTTAACTAAGAGCTTACCTCTCTTTCAAAGGTATAATTTTGCACTTTCTTCTTTCATCTTCTTCTACTCTTTCCCTCTATTTTTCTTGTCTTTATATACTGATTTTCAGAGGTTCAAAGGGCTGAAAAACATGGTTTAAAAGTCTCAAAAGTAGAGGAGTTAGCCACCCCTTCTTAGTCTTGTTTACTAGTTTTGTACCTCCATACTTTTGGCTATGTTTTGTGCTCTTTTAATATGATTTTAGCCACTGTTTTTGGACTATTTTCAAAGGCTAAAATCATCCTTTGAGATTTCAAAGGTGGAGGGGTTAGCCACCCCTCCTTGATCTTGTTTGCTATCCTTATTTCCTTTGTTTGTTGTTTAGCTTTTTAGGCTCTTTTCTTGCATTTTGAACCACTCTTTTTCACCTATTAGGGGCTGTTTTAGGGCTATCCTAATTTATTTAATTACTTCAAGCTTTGATTAGTTCATTTGTTGTCTCCTAAGTTTACTTGTATAACTTGTTGCATGTTATTCTAGCTTTTCTTCAACTCATTTCTATGTTTAATAACCTCATTATAATAATTAACTTGCCACTCCTTTCTTTCATTTGAGAGTTGTTTCAAGTGGTTGATGGTTATTCAATATATGAACTAGAGTTTTGCGCTTAATAGCTTAATCTCTACGGAGATTCATTTTGTCAACGGTGTAATCTCTCTTTCATATTGAGAATTACTTCTCATTTGATGCTTCTCTCCTTTTAGAGGACTTAATCACCATGGATAAATGAACTAAAGAATGGAAATGACTAAACAAATTGGTTTAAAATTAGATCAACACACATAAAGAAAATGGCTCAAATTGCTTAGACTTGACCGGACGTTATGCCAAGTTTATTGAGTCAAGAGTGATCATATGCTAATTCATGACGTTTTGATGATTCTTGAAGCGTCTCTACCACCCTCTTCGAGTTCATTCCATGATAAGAAGGAGGGGCGGTCATATTCATTGCATTTCATTGATTTTTGTCCAAAATTGTATCCGAGACCATCAAGCAATCAACTTACTCATTGATGGCTTTGGAATCAATTTCAACCTTGTCTCGAGGCTTTCCCATGATAGAGGAGGAAGAAAAGGACAAATAGAGCTTAAGGACACTCTGTCTGCACTAGTTCACCTCAGAACACAAAAACAGAGCTTTGTACCAAATTGATGCACGGCCGTCTATAGACCCGACCGACCATTAGTGATGCATGGCCGGCCCTTAGTGTGTGGCCAGCAGTGCAGTTTTGCAGAAAACAGAGGCAGTGGCTGAAGGTGAAACAGAGCTGGCTTGGGCAAACAGAGTAGATCTCAAGCGCCGTGCATGCAACTTTCATCCATCTTCACTTACGCATTTTGTCGAATGTAATTAATTGTTTCATTTGTGTTATAATTATCGTAGTTGTAGATCAATCTTGTTGTAATTAATTAGTTGTAGCTAGTTAAATGTGTAAAATGTTGTAATTAATTAGTTGGTTAGTTACTTATTCAATTTCGTTTTGTAATTAGTTAGTTAACTAGAATAGTTTGTTAATTTATATTTATTTGTAATAATTAGTTAAGTAGTTTAGCTAATTTCATTTACTTTTTGTAATAATTAGCTTAATTAGCTTAGCTTTAATTAGTTAGTTTATTCGAACTCTCCTTCGTGAAAGCACAATGTAATAATGTGTATGTCTTCGAACCCTACGCCTTTCTCCCTTTTATTTAACTGCTTATGATGGTTAGTTTAGGGACATCATGTTTTGATTAGCATAAATCATATTTGCATCTATTTGTATTGCATGCACCGAGACTCGGTTTATCATTCTAACTGCATTGTTAGTTAGTTTCAATATTTCTTTGAATACGTGCTTAGACCGCATGTTATCAAATTGTTTCATATACCATGTTCATAGCTGAGCCTACAAAATACATGATGCATGCATTGCATTAGTCATATTGCATTTAATTAGGAACATGTATATTTTTCTAATTACTTTGTTTCTTTTTGACTTGGAGTACTAGGTAAGTTTTTATTAGCTTTAGCATAAACGCATGCGTGTAAATATTGCCATGTCTAGCATGATTGCCATGAAGCTAAATGCTTAATTGATAAACTGCTTGAATACTTGTGGATGAAGGCTTATTACTTGAATTGGAATAATTTGAGCAATGTTTGTATGCGATCACTTTTTCAAGTGATACATATTTTGAAACAATTTTACAAAACAAACATGACTCGAGATGTTCCAATTCTTTCAATTTTAGTCTATACTTGTGTGTGTGCGCATTACATAGTAAATGCTAGCCTAAATAAACCGGAACAAGAGCATATAATGTACATAAGATTCATATCATGATTAGTAGAGGCCGATCTTTGATCGGGTGAGCGGGGGTGCTCAATTCATGACCTTCCTCTCTCGTACCTAAGTTCCCGAGTCGAGACAATCTTGGTGATGACGGACACGTGACATTTGGCATGAGTCATGAGTTTCCTAAATTTTTTCAAAATAAAATATTTAGGTGGCGACTCTATATCTGGTAAAGCTGTCCATTTTTGGCAATTTGATTCAAAATCGACTTTTCAAAAGATTTGCCGGATTTGGACTCTTTGACGTTTATCTATTTCACATTGCACTTGTGGGATCAGATTCAGAATCGCGGGAGTCCGAACTATAAGGCTTATTTCGACCTCTCAAAAGACAGATAGTCATTGTTTAAATATTATTAATAGAATTCATATTCACATATGACATTCGAAAGTCAAACTAGTTATTAATGACTTTAAAATAGAAGTCATAGCCCTCATTGATACCGGCTCTGATTTAAATTGTATTCAAGAAGGCTTAATCCCCACAAAATATTATCATAAAACTAATGAACAACTAAGTTCTGCTAATAGAAGTCAAATACATATTAAATATAAATTACCCAAAGTACATATTTGTCAAAATAATGTTTGTTTTAAAACATTCTTTGTTCTAGTCGAAAATATGACCGATAAAGTCATCCTAGAAACTCCGTTTATCTTTTTTACTATATCCATTTACCACTACTAACCATGGCATAACCACATAAGCTTTTGGTCAAACAGTGACTTTTAAATTCTTGTCTCCTCCTAAGATCAAAAAATTAAATCAATTAAAATAATATCCTATATCTCAATCTATTAATCGATTAACTAAATAACTCAAATTTCTCAAAGAAGAAGTAAAATATAAAAGAATTGAAACTCAATTGACTAATCCAATTCTTATATCCAAAATTGTTAAATTTAAAAACCAATTAGAAAATACCGTTTATTCCACTTTACCTAGTGCTTTCTGGTATAGGAAAAAACATATAGTTACACTCCTTTATATTAAATTTTTTAATGAAAGACAAATTCCTACTAAATCTCGACCTATTCAAATGAATCATGAATTAATGGAAATGTGCAAAAAAGATATAAATGAATTATTAAAAAATAATATCATTAGTAATAGTAAGTTGCCTTGGTCTTGCCTTACTTTTTCTGTCAATAAAAATGCTGAACTTGAACATGGTGTTTCACAATTAGTCATTAATTATAAACCGTTAAACTAAGTTTTAGAATGGATACGCTATCCAATCCCTGATAAAAAGATCTCATTAAAAGACTTAGTCAAGCTATCATCTTTAGTAAATTTGATTTTAAAAGTGTATTTTGACAACTACAAATTCATCCTGATGATCGTTATAAAACTGTCTTTACTACACCTTTTGGCCATTACGAATGGAATATCATGCCTTTTGGATTAAAAAATGCTCATAGTGAATTTCAAAATATTATGAATGAAAATTTTAATCCCTTTAGTCATTTTTTTATTCTTTACATAGATCATATCCTCATTTTCTCTAAGTCACTCGATGAACATTGGAAACATCTTAATTCCTCTCTCTATATTATCAAATATAATGGTCTAGTCATTTCTGCTCCTAAGATTAAGCTATTCCAAACTAAAGTTAGATTCTTAGGTTATGATATCCACCAAAGTACTATTCTTCCTATCAGTTGATCTATTGAGTTTGCTTCTAAGTTCTCTAATGAAATCTTAGACAAAACTCAGTTACAACGGTTTTTAGGTTCCTTGAATTACATTGCTGAATTTTACAAAGGCCTCAGGAAAACTTGTCAACCCTTTTTTGATAGATTGAAAGATAATCCTCCACCTTGGTCTTCTACTCATACTGCTATTGTTTAACAAGTCAAAAAATATATCAAGACCTTGCCTTGTTTTGGCATTCCTACTGAAAATTCATTCAAAATTATTCAGGCTGATGCTTCTGATGTTGGTTATGGTGGCATTCTCCTTCAGAAAAACACTCCCCAGTCATCTAAACAAATTGTTCATTTTCATTCTGGTGTTTGGAACAAAGCACAGAAAAATTATAGTACTATTAAAAAATAAATTTTATCTATCGTTTTATGTATTAGTAAATTTCAAGATGACATTTTAAATCAAAAATTCCTATTACGTGTTGATTGCAAAAGTGCTAAATATGTTTTGGAAAAAGATGTTCAAAATATTGCTAGTAAACATATTTTTGCTCGATGGCAATCCATTTTAAGTATTTTTGATTTTGATATTGAATATATTCCTAGTAGTCAAAATTCTATCCCTGATTTCCTTACCCAAGAATTTTTACAGGGAGGATAGAGCATCATGCCTAATCCTTATTGTTCTACAAACAGATTACAAGTCACAAGATACTTCAAAACTATTCGCTATTATAAGTTTAAAATATCCTATTTAAAGTCACTACAAAATGACCCTTATCTTCATCAAAACCCTTACTTTCAATTCAATCAGATTAGAAGTTATCGTAATTTCATTGCTCATTACACTAATTTAGTTAACTTTCATATGAATAGATTAGATGTCCTCAGTGGATGCTAATCTACTTCTGTCATTTTTCTTATAGATGTCAAGCCACAAACTTACTACAAAACCTTTTGCCATTGTGCCATCTAGTCAATCCATTGTTGCACCTCCAATTGATCTAGTTAACCGATACCAAATTTTTGGTAATATTCCTAAACCTAGTTACACTTCAGCTCTGTCTTCAGACCCTTTTGCCTGCTAGTCAATTACGTCAATGCCTCCTAACAAGTCTACCCCAAGAACAGATTATGTTCTTAAACAGTCATTTAATCTTTTTTACAAATAACCAGTCCACAAAAATATCCACAATGTTCTTGAATTAGTCAAATCCTATTTCCTTAATAGATGGCATTTCATTACTTCCCATCCCGATAAGTCAATAGTCATTAAACCTATCTACAAAACCTTTTTCCTTGTACATTCATAATATTGTTTCCATGGAAGAATGAGGTCTTCATTTTCTACTACGAAACCTTCCCAACCATGATATACAATATAGTTACTATGATTACATTGATACTTGGTTCAAAATCGTCTTACATCAAAATGAGTCATCTAGTCATTCTTGGTTTTTCTCATTTGACCACAAATTCAAATCAGAATTCCCTTCTTGGTTCCTGAGATGGTGGTCACAGCATGGTGTCATCCTAGAAATTATCCCTTCTAAGTTAATAGAACAAGTCAATTACTTCTTTTCAATTTACAAGCTCAGCCAACATAAATGCCAGTTTCCTTGGTTACTCAATTTTATGTCCAAATATAAAGTCCCTTGGATTTTTAAATGGCAATACAGCCTATCCAATAACATAGTTAGTCGTCAACATTTTGTTAAATGGTGGGGTGCATTCAAAGCCCATCATATTATTGAACAAGTCCAGCAAGAATTTCCAGTTAACATTCATGTCTCAACTCCTACAATGGTCAAGTCTCAGCAAAATCCAAATGCTTCAGTCACACAAGGAAGCCCACTTCCTCTCACTACAATCAGACTTGGAAGCCCATCAACCAGCATTGAACCTTCCAAATCCAAGTTTTCAAAGGCCAAGCCCAAAGCAAAGCCCAAGTCAACCTCTAGTGATGAATTGATCCAAATTGCCAAATTATTGATGGCCCAAGCAAAGTCACAAATTGAAGATAAAGCCTCCTCTAAAGCCTCAACCAGTCATGATCCATATGGTCTACAATTCCAAGATGCTTAGGACCCATATGCCTAAAAAAACCATTGGATTCTATATATATACATTAGCTTCAATCAATACTCTTACTTTGAGAAAAACTGCTGATATATATATATTGATTCCCCATTTGTCAACTGTGTAGTCACGTTTCCTCACTGCAAGTAAAAAAAAGAAAAAAGAAAAGAAAAAATGTTCTCGGTCACAGAAAGATGCTTTCAGCACGCATGTGCCTCTTATTTTCAGGCTTTTCAAGTCACAAGTTTCATAGTATTTTCTAGCTTTTGAAGTCACAAGCCTCTCAGCTCTAGTCACAGGCCTCACAGTTCCTAGTTCACAAGCTTAACAGTTATCTACTTTGCTTATAAAAGAAGCTCCTCGGTCAAGGCCAATTTAGAGTTGGAAAGAGTTCAAAATTTTCTTTCGTAGTTTCTCTCAGTTTCTGTAAAATTTCTAATTTGTTGTTTTAAAATTCAGTTTTTAAGGATGCATGTAGAAGTTGTATTTTTCAGTTACTTCCAGTAAACAATTCTGTATTTTTCGATTACTTCCAGTAAATGATTGTAAGTTAATTTAAACAATTGTAAGTTTATTTTATTTCTGCTTATCTGTTCTTATCTAAAATATTCTATTTATTTTATTTTAGTTTATTTAATTATTTTATTTTATTTTAGTTAATTTAATTTATTTTATTTTAACTTGTTTTATTTATGTACTGCTTCCACTTTGTAGGATAATTTTTTAAATTTATAAATGGTTGTCTCAGTTTATAAATTTAAGAAAAAAAACGTAAACTCAAAAAATGAGTTTACGTTGGTTTTTAATCAAAAATTTAAAATTTTAACTAACAATTTTTTTTTCCAATTATAATGTGTATGATCTCATTGTCATAAATAATAAAAATAAATATAAATATTTTAGGACTGAACAAACGTATTTTTTAGTTTATGTTTTTTAATTTTTTAAAATATTTTGTTCAAACCAAACGTGTTTGTAGTTTATATTTGTGTAAAAATAAACAAAAATCAGTTTATAAAATTTTTATAAACATAAACTAAAAAAGTAAACGTTACCAAACGCTAATCAATAGTGCACAACACTTGTAATATTGGCCAATAAAAACTCCATCAGATATCGACCCAATACATCAAATTCTTTTTGTTTATTTTTTTTTATAATTAATCTATACTATTTATTAAGTGAAGTCCAATTTTAGGACAAATTTCACTTTACCCTTTATGGTTTAGGCCATGTGCAGATTACCCCCTAACTTCGAATATCACTACATAACCCCCCTGTGGTTGATGGAGTAATGTACACAGTTAGCTTTTCCATCTATTCTAGCTGACTGTGCAGTACACGCAAGTGTGGTGCAATTGGGCATGAACTGATGATGTTCCCTCACAATGAAAAGACCAAAATGCCACTAGGGTTAAACATATAAGCTTACCCAAGAAGATTGCTTTTTATATTGCTTCCTTGCTTTGTATGTTGAGTTGCAGGCTAGTTTATCCAGCAAAAATGTCATCTTCAAGCATTGGAGGTGGAGAAGGACAAATGTTGAGGTTCATAAGTAAGAAATGTCGTTGTGGGAGAAAAGCAGCCATTAGAATCATGAAGTCCGAGAAACCTTCAAAAGTTAGGTTGTACTATGTTTGTGAAAATGCGAGGTTAGGGGGTTTTGATTTCTAGGCTTAGTGCAACCTAGTTGGATACGCTCCCATCTATGGAAGAGATGTGATTAATGATGAGAAGCCAAGAGTTGAGGAAGGTGTGCAGTTTAATGGAAGACTGATTAAGCTGGAGATGAAGATGGAGGCACTGAACATGAAGATGAAGACATCTATGGTGGTTTTGCTTGTGTGTTTCATTTCCACCATGTTAATGTTTAGCATGAAATGAATTTGTAAGAATTTGTAAGGTGCTTTATGTACTTGATGTATGTTTGAAAGCAATGAAATTATGTTTATGAAACTTGTGATTTTTGTATGTTCTTTTTTACTGCAACATGAAAATGCATTGAAAATTTTTCCAACACAAACCCTACCGAGTTTAATTGGAAAAAAATCAACAAATTCTGAATTTTTTTTATTGCATTCCAATGCAAAATATACAACCAACATTAAAATGATTCTAACACAAACAAACTGACTGTATACTTGAAACAATGGTAACCCTACTGAATTGATTTGCAAAACAATAGGCCTCATTCCAAATCAATGCACTTGAAGCAATGGAACAAAAATGACAAGAAAAGAAAAAAGATTGACAATGCTATCAAATGGTATGTTAAGTGTAACAAGGCTCTTGGAAATCAATAAACAAAGGGGCACTAAGGGCAATTATTTATTAAATCAAACAAACTAATTTTTAATTAAAAATAATAATTAAATTTAATCATAATCAATTTTCAAATATATATAATAAAAATAAAAAATATTCTTAATGTTATTCAAAACCATAACTCTAAATACAAAAACTATAACTCTAAGTGTGTGTCTATCCTTCCTTAGCTTAAATACAAACACATCCCATAGTATTGTTTCATTACAAAAACATAAATAATAACAGGTAACCCTATAGTCTACTTTGACCCAGTTGCCAGTTCATTGTCTTGTCTCCTTGCTTTGATTGTCTTTAGTACAGAAGTTATTGAAACAGCATGCCCTCTAACATTAGCATTTACTCCAGTTCTTTCAACATTGATTGCAGATGCAAATGCATTAATTGGTCCTCTACCCCTCCCACCAACTGTGATTTCAGATCCTTTGCCAAGACCACTTGATGCATTTCCACCATGGGTTGGTAGTTTTGTGGGCTGCAACAACATTTTCAATTAACAAACTGAAAAGTTATAAAATAAAAAAGTTGGTTATATAAACAAATGAGTTACCTGAGTGGATGACCTAGTACTCCCCATCTTCAGTCCAATAGAAGCAGTACTCATTGGTAGCTGAGATGCTGCTTGGCCTCCTTTTCTAGTTTGGCTCTTACTGGACATCTGAGGCAAAAAAATTTCTAGTTAAGAACAAATTGGGCAAAGTAATGTTAGTTTCCTACTTGAAGTTACAAGTCAATATTAAAAATTGGTTACCTCATTTGATGGGATATTTATTGTTGGAGTAAGAGTAGGAGTTGATGCAGGTTGAGATGATTGCCCACTAGTAAATCTCTGCTACAACAAACAAATTAAGTATACAGCAAACAAATAACAACATGTGTACAATAAATGAATACATAAGTATACACTAACCTTCACCATTTTGGACTTAGGATGTAGTTTGTTCTTGCATGACCTCTAATTGTGCCCCTTCTGTAGACACTTAGCTCATGTCACATTGATGTTCTTCCTTGATGCCTTGTGTGGATTTCTTGGCTCATCTGCTTGTCTGTTTCTTAACTTCTTTGGTCTGTCTGCTAATTTCTTTACTTTTGGTGGATTCAATTTTTGGCCACCTTACTCATACTCATGCATGTCTGGAACTAGGTGTATCATGAATGCATAAGTATCCAAGTACCTAGACTTGCTGTAATACTCATGCACATAGGCTTCTGGCTGCTCATGATTGATTTGAATGGCACTAATGGCATGACTACAAGACAAACCAGACAAATCCCATCTCTTGCAACTGTATGTCCTAGTACTTAGGTCCACTATGTACCTCTTCTGAAAATGATCGACCTCAAATTCAAATTGTCCACACCAGGTTGCAAAGCAGTTCCTTGATTCCACCTTTAACTTCTCAAGTTTGTCATGAATATTGGGAAAAATCTAACCATTGTATTTTGCCATTCTAGTATTTTTAACTTGAATCCTTTGTATCAATTTCCGTCTAATCCATTCAAACATGGAGATTATTGGTAGCTCTCTAGCTTCTAGAATATAAGAATTGAATGAATCACTCAAATTTTTCACAAGGATGTCACATTTGTTCCTTGGAGAAAAATGTGACCTTGCCGACAAAGCAGGGTCAGTCTCCCTCCACCACTCCACAATTGTTTCTTATTTCCAGTCTTAGGATCAGCTTCTTTAATCTTCTTCATCCAATAATTGAATTCATACACATTTCCAGTTGATGCAGCTTTCCAGAACAGGTCTTTCAACACACAACCACTGTATTTTATCTTGAAGTTACTATATATATGTCTTAGGCAGTATCTGTGATCTGCAATAGGGTATAACTCTGCAAATGTTTTAACCAACCCCTTCTGTCTATCTGATATAAATGTCCACCCCATCTCCTCAACACTCCCAATATCACTCATCAATTCCTCAAGAAACCAAGACCAAGAGGCTTTACATTCCATCTTAACTAAAGCCATTGTAATAAGATACATGTTCTCATTTCCATCTCTCCCAATAGCACTGAGTAGTTGCCCTCCAAAAATCCCTTTCAAATGACAACCATCTAGTCCTATTATTGGTTTACACCCTGCTAGAAATCCATCTTTCTATGAACTAAGTCTGAAATACATTCTTTCAAATGTAGGCTCTGTCTTTTCGGGATTAGTTGTTATTGATATGCGTGAGGTTGGATTTTTCCTAATAACTGTAGCTGCAATCCTGTGATATTGCTCTGCCAAATCCCCTGCAATTATCTCCCTTGCCTTATATATTTGAAACCTACTTGCATCCACCATTATCTATCTTCTCATTTTTTTCTTGAAAGAGGCTATGTTAATGATGGGTAATCTCTCACCTCATCTATAAACTTCTTCCCCAAATATTTAGAGTTGGCTTGTTTGTTGTTGGAATGCCTCCCACATATGTGTTGCCCCTCTAGAGTTTTGATATGAAAGGTTGTGGTTCCCCTAAATGAAGAGACATGTATCCTCCAAGTACAGCCATGCCTACAAACAGCAGTGATCCTAGCACTATCATTTCTGATGTACCTTATATCATAACCATACACCACATTAAACTCCCTCAAATACTCTCTAAAAACTTAGGGACTAGGAAATTTCATTCCAACTACAAGTTTGGGATCCTTTATCATCCTTTCTTTGTATTTTGGGTATCCAGCATCATCTGCCTCATCTGATGACCCTTTCAGACTAAACAATTCATCATCATCATCAAGATCTGCATGCCAACCAACGTCATCTGGTAGATAGACTTTAGGTGGTGGTCCTTCACCAAGTCTGTGTGAGGTTTTATAAAAAATGTCATCATTTGGACCCTCTAGGTCTTCCTACAACCAACTTTGGTCATCACTTTCCTCTACACTATCCTCAAAAGTTTCAGTATCGCTATATTATTCACTAACTATATAGTCTGAGTCCTCAAAATCATCACTAGCAGTTCTCTCTTCATTAGCCAAAAATTCAGTCTCACTCTGTGCACTGTCACTTTCATCAGCCTCATTACGTTCTACAGACTCAGTGCCATTAGTATGCTGCAACCCCTCCTCATATTGTGTATCATTACCCTTATGCTCCATTCCTATTTGACTCTCCCTAGCCTGATTCTGACTTGATTTCTCATTACCCTCACATTCTTTACCCACATCCTCACCCTCAGCTACCTTTGCACTATCATCTAAGTCATTCTCAATGTCATCAACTATGATGTCAATATCAGACAAGTTTATATCAATAATGTTTGTGTCACCACCATCTATGGCATTACCATCCTGTTCTTCACCATTGGGATCTGACAACAACTCACCATTGGATGACAAAACCATAATAAGATCTACACCCTTCTCTACATAAACTACTACATAATCTAAACCCTCATAAGCCTCAAGCATTTTCATCACATCAGCATAACTGTAAATTGTTTTCAACCCAACATCTAAACTATAACCAGGCCATGTATAGTACATATCTATGTTTGCTCCTTTTCCACCAACCAGGTCATAATAAAGGTCTCTTAACTCAAACATGGACATTTTGTTAGGGTCACAGTTAATTATTTTATTCACCCTACCACCCTCATAAACAACATGTGGATAAAAGGCAAAATGGCCCCGATGGTGCATTTGAACAGTTATGGATTTGTCTAACATTTTCAGCATTCACTTCTAAAGTAAAAAAGACTTTCATCAATACATTTTGGGACCACAACCCATAACCCTAAACCTTAAACCCTAAACAAAGATATAGTCATGCATGTAACCAACATAAACTAAAATAATAAATAATCCCTAACCCTCAAACAGATCACACAAAACAGAAACAAAATATAAAAGCATAAAGTCATACAGTACAAATACCTACAGTATATGACAAGCATAAAGTAATAGAATTACAAAACCTATTCTTCGGGCATAAAGTTAAAAGTTTATTGAAGAAAAAAACAAACAAGTAATACACTAAGGATTAGGTATAAACTTCACCTTTTCAGTGCATACCCACACAAAACACAATGACAATAAACAAACAAAGTAATACACTGTCATCACTCACTACAAATAAACAAACAACCATAGGGGACCGTATTATATGAACAACTTCATATATACAAAACCACTATAGCAACAAGATATGAACAACTACATCGAACACAGTGTCCATGACAAAAAATTAACCACTAATGGTACGAAAAAGGGAGGCACACAAACCCTAATATACAAAACATACGGGACCACAGTATACAGCAACCAAAAGTACATTAACTAACATTATATATATATATATAGATCAGCAAATTGAACTGAATGAAATACAAAATAAAAAGCAATTATCGAAAAAATACCTTACAACTTATTCTTCGTGAACTTTTGGGTTTCGTTTGCTTCGTAAATCTCCAAATCAGTGACAATCGAACAATCGAAGCCCTACTTTCTTAAATCTATACACTATTTCATTCGATTGAAACCCTAATTTGTTCAATCAAATAACCCTAATTTGTTAAATCGTACAACTTAGTTCTCTTTACTTTCCTCTTCTCAGATGCACGACTATTGGAAGTGAAAATGGTAAGCAAGGTTAGATACATATATATACAAGGGTAAATTGGTTTTTTTTCGTTTGCCATTAATAGTGTTAACTGTGCACATTGCTCCATCAATCATATGGAGGTTATGTGGTGATATTCGAAAGTCAGGGGAGTAATCTGCACATGGCCTAAATCATAAGGGGGTAAAGTGAAGTTTGCCCTCAATTTTAATTACCACCTGTAAATTAGATAATAATAAATAAATAAATAAAATCCTATCCCTATCCGATCTGCAATTCCTTAAAAATGTTAGAGATCCCAAAAATTCTACCAAATTTTTTATGTCTCGTGTGGGTGTGGGATCCACATGAGATCCACATGGTGTGAGTCCCATACCCATATAAGACATTTGATAAAAATTTTAATAGAACTTTTAGGATCTGTAACATTACTCGCAGTTCCTTCACTTAACTGTTCAATTTCATTTTTTTTATTTTAAATGCTTCTTCCCTACACTTACACGTTCCCTCTCAATTCCTAGCTTTACTTTCATTTTATTGTTCCACACCTACACGTCCCTCATTTAACTGCCCAGTTAGTGTTTTTTTTTTTTTTTGTTAAAGTACTTATTACCTACACCTACACCTTCTCTCTCCTTCTCTCTCAATTTTTAGATTTTCTCTCATTTTATTCAAAGGTTTTTTTTTTTTTTTCCCCCATCAGATTTGATTATTTCTATTCTCTTTTTCTTTTTAAAGTTGCTCACTTTAATTTTTTATAACCAAACTATTGTTGTTTTTATTTTTAAACTCAACCATTTTGTTAATTTTAGAAGCATCTGTTCTTCAAGCAAAAGTATAAAAATAAGCATTATTAGGTATTTTTTTTTATACAATTTTTTTTTATGTCATTCATATGTTGAACACGAATTGAGTATTGTGAAAAAAAAAAAAAAAAAAACTATTCTAAAACTATTTTCTTCAATTTTTCTCAATTTTTTTTAATTTTATTATTTTATTATGATGTATCATAAAAATTGTGATGAACCAATTCTCCTTCTCTTAATTCTTTTTTTTTTTATTTGTTTGAAATATGTAAAACATTGGTGAATTAATGCAGGGTTCTTTAATTGAATTTTATTTTTTTTTGAAAAAAATTCCTACTTAAGATATCTTATATATATATATATATGATAGGTGTCAAAAATAATTTCAAAGTTTTGATTAAATAAAATAAAATAAAAGCATATTCCAAAATATTTATAAATTAAAAATAAAAATGAAATAGAATAGGGTAAATTACAAATACACAACCTGAGGTTTGATTAAAATACGAATCGCCCTCCATGATTTTCAAAATTACATTTCACTCATGAGATTTTTAATTTCATAATAAATCGTCCATTTTATTAATAAATCATCAAGTCAATTAACCGTTTTTAATGATATTAAAAATATGTTTTAATTAATAATTTAGGTAATTTTATTATTGTATAGGATATTAATTATGAATTTCATTTTTTTAGTTAATTCTGTTAAACAAAAAATTCTAATAAGGGGATATTTGTAATTTTTCAAACCACGGGGGCAAACTATATTTTAAGCAAATCTCAGGAGGTGTATTTGTAATTTACCAAATAGAATACTAATGAGATAATAAAAAAAAAAAAAAAAAAAACTCTGAACGATAGTAAAAAGATATAAGAACTTCAAAAATTATATATGAATAGAAAATAATTTTAAATTTGATTAAGTAAAAAAGTAATAACAAGTTATCTATAATAAGGAGACTTCAAAAGATTTTAAAATTAACAACATAAAATAGATAAGATACCTATAATTTTAATTTTTTTTTGTTTTACCTAATAAGGTTCAATTTATTTGTTTACTTTTTATGTTTATTAATTAGCAGTTTAGATCTAATAACTTCTCAAGGGGATGTCTAACAATACTACCCTTTGTTTACTGTAGGTATGCTATCAGTGTTTGTTTATTTTTTTAAGTATAAATTCTATAATTGTTTAGTAAAAAACGATATTTATTTATTTTTTTAGTGTCAAAATACATCTCAGTAATTGTTTAGTTTTTATTTTTTAATTTTTGTATAAATTTTGCAATCGTTTAAAAAAATAAAAAAAAATTAGTAGCACATCTCATTTGCTTTGACGGAATATGTTTCAGGAGTGTTTTGTTTACTTTTAATTATTGTTTACATTCAATTTTTTTTTCGTGTATAAATTTTGTAATTCTTGAATAAAAAATTCTCATTTCTATTTTCTTGATCATACTGATTGAAAAAATAACCAACCCCCCCCCAAAAAAAAATGTATACATTATGATGTGAATTTTAGGCTTACATTTTTATGAAAAACTTTTTCTTTTTTCTACTATATAAAAGTCCAATCTAAACTACAAATTATCATTCTTAGTAATTTTTTTGGATATAAATTCGTTTTAAAAAAATAGAATTAATAGGTTCATTATTATTATAAAAATTTTAAAAAATGTTGTGATTAAGTAATTGCTTTCCGAATAATGCTATATGTATCAATTAGTGTATTAAATAGTGTACTAATAAATGATATGGCATCATTTTAGAAGTTTTGGGTATTTATAATGTGTATAATAAATGTGGCTAGTAATAATTAATACACTAATAAATGTACTAATTAATACACTAATTGGTGTATGTAGTACCACCGTTGCTTTTTTTATGGTTAACCAAATTAAATGCCTTAAAATCAAATGGTGGTGCTACATGTACCAATTAATATACACACTAGTGTACCAATTAGTATTATGATATTATTATTAATCACATTTATTATACAAGTTACAAATACCCAAAAGCATACAAATGATGCCACATCATCTATTAGTACACTAATGTGTACATTAATTGATACATATAGCATTATTCAAAATCAAAATACTCCAACTAAATCACATAATATTTTCTTATTATTATTATTATTATTATTATTATTTTTTTTTTTACAAGTTGCTTTACAACTTTATAATATTCAGAACTAATAACTTATTAAGGAGTTGTCACACTAACCTTCTTTTACTGTAAGTGTTTTATTAGTGTTTGTTTATTTATTTATTTATTTATTGTATAAATTCTATAATTGTTTAGTAAAAAATAATGGTATTTATTTTTTATCTATACTATCTACCTACACTATTATATAAAACGAGTCTTTTAACTTGATTTCTTAAAACTTTTGCCATGTGACATTTAGATAGAGATTTAATAAACCAATTATAACCAATCACTTCTATATTCTTACTTTTTTAGGTTTGTCTACCAAACTGCTAGACGGTTCCAAAATCACTTATTATTTTGTGTATTAGTGGAATCTATTATGTGGGAGTGAAATTTCTATTTGTAAAGATTTCCCAAACTACTTTACAATTCCCAAATCACTTCTTATTTTGTGCATGTGTGGAATCTATTTTGTGGGAGTGAAATTTCTATTTATAAAGATTTGTTGGGGATGTTTCTACATGGTGTTTGAGGATGACATAAGCAAATAAATAATAAAAAAATTATAAATAATAAGGAAGACACCAAAAGATATTTTAAAAAAATTATTAAATTTTTTTCATGATCTTTATAACAAAAAGATTAGGATTGTTCCTACAAAAATAAAAAACGAAATTACAAAAATAATTGAAGATAAATCAAAATTTTAAATTTGTTTGTTATAGCTTATATGGTTCAATTTATTTGTTTATTTTTTATATTTATTGATTAATAGTTTATTATTTGTAGATAATAATAAGATCCTAAAAAATATTAAATAATAATAAAAAAAAAAGAGATAGGATACCTTAAAAAGATTAGGTACGAATATAATTTTAAATTTGGTTAAGCAAATAAAATTTTAAATTTTTTTTTATAAATAATAAAGAGGACAACAAAAGATATTAAAATTAAAAATAAATATTATAATTTTTTTTGAGTTGCACATGCATTGCATGTCCACCGCTATTTTATATAATTGTACCTTAGGTTGGAGCATTATAATAATTATAATCTTAATTAATTTGATAAATATTTTAGTTTTTTTTTTTAAAAACAATTGAAATAATATTATTTAAGAAAATAAATATCTCTAGTTAAATTTTTTTAATTCATTTAATTCTCTCAAATACCCCAATGGATGTACTTGTAGCACAAATCCTTCCATTGTACTAACAACATGGGAAGAAAAGAGATTTCATTTAGGTCCCAGATAAATTGAGAAATTTAAAGAATAAACATTTATAAGCAATTAACAATTATCATGAACAAATGATGCCCCATGCTCCAGAATGATCCACGAAAAAAATAAATAAATAAAAATTGTACACACAATTTGAATGATAAAGCACATAAAATAATGTATCTACTACATTATGGAATAAACTACCATACTTAAAAAATTGTACACATATCTAAAAATGATTCCTTCAATTTGTCCATTAGCCATATCTGGAGGAGAGAAAGAAAAAGTAAAGAGAGACAAAAGAATAGAAGGGTGCTGGGTGGAAAAAGTAAGGCGGTATGTGCTAAAAACATAAAGAAGAGATAAAATTGAAAAGGCGAGATGTAATTTTTGGAACTACATGAACCAACACTACAACAAATTGCATTGTTGGGGATTAAAAACAATTTAGTTGTCAAAAGTTGTGGAATTGACGATCAAAAATTATATTAATCGGCAAAAGTACAATATTTAGTTATTAATTTTTTTTAGTAAGGGTAAATTTATTATTAGCGACTAAAAAAAATTAGTCGCTAAAAATGCCACAATTGATGACTAAAATTTTTTTTAGTCGTTATATAGTTAGTTTTGGCTACTAAAATTATTTAGTCGCTGAATGAAAAATAAAAATTTATTTTTAGCGACTAAAAATAATTTTAGTCGCTATATGTCTTGTAGTCTTTGAACAAATTGTTATCAATTTATATATTCCATGAATTGTTTTATTTTTGGGAGCGATTAAGAGGTAATGGTGATGATATTGCAGCCTCAAGGATAGGTGCAAAGTTAAATGTTGCAGGGTGGATTTCTGAACAAATGGGCGACGTTAGGTTAGCTATCTAGACTGTAATCTATTGATTTAAATTTTGTCTGAATGGTGTATGGTGGTGTCATTTGTCAGCTTGTTGGTTTAAAATTTTCTTGGTTGATGAGCACTGATGATGTGTTGTTGTCGATGCTTGATTTTAGGGTTCAGTTATACAAGGCAGGCATTAGGCTTATGCTTCATGCATCAATACTTTTGTACATTTGATATGTAGGCATCACATAGGAATGTATTGTGGATTGTGCAGGGCCTTATAAATATAATTGAGACTTTTGTTTAATTCATTAAAAAAAATTCTAGCTCAATGAGCAGATGATGTGCTGTTATACAAATTATTTTAGCTTCTTGTTCTTTTTTTTCAGTTTACCAAAAAGTATTGGCCTTAAAAATTTCAGTTGACATTTCGTGCTTCATAATTACCTTATAAACTAGTTCACATTCTAGTAAATCTTTCCTCTTATGTTACTTAAGTATTAGAGTTGTTTTATGTGCTAAAGAAGGAGAATTCCTATAGCAAAGAATTTTAAAATTTTTTGTTGCAAATGTGTAATAGGTGGGTGTAACTGGATTCTGCATGGGTAGTGCTTTCTCTACTGCTAGCTCTGTTTTAGTCCCTGAGGTTGATGCTGTTGTAGCATTCTATGGAGTTCCTTCATCAGAGCTTGCAGATCCTGCACATGCAAAGGCACCTATTCAGGCTCATTTTGGGGAGCTCGATGGTTTTGTTGGCTTTTCAGATGCGACGGTATGGTTAATTGATTCTGATTTTTCAATATCATTTTAGCATGTAGATTTCAGTTCATCACTTTATATTTTCAGTTGTTTCTGTGTCTTAAATAATTTTTTTGTAAAGCCCCAAAAAATACAACAAAAAATTCAACCAAGAAGTGAAAAAATAATAGAAATAATATACTTTCATTCATTAGAGTCTGTATACAAAAGATAACACATGCGATATACATTCACAAACTATTCATCCTGAATCTACAGCATATATTGCAATGATAAAAAACGAAAAACTAAACAGATAATCATATGCCATATAGGCTTACAGCTTTCCAATTCATTGCTTAGTTACAACAAAAGTGAGCCTAGCTCAATACAATTAAAGCCATTGGCTATACAAAAAGAATATAACAAAAGAAAGAGATCCTTGCTCCCAAAAGTCCCTCCAAGCTATTGCCTTGGCGGAGGCAATGATAAAAGAACGAAAAACTAAACAAATAATCATATGCCATATAAGCTTACATCTTTCAAAGTCATTACTTGGTTACAACAAAAATGAGCTTACCTCAATACAATTAAAGCCCTTGGCTATACAAAAAGAATACAACAAAAGAAAGAAGCTCTTGCTCCCAAAAGTCCCTCCAACTTATTGTCTTGGCTGAGGCATATTACCAATACCTGAAAATGGTTTTCTCAAATAGGATGAGCCAAAACCCAGTAAAAACAGTCTGACACAATATATGAATTTTAACAAAAATATAAGTATAATGTGCATATACAATGCCTATGCCAAAACATTTATATATTCTACATGATCATAAGGTATCAAATTTTATATCTCCATCCATTTTCCTTCAATTCATTTCAAGTCAATTCATGAGTCAATTCATGTATTCTTCCAGAAAACGCATATGAGATTACAACTTAGTGTTTTCACATCAACACAACTATCACATAAACACTTCAAGCTGTCATTTTATAGAAATTCCGTCCGCAGGAATCGGCATCCATGTATACGCGCGATTTTGGGACTTTCACCCTAGACACTCTGGCCAACTTAATTTCAATGGAGTTCATTCCTTATCTCCTCTCAAAACATGAAGTACATCCCCTTTCTCCTCCCAAATATCATATATATACAATGTATTTAAACATAGTCATATTCAATAACAACCAACAAGAGATTTGTTTCAATTCACCTAATTCCCATACAATTTCTACAACAAACATAGCTATTCTCCACTGATAGCCTAATACAAATATTTCTAAATAGATATTCAATCTCAAGACAGATAATTTATTCAATTTTCATGGATGTGAGGTGATATATATATTTTCAACTCCACCGTTTATTTCAATATTCATCAAATTTCATCTTTACAATATCAATTCCATTTATTTATACAAAATAAATATTTAAACCATTTTAGGGCAAACTCCATTTTTTCTCAAATATCAACCCAAAGGCCAAAATTAACTACTTTAAAACAAAATAACCTCATATTCAAATCCCATAACCATTTATATTACATTTACTTAGAAACCTCGTTTTGACTTTAAACCCAAACCGTAGGTTTCTCCAAAATACTCTCAACTCCCACCATTGTTACACAACAACGAATAACTAAGCTAAAAATCATATGAAAGTGTAGAGAATCCCTACCTCAAGAAGAGAAAACGAGCAAAGCAAGGTTGAAACTCCAAAGACACCGAAACCCACTTTTGCTCGAATGAAAAGAGAGCTCACGATGTGCTCTACCTTTTTCTCAAAGGCACTAGAGTGAAGAAGCCCATGGATCTAGGTGAAATAGTAGAGAGAATATGAGTTTGAGAGAGAGAAACTCAAGATCTAGGGTTTTGGGGAGTTTGAGAGAGAAAGAGAGAGAGAGAGAGAGATGAAAAAATGATGTAAAAAGTCATTTTCGCGATCTGATATACGTACAGTCCGCTCAAGCGCAAGAAGTGATGCTCAAGCGTCAGACACAATAAATTGTTCTACTCGTGTGCAAGAAATGCCGCTCGAGCGCCAAGACACAATGAAAAAGACGCTCACTGCTCGAGCGCAAGAAGTAACGCTTAAGCGTAGAAAATACACATCTAGTAGTTTTGCAGACAACAGACCAACGCTCGAGCGCAATAAAGGCCGTTCGAGCGTAGGAAATGCCACTCAAGCATAGAAAACACTTTCCTAGTAATTTTGTAGATCTGCAAAGTACTGAGAGTTTGTAAAGCCTACTCAAGCGCAAGAAGTGCTGCTTGAGCGGAGGACCAAAAATCTTGGTAACATAAGGTTTGAAAACCAAGCAACCAACCTGTTCTAAACACACTCGATACAACCAAATAGCCAAACTCAAATAAGAATAAGAAGAAAAACAACAATGAACAACATTCAAAAATCATAAGCCCGAGCTCGAAATACAACAAGTGTCGAGCCAAAACTGAAATTGCTATGACCTCCCCCCCTTAAGGAATTTCGTCATCAAAATTACAAATCAAGTTCAAAATCATTATTAAACCATTCACAACAATGTTAATCTAGCAAGCTTAACACCATGACCCACTCTCCGGTCATCCATTCTCAACAACTCGATACACAAGTTCCAATATTAAAAGTGCAATTTACAATTTCTCCAAAATATTTACAATATTTAAATCAAAATCCAAGTTTTTAAAATTTACACAACATATACAATGCTTCCAAAAGTGATACAACACACACCATATTCCATATTCTCAAAACATATGCAATGCTTATATTGAATCCATGTTTCCAAAACACCCCATAACAGATACAATGTTCTCGTGTTTTAAAACATATACAATGCTTTACATTTTATTAACATAATCAAAATCTCAATATATATTCAAACACCAACACATAAGTTCGGATATTTCTCTTGGACTTCCAATTAACGCTTCCAAATTGATTCCTCAATTCCATGATGTTTCCACAATACCTTAACCAAGGAAATTGTCTCGCTTCGCAAAACTTGGTCCCGAGTATCCAAGACCCTCACTAGTCTCTCCTCATACGAGGAATCCTCATTTACCTCTAAGTCGGTCCAATCCAATACGTGCGATCGATCCGGAGCATACTAATATGGAACACGTCATGAACCCCGGAAAGTTGTGGTGGTAACGCCAAATAGTAAGCTACCTCCCCAATCCGCTGAAGGATCTCGAAAGGCCCAATAAATTGAGGGGACAACTTCTCACTCTTCCCAAATCTCATCAAACCCTGCCTAAGTAATATCTTCAAGAAAACATGATCTCACACCTTAAAAGACAAAGGTCTCCTCCTACAGTCGACGTAACTTTTCTGGTAACTCTGAGCCATAACTAATTGCCTACGGATAAGTGTCACCTTCTCCGTCATTTCCGAAACCAAATTCGGCCCCAACAAAGGTGCATCACCCACTTCGGCCTAACACACCGAATGTGATACCCTAAGTGTTTAATTAAATACCACATAAATTATTATAGCTATATATAATTATGATTGCATATGATGATATATTATTAAATAAATAAATATATAAATCTAATTTGGCATTGGGTTATCAAATATGTGATTAATTATAGATTATTATTTGGGGTCAAATTAACACAAATATGGAATTATAATACTAGTTGGGCCAAATTAGAGTTAAAGATAATAAATAAATAAATAAAAGTAAAATAAAACAAATATAATAACTAATTTCCACAATAAATTAAGTAACAATTAATGGCAAGATTTGCAAATATTGTTTGGAAAATGAATATGAGTCATCTGTACACCTAGGATTAAGGGAGGAGAGGTGACTCAGCATCCTTAGGGCCATTAGAGAGGATGATTCATCACCTAGATACATGTATAAAAAGGGGAAGGTGCTGTGTAGTAGTGTGAACGAAAAACAAAGAAGAAAGAAAAAAGAAAGAAAGAAAGAAATCAACAAAAGTAGAGAGCAAGGGAAAGACCAAGAAAAACAACAGAAATAGGAAGGAAGTAGTAAGACTCAATATTAAAGTGAGTTATATTATACCTTGAGTTACCATAACATATTTTACGTATGTTTTGACTTACCATAATTTATTTTATACAAATTGTATTTTATTAGTTATATTAATACAAGTTATGTTTCATAAATATTTCAATTTTGTGGATTAATTTCTAAACTCTATTTGTTAAAATGAAACCCGTGGATATGTTTGTTTAAATTTTAAAGAATATTTGACTATGACCTTATAAACAATTATGTTTTGTAAGTACTACCACGGGAGTCCCACGCCTTGGGGGACTTAAATAACCATTGGCCTCTGTTTGTCATGGATCCATTGACTTCTGTTCTGACTGTCACTTCTGTGACCTTTGTTCTGCCTTGTTCTGTACCGTGATTATGGTTATTTGTTTATATAATTTTCGTATTTCAGTTTCTGCCACTTAAATGATTTATTTACCAAATTGAGCTATGTAAATGTTTTGGCTTAACTAACTATCCATGGTTATTTTGTATTCCCTATACTCTTGGCATAATATTTCTCACTCTGCTGTGTGCTTATAACTGTTACCCTTTCAGGTGACGAGATGTAGGGGAAACCCATAACCTCACGAAATGGAACCCACACGTGGATTGATGTTGAACAACTATTTTGTCATTCTTTTCTTTTTCTTTTTATATTTTTTGCTCACTTTTGTTCTACTCGGGGCCAGTCACTAAATAATAAAATAATAAAAGCTTTATAAATGTATTTTCTCTTGTTAAAATAGTAAAATGGAGTAATTTTCTGTTTAATTATTTTTATTTCTGTTTGCGCAATTTAATTTGCTACAAATAGAATAAGTTAGTAACCCTAAGCCCTTGGGGTTAGGTCGTGACACTGAAGATCTACACAGTCGGCCATACAAGACCTCAAATAGTGCCATGTCAATACTCGACTGGAAGCTGTTGTTATAGGCAAACTCCACTAAGGAAAGGTGCCTCTCCCACGACCCCTTGAAGTTAAGGACACAACCTCGAAGCATATCCTCAAGGATTTGAATAGTATGCTCAGACTGCCTGTCTGTCTGAGGGTGATACGCGGTGCTAAAAGTTAGTTTGGTGCCTAAGGCACTCTATAAACTCTGCCACAATCGAGCTGTAAAACGTGGATCTCTATCTGAAACAATCATCATAGGGACCCCGTGCAATCTCATTATGTCCTTGATGTAAAGGTCGGCAAGATAGTCTACCGAATCACTCACACGCATACGTAAAAGGTACGCCAACTTGGTCAACCGGTCAACTACCACCCAAATGGCATCACTGCCCCATTCAGTCCTCGGAAGGCTCACAACAAAATCCATCGTGACATACTCCTATTTCCACTCAGCTATAGGCAAGGGTTGCAACAAACCCACTGGCCTCTAATGTTCGATCTTCACTTGCTGATAAGTAAGACACTTCGATACAAACATTGCCACATCCTTCTTCATACCCCTTCACCAAAACTAGCGATTAAGGTCATGATATATCTTTGTGCCTCCCGGATGCATCACAAGGCATGAATGGTGAAACTCTCGGAGTACTTCCTCTTTGCAAGACTCCGGCACAAAGAGATGGTCATGATATCTAATACTCGCATCAGGGCACACATTCAAGCCTCTTTCTACATTTCCATTGGAAATATTATCTCGAAGGGATTCTATCTCAAGATCACCCCTCTGTGCTTCTATTAACCGATTCACAAGTGTGAGTTGGGCAACTACCGTAAACATGGTTGTAGACTCCACGGACTTGCCAAGATGGAAGTCAAACTCACCGAGAGTACCCAATATCTCTCATTCTCGGATGGCGATACAAGCTATACTGCTAACTGATTTCCGACTCAAAGCATCGGCCACAACGTTGGCCTTTCCCAGATGATAATGCAACTCGAAATCATAATCCTCTATGAACTCCATCCACCTCCTTTGCCTCAAATTCAAATCTTTCTGTGTAAATAGATACGTCAGACTCTTGTGATCAGACAATACCTCAAATTTCTCACCATACAGATAATGCCTCTTAATCTTTAAGGTAAAGATCACCGCCGCTAACTCTACGTTGTAAGTAGGGTAATTCTTTTTATGTGTCTTCAACTGCCGTGAACCATAGGCTACTACCTTCCCTTCTTGCATTAAGACACAACTCAAACCTTCTCGTCAATCACCACAATAAACGGAATAGCCCAAGTCCCTCTCCGAAATAATCAAAACTGGAGTAATGGTAAGTCTAACCTTAAGCTCCTGAAATGACTCCTCATAAGTCTCACTCCACACAAATTTTATCCCTTTCCTTGTCAATCTAGTCAAAGGTGAGGCTAGCCTAGACAAATCCTCCACAAACCGATGGTAATACCCAGCCAATCCCAAGAAACTACGAATTTCAAAAGCATTCTTAGGTTGTGCCCAATCTTGCACTGCCCCTATCTTGGATGAATCTATAGTCACCCCTTCCCTGGATACCACATGGCCTAAGAACTTAACTTCCCTCGGCCAGAACTCATACTTCCCAAACTTAGCATACAATTGGTGGACTCTGAAGTGTTCCTCGTGTTCCTCCTCAGAGGGTGAGTAAATCAAGATGTCGTTCACAAAGATGACCACAAAACGGTCTAGAAACTCACGAAAGATCTGGTTAGTCAAATCCATAAATACAGCCGGTGCATTGGTCAGCCCAAAAGACATTATTAGGAACTCGTAATGGCCATACCGCGTACGGAATGTTGTTTTCTGGATATCCTTCTCCCTTACTCTCAACTAGTGATAACCTGATCTTAGGTCTATCTTAGAGAAGCAACATGACCCCTTCAACTGATCAAACAAATCATCTATACGAGGCATTGGATACTTGTTCTTAACAGTTACCCGGTTCAATTTCTAGTAATCTATATAAAGTCACAACGTTCCATCTATTTTTTGGCAAATAGAGTCGATGCTTCCCAAGGTGAAGTACTAGGGCGGATAAAACCCTTATCTAACAATTTTTGGAGTTGAATCTTCAACTCACTCAAATTAGCAGGTGCAAATCTATACGGTGCTATAGAAACCGATGCTGTGCCAGACACTAAATCAATAAAGAATTCGATCTCTCAGTGAGGTGGTAAACTAGTAAGATCCTTGAGAAAGACATCCGGGTATTTGCAAACTATCCTCGACAACTCCATCCGGACTTCATCACACTCACTACTCAAGAAGCTAGCAAGAAGGCAACTAAGTTCACTTCGCCCACGTGGATCATATACCGGCGATAAGACTCTATCCACCCAGTCTCCCAAGAAATAAAAACAATCATCGCTCAAGGTACATACAGTAACCTTTTGACGGTAGCAATTTATAACAGCCCGGTATGACGATAACCAGTCCATACCCAAAATAACATCAAAACTACATATATCAAGCAATATAAATGCAAAAGATAATCGGCGAACGACAACCTCGATATCATAACCCTGACACCTCTGCTTCAAAATAACCTCACCACCAATAGGTGACTCCACACAGATAGAAGATGCTAACTGAGCCAACTCAAACCCCAAAACCGATGCAAATGCAGACGAGATAAAAGAATGGGATGCACCCATAACAATCAATATATTGGCAACTGAATTACAAAACAATAAGGTACTCTCACTACAAAAAGAGTAGGTACAAGATCCGGCACCGCAACAGCATGCGTATGCCCAGTAGGTCTCTGCTCAACCTGCTAACCCCTCAGAGCATAAGCCTGATGCACTGACTGAGCCAAAGAGGCTCCCTAATTGACCCTCGAGGCCTGTGCTGACTGTGCAAGCTGGTGACTTTGTGGTTACTTTGAACTAGACGCACTGGGTGTGCCACCCAACTTTAGGAAAAATCTCTTCAAATGCCCTGCCTTCCCATATTGATAACATGTGAGTGGCTACCCTCTCCCCTGACTCTAGCCCTGTGAACGAGCCGAAGACGAAACAGATAGTTGCCATCCTCCTCTCTGCGGGTAAGCTAGAGACTTGTGGCTCAACTAACCACACTTGAAACAAGTAAAATCTCTCTGACCACCTCTCCGTAACTCGAACTCAAGATCTTGGAAATGTGGAAATCGATTGAGCTCAAGTAGACGATCAAGTTAGAACCCCTCTATCTATTACTGTCTCCCTGATTATCCTGACTCCTCCTAGAGCCCCTCATTCTCTTATTTTCTATCTGCATAATGGTCTCAAGATGGGTCACCGCCTCCACAAGGCACCCATAGTCTCTAATTCTAGATCTGGCCACTCTAAACATGAACCCGGTCCTTAACTGCTTCTTAAACTCTAGACAACGGCGTTCCTCAATTGTTACAAGCTCGGGTGCAAACCTCGACAAGCTAGTAAATGTGGCCTCAAACTCGACCACTGGTGTGTTTAACTACACTAACTTAGAGAACTGATCTCTTAGCTTCTCCCTAACCATGAGAGGCAAAAACTTGTCTTGAAAGGCGTTGACGAATACCTCCTAAGTCACCCCAAAACGCCCATACGCATACTTCTACCACTAACCCGTATCCCCTTTTGGCTGGACAGACGCCAAGGTCACCCTTAACTGGTCGTCCTCGATGCCAAGTATCTCAAACATCTTCACTATCTGCTCCAACCACTCATCTGCCTTTAGTGGTTCCTTGGGATCACCCAAAAACTCATCTAATTTGACCGGAAGAACTCTCTCTTCAGAAAAAATAGCCCTGCCTTAGCGACCTGGGCCTAGATTTGATTATCAACCCTGAGAATGTCCATAGATTCCCACAATGCTCCGGCCATTTCACGGGCTAAGGTGCCCATGGCCTGTTGACCCACTAGTTTGGCCACATTGGCCTAACCAACCCTTTCTTCCTGTGCCGGAATATCATCCAGTAGAGGCATCCCGTGCTTTCTAGGCCTACCACGCCTACCACCACCATGTCCATATCCTGACATCCTAATGAAGATAACAAAAGAGATTAGTACATTTACCATTGTGCCGAGGGTAACTTACTCGCGTCCTAATGCGATGGATAATTGTAAATCACTCCATATAAACACGTAATTACATAAATACATATGAATTTCCTTCATAGATAATGACTGTCTCGCGGCGTTGCTAGAGTTCCAATTAGAAACTGCAGTGATCAAGTTCTCTTCCAATAGGGCTTCTACAAATCCATAGACCTAATCAATATCTTAGGAACTAAATCCCATACCTATATAATCATTTAAGCATGTTATCACATAAGCATACAATGCATACTAACGTCTCAGCTAAGCGAGACAAAACTTATTGTAGTAATAACCACTTCTCACGTACCCAAAGTATTTAAACCCGGTACGCTTTGATACCAAGTTGTAACGCCCCAAAAAATACTACAATAAATTCAACCCATAAACGGAAAAATAATAGAAATAATATACTTTCATTCATCAAAGTCTGTATACAAAAGATAACATATGCGATATACATTCACAAACTATTTATCCTAAATCTACAACATGTGTTGCAATGATAAAAGAACTGAAAACTAAACAGATAATCATATGCCATATAGGCTTACATCTTTCTAAGTCATTGCTTGGTTACAACAAAAGTGAGCTCACCTCAATACAATTAAAGCCCTTGGCTATACAAAAAGAATACAGCAAAAGAAAGAAGCTTTTGCTCCAAAAAATCCCTCCAAGCTGTTGCCTTGGCGGAGGCATATCGCCAACATCTGAAAATGGTTTTCCTAAATAGGGTGGGCCAAAGCCCAGTAGAAACAGCTTGACACAATATATGAATTTTAACAAAGATATAAGTATAATGTGCATATACAATGCCTATGTCAAAACATTTACATATTCTACATGATCATAGGGTACCAAATTTTATATCTCCATCAATTTTCCTTTAATTCATTTCAAGTCAATTCATTTCATCTCAATTCATGAGTTAATTCATGTATTCTTCCAGATAACCCAACAGAGATTACAATTCAGTGGTTCTCAAATCAACACAACTATCACACAAACACTTCAAGCTGCCATTTTATGAAAATTTTGTCTGTGGAAATCGGCATACAACTATCACACAAACACTTCAAGCTATCATTTTATGAAAATTTTGTCCATGAGAATTGACACCCATGTATACGTGCGATTTCGGGACTTTCACCCTAGACACTCCGGCCAACTTAATTTCAATGGAGTCCATTCCATATCTCCTTCCAAAACATGGAGTACATCCTCTTTCTCCTTCTAAACATCATATATATACAATGTATTTAAACATAGTCATATTCAATGAAAACCAATAAGAGATTAGTTTCAATTCACCTAATCTTCATGTAATTTCTGCAACAATCATAGCTATCCTCCACTGATAGTCCAATACAAATATTTCTAAACAGATATTCAATCTCAAGACATATAATTTATTCAATTCCCATAGATGTGAGGTGATATATATATTTTTAACTCCATCATTTATTTCAATATTCATCCAATTTCATCTTTACAATATCAATTCCATTTATTTATACAAAATAAATATTTAAACCATTTTAGAGCAAAATCCATCTTTTCTCAAATATCAACCCAAAGGTGAAAATCAACTATTTTAACACAAGATAACTTCATATTTAAACCCCATAACCATGTATATCATATTTACTTAGAAACCTCTGACAACCATCACTTCTGATTAGTGTTAAATTATGATTAAGCATGATAAGTAATTGATTAAGTTGAAATCCTAAATTATTGTGTGAGTGTGTTGTTTAGAATGCATTTCTATCTGTTTGTTACTGAATGATTTGTTCATGTTTTAATTTCGAACTGCAAATTGAAAGCCTTATCGGTAACCGATTTAGAAATTATTTTGTGTTATATGCTAATTAGGATTTATAGAATTTGATGGTAGGTTTAATTAAAATTCAATTTGGAATGATTAAATTAGAATAAATAATGTTAGATTACATTAGCTAGAGTTATTTATACTCTTGCCATTAGTGGGCCTTTTTAAGGCCATTTGCTTGACCTTATACTTGTTTGGCACCACTTTTCATCCATCTTCTTGACCAAAACGAGAGAGAGAGAGAATTGGAAGAAAAATTGATTCAACAAGAGTTTGGCTTGCAAATTTAGAGGAATTGAAGAAGTCTTGAGAGATTAGGCTTCTACACTTGAAATTCAAGACTTAAGGTAGGAAATTCATTCTCTTGATTATGAATTTAAGTTGTTACATGCATTGTTCATGAAAGTTTCATTGAAATTATGTTCAATTGGTGATTAGAGTCAAGAATTAGCTCAAAGTGTTGATTTGAGAGTGAATTCATACATGCATGATCATATCATAGTGTTTTGAAGTTGTTTTGCATGAAATTCTTCCATGCATGTCTAGATTATAGTTGTAATCTAAGAATTCATCATGTTTTTGGGAAGAATGGCTCATTTGATCATGTGTTAGAAGCTTTGAATTCAAATAAACACATGCATGGCATATTTACATCATGTTCTTGAATTTTGGGTTGAATTTGTGTTCAATTGACATACTTTTGGGCTTTGATTTTATAAAATGATCTTCAAAACATGTTGTATTATGGGTTTCTAAGTGTTTTCTAGAAAATTGGCCCAAAAGGATGAGTTTTGGCATGTTTGATTATTGGTTTGAGCTTTGGAAGCAAATTTGAAAAACCCAGATTTTGGCTTCTACGCTCGAGCGAAGGATTCCACGCTCGAGCGACCACCTTTGTGTTCAGAGCTCCGCTCGAGCGACGGAATGCTGGCTCGAGCATAGATTGCAAGCTCTCAGATTTTTGCGTGTGCAGACGCACGCTCGAACGAGCATCGAGCGGGGAATTTCAGCAACCAGTATTTTTTGCATTTTTACAGACCGCTCGAGCGAGGGAGTCTACGCTCGAGCGACCCCTCTGTTTTGGTAAGCTCGCTCGAGCGGAGAAAGCCACGCTCGAACGAGACCCCTGGTTCCAGCAAATTTTGAAAAGTGTTTTAAAGTACGTTTTTGCATCCTCATTCCATCCTAGGCATTCCTAGGCCATGTTTAAGGCATCTTAATGAGGATAATGTTATATAACCACACCAAGTCAAGTTAAGGGGCTAGGTTATTAATCCCAAGTGTGTAACTTAGTGTGTGTTCATTCTGTAACTGTGTAGGGTTGGCACCCGAGGACGCTGATTAGCCTGCCTATAGCCCAGTAATCTATGAGCAACAATGTTGTAAAGATATGTTCAATTATAATTATTTTCGGAATTATCGATTGTACTGCTTTCTGAAGTGACATTGTCTACTGAATGAATGATTGTCCTGTTTCATGAACTGTACTCGTGGCATCCATAGCAACTTATTGTTATCATATCGCATTATTCTATTCTTTATCATACAGAGATCTTTGTCGGCCCAATGTTTGGAACTACTACGCATCGCTTTTGATGGCCATCAACTGACTATTTGATCTAATAAGACCTACTGTACTGTTCTGCTATTGGATGTACCACGTATAACTGTTATGATATCTAATTAACTGATATGGGATGAAATATGAGCCACTGATTGAATAACTGATATACTGATGCAAATGACTGTTTTAATCACTAAAAGGACATTTATTCTTAACCCCTTTACACAGTTGTTATTCACTGGGTTTTAGCTCACAGTTTATATATGTATGTAGGTGGCCAGGCACCGGACCGAAGCTAGAAGTGTCAAGTTAAGCTCATGTTTTGTCAAGCTAACTATTGTGCCTCACTTCGAGGTTCCGAGTCCGTTCAAGCCAAGGCTGTTTTGGGGTGTCTCATATTCACCATTTTGTCTCTGTTTTGTAATGAATGCTTAAGACTTTCGACTGTATAGTTATGGTTTAGGGATTAGATCTCTAACCTGTATGTTATGTGCATCTGATATGTGCATATGTTTATGGTTATGATGTGGACTAGTCCATAAAAGTCTTTTTCCATTCAGATTTTGACAGCTTATTGGACATCTTTTATTTACTGTTTGGCTTCCGCCAACCCCTTTTATATTGTACTACTGTCATTACTATTAAGCAGGCCTTTGGTAATCACGGATTACTGGCCGGTTACGATGCTAAACCCTTAGAGTCGGGTTTGGGTCGTGACAGAGTGGTATCAGAGCACGAGTTATACTGCACACACGTATCCAAATAAGCTATAGGACATCATAGAAAAGTAATTAGGGCATTGCATGAGCATGAGATAGTGTGTGTGGCCATGATATGAATATACGTGCTAATGTGCTAATGTGCTTAAGTAAGCAATTTCCTATGTTTATTATTACCGTATTGAATATAGTGAAATGGAGAATACAAGAAATGCCGATGAATCTAAATCATCTGAAGTAAGAATGGCAAGGTCAGAAAGAATGGTTGAACTGTTGACTGAGGCTCTAGGGCAACAACAGAACCAACAGCCCCCACCTCCTCCAGTACAACCAGAACCAAATGTTCGTGATGATGTAATTGCTTTGACACAGAAGTTCAACAAAATGAAGCCACCAACATTCCAAGGAGGCCTTGAACCATTAAAGGCCGAAGCATGGGTTTTAGAAACCGAAAAGTTGTTTGAAGTGTTTCCGTGTTTTGAGGCACACAAAGTGTTACTGGCTACGTTTACTTTACAAGAAGAAGCTAGAAGGTGGTGGATGCTTATACATGATACTAACAATGCTATGACCTGGGCTCAGTTTAAGGAGGCCTTTTATGAGAAATATTTTTCCCAATGTGTCCGAGACCACAAGGTGACTGAATTTGAACAATTGAAGCAAGGTACCATGTCAGCAGCAGAATACGAATCTAAGTTCACTAAACTCACCCGATATGCACCACACATGGCTGATACTGATTATAAAAAGGCTAGAAAGTTTGAAGGCGGGCTTAATGTAGAGAAACTTGATCGAATAAACGTTTTGAAACTGCTCAAATATGTAGATGTCCTTGACCAAACAATTATGGCCGAGGCAAATGTCACTGCATTGCAACAGACTAAGACATCAGTGACCGAATGGTGGGGTAAGAGGCGAGGCTTCAATTTCAAAAAGGGCCGAAATAATTCATTGAATAAAAAGCAAAACACAGGGTCAACAAGCAGCTCTAGTCAAGGAAACAGTTCCATACCACCCTGCTCCGAATGCGGCAAAAGACATAAGGGGGTTTGCTACAAAATTTGTGAGGCATGTTACAGGTGTGGCAAGGTGGGTCACATGGTCAAAGATTGCCCTTTCATGTCTGAAGGCAATAGTAAAGCTGCAGTTAGTGCTGCAACATCAACTGTTACACCAAAACCCAATCCCAAAGCTACTGGAAATGAGCCTTTAAGGCAAGGCCGGGTGTTTGCACTCGTACCGGGAGATGTGCAGAACACCGAGACAGTTGTGTCAAGTATACTCTCAATTTGTGCTCAAAATGCTTATATTCTGATTGATTTGGGGTCTACATATTTGTTTGTCTTGCATGCTTTTTCACGAAAATTAAATAGACCACTAGAACCCATGAACTATTTGTTAGTTGTATCTTCACCTGCTGGGGGATCCATGACTTGTGCTTATATGTATCCTGCATGTGAGATTGTTATTGGGGATGTACTTCTATATGTTGATTTACTGCCTTTGAATATTGATCATTTTGATGTAATTTTGGGAATGAACTGGTTAACGAAATATCATGCTTCCATAGACTGTGTAACAAAACAAGTTGTTTTTCGTCCACCTGGATTGCCTGAGTTTGTATTTAACGGAGTTGGTGTAGTATCTCCCCCATATCTAATTTCGTCCATGAAAGCATTCAAATTAATTAAAATAGGGTGTAAAGGGTATTTATGTTGCATATTGACTGTACCTGTTAATACTAAAGCTAATGTGGATAATATTCCTATAGTCAGAGAATTCCCAGATGTTTTTCCAGATGACTTGCCAAAGGATTTGATTGATAGGGAGATTGAGTTCGCCATTGAGGTGTTACTGGGTACACAACCAATTTCCAAAACTCCGTACAGAATGGCACCTACTGAATTGAAAGAATTGAAAATTCAGCTGCAAGAATTGTTGGATAAGAAGTTCATCAGACCCAGTACTTCGCCGTGGGGCGCACCAGTTTATTTGTGAAAAAGAAGGATGGCTAACTAGCACTTTGCATTGACTACCGTGAATTGAACAAGGTGACAGTGAAAAACAAGTACCCATTGCCTCGTATTGATGATTTATTTGACCAATTGCAAGGTGCTTAAGTTTTCTCCAAAATTGACCTTAGATCCAGATATCACCATTTGAAAGTCAAAACAGAGGACATTGAAAGGACTGTCTTCCGAACGAGGTACGGACATTATGAATTTCTTGTTATGCCTTTCGAAGTTACCAATGTGCCTGCTGCATTTATGGACCTTATGAACAGAATTTTCAAACCATTCCTTGATGAATTTGTGGTTATTTTTATAGATGACATTTTGATTTATTCCAAGAGTAAGGAAGAACATGAACATCATTTGAGAATTGCTTTACAGACCTTAAGAGAACAGAAACTGTATACAAAACTAACAAAGTGTGAATTTTGGCTTGATAATGTTATGTTTTTGGGGCATGTGATTAGTAAGGATGGCATTTCAGTTGACCCACAGAGGATTGAAGCGGTGGTGAATTGGCCTAGACCGACTAATGTTACTGAAGTTCAGAGTTTCATAGGTTTAGCCGAGTACTACAAAAGGTTTGTGAAAGATTTTTCCAAAATTGCTTTGCCATTGACTCAATTGACCCAAAAGGGAATATCATTTAACTGGACCGATTAGAGAGAATCAGCTTTTCAAGAATTAAAGACTCGACTTGTGACTGCACCGATTCTTACCCTACCCTCAGGTACGGATGAATTTACTATTTTTAGTGATGCTTCTTATAAGGGTTTGCGATGTGTATTAATGCAGAATGGTAAAGTTATTGCGTATGCTTTCCGACAATTGATGCCACATGAAAAGAATTACCCAACTCACGATTTAGAACTCGCTGCAGTAGTGTTTGTATTGAAAATTTGGCGCCACTACCTATATGGGGCAACATGTGAGGTGTACACAGATCACAAGAGTTTGAAATATTTCTTTACATAGAAAGAGTTAAACATGAGACAGCAGAGATGGTTAGAACTGATAAAAGACTACGACTTGCAAATTTTGTACCATCCGGGGAAAGCTAACACCGTTGCTGATGCACTTAGTCAAAAATCAATTGGGAATTTGGCCTGTTTACTCATCGGACAGAAAAGACTGTTACATGACCTTGAGAAATTTGAGGTTGAGATTGTTTTGCGTGAACAAGGTGGGACATTGGCTGCTATTTCTGCTCAACCAACGCTTATTGAGGAGATTAAAGAGAAACAGCACCAAGATGACTTTTTAAAAAAGATCATTGATGAACGAGAATCCAAACCAAGGCTAGATTTTAAATTTGAAAACAATGTGTTGAAATTTCAGGGAAGGTTGTGTGTACCAAATGATCCTGAACTGAAAAAGCGAGTTTTGCAGAAAGGCCACAATTCAAAACTTTCCATCTATCCAGAAAATACAAAAATGTACCAAGACTTGAAACTTAATTTCTGGTGGCCGGGAATGAAGAAAGAAATTGCTGAGTTTGTGTCAAAATGCCTACATTGCCAACAAGTCAAAGTTGAACACCAACGACTCACAGGCTTACTTTAGCCCTTACCGATACCGGAGTGGAAATGGGAACATATCACTATAGATTTCATTGTCGGTTTGCCTCGCTCCAGTAAATGTATGGATTCAATTTGGGTTATTGTTGATCGATTGACTAAATCTGCTCACTTCTTACCTGTCAAAACAATTTATAATGCGGACAAATTGGCTACAATTTATATTAATGAGATTGTCAGATTGCATGGAGTGCTTGTGTCTATTGTTTCTGACAGGGACTCGAAATTTACATCAAGATTTTGGCAAAGCCTACAAACAACATTAGGTACCGAATTGAGATTGAATAGTGCATACCATCCTCAAACATATGGCCAATCAGAAAGTGCCATCCAAACTCTAGAAGACTTACTGCGTATATGTGTCCTTGATCTCTAAGAAAATTGGGAAACTCATTTACCTTTAGCTGAATTCGCCTACAACAACAGTTTTCACTTGAGCATTGGCATGGTGCCTTTCGAGGCTTTATATGGTAGAAAATGTCAGTCTCTTATTTGCTGGGCAAAAATTGGAGATGAGCCTTTACTTGGGCCCAAGATCGTACACGAGACCATAGAAAAGGTGAAACTGATTCAACAAAGGTTGAAAACCGCGCAAAGCCGACAGAAAAGTTATGCGGATGTCCGAAGGCGAGACAGGGAATATGAAGTGGGTGATCATGTTTTTGTGAAAGTGACACCAATGAAAGGACAGACTCGTTTTGGGGCTAAGGGCAAGCTAGCATCGAGATATGTCTGGCCGTATGAAATCATTGAAAAGATCAATCTAGTGGCGTACCAAGTAGCGCTTCCTCCTGAAATGAAGCATATGCATAATGTTTTCCATATTTCAATGTTAAGGCATTATCTTCGGGATCCCTTCTATGTTATTGAGCCAACCCGTTGTAGACACCCCATTTTTGACTGACCTTAAGACTTAGACGTCACCGATTGAGCGCTTGGTGATGTTGCATATCGCGCTCGTTCTGAAGTTTCAGAGTCTCGGCCGTGAGCCTTGCCTCCAGACTTTCGGGTTTTTCTGTGCTTTGCCTCGGTTTGCCATAACGGCTTTATGCTTTCTCTTCCTCTTCAAGAGAGGAGGTCTCGAGATCATCTCTCAAGGGTCAGAGGGCTACGTTTCGTGGTCGTAGGCCACTTTTCCCGTTTTAGAGCCTGGTTCTCGGTTTTCGGAGCCGTTGGTCGTGTGCCTCGGTTCGGGACCGCTTAACCACCTCCGTTAGCTCCGGTTTTTGGCATGCATCTTATTTGCTCCCTTTTGAGGGACACTGTGGTCCGAGAGACCAACTTCGTGGTCGAACACCACCTTCGGTGCTTAATAGTCAGTTTTCGAGGCCCCAGGCTGCGTGTTTTGGCCCCCGAACCCTCAATTTGCATCGGTTTGAGTTCATTTTTGGAAAGGACCTTATTTTCATTGTTATGAAGGTCATAGAAGGGTGGGAGGCCAGCAATTGTTCTGAAAGCCAGCTTTATTCCTTCATCGCTCCCAGTCGCTCGTTTTTCTTGCTAGAAAGCTGATGTTGACCATTCCCGGGCCACTTTCTTTGGCCCTTAACCACATATTTGTGTTGTACACACCTGGGAGGCGACCAATATCTCATGGCCGGCCAGCAATTGTTCCTGACCCTTTTGAACCCCTCTGAAAAGTTAGGTTTTCTCTCTCTTGGTTCATATTTTTAGGGTTTCAACCACATAGCTGTGTTGTGCACATATGGGAGGCCACCAATATGGGTGGCCGGCCATGTCACAACCCAAACCCGCCCCTACAGGTTTAGCGACGTAACCGGCCAGTAATCCATGGATTACCTACGGCCTCTAAAGACATTAACAAATATTAAGGGGCTGCGGAAGCTATAATATAAAATAAACAAGGTCCAATGAGCTGTGATGACATATATGGGATAGAAAATTTTAAAACTTATTTATATGCATAGCATGCTAGTCAAAGTACACCAATATGTACAGAATATTTACATAAGTACGTCCCAAGATCCGACTTTACAAGAACACTACCACTGACTAGCATGAAGTGCAAAACTGCCCAAACATCAGGCTTCAAGCGGAACCTTCTCGGGAGGCGCAATAGGTGGCTTGACCAAAACAAAACGAGACAGAGGGCCATCAACTCGCCAGGTCTTGTCTTGCTCACCTACATATATATAATAAACTGTGAGCGAAAGCCCACTGAATAATAACAGAGTAAAGGGATTTATTGAATGATGTCCACCACAGAGTTAGAAATCAGAGTTTATATCAGATACATAATCTTATCAGAAACAGTCTTATGCAAATTCAGATTTCAAATCAGAAATAGATTTAGATACATGCTCATATTCATATTCATATTCACATTCGGATTTTGCATAAGATCATATGTGGTACACCCATTAGCTAACAGATCCATCGGCCACGGTATTGTCACCCCCGGGCAAGGGCCATCGGCCACGGTATTGTTACCCCCGGACAAGGGCCATCGGTCACGGTATTCTTACCCCCGGACAAGGGCCATCGGTCACGGTATTCTTATCCCCAGACAAGGGCCATCGGTCATGGTATTCTTTCCCCCGGACAAGGGCCATCGGTCACGGTATTCTTACCCCCGGACAAGGGCCATCGCTCAAGGTATTCTTACCCCCGGACAAGGGCCATCGGCCACGGTATTGTTACCCCTGGGCGAGGGCCATCGGGACTAAGGGTGCCACAACTACTTTTTAGAAAACTAGACATTCATTCATTCATTTCCAATATATCATAGCTTTTCCAAGAATCAATCATTTCGTATCATAGTATACTAAAAATACATAATATTGAACATAACTTTACAAAGTTATTACTCACAGTGGGCGTTGATATAAGTAGACGAAGTCAAGAAGGTCAAACGGATTGGGCCACGCGACCTACATAACACATAACGGATACACACTTTGAAATATGCACTCAAATTGTACCAAACCTACATCAACGATTCTAAGTGTGTACTTAACCCCTTAACCTTAGTGTGGAGTCTAAATCATGGCCTAGGAATGCCTAGGATGGAATGGGAGTGTAAAAATGCCTTAGAAAATGTTTTTCAAAAGTTGCTAAAAACAGGGGCCTCGCTCGAGCGAGCCTTCCTTCGCTCGAGCGAAGCTTCAAAATCAAAGGCTTCGCCGAAAGGTCGATGAAAGAAAATATCGATGTCAAATTTTACGCGATGGTCGCTTGATGCTCGCTCGAGCGGAGCCCTGGACAAAGGTGCTCGCTCGAGCGAGGAATTCTTCGCTCAAGCGAGGAAGCAAAATCTGGAATTTCCAGATTTGTCTTCCAAGTTCGAACCAAGCATTCTTCAACCAAAAACTCAACCTCTTGGGCCCAAATTCTGGAAAAACATTACAAACTCATAGTACAACAAGTTTTAAAAGCCAATTTATAAAATCATTGCCCAAAAGTGAGTCCATTTGAGCACCATTTCCATAACTTTCCAAGAACCAAGTTTAAACATTCATGCATGAATTCAAGTGCATTTCAAAGCTTCAAAACATGATCCAAGGCAACATTTAACTCAGAAATTTGTTGACTTCAAAGGCTTTATCAAAAATATGCACATGCATGTAGAAATTTAACACCCAACAACCTCAATTTCCATGAATGTGTACATGCATGTATGTTACACTACCCAATTCAACAATTTCAAGCTATATCTAGCCTCTAATCTCCAATGGTCAAGAAATATGCAAAAACTTGTTCAATTGTATGAATGAAAGGATAAATTCCTACCTTAACTCTTGAATTAGAGATGTAGGAGCTCAAACATGCAATTACTCTTCCAATTTCCAAGTCTCCAAGCAAATTTTGCAAGAAGAACTCAATCTCTCCCTCTCTAATTCTCTTGGTCGGCTAAGGCTCTCAAGTGGCTGATGAAATGTTGTTTTGATCAAATGTATTAAGGCTCAAGAGGTGAGTAGATAGTGGCCACTAAGTGGTCTAATGGTAAATAAGTCAAACTTGGCATTAAATCATTATTTAATCTAATTTAATCGTACCAAATCACATTTTACTTAAATACACCATAAAATCACATAAATTAGGACGATTATGAAGCACTAAACGATTTTGAATTCGGTCGCCGATAAGGCCTCCAATTTGCAGTCTAAAGTCTAAAGCACGAACAGATATTTTGACACCGAACAGATAAAAACACGTAAGTCATGCAATGCACATGCAAATGAATTCCAGATTTTTTCCTTAATTATTATTAGACATAATTAAGTCCCTATTAGTGTTAATTAGGGTCGGGGTTATTACAGTCTTCCCTCCTTAAGGGAGTTTGGTCCCCAAACTCAAGTTACCTTCATTCGGAGTCAATGTTGGGTCTAGAGGAAACAATTCCGGATATCTCTTCTTCATGTCTTCCTCGGTTTCCCAAGTTGCATAGGTTCCCCCGTAGTTCTGCCAATCAAATTTCACCAACGGTATTTCCTTGTTTCTCAGCCTTTTAGGTGTAGTCATCTTTCAAAAGTACATGCGTCGGTTCGATGACGTGGAGTGGATCTCTCAAATATTCCCGTAGCATCGATACATGGAAGACATTATGCATATGTTCCATCACCGGAGGTAAGGCTATTCGGTAGGACACCGGATTGATCTTTTCAAGAACCTCGTAAGGTCCAACATACCTCGGAGCCAATTTTCCTTTAACACCAAATCGGTTGACCTTCATCGGTCACCTTAATAAACACATGGTCCCACACTTCGTACTCCCTTTCTCTTCTTCGAACATCGGGATAGCTTTTCCGCCACTTTGTGCGCTTTTCAAACGTTGTATCGCTTCACTTTTTCAGTTGTTTCCTGCACAAGTTCTGGTCCCAACAAAGGTCTGTCGCCTACCTCAGCCCAACATACTGGAGATCGACACTTTTTTCCATACAATGCCTCATAGGGAGCCATCCCAATACTTGAGTGGTAACTGTTGTTGTATACAAACTCAGCTAATGGCAAATAAGCTTCCCAATTTCCCTGAAAGTCTAATACACACATTCTGAGCATATCCTCAAGAGTTTGGTTTGTTCGTTCAGTTTGGCCATCGGTCTGTGGGTGGTAAGCACTACTCAGACTCAATTCTGTTCCCAAAGCCTGTTGCAAACTTTGCCAAAATCTTGACACAAACTTCGGGTCCCTGTTAGATACAATAGACACTGGCACTCCATGCAGTCTCACAATTTCAGTTATATAGATGTTAGCCAGTCTATCAGCGTTATAAATAGTTTTAACAGGCAGAAAATGTGCAGACTTAGTCAAACGATCAACTATAACCCAAATAGAGTCCATACCTCGAGAAGAACGAGGCAATCCCACAATGAAATCCGTGGTGATGTGCTCCCATTTCCATTCTGGTATTGGGAGTGGTTGTAGCAAACCGACAGGTCGTTGATGTTCAGCTTTAACCTGTTGGCAGTGTAGACATCTAGCCACAAAGTCTGCAATACCCTTCTTCATTTCAGGCCACCAAAAATTCTGTTTCAAATTGTGGTACATCTTCGTGTTCCCCGGATGCATAGCAAATTTACTACTGTGAGCTTCGGTCATAACACGTTTTCTCAAATCATAGCAATCAGGCACACAAAGACGGTTCTAAAATTTCAGCACACCATTTTCAAACACAAATTCGGGCCTTGGTTTCAAATCACTCTCCTCTATAATCTTCTTCAAGTGTTCATCTTCACATTGTTTCTGTTTAATCTCATCAAGAATAGCAGGTTGGGCAGAGATAACAAATGTCAGTCCCTCTTGTTCTAAGTCAGTTGACAAGTCTTTTCGGCTAGATAACAAACATGACACAGTTGCACCGGATTTTCGGCTCAAGGCATCTGCCACAGTATTAGCCTTTCCCGGGTGATACAAGATTTGCAGGTCATAGTCTTTGATTAGTTCCAACCAACGCCTCTGTCTCATATTTAATTCCTTTTGAGTGAAGAAATACTTCAAGCTTTTATGGTCGGTGTATACTTCACAAGTTACTCCATACAAGTAATGACGCCATATTTTCAAAGCAAACACCACGGCTGCCAATTCAAGGTCATGCGTTGGATAATTCTTTTCATGAGGTCGCAGTTGTCTGGAGGCATAGGCAATCACCTTTCCATTTTGCATCAGTACACACCCTAAGCCTTTATATGAAGCATCACTGTACACTTGAAACCCATCAGTACCATTTGGCAAAGTTAAGATTGGTGCAGTCACTAACCTGGTTTTCAACTCTTGGAAAGCTGCCTCTCTTTGATCATTCCAGTCAAATGGCATGTTTTTCTGAGTTAACTGAGTCAATGGCAAGGCAAGCTTTGACAAGTCTTTCACAAATCTCCTGTAATAGCCTGCAAGTCCCAGAAAACTTCGTACTTCTGTCACGTTTGTAGGCCTCGGCCAATCCACAACAGCTTCAATTTTCTGAGGGTCCACAGAAACACCATTTTTGTCAATCACATGGCCCAGAAATGCCACACTGTCCAGCCAGAATTCACACTTAGATAATTTAGCATACAACTTCTTTTCTCTCAATATCTACAAGGCGGTTCTCAAATACTTTTCATGTTCTTCCCTGTCTTTAGAATATATCAGAATATCATCAATAAATACAACGATAAAATCATCCAGATATGATTTAAACACTCTATTCATAAGATCCATGAAAGCAGCAGGTGCATTTGTCATCCCAAACGGCATTACCAAGAATTCATAATGTCCATATCTAGTTCGGAATGCAGTTTTCTCAATGTCTTCTGCTCTAACCTTTAACTGATGATACCCAGACCTGAGGTCAATTTTTGAAAACACTTGGGCACCCTGAAGTTGGTCAAATAAGTCATCTATTCGGGGCAAAGGATATTTGTTTTTGATAGTCACTTTGTTCAATTCCCAATAGTCTATACACAATCTCAAAGATCCATCCTTCTTTTTAACAAATAACACTGGAGCACCCCAAGGTGAAGTACTCGGACGGATAAAGTTATTGTCTAACAGTTCCTGGAGTTGGGTTTTCAATTCTTTCAATTCAGAGATAGACATCCTATAGGGAGTCTTGGATATAGGTTGTGTCCCCGGAATCACCTCAACAGTAAATTCAATTTCTCTATCAACTAAATCCCCTAAGAATCATTGAAACACATCAGAAAGTCACAAACAATGGATTGTTTCTACAAGAGGACTGTCGATGATGTAGTCAATATGCAACACGATAACCCCTACAACCCTTCCTAAGTAGTTTTACAGACTTTCATAGCCAAATTAAATGCACGGGAGGAACTACCCCATTCCTCTAAAGGTAAATTCAGCATACCCATGTCTAAACACCACAGTTTTGTTTGCACAATCAATAGTAGCACAGTATTTAGTCAACCAATCCATCCCCAAAATACAATCAAAATGATGAATGTCCAAAGGCAATAAATCCACATACAATATCATATCACCAACCACAACATCACAAGCCGGATAAACATGAGTGCACATCATAGAATCCCCAGAAGGTGTAGATACAGATAACACACGTCATATGTTCTAGTGGTCTAGTCAATTTCTGAGAAAAAGCATGCGACACAAAAGAATGCGTAGAACCAGAATCTAATAACACACATGCATTTTGAGAACATATAGAAAGTGTACCTGACACCACAGTATAGGTGTTCGGTACATCACCCGGCACTAAGGCAAACTCCCGGCCTTGCCTCAAAGGTTCCTTTCCTGCATTGGTTTTGACATTGGTTTTGGCCACGTATGATCCTCATAACTTGTCATAGACGGCTAGTAGTTTCAGATCTAAGTGGACAATCCCTCATCATATGGCCTGTCTTGCCACAACTGAAACACGCACCCAATGTTCGGTGACAAGTGCCTTTGTGCCTTTTTCCCACACGGGGCAATTGGCCAGAGCCACTACCTTGGCTTGAGTTACTGTAATACCCTGTGTTATGCTTCTTATTCCCAGAAAATGAATGGCCCTTTTTAAAGTTATTCCCGGATCTTTTCCCTGTCCACTCAGTCCGTGGAGCGGAAGTTTGTTTCTTTGCTGCTAGAATGGATTCTGCCATTAATGCCCTGTCCAAAACGTTCACATATGTGGGTAGATTCAGAACTCCCACCCTATCCAGTATGTCCAGATCCAATCCATCCTCAAACTTGCGGCCTTCTTGTCTTCTGTGTCCACCATATGGGGAGCAAACCTGGCTAGCTCAGTGAACTTGGCCTCATCGGGCCTCTGCACATCTTGCCCTATTTAAGTTCCTGAAATTCTGAGACTTTCCAGTTTCGAAAGCACTGGGGAAAATACTTATCATAAAAGATTGCGTTGAACTGGGTCCATGTCATATTTTCGTGACCATTTCGAATCAGTAACCACCACCTACGAGCTTCATCTTTCAGTGTGTAGGTGGCCAACAAAACTTTCTGAGTTTCAGAACAAGGGAACACCTCATTCAACTTCTCCATCTCAAGCAACCATGTTTCAGCTTTCAGGGGCTCAATCCCACCGTAGAACATTGGCGGTTTCATTTTCAAGAATTTCTGTGTCAGACTAATGATCTCACTGTTATCGGCTTCAGCTTGTACTGGTGGAGGCGGAGGGGGCAAGGGTTGTTGTCTCTGTTGCTGCATTACCACTTCGGTCAAGGTCGCCAGCATTTGTTCCATTCTATCCATTCGGGCGTCAGAAGACCCTACTGTATCATCATTTCTTGCATTGTCCATGGCTATAGGTAAACAAGACTTTATATGTTCAAATGTACATTCAGTTTCAATATTCAATTGCATTACCACACACCCACACAAGCAAATGGAATGCTCCTAATTTTTACTAGGACATCCTAAGCTCATAAGGACCTGTGTGTGCGGTACAACTCGTGCTCTGATACCACTCTGTCACGACCCAAACCCGCCTCTGTGTTTAGCGACGAATCGCCAAGAATCCGTGGATTACCTACGCCACTAAAGACATTAACAAATATTAAGGTCATGAAGCTATAATATAAAATAAACAAGGTCCAATGAGCTGTGATGACATACATGGGACAGAAAATTTTAAAACTTATTTATATACATAGCATGCCAGTCAAAGTACACCAATATGTACAGAATATTTACATAAGTACGTCCCAAGATCTGACTTTACAAGAACACTACCACTGACTAGCATGAAGTGCAAAACTGCCCAAACATCAGGCTTCAAGCGGAACCTCCTCGGGAGGCGCAACAGGTGGCTTGACCAAAACAAAACGAGACAGAGGGCCATCAACTCTGGCCAGGGTCTTGTGCCGGCTCACCTATATATATATAATAAACTGTGAGGGAAAGCCCAGTGAATAATAACAGAGTAAAGGGGTTTATTGAATGATGTCCACCACAGAGTTAGAAATTAGACTTTATATCAGATACATAATCTTATCAGAAATAGTCTTATGCAAATTCAGATTTCAAATCAGAAATAGATTCAGATACATGCTAATATTCATATTCATATTCACATTCGGATTTTGCATAAGATCATATGTGGTACACCCATTAGCTAACAGATCCATCGGCCACGGTATTGTCACCGGGCAAGGGCCATCGCCGGCCCGCAGTATTCTTACCCCCGGACAAGGGCCATCGGTCACGGTATTCTTTCCCCCGGACAAGGGCCATCAGTCACGGTATTCTTATCCCCGGACAAGGGCCATCGGTCACGGTATTCTTACCCCCGGACAAGGGCCATCGGCCACGGTATTGTTACCCCCGGGCGAGGGCCATCGGGACTAAGGGTGCCACAACTACTTTTCAGAAAACTAGACATTCATTCATTCATTTCCAATATATCATAGCTTTTCCAAGAATCAATCATTTCGTGTCATAGTATACTAAAAATACATAATATTGAACATAACTTTACAAAGTTATTACTCACAGTGGGCGTTGATATAAGTAGACGAAGTCAAGAAGGTCAAACGGATTGGGCCACGCGACCTACATAACACATAACGGATACATACTTTGAAATATGCACTCAAATTGTACCAAACCTACATCAACGATTCTAAGTGTGTACTTAACCCCTTAACCTTAGTGTGGAGTCTAAATCATGGCCTAGGAATGCCTAGGATAGAATGGGAGTGTAAAAATGCCTTAGAAAATGTTTTTCAAAAGTTGCTAAAAACAGGGGCCTCGCTCGAGCGAGCCTTCCTTCGCTCGAGCGAGCTTCCAAAATCAAAGGCTTCGCTCGAGCGGTCTGATGAAACAGTAAAAATACTGGATGCTGAAATTTTACGCGCGATGGTCGCTTGATGCTCGCTCGAGCGGAGCCCTGGACAAAGGTGCTCGCTCGAGCGAGGAAGCAAAATCTGGAATTTCCAGATTTGTCTTCCAAGTTCGAACCAAGCATTCTTCAACCAAAAACTCAACCTCTTGGGCCCAAATTCTAGAAAAACATTACAAACTCATAGTACAACAAGTTTTAAAAGCCAATTTATAAAATCATTGCCCAAAAGTGAGTACATTTGAGCACCATTTCCATAACTTTCCAAGAACCAAGTTTAAACATTCATGCATGAATTCAAGTGCATTTCAAAGCTTCAAAACATGATCCAAGGCAACATTTAACTCAGAAATTTGTTGACTTCAAAGGCTTTATCAAAAATATGCACATGCATGTAGAAATTTAACACCCAACAACCTCAATTTCCATGAATGTGTACATGCATGTATGTTACACTACCCAATTCAACAATTTCAAGCTATATCTAGCCTCTAATCTCCAATGGTCAAGAAATATGCAAAAACTTGTTCAATTGTATGAATGAAAGGATAAATTCCTACCTTAACTAACCACTTGAATTAGAGATGTAGGAGCTCAACATGCAATTACTTTTCCAATTTCCAGTTCACTCAAAAATTTTGCAGAAGAAAGAACTCTCCTCCTCCCTCTTTAATTCTCGGCTCTCAGCTTGGCAAGGGGCGAAATGTTGTTGTTTGATCAAATGTATTAAGGCAGTAGATAGTGTAGACTATAGTGGATACTATCTAATGGTAAATAAGTCAAACTTGGCATTAAATCATTATTTAATCTAATTTAATCGTACCAAATCACATTTTACTTAAATACACCATAAAATCACATAAATTAGGACGATTATGAAGCACTAAACGATTTTGAATTCGGTCGCCGATAAGGCCTCCAATTTGCAGTCTAAAGTCTAAAACACGAACAGATATTTTGACACCGAACAGATAAAAACACGTAAGTCATGCAATGTACATGCAAATGAATTCCAGATTTTTCCCTTAATTATTATTAGACATAATTAAGTCCCAATTAGCGTTAATTAGGGTCGGGGTTATTACAGGCCAGCTTTCTCTGATTGACCTTTTTGACCCTAGCCAGCCGGCCACCTGAGCTCCCAGAAACTGGCCGGCCATGCTCCCCACAGTTGGTTCCTTACAAATACACCCTTCTTTTCCCCCCAAATTTTGTATCCGATGGGGGAACTTTTAGGGGGAAATTTGAATTTCATTTCCCCCCCTTTTTCTCCACACTTTTGCCTATATAACCAGCACCCCCAGCTGTGTTTTGGGGGTTACAAAACTTTGTTTAAGGCTCTTGCATACAACTCTCCCCCTCCTTCTCTTCCACACTTCAAAACCCCAAAGTCCTACACCATTTCTACTCCATCTCCAAGCCAATCAATCCACACTCCATTCCAGCAGGTTTGAGGTTCTTTCCAGAGGCTAGGAGCACCACTTCTTGGACCAAGAGGCTGCTGAAGTTTGGTTCTACAAGGGTGAGTCCATTTTCCCTCTTTTGTGCACTATTTTGATCTATATCTTAGCTCCTTGTGCTTACATTTTTGGGCTCCAACCCTAACTAGAAATAGTCTTTTTTTGAGTTCTTTTTCATGTTTGATTAAGGGTCTTTCCCTGTTTGAGGCTTCCTTCTCACCCTTTGTGTTTAAACCCTCTTTTAGGCCTATTTTTGCATAGTATTTTAGGCTTATTTTTGAGCTATTTCAGACTTGGTTATGAACTGTAAAGTGGCTTTTTTTGAGCCCCTCTTCAACATTGTTGAAGGGCTCTCCTCTGTTTGAGGCCAACAGCTACCACTTGCCTCTTTGTCTCTCTTTTGGCCTTTTTCTTGCATGATAGTTTAGCCTCACTTGTATTTATTTTAGTGGCCTGATGTAAACTGTGAAGTGCCTTTTTTTGAGCCCCTCTTCAACTTTGTTGAAGGGCTCTTTTCCATTTGAGGCCAGCTACTGTCCCTTATCTCTTTTCCCCTTTTTAGGGCCTTTTTTTTGCATGATAGATAAGCCATGTTTTTTTATCACTTTTGAGACTTGTTATAAACTGAAAAGAGATTTTTTTTGACATCATCTTCATGTTTTATTAAGGTCCCATTTTTGTTTGAGGTCATATGCTATCTTGTATGCTTGGTTGCTTCCCATTTTGAGCCTTACACCCTAACCCTTGTTGCATGCCTTATTTGACCTTCTAGCCACTGGAATCCAGTGGATTTCCAGTGGCTTTGATGCTGTTTTGAGCTTCCAAATTAGAGGGGGGTGACCCCCTCTCACCTTGGCTTGTTTGATGGCCATCTTGGCCTTTCAAAGCGACCCCATCTTGCATGCTTCTTAGGCATATTTTAGGGTCAATTTGTCGAGTTTTGGGACTACCATATTTGATTTTCAAAGTTGGTTTGGGGCTGCCACATGTCTATCTTGTATATGTTTAAGAATCCCTTTGTATGCCCTCTAAAGGAACCCTTCATTTGTGCATGTTTTGGCTGTATTTCCATAGTTATTTGGGCATATTTTGGCATGTTTTATTCATTAATTTTTTCTTTTTTGATGAGTGCTCATTTGCTTCATGTACTTGCCATGTAATTCATGTTTGATAGTCAAAATTGCATGCTAATTTAAGCCATCCAGCTAGCACTTTTTGGCCACACTCTAAACTGGAAAAGTTCATGTTTTGAGACTTCCTTGACTCTGTCTTCATGCTTCATGTTCAAATAATGCATGCTTTGTATAGTTATAGGTCATTGCGTATGCCTAGTTTTGAGTTTCGGGGTCCATTCCGTGCATCGGGTGCCATATTGCCATGTTTCGGGGCTGTTTAGCATCATGTTTTAGTGCTGAAATTTTCTTGTTTGCATATCATGTTCCATGCCTTACCATGCTTTGGTAGAGTGGCATTCGTGCCTTAGGACCGGTCCTCGGTTTGCGTGCATGTGTGCACGCGTCTCAAGTGTCTCATTTTCATCCCGTGGCCACTGATGTGAGTGTGGCTGAGGTCCACTCATGTTGGTGTAAGTCCATCATGCATTGCGTATGCCATTTCGATTCATAGCATTGTGTATGCTAAGTTGCATGTTAGAGCATTGTGTATGCCATGTTACATCGTACATTGTGTATGCCATTTCATAGCATTGTGCATGCTAGGTTGTATATTAGTTGCATTCATGCATATCATGCATATTGCATTGTGTTTGGGGTAGGAGTTAGCCCGAGCACGGGAAACGAGGGACGTTTCGTATTCCGAGTGACGGAACGTGTCTCAATTCCCAGTCACCGACACTCCGAATTATCCATGATGGAGTCTCGGTCTTGTTGTGTTTATGTGTGCATTCATTTTATATTAAGTCGTGCAATTCGATTCCTCAGCCATCATGCATCGAGATGCGTGATTGGTGGCACGAGGATCGAGGACTACGCTCCCTGAAGAGTAGTCAAGCATACATATGTGAAAATACATTGCCATGCCCTTTTCTCGCTTCTCTGTTAAAGAAATCAAAACCGGCAATCTTTTGGAGCTTCGCGCAACATTCTGGCCTAAACTGTAAACAGAGGCTAATTGGGGCATCGCAGTGGATTTCCGCGCAACGCAGCTCAAACATGCATCATCCATCATTCGGAACAGAGCCGAGGCAGTCCCTAGCTTGCATGCTTATTTACTGCTTTCCTTAGCTAATTTGTTAATTAATTAGGATGTTGTATTTATTCGGACTGTAATTATTCATTTGGGACTGTATATTATTTATTTGGACCCGCCGAGCGAGGGCAATGTTGTAATAAGTGTGCGTGCGTGTGATGTATGTCTTCCAACCCCACGTCTTTCTCCTTTTTATTTACCAGCTTATGATGGTTAGATTAGGGCATGTTTGAATTAGCATACAGTATGATATCATGTTTGCATTCATTCATCTGTCTTACGTGCACCGGGCTCGACGCATCATAACTCACTACATTGTATTTCAATTTCAAAATTGAATACTTATTAGCTGTAGCATTCCATATGCCATATTTAGAATAACCGAGCCTGCTATAGTTGCATTATTGCATGTGTTGCATTAGGCATTTCTGTATAGTTAGGATCATGCATGGATTTCTAATTAGCTTCTGTTTTGGCTTGGAGTACTCGGTAAGTTTTTATGCTTTAGCATCGTTGCATGTGTGTGAGTGACTGCCATGATAGCATGCTTACCATGAGGCCATTCGCTTATGTGACATAACTACCTGAATGCCTGTGGGTGAAGGTTGGGTTATTGGGATTGGAATAATGCATTGACTGTGAGTTTTAAGCCCACTAGATAGTGGTAAAACCATCTTTTCTAAGCCCACCCAAGGGTGGCAAAATCTGCATTTTAAGCCTACTTGCGGGTAGCAAACCATCTTTCAAAAAAAACAAACATGAAATGTTTTGTTCCAATTCAGGCGATCCAGTCTATATTTGTATGTTGTGCGCATCACATAGTAAATCTAGGCTAAAAACCGGAATAAGAGCACACAACGTTTTCAAAACTAGATATCATGGTTAGTAGAGGCCGATCTTTGATCGGGCAAGCGGGGGTGCTCATGAAGTGACCTTCCCCAATCGTACCCAAGTTCCCGAGCCGAGGCAACTTTGGTGATGACGGACACGTGGCCTTAGGCAAACGAGTCAGGGTTTCCTAAATTTCTCCAAAAATAAAATATTTAGGTGGCGACTCTGTATCTGGCAAAGCAGTCCATGTTTGGCACTTCTTTCAAAACAAATCTGTTTTCTCAAAACGATTTGCCGGATTTGGACTCTTTGATTCAGATTAAGAACCATGACAACATTGAGTCCTTGAACTGTAGTGAGCCCAAGACGAATGGAACAGGGGACTCATTCCCTCCCGGGGCGTTCGGGGACATCTACAGTTTCTGGCGACTCCGCTGGGGATTTAGAGAACTTGACTCGAACTCATGATATCTGGTTTTGACTACACTTGTGTGTTTCTTTGCATTGCATTTGCATTGGTGCGCCCAGGACACCGTGTTTGCCATTTGCTATTCTTGAACGGTTTGCCAGAGGCTTGTCTTGTCAAGGCATGACCATAAGGCTAACCGGTTGTGGGCTCTGCCAGTATGGGAACACAAACCCCGGTTTTACCGAGGCACCCTTTTTGACCATTCGACCTAGTGCATATTCGGATCCATAGTGACCATTCCAAACTAGGACATGTTGCTTACTCGATAGGTTGTTTGAAATCGCTGCGTATGTAGTGAAACCCTAGCTCCTGACAAAATAGGACAAGGAAACCTACCCCAACATAGGGGTGTTTTGGCTCTCACTTTTCTGTTATGTGCTTTTAGAGTGCGTCTCTATAGGGAATGCATGTATCAGTTTATGAGTTTGGGCATCAGTTCGCAGCATCACGGTTTGAGAATCGATTATCCGTGTATCGGATTCAGCCAGACAAGGATTCAGTGGATGATGATCGTGTTTGAGAACAAAGGTGTATCCAAATTTTATCGACCGTGTGTTGTTATGCCCAGCCGTGTGTTGTGTATTTATTTTAAGCTGTTATGTTATTCATTTATCTGTTTGTCTATTTCCTTATTGCGTTATTTATCTTTTTGCTAGGACAGTTTTAGCACAATTGCTTTGAACCCAGCAGATATTCCCCAAGCACTTTTGATAAGAGGTCGTCGGCTCAATCGATCTGAGGATCTGGTTGACGGACAGCCAGTGTTCCATTCTCTACCCCCAGTTGTCAAAAGAAGGCCGAGAAGGCGTAGTGTGTCTAAGCAGAGGTTACCAGAGCAGTGGCCTACCCTAGCAGTGAACAGTCGGGCTGAGGTCTTAGTTTCTGCCATAGAGATACACATACCAGTCAGTCAGCAAGATCAGCAAAATATGGCCGGGATGGAAGAAATGATGCGCCAACTCCAAGAGAGTATGAGACAGATGCAGGAGGACGCTGTCCGCCAAGTGGAGTTCGCTAAACAGCAGGCCACAATCATGGCCCAGCAGGCGGAGCTAATTACCTGACTCCAGTAGCAAGCCGGAGCATCAGCCTCACATCCAAACCCTCCTCCACCAGGAGTCCCCCTACCCGAGCAAACACCAACTACCCAGAATGTCCTGCCGAACATCCAAAACACCTTGCCAAATGTCCAGAACATCCAGGAGGACACAGACATTCCAACGGGGCCAGCTCCGTCCCCACTTCCGCCTCAACTCTCCAAAACCCATACACCCGCCAACCACCCGGACTCTTCCTTCGAGTTCGAAATAGACCATACAGCACTGAAATTGAGCAAGCTCGAGAAGCTATTCAAAAAATCCCAGGGAGTGAAGGCTATTCCGGATATCGAGGACGGATATACCGATGTGGCTGTAACATTGCCGAATAGATTCAAAATGCCGCAGATCGATCGCTTCGACGGATTTGGTGATCCCATGGTCCATCTCCGACTATTCTCAGATATACTACGACCAATGGGCCTAACCAGACCCCAGAAGCTTTCGTTATTTGGCCGAACCCTGTCGGGAGTAGCTGCATCTGGTATGCGAAGTTGGAGGATGATGTCAAGCGGAGTTGGGACGAAATGGCCGAGGCCTTTGTTGCGCAATACTCTTACAGTACCCAAATTAGGATTACAACTCGTGATCTCGAAACAACAAGGCAGGAGCCCAAAGAGAGTTTCTCGGATTTCGTGACCCGATGGAGGGCGAAGGCCTCGATGATGACTTTAAGGCCCACCGATAAGGACCAGATCAGGATGATTGTGCACAATCTCCAACCAAAATTGATGCAAAAGATGATTGTACTCCCCTTGTCCACCTTTTCAGATTTGCACGAGATGGGGGTACAAATTGAAGATGCAATGAAACAGGGTCTGATTGACCAAGACAGGGAACAACCCCAGAGAACTTTTAACTGCAACAACAACGTAGGCCCGAGTGGCGCTGCAACTGCAAGAACTTCGGAGGTTAGCATGGTCGCCACCATTCCCCCTCCTCTTCCAAGGCCCATGGCAGCCACACCTTTCTCCGGTGCATCCGGAAGCAGTATCCAGACCACTAAATACCAACCCAGAGGCCAAAGAACCTTCACCCCACTGTACATGCCCCTATCTAAAGCTCTAGGGGTCTTAATCAAAAAAGGGCATCTAAAACCCCTAGAGCCGAGGCCGTTACCAAATCCACTCCCCCCCACTCACAACCCAGCCAAATATTGCGCATATCACCAGCAACACGATCATGACACCGACCAATGCTTCAGATTGCGTCACGAGATTCAAGATCTCATTGACAAACAGGTGATTTTGCCACCAGAAAGACCCAATGTTACAACCAACCCACTCCCTACACACAACCCAGCTCCACCTCCCAAAAGAGTCAACTGTATCCAGACTAGGGTCGTGTCTTATGATCCTAGCATTTATATCACTCCCTCCCATCTACCTAAGCCGGAGGTGTTCCTTCCCTACTGCACTGACTTTTTGTGCATGTTGGACATCTCTACAACCCAACCTGAGCCAATGGTGGTGGCCGTTAAAGACGGTGTAGAGGAGATTGCAAAGGAGGATGGAACTGTTGAGCCAGGGTTTGAGCAGTCTGGGAATTTCGCTAGGGGAGCCTACGATCCGAGTGAGTACATCCTGTCAGTGGGCCAGTCTGAGCCAAGTATAGAATTGCTAGAGAAAGCAGAATTGTGTGTGATCCGAGGGGATAGATTTGAGCATAGGACAGATGATTTGACGGCCATAGAAGAGGGCTTTACCAACCTACAGTTTTTTGATGATCAAGAATTAGGAGGCGCAGCAGTCAACTGGTTTGATTAAGAGGAATCGGCAGAGGCCACTAGATGGCTGGATGATCAACCAGATGTGGTGAAGGTGTGTCGATTATGACCTAAGGGCCGAGAGTCAGAGTACATTGCCGGAAAGCGCCGGTACGAAGAATTTCGCTCAGAACAGGGGCATTGTGAATGCAGAGAAAGCCGAACAACAAACTGCACTAACGCAGGTGGAACAGGAAAAGATTTGGGATTCTGAGAGAATTCGGAAAGCCAAAACCCATGAAGTAATCAAAAGTGTTATGGGCACGAAGACAGAAGATGCTGTGAGCATAGGGGCTGAAAGTGCTGCAAGTACAATCATGCCGGAGCTAGACAGGTGCCTTTCGAATGCCAACGGAATGTGGTGGGAAGACGATGATTTATGTCTTGCCCACACAGACGATGATTGGGGAAGCAATCAACCAGATAACACCTGGTACCTCGATGAGGTTGACCATATGACAAGAAGCGGGCGGTATTTCAAACCCCCGCACCTAGACCAACCCGAGGCATCTGGGAAGGATAAAGAAGCTGAGAAGCAGAAGGAGAAGCAGATTGAAGAGGAAGCTGTGCTGAGGCAGTTAAAGAAGATACAAGCAGACACCTTCATCTGGGGACTGCTTATGGCGTCACGAGTGCACAGACAGACTGTCCTATCTGCTATGGACAAGGCTAAACTCTCCATAGATACCACACCAGAGCAGTTGGTTGGACTGGTCTTTCCGGGAGGAGGTTCCCCGACGACAACCTTTTCAAACAAAGAACTGCCGCCTGAGGGCACAAATCATAACAAACCCCTCTACATCTCTTTGGAATGTAGAGACAAGTGGGTGCCAATGGTTCTTGTCGACACAGGATCCGCCATTAATGTGTGCTCGTTAAGGACAACATATGCAATCGGGTTAAAGTCCGCAGACTTCGTGCCGACTACTCAAGTGATCAGAGCCTATGATAACACCAGTAGAGAGGTGATGGGGACTGTCAAAATTCAGACCCAGGTTGGTCTAGGACAACACAACGTTGAATTCCATGTCTTGGACGTTCCTGCAACCTTTAATTTACTCTTGGGGCGGCCGTGGTTGCACTAGGTAAAGGCAGTCTCTTCCACTCTACATCAGATGGTGAAATACCTCTATGGAAAAGGAGTAGCCATTGTTTTCGGAAATTCATCGATCCACCCACCTCTGGAGGTATCTACACCAGTCTTGGAAATCGAGCACGGCACGGAGGATATGTTCTTATCAGGGTTCACTCTGCCGAGGCTCCTGTCAGTGTAATATCATGGTCATAATGAGGGAGTGTACGTCAGTGCTCAATCTGTATACCTCATGAACAAGCTACAACACATCCTCGAGATGGGATTGGGAAGGAGTGGCCGGAAGGGCGTCGCAGCATTGGCCGAAGTGCCACACAACCCTCATACCTTTGGATTGGGTTATCAGCCCACCAAAGAGAATTGGTTAAGGAAAGGAAAATAAATGGCTGGAAGAGCCAGAGCAAAGAAGGCTGGGAAGCCATTTGAGCTTATGCATAGGCCTATTCAGGGTACCCTAAACGGATGCTTCGTCCGGGAGGGGGAAGACTTTCCATTCTGTGGCTTCCCAGAGCCATAGCTGAATGCGGAGAAGAAACGCGTACCAGGTTTCGAGATCTTCTTCGACCTACAACTATCTGGGGATGACGTTGCCGAAGAGCAGACAGACCCATTAGCTGAGGTTGAGCAGTGTAAGGCAGTGGACTCCGAGGGCGCTGAAGATGAAATGGGGGTAGCACTGGCATGTCTACTTTCAGATCCTCCGATCGACCATAAGTGCTTGGGGAATAACTTCTCGGTTTCCATGATTGGGGATAAAACGGCTGCGAGCCTGCCAGCGACTATTTTGGATGCATCTATCGCACCCTCTCTCACTTGGCAATACGAAGAGGGATTTTTGTCCAACAGTACCGGGTCAGGTAGTGAGCCGAAATCTGATTCCACCGAATCTTGTGAGTTGGAATTAGGTTCCAGCTCGACTGAGTCTGAGTCTGGTAATCCTAGGGATAATAACCCGGATGACACAGTCTTGTCCAGGTCGTCTTTTTCTTTCTCATTTGAGTCTGTTGTAACCGAGGAATCGGACGATTTGGATGTGCTTAATGAGAATCAACTAGCTGTGGTTTCTGAGTACTTTTCTGTGCCCTTAATTTATTGCATAAATTCAGACTTTCAAAATTTTGATGAAAACGACGAGGACAAAATTCCTCCGGTTTTGCAACGCTTAATTGAACAAGAGCAGGAGGGGTTTGTCAAACCCTTAATGGATGAAATCATAACTGTGAATATTGGCACTGGGGAGGACCCGCGGCTGGTCCAGATCGGGTCCACGCTGTCTTCGGAGGAACGCGAGCGCTTAGTCGCTTTGTTAAAAGATTTCAAAGATGTTTTCGCATGGTCCTACGAAGACATACCTGGGATCGATCCTGAGATTGTACAGCACCGAATCCCTCTTGACCCTGAGGTCTGCACAAGCGAAGCTCAGAGGATCCGCCCGACCGGGCTCTCAAGATTAAGGAAGAGGTCACCACAAATCGACGCAGCTTCTGCCGTATCCGAATACCCGACTTGGTTGGCCAACATTGTTCTAGTGCCGAAGAAGAATGGCAGAATCCGAGTATGCGTGGATTTCAGGGATTTGAACAGAGCTAGTCCGAAGGACGACTTTCCTTTGCCGCATATTAACGAACTAGTGGACTTCACAGCAGGGCATGCTTTGCTCTCATTCATGGATGGCTTCTCAAGATACAATCAGATAATTATGGCACCAAAAGACCGGGAAAAGACTGCATTCACTACCCCGTGGGGGACATACTGCTATAGAGTAATGTCGTTTGGGTTGAAGAATGCTGGAGCTACTTATCAACGGGCCGCGACCACGATATTGCACGATATGATCCACAAAGAGGTTGAGGTGTACGTGGACGACATGATTGTCAAGTCCAAAGAAAGAGAGGGCCACTACACCGCCTTGCAAAAGTTCTTTCAAAGGATCAAAGAATTTCGGTTGCAGCTGAATCCTCAAAAATGTACATTCGGTGTTACAGCGGAAAAAATACTGGGGTTTCTGATTACACAGAGAGGTATCGAAGTCGACCTTTCCAAAATCAAGGCCATCCTAGAAATGCCCCCACCAAGGACTGAAAAGGAGGTGCGAGGCTTTCTGGGTAAAGTGCAATTCATAAGACGGTTTATCTCAAAATTAACCTTAACTTGTGAACCACTTTTTGGTCTCCTGAAGAAAGGAAAGAAATTCCAATGGGACGGCCGATGCCAAGCTGCTTTTGAACAAATCAAGAAATACTTGCAGAACCCGCCCGTGTTGTCACCGCCAGAGCCGGGAAAATCGTTGATATTGTACCTATCAGTGACTGAGACTACAATGGGCTGTATGCTCGCACAGGAATTAGAAAACAAGGTGGAGAAAGCCATCTACTATCTGAGCAAGAAGATGCTAGAGTATGAGACTCGCTACACACCTTTGGAGAAGGCTTGCTTAGCTTTGGTATGGGCTACCAGGAAGCTGCGGCACTACCTGTTAGCTCACTCCGTAATGTTGGTTTCACGACTCGATCCCATCTAATATCTTTTCGAGAAACCAGCACTTACGGGTAGGCTAGCTCGTTGGTTGCTGTTGCTCTCTGAATTTGATCTGAAGTATGTAACACGCAAGTCAGTCAAGGGAAGAGCAGTAGCAGAATTCTTAGCCAACCATCCAGTGGAAAGGGGTGAAGTAGTTGAGTACTTATTCCCAGATGAGGCCATTTTGCACATCGACAATGAAATTTGGACGATGTACTTTGACGGAGCGTTAAACCAGTACGGGTATGGGATAGGAGTGCTGCTAATAGCACCTGATAAGTCCCGTATCCCTCTAGCCTTCAAACTCCGATTCAAAGTCTCGAACAACGAAGCAGAGTATGAGGTATGCATTGCTGGTCTAGAAGCAGCCCTGGAACTAGGGGCAAGACGGTTGGACGTCATCCGGGACTTGAATCTTGTTGTGTCTCAAGCAAAAGGAGACTGGAAAATCAAAGAAGAAAAGATGATGATGTATCACCAGACCTTGGATTTGTTAATTCCTCGGTTTGAAAAGCTAAACTTTGCTCATCTACTAAGAGAGAACAACAGATTCGCAGATTCTTTAGCAACTCTATCTTCCATGATAAACATCCCATTCGGAGTCCGGATCGCCCAAATCATCATTGACGAAATTTGCGCCAAATTTCACGAGTCGATGATTGTCGCTATAGATGAGGTTCAGGATGAAAACCCCTGGTATTATGACATCTGGAATTTCTTGGAGAAGGAAGCATACCCGTTAGGGGTAAATACCAAGGATAAAAGGGTAATAAGAAGAATGGCCGTGCAGTTCATCATCTGTGGAGTAAGCTGTATAAGAGAGGTCACCTGGGAATGCATAAGCGATGTGTCGATGCCGAAGAATCAAAGCGTCTAATGGAAGCCATCCATGGAGGGGAATGCGGTGCGTACATGAATGGAGTAATGCTAGCACGGAAGATCCTCAGACAGGGTTACTACTGGTCCACCATGGAGGAGGACTGTATCGGTTTCGTTCGGCGATGCCACAAATGTCAAATTCATGTAAATCGCATGAACATTCCGCCATCGAAGCTGTACAATATGACTTCGCCATGGCCATTTTCAGTCTGGGGAATTGATGTGATCGGCCATCACATCCGGGGGTCGAATGGGCATGAGTTCATACTGGTTGCGATAGATTACTTCACGAAGTGGGTCGAGGCCCAATCTTATGCAGTGTTGAAGGCTTCACATGTCGCAAAGTTTATCAGAAACGACATCATCTGTCGCTACGGAGTCCCAAACGAGATAATTTCAGATAACGGTTCCCACTTCAAGAAGGAAGTGATTGACTTGTTGGAAAAATACAATGTGGCTTTTCATAAGTCATCTACCTATCGGCCGCAAACCAATGGAGTAGTTGAGGCTGCCAACAAGAACATCAAGCACATATTGCAGAAGATGGTGGAAACTCACGGATTGGCCGATAAGCCATTTTTCAGGGCTACGACTTCAATTAGAACTTCTTTGGGCGACTCAGATTCATTGGTTCATGGGATGCAGACCGTTCTACCTACCAAGTTTGAGGTCCCACATCGCGAATATTGGCCGAGTCTTAGAATAGTAGCAGATTAGTAGAGAAAGCAGGTTTGAGGAACTCATGCTCTTTGATGAGAGAAGACTGAAGGCACTGTACCATGTTCAAGGTTACCAGCGCAGAATTTCCTGGGCTTTCAACAAGAAAGTTAAGTCCAGGAATTTAAAAGAAGGAGATTTGGTGCTCAAAGACAACCGAGCTCCCATCTACGACCCAAGGGGCAGGTTCAAACCCAATTGGACTGGTCCCTACATCATTAAGTCTATCTGGTCAGGTGGAGCTGTGGTTCTGATGGATCTAGATGGCTTGGAGTTCTCACAACCGATCAATATGGACAAGTTGAAGAAATATTACCCTTGAGAGGCTCGCTAGGCCAAAAACCCGAAAGGGCAACCTAGGCAAAACTCAAGGCACGAAAAATTTGAAATTACAAAAACTGAGCTCGCAAGGTTGAAATCCCGCAAAGGGCGGCCTTGGCAAAAGTTAGAGCATAAAAAGAGAGTGAAAATACCTGAGTGAACCCGAGCCTGAACTACGTGAGGCTTGATTCCCATCTTTGGGATACGTAGGCAACTTCATCCTGAAGTTCAGCCATAAACTTTTCCCCGATCAACTTTGTCCATTTTGATCATCTCAGTCATCTTTGTCCATCAGCGTTCATCGTGATCTCCGGTGCAGTGCTTTTCAGACTAGGGGCAACTTTCCGTTGCCAGGAAGTGCCGTAGTACCATTCAGACTAGGGGCAACTTTCCAATTGCTAGGATCCGGGGATGTGCATCTCAGTGACAAATTTCAGGCGTGTCCAGTTCTGATCCATATCGAAAATAGTTTTGGAAAGTTTTAATAAAAGTTGACTTTGTTCAAATTAATCTTTTTACAACTAAGACCATTTTTGGACCAAAGCGAAAAATTTTCAGTACCACAACCTTCAATGTCATTGATTTCAAAACAGAGTTCTCCTGCTCTTGCATACAATTGAAGTTGCTTTTTATTACATTCATAAAGAAAACTTGAAAGTACTAATAAAGCAATAAATCCGGGGCATAATCAAGTCAGGTGTCCCTGCGCCCCCTCTCACAGCTAGTCGAAGCCTCTGATGCCAAGCTAGGCCCAATCTGTGCCTCTTCATTGAGCCAATCCAACACTCGTTAGACAAAGTGCAAAGGTGGAGGCGGGGCCAGAGCTTTCTAGTTCTCCATCTTTGTGGCATACCGCAAGCTGTCGGCGCCTGAACCGAAAGCAATGGCACTCAATCCCCTCTGGTGGGCAAGTCTGATCATGACCGAACTGGCGTAAGAACCGGAACAGAAAGTAGAACACATAGTGGGTTAGGCCAATCAACTGAATCCCGATCAGCCGGGACATGCTGTAACTCATTGCCGGGAGATTGAGCCAAGGGCAGCACCAAGCAATGCGATCTGCAGACAAATTGCACATCCAGTCAAACCACCACCCCTCATTAGGTGTATCGACTAGGCATTGTCGAAAAGAGTAGCCGCGGGCTGAGTAGGTAGGGCAAGAGTCCACAACTTGCAATTTATCCATCAACCATACCTGGGGAGGGATGAAAAATGAGAGAATAAAGAATAGAAAGATGTACGATGAGAGAAAAGTAAGACAAGGGTATTGTGAGAAAAACTGAGCCCGAGGGCCGAGTGATATGAGCAATATATACGTGAGATTGGGTGGGAAACATTACCTGCAGCAGTAGTGGGCTTCCCACGAATCTGGTCGTCTCCCGGCGATAGAGAGCATCTAAGCCCATCAGTGTCTCGGCCAAAGTCATGGCGATGCAGCTCATTCCTTCCTTCAAGCCTTGAGTAACTTCAATCAGACGAATGCTAGATCCACTGAAGCCTAGGGCAAGCAGAAAGTGAGATAGCATGCACAAGCAAAGGGCATGTTGCCGAAAACCTCGCCAATGATGGTTACCGTGGTCACCGGCGTCAGAAAAGTGATGAATCAAGCCGAGGATGTCCAGTTCCCCATTGCAGATCAGGGACCGAGCATCATGAATGGTGAGTCCACACATCCGCCCTAAAGCTTGGGCGTGACCGAAGCGAAACTGAGGCAAAATTTCCTCATGACGGTCGGATTCCATCAAAACTTGAAAATCTTCAAAAGTTGGACATACCTCTTGCCCGCCAAAGCTAAAGACATGTGTTACTGGGTTCCAAAACCTCACCACGGCATGAAGGAAGGGAAGGTGCAGCGGAGTACGGCTCAGCGTGAATAGTGCATTCAAGCCGAAACCCCGGAAGTTCAACTTTTCCGAGCCATCTAGAGAAGCGATCGAAGCTGTGAGCTTTTCGATGAGAAACGCCTCCATTTGGTGCAAAACTGAGGTGAAATGAATCAACCACGAAGCTAGAGCTTTTAAAGAGGATAAGACACTGTTCGGGGGACACGTGCAAAAATTTGGTGGTTGCTGGGCTAAGTGGCCGGCCGGCCACCTTTTCTGGCAAGCCGGCCACCCATCTCCTCTCCAACACAAAAAACTGGCCGGCCAGTTCCCAAAGGTGGCCGGCCATGCTCCAATATGTGTCTTTGGTACTGTTTTACTCTCTGGAAGGGAGTTCCTAGCATTTCCATGCATCGGGAGTGTCGAAGGCCTCCATTTCCCTCAGTTTCGGATGCGTTCCGTTACCCAGATCATCCGAAATGCACTTCGTTCATAGAGTTGTTGTTGAGTCTTACTTATCGAGTTGTTGTCTTGCTTATCGAGTTATTGTCTTGCTTATCGAGTTATTGTTTTGCTTATTGAGTTGTTAAGTTTGTCGAGCTATCAAGTCTTGTACATTGAGTTGTTACTTTTTGTTTAAATCGATTGTGTTGTGTTTTGCCTATTTAGTTGTCAACTTTGTTGTGTTTTGCTTATCGAGTTGTAAACTTGCTAAGATTCTGTTATTGTCTTGGTGAGTTAAGTTGTTTAGTTTGTTGTGTCGGTTCACTACCTGACTTGGCAAATGCACAATGCACATATCCATTCAATCTCATTTTGGTGCAAAAAGATGCGATGCGATGCTAAGAACACAAAATACAACACTTTTTCAAAAGCTGTTTCATCCCATCATCATTCCTTTGTTACAACATTTTACAACAAGGGTACAAGTTTTACAGAAAATAAAACTGCCTAACAATGTACAATGTGCTATAACTACTAGCAAAAAGGTAAATAAAACAAGGAACAGCCGCATCAATGCTCTCAAGAGCAAGAATAAGAGGCCCTCTTCATCCTCTTCTGCGAAGCAGCCTCTGCACCACCGGCACCATCCGAGTCAGAGCTGTCGTCCTCAGGATCCTCCTCGGCCTCACCTCCACTCCCAGAACCAGGGTCAGAACCCTCATCCCTGTCAGCAGATGTATCTAACTGACGATCGGTAACCTCCTCCTCCTCACTGGCCTCCTCCTGAATGATGTGCACTCTGGGTCTGTGAGACGGCTCTCCTCTCCCAGCCCCTCGAGAAAGCCTAGATGGCCCAGCTCCTCGAGAAGGCCTCAATAGCCCAGCTCCTCGGGAAGGCCCGGAGGACCCGGCTTGTGACTGAGCAAACACTGGAGGCATCTGAAAATGAAAAATGCAGTTTGAATACGTCAGCCAAAACATGTATATCAGATACAGGTGCAAGCAAACTACACAGAGTGGATGTACGCAGGAATGATGCATGAATGTGGTGTGTGTCACATGTGCTCTACACAAGCAGCCTATCAATGCAGTAAAATGTTCAAAATCAGCATGTTATCAGAAGCACAATAAATGCCAGAAAGCTAAAGGGTACTTGGAAACCCATGATGGACAATTGCGCCTCTCTCCGCAGGACCATCCCCTCAAGTGAGGCTACCATCTCGAGCACCTCATCCATGTACTCGACCGGAGGCTGCCGATGCAAAGGCAAGAATATCAGTAAAGGAATAAATGTCCAAGTATCTGAACAATGAATCAAAGCTGTAAAGCATACCGGGGGTGAGTTGGGGTCACTGACGTATCGGTGGCCAGGCATCGGAGGCTCTATCGAGATCGGAATCGGAGAGGTAGTCCCATATTGCCACCCCATCAGCTCAGTCGGCATATCCGGCCATCCAGGATGAGGATAAGTCGGAGGAATCGGGGGGACCAATCCACCCCCACCCCTAGATGTACGAACCCTGCTAGTGGAAGGGGCATCTACAGTACGAGCCCGGCTCGATGATGGCATACCAGCAGACCTAATCGTCGGAGTATGAACCCTTGTCAGTGGAGGCATCAGATATGTGTGACGATAAGTCGCGTAATCCCCCTACTCTAGATGAAGAAGTGCATCAGTGCCCAACCTAGCGTCAATCACACCCTGGGTCGGGAGCCTATCAGCAGTCCGCATGTCGGCTGGGGGTGCTGAAGGAGGGTCCTGAGAGGCGTAGCCCCACACCTGGCGCAAGAAGCGATCACCCAAAAACCAAGCCCTACCAACTGGCCCCTCAAGCAAGATCCTATACCGGGAGATACCCCATCCTCCGACAAACCGGAATCGGAGATCTCTACCAAAAGGCGCCCAGGGCTGCCATGTGATCTGCAGGTAATCAATGCATAAGCTGATCAGAGATTGTAAAAATATAAGATTGGAAACATGAAGAATCGAGTTCAAATACCTCCGATGACCGTGTGTCAAAATATCGCCAAATAGGAAGAGACTCAGGGTCTCGCCGCATCGCCTTCAATACAAGCGAATACGGAATTGTGAGGGGCACCTTCACCATAAGCTCTGGGGCTAGCACCGGGAAGTATGCATAGACCCACAACTGTGAGAAACAGGCGAGAACCATCGAATCTGATGTCAATGCGTAATGTAAATACAACATGAGAGCAAGGTGCAAAGTACGTAATGTAAAGTGCGCCGTGTGCAATGTACAAATAATAAGAAGCGAAATGTAAAGGCGAAAGTACCTCCTGGGCTCTCCAATAGCCGAGTATGTTCCCGCTCATGAAGTCGCGCTCATATAACAGTAGAGAGTGGCCAGGCTGGCACCGCCCCAATCATACCGGCTAACCTGTGAAAGGTCCACTAGGGCGCTCAGCAGAAAGAGCCCAACAGTGTTCTCCCTATCGGCAAACAGAGTGGTGCTGAAGAGGAACATCAAGAATCCACGAGTATACTGTGCCACCTCCTCGGGAGTCTCAGGCTCCATCTCCACCCTCCTGAAGTGGGAAGAGAACCAGGTGTATCGGACTCTACCTGAAGATCAATCCATTAGCGGGCGAGCTCCCAATAAATATGTCCAGGTGGCCTCCCACTCGCCCATGTCCTCATCATATGGGATGGCCCAACCTCCCACATCGAGGCTCGTCAGTGCGGCAAAGTCGAAAGGGGTCATGGTCATGTCCCCAGTGGCAGAGAAATGAAAGGAGTTGGTGGTGTCCCACCATCTCTCTACCAAAGCGCCCATCAGTGTCCTGCTAGCGGGGCAGCGAGAGATCCCAGTGCAGAAGGTCCCGAACCCCGCCACATCAACCAAATCTCGGACAGCCTCCGGGAGCTCGGCATACCACTCTCTCGCCGTGACAGAGCCATATCCCCGCACAGCACGGGAAGTCACCTGCATTCAGGATAAGCACATGTATTCAGTTTCAGAATGAAATGTATAAGCTGTGTGCAAATGAAATGTATGAGCTGTGTGCAAAGTTGAATCAGAAAATTAGAATCTGGGCTGCGTGTTCAGAGAATTCAAAATTCGGGCTGTGTGTTCGACATCAAAGTTTGGGTTGCGTGTTCAGAGAATTCAAAATTTGGGCTGTGTGTTCAGAAAATCAGAGTTTGGGCTGCGTGTTCTACTCTCAATCAGTGTGTGCTGCGTGTTCACCTCAACAATGGGCTGTGTGTTCAGAAAATCAAAGTTTGGGCTGCGTGTTCTACTCTCAATCAGTGTGTGCTGCGTGGTCACCTCAACAATGGGCTGTGTGTTCAGAAGATCAGGGTTTGAGCTGCGTGTTCTACTCTCAATTAGTGTGTGCTGCGTGTTCACCTCAACAATGGGCTGTGTGTTCAGAAGATCAGAGTTTAAGATACGTGTTCTACTCTCAATCAGTGTGTGCTGCGTGTTCACCTCAACAATAGGTTGTGTGTTCAGAAGATCAAAGTTTGAGCTGCGTGTTCTACTCTCAATCAGTGTGTGCTGGGAGTTCACCTCAACATTGGGTTGTGTGTTCAGAAAATTAGAATTTGGGCTGCGTGTTCGACTCTCAATCAGTGTGTGCCGCGTGTTCACATCAACAATAGGCTGTGTGTTCAGAAAATCAGAGTTTGGGCTGCGTGTTCTACTCTTAATCAGTGTGTGCCGTGTGTTCACAATTAATTTATGGGGTGCGTGTTCATAAATTCAGAGTGATGTGTTCAAGATGCAAATAGAATATGGTGTCATAGACTAAGCATTCTAAACAAGCTGTGTACTCGAATGAGCCGACAAACATAGCGAAAGCGCGAAATACATTGAAAATGCAGAATGCATTGCAAAAAATGTAAAGGCGAAGTAAAATACCTCTCGTGCCTGATAGGAGAGGTGAGACTCCAGCTCATGAGTAGATCCCCTGCCCGATCATCAAAATCAAGAAATGATGAAAAGCGATTTCGGAAGGACATGTACTTGAGGCGACTCTCCTAATGAGCAGTCGAACCTCGGGGCAAGGCCATATTATCAGGTGACCGGCCATATCAAGAAATCTGCAAAAAAAGAGCAAAAACGAGCAAAATGAGCCAAAATTGGAAAAAGTCAACAAAAGTCAACTCTCGGGAAATGAAAAAGTCAACAAAAGTCAACTCCTGAGAAAATCTTCCAAATGTTGAGACAAACTTACCTCAAGTGGTGAAAATGAGAAAAGAAGTCTCGAAATCAAAATTTAATCGGTCCAAAGTGACGAAAACTGAAAGATTTCGAGAAAACAACTTACGTGGGGCGTTGGAAAACGCGTATAGAGCACAGATCTGAGAGAGAAAATGGTTTGGGAAGGTAGAGGAGATGTTTTCGGAGCTGCACTTGTGAGCACAAAGTGTTTGGATAAGTATATTTAAAGAAAAGAGGGTGAAAAGACAAAACTACCCCGAATCTGGGCTAGGTGGCCGGCTGGCCACCTTTCGGTGCCGCCACCTCTCCTCAAACTGGCCGGTGGCCTCCCCCTGGAAATAAAACTGGCCGGTGGTGTCCCCCATGTGGCCTCCAAGCTCTCTGCAAATTTTGGTGATGATTGGAGTCCCCGGGACCTGAAAAAGTACAAGAGAAGTGCACTTTCTATCGCGAAATCGCTTTGGCGGAATTTCAACTTCAGCTTTCGATGCGTGTCTCATCATTTCTCATCAAAAGCAAGATGTATCCTTTTTGAATATGTTGTGACCCTTCCGGGGGGTGAATCGGAGGTCGCGATTGAGTGGCCCTCGCCGAAACGCGCATTTCTTCGCCCGTTGATTTGTGACGAACATGCATCCTGGTTTACACTTGTTCTGTATTGTTATACACATCACTCGCATTCTCATGCATATACTTGCATTGTTATGCACGTTTCCGTGGTATTACCATGCTTTTGTGCTTAACTTGCATTGTTACGCACGTTTCTTCTCGCATTGCGATGCACTCACCCATCGACATCACGTTTGCCGGTATTTCGATATCACATTGAACATACGTTGCTAAACATATTGTGCTTGTTGAGTTTCTTTCTTTTATAGGCACGATATTGTATGTACGGTTCATTTGAGACTGGTGCGGCCAGACGAATCGCGCAGGTATTGTATCTTCTCTGTGTAAGACGTGGCGAGAATTGAATGATTCTCCGTATTCTTAACTGCATGTAATGTAGTTGTTGCTTTGCATTCTTGCTTAAAACTGTTGCATATTTTTGCGAATACTTGCTTTATTACAGCTTGCTGCATTTGCATGATCATTGAGTTACATCCGGCTTTGTGCATATCGCTTTGCATTTTACCCCCTTATGACTTCCGAGTTCTGTCAAAGAGGGGCAACTATAGACACCCCATTTTTGATCGACCTTAAGACTTCGACGTCACCGATTGAGCGCTTGTTGATGTTGCATATCGCGCTTATTCTGAAGTTTCAGAGTCTTAGCCGTAAGCCTTGCCTCCGGACTTTCGGGCTTTTCTGTGCTTTGCCTCGGTTTGCGAACCAGGCGCTGTTTTCTCTATTTCCTCTTCCCGAAGGGAGGGAGAGGTCTCGTAGATCATCTCTCAGTGGCCGTAGGCTACGTTTCGTGGTCGTAGGCCACTTTTCCCGTTTCGGAGCCCGGTTCTCGATTTTCAGAGCCGTTGGCCGTGTGCCTCGATTCGGGACCGCTTAACCACCTCCGTTTGCTCTGGTTTTTGGCATGCATCTTATTTGCTCCCTTTTGAGGGACACTGTGGTCCGAGAGACCAACTTCGTGGTCGAACACCACCTCCGGTGCTTAATAGTCAGTTTTCGGGGCCTCGGGCTGCGTGTTTCAGCCCCCGAACCCTCAATTTGCATCGGTTTGAGTTCATTTTTTGCAGGGACCTTATTTTCATTGTTATGAAGGTCATAGAAGGGTGGGAGGCCAGCAATTGTTCTGAAAGCCAGCTTTATTCCTTCATCGCTCCTGGTCGCTAGTTTTTTCTTGCTAGAAAGCTGATGTTGACCATTCCCGGGCCACTTTCTTTGGCCCTCAACCACATATTTGTGTTGTACACACCTGGGAGGCCACCAATATGTCATGGCTGGCCAGAAATTGTTCCTGACCCTTTTGAACCCCTCTGAAAGTTAGGTTTTCTCTCTCCTGGTTCACATTTTTAGGGTTTCAACTACATAGCTGTGTTGTGCACACATAGGAGGCCACCAATATGGGTGGCTGGCCAGCTTCTCTGATTGACCTTTTTGACCCTAGCCGGCCGGCCAGGGGAGGTGGCCGGCCGGCCACCTGAGCTCCCAAAAACTGGCCGGCCATGCTCCCCACAGTTGGTTCCTTACAAATACACCCTCCTTTTCCCCCCAGATTCTGTATCTGAGGGGGAAACTTTTAGGGGGGAAATTTGAATTTCATTTTCCCCTCTTTTTCTCCACACTTTTGCCTATATAACCAGCACCCCCAACTATGTTTTGGGGGTTACAAAATTTTGTTTAAGGCTCTTGCATACAACTCTCCCTCTCCCTCTCTTCCACACCTCAAAACCCTAAAGTCCTACACCATTTCTACTCCATCTCCAAGCCAATCAATCGACACTCCATTCCAGCAGCTTGGAGGTTCTTTCTAGAGGCTAGGAGCACCACTTCTTGGACCAAGAGGCTGCTGAAGTTTGGTTCTACAAGGGTGAGTCCATTTTCCCACTTTTGTGCACTATTTTGATCTATATCTTAGCGCCTTTTGCTTACATTTTTGGGCTCTGACCCTAACTGAAAATAGTCTTGTTTTGAGCTCTTTTTCATGTTTGATTAAGGGCTTTTCCCTGTTTGAGGCTTCCTTCTCACCCTTGTGTTTAAACCCTCTTTTAGGCCTATTTTTGCATAGTATTTTAGGCTTATTTGTGACCTGTTTCAGACTTTGTTATGAACTGTAAAGTGGCTTTTTTTGAGCCCCTCTTCAACATTGTTGAAGGGTTCTCCTTTGTTTGAGGCCAGCAGCTACCACTTGCCTCTTTGTCCCTCTTTTGGCCTTTTTCTTGCATGATAGTTTAGCCTCACTTGTATTTATTTTCGTAGCTTGATGTAAACTGTGAAGTGCCTTATTTTGAGCCCCTCTTCAACTTTGTTGAAGGACTCTTTGCCATTTGAGGCCAGATGCTATCCCTTATCTCTTTTCCCCCTTTTAGGGCCTTTTTTTTGCATGATAGATAAGCCATATTTTTTATCACTTTTGAGACTTGTTATAAACTGAAAAGAGATTTTTTTTGACATCATCTTCATGTTTTATTAAGGTCCCATTTTTGTTTGAGGTCATATGCTATCTTGTATGCTTGGTTGCTTTCCATTTTGAGCCTTACACCCCAACCCTTGTTGCATGCCTTATTTGACCTTCTAGCCACTGGAATCCAGTGGATTTCCAGTGGCTTTGATGCTGTTTTGAGCTTCCAAATTAGAGGGGGGTGACCCCCTCTCACATTGGCTTGTTTGATGGCCATCTTGGCCTTTCAAAGCGACCCCATCTTGAATCCTTCTTAGGCACATTTTAGGGTCAATTTGTTGAGTTTTGGGAATACCATATTTGATTTTCAAAGTTGGTTTGGGGTTGCCACATGTCTATCTTGTATATGCTTAAGAATCCCTTTGTATGCCCTCTAAAGGAACCCCTCATTTGTGCATGTGTTGGCTGTATTTTCATGGTTATTTGGGCATATTTTGGCATGTTTTATCCATTAATTTTTTCTGGTTTGATGAGTGCTCATTTGCTTCATGTACTTGCCATGTAATCCATGTTTGATAGTCAAAATTGCATGCTAATTTAAGCCATCCAGCTAGCACTTTTTGGCCACACTCTAAACTGGAAAAGTTCATGTTTTGAGACTGCCTTGACTCTGTCTTCATGTTTCATGTTCAAATAATGCATGTTTTGTATAGCTATAGGTCATTGCGTATGCCTAATTTTGAGTTTCGGGGTCCATTCCGTGCATCGGGTGCCATATTGCCATGTTTCGGGGCTGTTTAGCATCATGTTTTATTGCTGAAATTTTCTTGTTTGCATATCATGTTCCATGCCTTACCATGCTTTGGTAGAGTGGCATTCGTGCCTTAGGATCGGTCCTCGGTTTGCGTGCATGTGTGCACGCGTCTCGAGTGTCTCATTTTCATCCCATGGCCACTGATGTGAGTGTGGCTGAGGTCCACTCATGTTGGTGTAAGTCCATCATGCATTGCGTATGCCATTTCGATTCATAGCATTGTGTATGCTAAGTTACATGTTAGAGCATCGTGTATGCCATGTTACATCGTGCATTGTGTATGCCATTTCATAGCATTGTGCATGCTAGGTTGTATATTAGTTGCATTCACGCATATCATGCATATTGCATTGTGTTTGGGGTAGGAGTTAGCGAAACACGAGAAAAGCGATTTCATTTTCACTCACGAGTGACGGAACGTGTCTCAATTCCCAGTCACCGACACTCCAGATTATCCATGATGGAGTCTCGATCTTGTTGTGTTTATGTGTGCATTCATTTTATATTAAGTCGTGCAATTCGATTCCTCAGCCATCATGCATCGAGATGCGTGATTGGTGGCACGAGGATCGAGAACTACGCTCCCTGAAGAGTAATCAAGCATACATATGTGAAAATACATTGTCATGCCCCTTTCCTGTTCTCTGTTGCAGCAAATCAAAAACCGGCAATCTTTTGGAGCTTCGCACAACATTCCGGCCTTAACTGTAAACAGAGGCTACTTGGGGCATCGCATCCGCGCAAGGCAGCTCAAACATGCATCATCCATCATCCGGAACAGAGTCGAGGCAGTCCCTAGCTTGCATGCTTATTTACTGTTTTCCTTAGCTAATTTGTTAATTAATTAGGATGTTGTATTTATTCGGACTGTAATTATTCATTTGGGACTGTATATTATTTATTTGGACCCTCCGAGCGAGGGCAATGTTGTAATAAGTGTGCGTGCATGTGATGTATGTCTTCCAACCCCGCGTCTTTCTCCCTTTTATTTACCAGCTTATGATGGTTAGATTAGGGCATGTTTCAATTAGCATACAGTATGATATCATGTTTGCATTCATTCATCTGTCTTGCATGCACCGGGCTCGGCACATCATAACTCACTACATTGTATTTCAATTTCAAAGTTGAATACTTGTTAGTTATAGCATTCCATATGCCATATTTAGAATAGCCGAGCCTGCTATAGTTGCATTATTGCATGTGTTGCATTAGGCATTTCTGTATAGTTAGGATCATGCATGGATTTCTAATTAGCTTCTGTTTTGGCTTGGAGTACTCGGTAAGTTTTTATGCTTTAGCATCGTTGCATGTGTGTGAGTGACTGCCATGATAGCATGCTTACCTTGAGGCTATTTGCTTATGTAATATAACTGCCTAAATGCCTGTGGGTGAAGGTTGGGTTATTGGGATTGGAATAATGCATTGACTGTGAGTTTTAAGCCCACTAGGTAGTGGCAAAACCATCTTTTCTAAGCCCACCCGAGGGTGGCAAAATCTGCATTTTAAGCCTACCTGCGGGTAGCAAACCATCTTTCAAAAAAAACAAACATGAAATGTTTTGTTCCAATTCAGGCGATCCAATCTATACTTGTATGTTGTGCGCATCACATAGTAAATCTAAGCTAAAAACCCGAATAAGAGCACACAACGTTTTCAAAACTAGATATCATGGTTAGTAGAGGCCGATCTTTGATCGGGCGAAATGTGCTCACGGTGACCTTCCCAATCGTATTCCAAGTTCTGAGCCGAGGCAACTTTGGTGATGACGGACACGTGGCCTTAGGCAAACGAGTCAGGGTTTCCTAAATTTTCCCAAAAATAAAATATTTAGGTGGCGACTCTGTATCTGGCAAAGCAGTCCATGTTTGGCACTTCTTTCAAAACAAATCTGTGTTTCTCAAAATGATTTGCCGGATTTGGACTCTTTGGTTTAGATTAAGAACCGTGACAACATTGAGTCCTTGAACTGTAGTGAGCCCAAGACGAACGGAACGGGGGACTCATTCCCTCCCGGGGCGTTCGGGGACGTCTACACCCGTGTGGTGTTAAGTGATAATTACACTTATGAAGAGCGGCCTATTCAGATTGTAAACCGACGAATCAAGAAGTTGAGAAATAAGGAAATCCCGTTAGTGAAAGTGGATTGGCAAAACCATGGTGGCATTTATGCCACTTGGGAAAGGGAAGACGATATGATGAAAATATATCCTGAACTATTTCCCCTAGATCCAGTATTCTTCCAAAATGAAGGTAATTCGAGTTTGGAGGACCAAACTCTTTCTAAGGGGGGAAGACTGTGACAACCCTCATTTCTGATTAGCGTTAAATTGTGATTAAGCATGATAAGTAATTGATTAAGTTGAAATCCTAAATTTTTGTGTGAGTGTGTCGTTTAGAATGCATTTCTATTTGTTTGTTGCTGAATGATTTGTTCATGTTTTAATTTCAAACTGCGAATTGAAAGCCTTATCGGCGACCGATTCAGAAATTGTTTTGTGTTATATGCTAATTAGGATTTATAGAATTTTATGGTAGGTTTAATTAAAATTCAATTTGGAATGATTAAATTAGAATAAATAATGTTAGATTACATTAGCTAGAGTTATTTACACTCTTGCCATTAGTGGGCCTTTTCAAGGCCATTTGCTTGACCTTATACTTGTTTGGCACCACTTTTCATCCATCTTCTTGACCAAAATGAGAGAGAGAGAGAGAATTGGAAGAAAAATTGATTCAACAAGAGTTTGGCTTGAAAATTTAGAGGAATTGAAGAAGGCTTGAAAGATTAGGCTTCTACACTTCAAGACTTAAGGTAGGAAATTCATTCTCTTGATTATGAATTTAAGTTGTTACATGCATTGTCCATGAAAGTTTCATTGAAATTATGTTCAATTGGTGATTAGAGTCAAGAATTAGCTCAAAGTGTTAATTTGAGAGTGAATTCATACATGCATGATCATATCATAGTGTTTTGAAGTTGTTTTGCATGAAATTCTTCCATGCATGTCTAGATTATAGTTGTAATCTAAGAATTCATCATGTTTTTGGGAAGAATGGCTCATTTGATCATGTGTTAGAAGCTTTGAATTCAAATAAACACATGCATGACATATTTACATCATGTTCTTGAATTTTGGGTTGAATTTGTGTTCAATTGACATACTTTTGGGCTTTGATTTTATAAAATGATCTTCAAAACATGTTATATTATGGGTTTCTAAGTGTTTTCCAGAAAATTAGTCCAAAAGAATGAGTTTTGGCATGTTTGATTCTTGGTTTGAGCTTTGGAAGCAAATTTGGGAAAACCCAGATTTTGGCTTCCATGCTCGAGCGAAGGATTCCACGCTCGAGCGACCACCTTTGTGTTCAGAGCTCCGCTCGAGCGACGGAATGCTGGCTCGAGCGTAGATTGCAAGCTTTCAGATTTTTGCGTATGCAGACGCACGCTCGAGCAACGAGACCCACGCTTGAGCGAGCATCGAACGGGGAATTTCAGCAACCGGTACTTTTTGCATTTTTACAGACCGCTCAAGCCAGGGAGTCTACGCTTAAGCGACCCTTCTTCTTTGGTAAGCTCACTCGAGCGGAGAAAGCCACGCTCGAGCGAGACCCCTATTTTCAGCAAATTTTGAAAAGTGTTTTAAAGTACGTTTTTGCATCCTCATTCCATCCTAGGCATTCCTAGGCCATGTTTAAGGCATCTTAATGAGGATAATGTTATAGAACCACACCAAGTCAAGTTAAGGGGCTAGGTTATTAATCCCAAGTGTGTAACTTAGTGTGTGTTCGTTCTGCAACTGTGTAGGGTTGGCACCCGAGGATGCTGATTACCTTGCCTATAGCCCAGTAATCTGTGAGTAACAATGTTATAAAGATATGTTCAATTATAATTATCTTTTGAACGATCGATTGTACTGCTTTCTGAAGTGACATTGTCTACTGAATGAATGTTTGTCCTATTTCATGAACTGTACTCGTGGCATCCATAGCAACTTACTGTTATTGTTACTATTACTATTATTCTTTATCACATCTTTGTTACTACTCTTACGTAGATCTCTCGATTCTAATGTTTGGAACTACTACTGTTTACTATTTTGATGGCCATCAATTGATTGTTCGGTCTAATAAGACCTACTGTACTGTTCTGCTATTGGATGTACCACGTATAACTGCTATGATTTCTAATTAACTGATATGGCATGAAATATGAGCCACTGATTGAATAATTGATATACTGATGCAAATAACTGTTTTAATCACTGAAAGAACATTCGTTCTTAACCCCTTTACACAGTTGTTATTCACTGGGCTTTATCTCACAGTTTATATACGTATGTAGGTGGCCAGGCACCGGACCAAAGCTAGAAGCATCAAGTTAAGCTCATGTTTTGTCAAGCCAACTATTGTGCCGCACTTTGAGGTTCCGAGTCCGTTCAAGCCAAGGCTGTTTTGGGGTGTCTCAGATTTACCCTTTTGTCTTTGTTTTGTAATGAATGCTAAAGACTTTTGACTGTACAGTTATGGTTTAGGGATTGGATCCCTAACCTGTATGTTATGTGCATCTGATATGTATATATGTTTATGGTTATGATGTGGACTAGTCCATAAAAGTCTTTTTCCATTCAGATTTTCATAGCTCATTGGATATCTTTTATTTACTATTTGGCTTCCGTTAGCCTCTTTTATACTGTACTACTGTCATTACTGTTAAGTAGGCCTTTGGTAATTACAGATTACTGGCCGGTTACGATGCTAAACTCTTAGGGGCGGGTTTGGGTCGTGACAAAACCCCTCTTTTGACTTTCAACCCGAACCTTAGGTTTGTCCAAAATACTCTTAACTCCCACCATTGTTACACAACAACGAATAACTAAGCTAAAAACTATATGAAAGTGTAGAGAATCCCTACCTTAAGAAGAGAAGACAAGCAAAGCAAGGTTGAAACTACAAAGACACCGAAACCCACTTTTGTTCGGATGAAAAGAGAGCCCATGACGTGCTCTATTTTTTTCTCAAAAGCACTAGGGTGAAGAACCCAATGGATCTAGGTGAAATAGTAGAGAGAATATGAGTTTGAGAGAAAAAAACTCAAGATCTAGGATTTTAAGAAGTTTTAGAGAGAGAGAGAGAGAGAGACGAAAAAGTGACGTAAAAAATTAGTTTTGCGATCTGATATACGCGTAGTCCGCTCGAGCGCAAGAAATAACGCTTGAGTGTCAGACACATTGAGCGCAAGAAAGACCGTTCGAGCGCCAAAACACAATGAAAAAGACACTCACCGCTCGAGCATAGGAAGTGACGCTCGAGTGTGAAAAATACACATCCAGTAGTTTTGCAGACAACAAATCAACACTCGAGCTCAATAAAGACCGCTCGAGCGCCCACCCGTTCAAGCGTAGGAAATGCCGCTCAAGCATAGAAAACACTCTCCCAGTATTTTTGCAGACCTGCAAAGTACTGAAAGTTCGCAAAGCCCGCTCGAGTGCAAGAAGGCCCGCTTGAGTGGAGAACCAAAAATCTAGGCAACACAAGGTTTGCAAACCAAGCAACCAACCTATTCTAAACACGCTCGATACAACCAAATAGACAAAATCAAATAAGAATAAGGGGAAAAACGACAATGAACAACATTTAGAAATCATAAGCCCAAGCTCAGAATACAACAAGTGTCAGGCCAAAACCGGAATCGCTATATTTTTTTTATTTTGTGCATTTTTTTTTTCACAATACAGTCGTGCGACCACCGTAAGTCTCAAGTCTGCAATTAAATTCTGTTTTGGTTTTTGTTGTTTTTATATTAGTTTAATTGTTTTGGTTATTATGCTAAACCCCAAATAAAAAAGATTACAATGTGGCGCCAAACTTAGCTCAAATAGAGTTGTGATGTTTATTTCTAAAACAATGGTTACTGACAAGAAAAGATTTATAATTTTTTTTTTCTTTTTGATTTGATGATGATAAGATCAATAAACAAATAGTAGAAGAGAAACAAGGTAAATAAGAGCCAAAAAAGGAATAGTAGCACGGAATATTTTATCATCTGCTATGTGGAGATTTGTATGGTACTTACAAAAGGAGAGTATCACCAACCCAAAATTGCAACAAAATCTCTTACAAGAAAATTTAAAAAAAAAATCATGCTCTCAAATTGACAACAAAACAAGTGGTAAACCTTGAAATATTCGTTTACTTGTCGAGGATTTTGCCCAACAGTGTATATTAAGCTCTCACACAACCTCCCTTGCGTGTGACTCTCCATTTTACACAGAAAGAAGAACAATAACAGAGTGGAGACCAGACTGCAGACAAACCAAATAAAGGAGCAAATGCAGATCAGGAGACTTGAACCCAAGACCTCCTAGCATCACCAAAACATAGATATTACTTTAGATCAACAGTTGTCCAAAAAGCTTAACTTGTTCCACTGGACCAACAATATTTACCAAGCTTTATCACAAACAAAAATGCTTACAAAAAACTAAGGACCATTGTGAAAAATGATCTAGGTGGGTTTTTCTTTATACTCACACCGGCAAAAAAAATATATATATATATAAAGCACTAGGAACTCCTTGATTTCTGTAAATTCATAGAACTCCAGTGATGCATAAGTTGATTGACGATAGTCAGGTGAAGAAAAAATATTTCATTAGAAGCTTTGTATTTTTGCAGTGACTGGTGTCACAATTTCACTCAGCAATTTATCTGACGCATATGCTTGTTTTATATTTGAATCTATCAGGATCTAGAGGAGCTAATGAGTTTACTACAAGAGAAGATTTTGCTTAGGTGGGTGAATTTTCATCTGAAAAAATTGGGCTACAAGAAAATAATCACGAACTTCTCTTCTGATATAAAGGTAAGTCAATATGAAGCTAAATTGTAATAATTTTCTAGTGTTTCCACCATTCTCAGTTATTTGACATTCTTTCTATAATTTTCAACAATTTTGCGCTGTCAATTTCTTGTGTTCCTAAATTTATTGCTGGTGTGAAGATGTGTTTGTTTCTACCCATTGTTTCTTTTCTGTAAGAAGTTTTATTCCAAGTTGTGACTTTTAAACTCTTGAAGCACTTTAATATGATTAGACTGAGGGTGAGGATACAAACATGCTGATTCATTGTTGGGATGAGGACTAATAAATTAATCAGACTCATATTTCTAAAATTTCACATTGTTATACAGTTAATTCTTGTGTTTTTGAGTGGTGCATTGATATTGATAGAATTTTAATGTTGATTGGATGCATACATATGAATGTTGTTTTATTTACAAAATGATATTGATAGTAATTTAATTTGTTCATGTTATCTTTACTTTCCATGGACCTTTTTCAATTTTTGTCCAATTTTACAATCCGAGTGATGTGCAAATATTTTCATAAAAAAATTACCTGACATTATTTTTGTTTTTCTTTTTTACAGATGGATGAACTCGTGCACGAAGCTGAATTGTATAGGACTAGTTGGCACTTGTTACATGTTTTGAAAGATTATATATTTTTGGATAGATGTATATGGAAAGTATTTGGATAGATTACTAGTTATATTTTTTGATAGATGCATATGGTTATGTTTTAAATTTTTATACTAGATGGATGTGAATTGGATAATTATATAAATTACATTACCATTTTAATTGGACGATTATGTAGTTTGAAATAACTTGTAGATGAAAACTTATAATAGTTTATGACTTTAATTAAACAGGTTAAGCATTGGCTGATTTATGTATTTTGTTGGATGTTCATGATTCACTTGATTTTGTTGGTTTGAATGATTCTTGCAAATTACAAGTTATATTAAATGGTTTGGATGGATTATTATATATCATACATGTAGTAACCCTAATTTTTCTACTATCATTATTATTACCTTATTTTGTTTTTTGATTTTATTAATTGCGTGGATATATAAGAATTTAATGTGATATTTAATTAATTTAATGTGGTATTTAATTATATATAATTAATCTGAATATTTATATATATATATATATTCATCTTATATAGCATTTTTTATATGTTGTATTTATATAATACAATAGAATATAATGTCAATTAGGTTATAAGTAGAGACTCACTAAGATTAAAAATAAACAAATAAATTTTCAAAAAAAAAAACAGGGAGTTGTGGAAGAAAGCCGAGAGAGAGACACTGGGAGAGAGAGGAGAAAGGAGAAAGAAAGGGTTAGGGTTTTATTTTGGTGGCTTTATTAATTCTCTAAGTATTTCTTTGATCTTCGAAAAATATCGTGAATGCAAAACCCACTTTCCTTGATTTATATTTATTTTGTTGTTATTATTTATTTATTTTTATTTAGTAGATGTTGGTTTGATATTGTATTTGCATGAAGATGATGAATTGATTTCAATTATTTTGGTTAATTGTGTATGCAATGTTCAGGGTTTTCGTATATATTTATTTTATGGATGTAATCACTCATGGATATATGAAATTAAAATGAACTAGGAACCCATAAATAAATTCCGAATACTCCATGACTCCATGAATTGTTGTTTTATTTGAGTGCTGGTGAGAAAAAACGTATAATAAAAAAATAAGGATTATGAGATTTATTTGAATGCCTTAAACTTGACATTATTATGTTTATTCTCATAAGTAGGTGATGGGTTGTGTATATATATATTGTTGCCTCGTTCTCAGGAGCAGACGAGTGCTTTGATTTACGTGTGTATGTATATGCTAACCATCCGGGGAGTATGGGTCAAACTCGGGACGATATCCCTGTGCAAATTTGGCTTCGGAGCGATTTTAGGTATACTGGAGGCACATGGGATATATGTGTAGACCGGAAGTGAAAAGCCAAAGTGGTGAAATTAAGGTACAAAGAATTAAATATGAACTTATTGGTATAGTTTGAATTGTATATCTTGAAAAATAGTAAACGACCTCGATAAATTATGAAATTTGGGTGAAGCATGTATATATAATTCTAGACAACTTTTGTATTTTAACTTTTTATTAAAAAAATCGATTAGAACTTGTAATCGAATGATCTTGGTTACAATAATTTTTATTCATTTTAGCAATGCAGATTTTAGATATTGTTTTAACCCACAAAGCAAGCTTATTTTTATTGATTTTGCATAAACTGAAGTAAAACATTATTTTGTACACTTTTCTTGTTTTGAAATTTTCCGAAAAAAATCATTTTAGGGCAGTTTCTTTTCGTTTTCAGTTTTAGATTTTTCGGTCAAATTCTGTTTAGGTTCTTCTATCAAGTTTTTCTCTTAACTTGTTCAGTTTCTACTAAATCCTTTCGCGTAGCCTTTTAGAAAATTTGATTCTGTATAACTTTTGTTCTTTGAGTTTTGGTCAATTCGAATGATTTAAGTCTGAAATTGTGTGTTTTTATACTTCTTCAACAATTTACTTGTGATTAAATTATACTAACTTTATTTTTTGTAGAATGGTGGGTTTTACTAACTATTTATGTAGGGCTGACCCATCATATTTTTATTTTTATTTTGTTTATTTTATACTCAATTTATATTTAGTTGTATATGGGCAAGAAACTAAACGCCACCGTATCTTGGGAAATTACCCCTTCGTCTTGGTGTGGGTGAAATTACTTGTCTTGTCTCGTAACAAGAATTAATGTACTTTTTATTTGTGTCTGGTGGACACGTAAGTATCAAATCTTGTACTCATACCAATATACTTGTATACTAACTCGTTTTGTCTCTTGGCATCTCGGGTGCATTCTGTTTGAACATAGCCGAGCTACCTTTGCAAGATTAGTTGGGACTTTGGTGGTGACGAGAAATAAGCTATAGGACATATCTCTCGAACTTCTTTTGCTTTCTTGAGATTATGGTCGATATTAGTCTATTTATTTATTTATGACTTTAGTGTTTTGATAGTTTGGCATTGTGAATTATTTTCCAACTTTACATTATTTAAGCTATTTTGATTATTTGTTGCTATTTTAATGTTGGAGGTATTGGATAGTCATGAATTTATGATAGATGGTTTGGTTGGCGTTTGATTTTTATTTATTTTTTATCTCTTGTATTGTTTTTTGAGCATTGAAATTTACTTAAACCTTGTGGAGATGAGAACATTTAAATTTTGTTTCACCCTTAGGATTTGGATGATGAAATATTGATTTGGGATTTAGTTCTAATTTTAGGCCAAGTTTGGGAAGACTAAATAAGTGCACTTTTTGTCTTTTTGGACTAAAAAATTGAGGTTGAAAATATGAATGTTTGGGTTAACTTTTTGACTTTTTATGAAAAAATGTGTAATAAAAAATTGTAAAAATTGATTTTTAGAGAAAAAATTGAATTGGGAGTTATGCAGCCGTAATTGTTGACTTTTGGTGAATAGTGTTAATTTTTTAACTTTTTGAGTAACTTTTTGACTTTTTAGATTATTTGGCACATCCCAAACTTAGCCTTAATATTTAATTGTTCAAATTTTAGGACGTGATAATATAGGTCAAATGAAATTCTTTTTCTATTTTATTTCTATTTTGATAGACAAGAATTGAATTAGCAATCAAAATTTGGTTTCGTTTTTCTTCTTTTGGCGACCAAGTGATTAGTTGGTGTTTCACTATTTACATTTGGCATCCAAAATGTTGGTGACTAAATAATTACTCGGTAAAATTATTAATTTTGACAACCAAAGTGTTTGGTCACGGATAGGTCTATTGTCGACTAAAGTTTTAGTTGCGCAAATATTACTTTTAGCAACTAACACTTTTGGTCGGACAATGTGACAATTGGCGACTAACATATTTAGTCGGGAAAATATTACTTTTGACAACTAAAGTGTTTTAGCTACAAAATATATTAGTTGCGGTAATTATATATTTAGTAACCAAAAATTTAGTTGGCAAATAGAACTTTTTCCTGACTAAAAACATTTAGTCACTAATTACTTTCCCGACCCTCAATTGGCGACCAAAGTGGCGACCAAGAAAATTAGTCGCGGGTAATTTTTACAGACTAAAAATGGACTTTTGCCGACTAAATTTTTAGTCGGGAAAAATGCGATTTCTTATAGTGTGGGTAGGCTACGTGAGAGGTGATGTGATAGTTTATTGGACAGTTTAGTTTGAATCTTTAGCCAAATTAATTATCTACTTATATATTTAACATTATTTGCATAAATTAGGGTGACACTTTTTTTTTAATAATATTATGATTTAAATACCGTTGAGTCTTGAATCCCAATTTAAGATTTCGTTATGGAATTGATTCATCTTTCGTCAGGAAAAATTAGGTTCAACAATTCTCATTGTTATGCCCACCCTTCTGTCATTGCCAGTGATATCACACAATAAAAAAATGAGCCAATTCCCTCAAGTAGCCCCACAAGAAATTCTTGTTATTGCTTCTTTCTTTGTTTTTTTTCTTAAAATTTTAAATATCATCACATAGGTTCGGAATATTATTGCGTTTGGTAACATTTACGTTTTCAGTTTATATTTACAAAAATTTTATAAACTGGTTTTTGTTTATTTTTAGAAAAACATAAACTACAAACGCGTTTGGTAATTGACAAAATATTTTAAAAAATTAAAAATATAAGAAATGACAAGTGGCGTGCAGATAGTGGTGGTGGTGGGTGGTGGCGAGTGGGTAGTGGTGGTGGTGGTGGCGAGTGGGTAGTGGTGGTGGTGGGTGGATAGGTGACGGTGGCGGTGACAGGTGGTAGGTGGTAGCGAGTGGGTGGTGGCAGGTGGGTGGCGGATAGCGGGTGGTGGTGGTGGCGGGTAACGGGTGGTGGGTGGTTGTGGTAGGTGGGTGGCGTGTGGTGGTGGGTGGTAGCGGGTGGGTAGTGGGTGGGAATGGTGGGTGGGTGGGTGGGTGGCGTGTGACAAGTGGTGGGTGGTGGCAGTGGGTGGTAGTGGTGGTGGTGGCGGGTGGTGGTGGCAAGTGGGTGGCGGTGGAGTAGCGGTGGTGGTAGTAGGTAGGTGGGTGGGTGACGGTGGCGGGTGGTAGATGGTAGCGATTGGGTGGTGGTGAGTGGTGGTGGCAGGTGGGTGGCAGGTGGGTGGTGGTGGTGGTAGTGGGTGGTGGCGGGTGGGTGGCAGGTGGCTGGTGGTGGATGGTGGTGGCAGGTGGGTGGTAAGTGGTGGCGGCAAGTAGGTGGCGGGTAGGGGTGGCGGTAGTGGTGGATGGTAGTGGTAGTGGTAGTGGTGGTGGTGGTGAGTGGGTGACAGGTGGGTGGTGGGTAGTTGGTGGATGGTGGTGGTAGGTGGGTGGTGAGTGGTGGTGGCAGGTGGCGGTGGGTGGTAGTGGCGGAAGACGGTGGTAGAAAATGGTGGTGGGTGGTAAAAAAAAAAAAACTGAAAACTGAAAATGGAAACACATTTTTTGTGTTTTCATTTTTTGGCCAAATTTATAAACTGAGACCACTGATTTATAAATAAAAAAGTTTATCAAACAAGTTTTTATTTCAGTTTTTAAAATTTTTGTAAATATAAATAGAAAACTGAAAATGTAAGTGTTACCAAACGGCAACGATGCTTTATGATTTAATCATTTTTTAAAAAACTTATTCAATCATATAAATACATAATTCTTTATTATTAAATAGACACATAATAAATGGGATATTCTGATAAGATTTAGGGGTTGTTTAGGATGACATAAATAAGTGCACTTTTTTTTCTTTTTACTAAAAGATGTGTAGAAAAATAAAAAGGTGATGTGATAGAAAAAAAATAAAAATATGAATTATTTTTGGATTGCCAAACTTGACCTTAAACTAACTTTCCACCTTTCTCAATAATGTACTCTCTTTCTGTGGATTGAGTGTGCTAAAGACTATTTTGCCCAAAGCCTCAATCCATGCCGTACATCTCACTATCTTTGTTATAGGCTATGTTTGGCATGAGTTTTTTTGGTTATTTTAGTCACAAAATAGACTAAAAAATTAAACGATAAAATATCATATCCAAACTATAATCATTTCATTTTTTTTTCTCATAAAAGTCAAAAAAAAAAAAAAAAAAAACTCATCGCAAATGAGACTTTTTAATTCCAAACTAAAAAAATTAAAAAAACTAAAAAGTCAACTTACATTTCAAATGAAGGCATAAAGTTATTTGTGTTTTGAAAACTATTTATCCAAAGAATAACTGTAGAGAACATTTAAGAGAGGAGAGCGATAAATTTTCAGTAGATATGCATGTCCTTGCCATTGATGATGACCCAATTTGTTTGTTACTATTTCAAAAATATCATTACTACAATTTGATTATCCCATGGTTGTGTTTTTTTATTTTCTTTTGAGCTTGTGTTCCGCTGATTAGACATGGTCATTTTATGTGATTGAGCTTTGTTAAAACATTTTACCCAATTTTGTGTGTTTTTTTGTAATTTTTTTTTTCTATTGAAGTTTGATGGAAGTTTAAATTTGGTTTCATCATTTTTTAAAGGTTTTGTTTATTTGAGTTACACGGTGACAATATCTTGTCAATTAATATAGGGTAAATTAGTTTATGATTTAATCCTTTCTCCTTCTTCTTTTTTTATTTATTTATTTTTTTGTTCATTCAATCCTATCAACACATAATTCCCTGTTATTAAATAGAACGAACGTGATATTTTGACAAAACTCAAGACAACCTTCCACCTTACTCAATAATGTTTCCTTTTTAATTCTTTGGCAGTCCCACTCCTAGATAGAGTTGGGAGACCTTTGATATGTAACCATTTAATACGCACAATGATGGAGGATCCAACCTCCATGTCTTTCCAAAATTTGAATAACGTTATATATATTAATTAATGTATTAATAGATAATGTGATATAATTTTAAAGATTTTAGTTATTTGTAATTTGTAATTTTGGGTAAGATTATAATTTTGAAGTGACAATGTTATAATATATGTTAGTATATTAATTGATATATCAATTAATGCATGTAACACTACTGCAAAATAATTTTTTTTTAAAAAATGTAATTGACCTACGATATAATTTGTGAAATATTCAACTAACCACCCTCTGCTTCACCAAAAAGTATACTTTGGCCTATTTTGACAAGTTAACTTTTGATTTTTCTGAGTCACATGACTTCTCTATTTTTTTATACATTTCTTAAAAAAAAAAAATCAAAAATTCAATATTTAACCAACTTTCCAAAACAATCCTTTTAAGTCAAATTCCAACACTAAAATGTCTCAAATCTTAGGTTGATGAGCTTTTTTTTTTTTTTTTTTGTTGGATGGGGTTACAATAGAAAGGTAAATATAACCTAAAAACCTAATAAAATTATGCCAACCATGTGGCTTGCAGAAAGAAATCAGGACTTTGAGAGAAATTTTAATTCATGTTATATTTAATTGAGAATTTAGGAAGGGATTTGGAAAAAAAGAAAAAGAAAAAAGATGTGTGAAATTAAAAAAAAATATAAATATATTTTATTCACATTTCAACTACTTTATCTTCTTCTTTTTTTCTTTCAAAATTTCTTTCTAAATTTCCTAATTAAACCTAGTGTGAGCGACTCTTTTAATAAATAATAATAATAATAATTTATAATCCTACTATCAGAATGTGAAATTTGTCATTGATTAATCGCTATGTGAATTAACAATTACACCCAATACTCCCATTCAAAAGCCAAAGATTGACCAAGAATTTTGCCAAGTCACCAGCAAAATTCATTCTCGAGTTATAATTTATGATCTGAAAAATCTAAAACAAGATGAGTAACAAAGTACAAAAACTTCTATGAAAAATATTTGCAGTCTCTGGTTGATTTCATTAACTCAATTTTTTCGCAACTCAGTTAAAAATTAGTTTTTAACTTTTAACTTATTTTAAATCATATCATTTCTCATATTTTTTACTTATAAAAAGATAAAATAACTAAAAAAAAGTTAAAAAGTTAGCTTTTAACTAACTTTTCAAATAGTTTAATTATGAAACTCTGAGGTAATGTTTGGTAGAGTTTTAAAATTATGATTTGAGAACAAAGTTATATTTTGAGTTTGTGAGTATTGGAAGTATAATTTGAAAAGAAAAAATTTGTTTGGTTATGAGTTTTGAATTTTTAATGTGGCATATGAAATGAAAAAAATTGTTTAGTTATAAGTTTTGAAAAGAGTTTTTAAAATTTTAATTGAAAAACTTATAACTTATAACTAAACACACAACTCAAAACTCTATTGAAAATTTTATTCAACAATCATAATCAAACTCTTTTTAAAATTCAATTCAAAAAAATAATTTGTCATTTTTGTTTAAAAAAATAATTTATATATTTAAAAATATTAAAAACAAATATAATTTTCTTTTCTCCAAATAACAGGTGGCGATTGATAATTAAAAAACAAAAAAAACAAAAAAAAGGGTATTGTGCCGGTCAACTGGACGGCCGACCGGGTATATCAAAAATTCAAAAATTGTCTTCTTTACCAAACATGCTTTCAAAATGTATTTTAAAATTGATTTGAAATTATGATTTGAAAACTCAAATCAAAAGTAAGGATAAAATTAATTTTAAAAAACTCTACCAAGGACAGCATAACATTTTTAAATTTCTAAATTGAAAACTCCAACTTGCTGTCTATCCCACATTTAACAAGAATGTTTTGAGCAAGTTTACCTAATGTATGAACTTTGATAATTATTGATTTATATAAGATTTAATATTTTTAAAAGAATATAAAATATGATAACTACTCAGCCTCCGTTTGAGAAATGGATTGACTTTTTGGCTTTTTGACTTTTTTAGCTATATAAGCCTGGACTCAAAAGTTTGGTTTGGGAAGGGCTTTTGACTTTTTGATTTTTTTGACTTTTTTTTGAGAGAATAGTGTAATGATTATGGGGTTGGATTTTTGTGGCTCAAAGAGCCAAAAAAGCCCAATGAGCCACTTCCCAAACAACACCTATAATACTACAAAATATCACCCTAGAAATACTTAATAATTTTCACATACAATGTAGAAAAATATACGTTGTGTTTGGTAGAAATTTCAAAACTCAATTCTATCCTTTAGTTTGAGTGTGGTGTTTGGTTAGAGTTTTTAAAAATTAATTTCACACTTACTTTTGAAAACACATTTATCCGGTCGTCCGACCAGTCATCTAACCGGTTGGCCGGAACAGTATTCATGTGTTTTTTTTTTGGGGGGGGCACCTGTTACTTTTATATTTTAAATAAAAAAGTATTTTTGGAATTTTTTAAATTTTTTTTATAAATTTTGAAAAAGAAAATTGAATTGTGTGTTTGATTATAAGTTGTAAATTTTTTAATCAAATATCATATGTCACATCAAAAATTCTAAACACAATTCAAAACTTATAATCAAATATATTTTTCACACTCAAATCATAAATTCAAAATTCACAAATTCAAAATACAACTCTATTTTTAAATTATAATTCTAAAATTCTACCAAACCTTATCATAAATTTTTAACAAATAATAAATATATTTGATGATGCAATTTATGAGGGTAGAACGGGTCGGACTGATCCACGCTCCTCAAGCTTATGTCTGAATAACCAAGCCTGTTTGAAGACTTGTACAAGAGTTCAATAGGGAACGGGGAGTCTCCCAGCGAACCTCCCGACGAGCAAGTTAGAGAGAGAGAAGTATGATACAGAGATGAAGTAGTGATAGAAAAGCTTAACCTTCTTCTTGTTTTCAACATTTGCTTATATCCTTTGGTAATCATTTCGTTGTCCCTTCCGACCTGTCATCTTGGCCAAAAGTCTATGTTGTAGCTTACCTTGTTCAAGGTGAGGGCATGCTGTCCCGACGGAGAGATGTTGTCGTAATAAATGCTGTGAGGGGCTTTATTAATGGCTTTGTCTGCTGATGTGGCTTGCCCTTTACCTGCCATGTGTCTGAATATCATTAGTCATTCAAGTAATGTTGACTTTCAGCTGTGCTGAGCCTTATCAGTTGGGTTATGTGTTAAGCCCTAAGTGGTAGGTTTGGATTGTTCATTATGAGTTATGGCCTTTATGGATCTATCCACGTCAATATTATTATTATTATTATTTATAACAAAATTGAACCTAGAATCATGGCCCATATGGAAGGGAAAATTATACTTTGCTCCAAGGGAAAATTTAAGTGGTGCTCCAAGGAAAAATAAGTGGTGTTAACATATATTTTATTAGTTAAAATATTAGGCTTACCAGTTTTTTTTTTTCTCTTTTGAGAAGACAATGGGGACAAGTATCCTGATTTATATGGGATGGAGCAATAATACTCGTGGACGACCCAATAACGTCTCTTATTGAAGTCATCTATTATCGTTGGGTATATCCATTTTCTGTTTCACATGAATCATTAGATCTCAATTTATTTATTTATATATATATTTTTTTGAAAATTACAGTTCAACATCTTCACTCACACAGATCTCATTTCCTTTCCAAGTGGCTTTGATTTTGCTTTCATGGCAGGTTAAACTTCTCCTTCTCGAGCCTTTGCTCTCACACTACATCTTTCTCTCTCCCTCTCTCCAATCTATGTCTCCTCTGCATCACCATTGGGTTTATACATACTATAAAGTCCACAACCACAAGTAGTCCCATCTTCAAAATCTTAGCATTCACATTACACCAATCTCTCTACTTTTCTCTGTAAAAATTCAGTCTTTATCTTCTTTGCAACACCATTTCTGTGATTCTTCAACAAAAAATTCAATCACAATGACTTCACAAACACCCAAATCCTCAAAACCCTCAAAATTCCAAGCCCAATCCCCTTCAAGATCATCTTCTCTCTCCTCCCACCTTGCCATGGTTGAGCTTAAGCAAAGAATCCTTACTTCTCTCTCCAAACTCTCCGACAGAGACACCCACCAGATCGCCATCGAAGACCTCGACAAGATCATCCAAACCCTCTCTCCTGACGGCGTTTCGATGCTCCTCAACTGCCTCTACGACGCCACCGCCGACCCCAAACCCGCTGTCAAGAAGGAATCGCTCCGCCTCCTCGCCGCCCTCGCCGCCGCCCACGTCGATTCCACGGCGACCCATTTGACGAAAATCATTGCCCACATTGTGAAGAGGCTCAAAGACTCTGATTCGGGGGTTAGGGATTCGTGTCGAGATTCGATTGGGGCGCTTTCGAAGCTGTATTTGAAAGGTGAGGGTGATAATGGGGGTTTTGGGTCGGTTGTTTCGCTGTTTGTGAAGCCATTGTTTGAGGCTATGGGTGAGCAGAACAAGTGGGTTCAAGGTGGTTCGGCAATTTGTATGGCGAAGATGGTGGATTGTGCTTCGGACCCGCCTGTTGGTCCGTTTCAGAAGCTGTGTCCTAGGATCTGCAAGTTTCTTAACAATCCTAATTTCTTAGCAAAGGCTGCTTTGTTGCCCGTAGTTTCAAGTTTGTCTCAGGTGGGTTGAATGCTGTGTTTTTAATTGTTTGTGAGTTGTTTTCGAATTTCAAATTGTTTGAGTTGTTTTCAATTTCAAATATGCTGCTTTTGTGGTGTCAAATTTGATGGTTTGATTGAGTTTTGAACTTTGTTTAGTTGGCTAGGAATTAACAGTCCGTTTGGATAGATGGATTTGGTGAGAAAAGAAAAGAAAAATCTTTCACTTTTTGCATGACTAATAGATGAGAAATGATGTGAAATGGTGAAAAATATAGCTCTCTTAAAAACACTGTTTCGATTCTCACCAAAAGATTTGAGAAGCTGGAATTCTTACATGCTGATTGTCAATTTTAGATGATTTATTTTAAACCATACTGCATTATACAAAGAAAGTGAGAGGGGTAGCAAGATTGGGTTCTTAAGATGAACTGTCTCATATTTGATTTTCTAGTTTAACTTTAAAGCTGTGTAATTGCTGAGGTGTTTTAGTAGAAGAAAATGAATTGGATTCTTGACTAGAATTTGATGATTCAATGATATATGCCATGTTTGAGTGCTGAGAAACGATGGTATAAAACTTGGAATCTTGATATCATATGAATTGAGTTTTACAAGCAGTTGAAATATATGCTTGGTTTGCTTGCTGAGAAAGTGTAGGTGAAGGGAAGAAAAAGATGGTGTGTTTGTTAGGTAGTCACTTCAACCTAATCTACTTTGAGATTGAAGTTTGTGTTTACGTTTACGGTCCTATCTTTTTCACAACCAAATGGATTATTGGGTACTTTAATATTATTTACAAAGTATTATCAAACCTCAATATAATTTCTGTGAGTCCTCATTAATATCATTGGACTATTCAGTATCAGCAATCTGTCAGCTTTCATTATATAATTCAGGTGATTTTTTTATTTCAAATTGATTATAGTATATAGTTGACTACACTCAGATCCTTTATTTCTATAATTTATTTCAAGAGGATTTCAGTTTTGAGAGGCTCTGTGCCATTTAATATATAATTTTGAAGGCCTGATCAGAAATCAGCAATGCATGTGTAAAAAACTCTATCATGTCAAGGAGAGCACAAACCAGGTACCAATCCCGTGATCTTCGTCTGTAATCGGAGTACAAGCCATATCCCAATTCACCGGGTGATATTCGAACTCCTTTCCACTAAGAAAGAAAGGAAAATGTTAGAGAAGTTGTTACTTTAAGTGGAAACTAGATTGAAGGAATAATATACTAATAACTCAGTTAAAACATAAAAATTTGTTTAGGGCCGTCCAATAGGAATCTCCTCTGTTATCTAGGACAAATCACAAATAGCAGTGTTGATATATTTACATATCCAACCTTGCTACAAGTTTACAACATTGATATTTTTATGTACCAATATCTGCCAGCATTGTTTTCCTACCTCCATCTATGTTTCTTACTGCCATGTATATTGTACATTTTGTATGAGATAGCAAAACTTATTTGAAACTGAAACCATTCATCAGTAGCCTAGGTTGTATAGAAGCTCTTTTAGATATAAAACGTACTCAAATAATGTTGTCAATTTAAAGCTTCTTTATCAAACACTTCCTGTAGGTAGGGGCTATAGCACCACAAAGCTTGGAGCCATTGCTGCAAAGCATTCATGAGTGCCTTGGAAGTACAGATTGGGCAACACGTAAAGCTGCAGCTGATACATTAAGTGCTTTAGCATTACATTCAAGCAACTTGATTGCAGATGGAGCTACTTCCACGGTGACAGTGCTTGAGGCTTGCCGCTTTGACAAGGTATTTAGAATAATTTTTCCTCTAGATAATGATCCATTTTATAGCCCTCTTGCTGTGATGCCTGTGTCTATACTTACAATGTCTACAGTTATCTCATTTCAGTTTCATTAAAATTATGATGCTAGAAATCTTTACATGCGCCAAACACCTGCCTGTTTTTTTTGCTTGTGGCATTGTTAGATGTTCTTTCTTCAGCGGGCTTGTTTGATTGTGTTATTCAATTAGCATTTCAGGTTTAGAGTCTGAATGCATCTACTGAGTTACTAGAGTCTACGATATGAATCTCTAGTTAGGTATATGTAAGAGCAAGGTAATTAGTCTTTACCTGCACATCAATGGCGTATTTCACATTCTATATATGCACTTATTTTTACATTCTTCATTTTCACCCTACTTCTGAAGCTTTTCCATAGTCTTCTTGAGGGGAGGGTCCCTCCGGGGGTGGGTTGAGTTTGACACAACATTTGAGTTTGAATTGTATCCTTATTCTCAGCTATTGTATCCTTATTCTCAGCTATTGACAGTTACAACATTTGAGTTTGAATTGTATCCTTATTATCAAGCTATTGACATTTTCCATTCTTGATCCACGAACTTGAAGCATGTTGCATAATAGACTGTTGAAGATGGAATGATCACAAATCAGCTTCACTCTCATGTTGAAAGATTCTGGAGCAGGGTCCATGTATCAATTTGAAAATGAAAAAATCATGATGCAAGCTCTAGAAGAGAGCATGACTTGAGGAAGAAGGGAGGGTTGGCTCTGTTTGTTAGTTTGTTTGCTTCTTCTTCTTCTTTCTTCTTTCTTTTTTGTTTTAAAGTGGAACCTGTAAGTGGTTATGTGATTCTGCGTAGAATTTGTTAGCTTTTATATTTTTAAAGACGTCATATAGGTCTTCTAAAGTGACTTTGGTATATAAAATAAGAATGATTGATTGCTGTAGGTTGTTATACACTCATTATTTCAAAATTCACATGATTGATTGATTTTTCAGATCAAACCTGTCAGAGATAGTATGCTGGAGGCACTGCAGTTATGGAAGAAAATTGCAGGAAAAGGAGGAGACGGGGCTTCCAAAGACCAGAAAGCTGCATCTCGTGGTAAGTTTACCAGTGCAATGTTTTTCATTTGACTGATTCTTGAATTAGCTTGTTGCATTTATTCATATCTTGATTTTTCACTTTTTCCATGTGGCCAATTCTTCAGATGTTGAAAATTCTGAGCCAGCTGAGCTGTCAGGAAAAAAGGACCTGAAAGTTCCAAATCATGGCAACACCAAAACTGAGGCCTCAGTGAAGGATTCTTCATCAAGCGGATCATCTCCTAGTGATTTTGCTTCCAAAGGAAAAGGCAGCAACAGTTTAGACAAAGCAGTTGGGTTATTGAAGAAAAGGGCACCTTCCCTAACTGACAAAGAATTGAACCCAGAATTCTTCCAGAAACTAGAAAAAAGAGGTTCAGGTGATTTGCCCATAGAGGTGGTTGTTGCTCGTCGATGTCTCAACTCTGAAAATATACAGAATGAGGGAGAATCAGAGCCAAATTATTCAAATTCAAGGGCAAGGTCAAAGGGCAACTGCCAGCCAGATGATGGACTGGTAAACCTCAAGTATAACAGCACTGAGAAAGGAACTGTTGGCGTGTCTTCTAGACAGCGAGATTTTGATGAGTTTACCAGAGAAAAGTGGGCTGAAGAGAGAGGTAATGGGAAGGACTCAAGAACGAATTGGTTGGCTATCCAGAGACAATTATTACAACTGGAGAGACAGCAAGCTCATCTTACGAATATGTTGCAGGTCTGTTAAATTTATTTGCGTAGAGAAAATGGTTTTACTTTTTCTTACTTCTTCATCTTTTTTTATTTATTTATTTTTTTTGTATCTGCTTATTTCATTATAGTTTTCTTGAATTGCAGGATTTCATGGGTGGGTCTCATGAAAGCATGGTGACTCTAGAGAGCAGAGTACGGGGTCTAGAGAGAGTAGTTGAAGATATGGCACGGGACTTGTCAATATCCTCGGGTCGAAGAGGTAGTAGCTTTATGGTGGGATTTGAGGGTGCTAATAGGCCTTCAGGCAAGTATAATGGCTTCGCTGACTACTCTGGTTCCAAGTTGGGGAGAAGCAGTGATGGGTGGATGCCCTTTGGGGAGAGGTATGGCCCACCTGAAAGTATAGGTTCAACCATGAGAGGAAGGGGACCTTCTTGGAGATCCGATGTTTCTGATAATTGGGATTTTCACACATATGGAAAAAATGGGCAAATGGGATCTAGGAGAATCTTTGGTGATGGTAGGTCACCTAAGTCGGAACATGAGAATGATCAGATTGGCAGTAGGAGAGCTTGGGATAAAGGACCTGTTAGGCTCGGTGAAGGGCCTTCCGCGAGAAGCATGTGGCAAGCTTCAAAGGATGAAGCAACCTTGGAAGCAATTCGAATAGCTGGCGAAGACAATGGAACTGCTCGAAATTCAAGAGTAGCGATTCCGGAATTGACTGCAGAAGCTTTGGGAGATGACAATAGTGTGCCCGAGAGAGACCCTGTATGGACTTCATGGAGTAATGCAATGGATGCGCTTCACGTAGGCGATATGGATTCTGCTTATGCTGAAGTTTTGTCTACTGGTGATGATCTCTTGCTTGTGAAGCTGATGGACAGAACAGGAGCTGTTGCTGATCAGCTCTCAAATGAGGTAGCAAGTGAGGTTTTGCATGCTGTTGCACAGTTTCTACAAGACCAAAACTTGTCCGACATTTGTATATCTTGGACTCAACAGGTACTTCTCCTGATTTTTACAACTTTAACCTGCTTTGCTTGTGCCAAATCTGGAAAAAAAACAAAAAAAAAATTAATTCCCACAGCCAAATGAAGAATTAACAATGATCATAGTAACTGGAAAATATGCAGTTTCTGTTAGCAGTATAAGTAGTTATGTACCAGAAATACATTTTTCATTTTGTTTTCACCACAAGCCTGAAAGGGTTTCTCTGAAATATATTTTTAGATTGAAGAAACTTGAAATAAAAATTTAATAATTAATTTGTTTTTAATGCAATAAATGAAGTAATTTTGAATGCTTGAAGCATCGTAGAAATGGGTTTCAGTCAAAGCATCCGAACCACCATTAAATGAAATCTAGTTTCTTGAACAAGCTACACCTTCCCTCTGCTGAGGCCTGTTATGAATCATGCAGCACAAAGTTAAGAAATTTCAGAAACCTGTTGTGAGTCTAGCTTATAATATTTTGTGGACTTAGATAAAAGTAACCATACAATTGATCATTGACCTATGGACGGAAGTTGGTTGAACAATTTTGTTGTGTGTTTATTTTGGGGTAGATGTGAGAAGTGACTATGAAGTAAGATGCTGATGCATTAGATCCTCCAACCAAAGTTGTGAGTTTGATATTCTGCAATGTCCATCCAAGTAAAATCATACCTGGTCTTTATATGATGAGCCATCTTATGTTTTCAAAACTGATATGCTGAAAAGGAAGGGGGGGGGGGACAACAAAACTATGAAGAAATTAGACATTCTGCCTTACCAAACGCAAACCCATCATTGTTCTCTACTCATGGTTTGAAATACTGTTTATGTTCAGTAGCTTTCCTCTTTTCTGTTTTGCTTCAACTGCTTAAGTTATCTTCTTGTTTCGCTCTGCTTTTTCTGCAGTTGGCAGATATCGTGGGAGAAAATGGACCTGACGTCTTAGGCATTCCAACAGAAGTAAAACAGGAACTTTTGCTGAATTTACACGATGCTTGCTCAGAAATTGACACATCTGAGGACTGGGAAGGTGCAACACCCGACCAACTCTTGTTGCAGTTGGCATCAGCATGGGGAATCGATCTGCAACAGCTGGAGAAGTAATCATGAGCTCTGTGGCCTGTCAAGATTGGGTTTTTTGGTTTTTTTGGGGGGTCTGGTGATTGAGATGAACATGTTGTGTACATAGGTCAGGTGAATTGTCTACAGAACAACCATATAATTGAATTGACTAGTTACAGTTTATGATTTTGATTTGATTGAAATTGGATATAAATTTTGTTCTAATATAAGTTGGGGGTGGCACATTACAAATGCTCGTCCTCGTGGAAAGCTCTTTCTTTCAGTTTATTGCAAAATAGATGCTTAAATGTGAAAATCAAGAGACACCCGCAAGTGCTGTGAAATGTAGCTTGTGATTTGCTTCTCTTATTAACAAAAAAATAGCAGATTTTGCACGAAGTTCAACTTTTTTATAGAAAACCTCTTTGATAGAAAATGGCTAGGAAAATGAAGTCATATTCCAGTGAAGTTAAGCTTTTTGGTGGAAAATGGACAGGAAAATGAGAGTTACATAATTTTCATAGGTTTAGGAAAGAAGAAAATTGCGTAATTATAATAAAATTAAGGGTGTATATGGTATGTGAGAGTATAATAAAATTCTCCTAATAATGGTCATTAAGGTGAAGAGAGACCCCTTTGATGAAGCTTCCTTTTGGAAACTGCCATTTGCCCCAACTTTTTGTTTTTTCCATAAGCTCTCATTTTTTCATAATTTTTTATTTCAATTTTATCCTAATGTAAAATTCCAACCTTACTCTCATACCTGACCTTGACTCTAACCCTAACCCTACACCTTCATAGCCACCACTTTCAGGACCCCTCGACATGGAGACTCGGGCAAGAGAGAAGAAAGGGGAAGAAGGTTCGGTCATGGTGGGGGGGATTGCCTGAGGCAGTAGTTTGATGGTGGCTGGCATTAAGGTTTCAAAAAGTTAGGCATAAGGGTAGAGTTGGAACTAAAATGGGAAAAATGAGTTGGTATTTGCAGCCCCATGCCAAGCCCTGCTACTGACTACTGTATATGTTGGCCTTCAGAAAGCATAGAGTAAACGCTATATTTTCATTCCTTGAATCAATGTTGGTTTGTTCCCACAAAATTAAAGAAACAGAAATCAGAATAATGCTGAAATATATACAAGCCCTAGTATCTGCAAGAAAACAATGGAATCCAATATCAAAGGGAATACAAAATCCCTCGCAAAATAGTAAGAAACTTCTATATACATTGATACATCACTCCCATAGTCTCATTTTTCAAATGTATTACAAAAAATCACCAAAGCAGCCAATATTTGTACTACTAACCCAAACCCTAGCCAAATCATGACTACCACATGGACAAAATTGAAATTCCAAGTCAGCATGAATATAAGAACCATTTCTCTTATGGAAACACAGAGTCGTTGCACCAGGTGCAAGGTACCATTGAAACACCTGCTGCGCAGTGGGAAGCTTGACACACCGTGCACACGTTGCACTGCTGCTAGGGGCGGGGAGACAAAATCCGACTGTTCTGGGAATTGTGCCGACTATTTACTTGGCTGAATACCAGTTTTGAGCACATTTGGCATCAACAGAAAGGTCAACGTTAAGAATGTTCTTTCCGTCAAAGGGTTTAGACATGCACTCGACGACGACGATCTTGGCGTCCTCAGCAGACTCTGTTGGTCCTTCAAGGATTACTTCATCATGAACCTGTGTGCAGCAGAATTGTCTTTTTCAGCCACCAATGCCATGTTAGATAGCATGTAATTTGATGATTAATTCATCAAAATCTGGAGATATTCCTGGTCTCACAACCAAGACGGCATTCCAGGTTAGAGCCTTTTTATTATTATCTGACTCAAACTACTTGAATGATGATGGTGCAAGTTATTTTCACATGAGTGTTAGCTGATGTCATCCATATAGATTTATGAATAATCAGATAAGATCTTAAGATTGATTCTAACGGGAAAAAAAATGATAGAAGGCAAAGTTAAGGTCAACATAAACATGCATGCAGCAAGTCAATCATATGAAGATGTCTACAGCAAGTTACATAGTAAATGGACATAGTGAAAATGATGATGATAATGTTAACGGGCAAGCGCAAGCACAAGCACTTTTAGTTATGGAATCACTTGGAAATATATATGATCTATCATGTTATTAATAATTAGAAGTGAGGTGGGTTTGGGTGCACACAAGACAGACCATTTTTCTTTCCAATAATTATGGGCAGTAGGGGAGGGGTGGTTTATGATGGGAATAACTTAACCTGTAAAAGCAACCTCCATCCAAGCTCCTTCAAACGTGCATTCCTTGATATTTCTAACATGGCACACATGGCAACATCAGCAGCGCTACCCTGTTGTGATTGTCAATATCAGACTTCAATATCAATATCGAGAGAAAGAGAGAGAGAGAGAGAGGGAGAGAGAGAGATTTGAAGGTGTCGAGATAACAGAACCTGGACTGGGGTGTTGATGGCAGCTCGTTCAATGTGACCTTTTTGAGAGGGTGTAGCATGATCCATTGAAGGGAACCGGCGGGCTCGTCCTAGCAATGTGTGAACACATCTTGTTTGTCGAGCTTCCTTCTTGCGTTCTTCCTGCCAATCTCGAACTTCTTTTCTCCCATTGTACCAGCGATTGACTGTTTCTTTTGCTTCCTTTACAGAAACCTGAGAGTAGAGATGGAAATTACTTCATGCCTTGGTACACTCAAATATCTCAGTTGAAACAAGAGAAGTCATTTCTCAATTCAGGTACCTTCCAATCACGGGCAAGACCCACTGGAGTTTTTCCATAAGCAATGGAAAAATTGAGCATCTTTGCTTTCCTTCTTTCAGAACCAAAAGCATCCTAGAGACCAAAATAGTTTAAACATTTCATATATGAAACCCATATACAAATCTGGTCCATCCTAATCAGCCACTGCCAATTTCCCAGTGCCAATATGCCTTGGTTTGTCCAAAGCTTAAGTTAACATTAACACACCTCATATGCATTTAATGCAAAACATTTCAAGATACAAGCCAATATATTGTAGTACCAATCATAGTCTTTGACATAACTCCACACAATTCCCCCAAAAAGAAAAGAGGGATTTTTAAAAAAGAAAAAAGAAAAGGGATCTACTTATGTCATTGAACTAAGAAGATTCTATAGTTTACCTTTAATAGAGGAACTGGGGGCTTTTCTTCACCAGGTTGAGGATGCCACTCAAGAAGCACACGCTTTTGTTCGACAGCTTCACGAATGTGTGGATACATATTCATTGCAGTCCTTGAATGGAAGTCCCCACCAGCTCTGAAGGCATCCAACATACTCTTACAGTTGGCAAGATGTGCAAGAATCCTAAGTTCCAGCTAATTACGAAGATATATGTCAATCAACCATTTGAATCCGTACAAAGAAAAATTGGTTGAAGAAACAGATATAACTATTTATGAATAGAAGAACAGTCGAAGTGACTTACCTGTCCGTAATCAGCAACGATAAGGGAGTTTCCTGGCATGGCAATAAATGCCTGGCGGATCTTATAGCGATCTTTTTCCAGAGCAGGTTGATTCTGATTTACATAACACAAGAACATTAACACCCCCATACATTTTGTGTGAAAGACAGTGGAGGAAAAATGGCTTTCCACGTCTTTGTCACTTTAGGTGGACATCAAAAGTAGGGTATATGTTATGCATTGGTGACAGCAAATAATCCATTCAACGAATTAATTATTAACGGGGCAGCTTAAGCAAATGCTAAGAATCTGTGTCTTTCAGTTATAATGTACAGCTGGTAATTAGTTAGATTCCTGGATGACATGTCAAGAACCTGCAAATTTGGTCTTCTAGCTGATAAACGCCCAGTTTCCGTGTTGATATTTAGCGAACAATGGATACGCCCATTCTTGCCTGATATATGACTGCCCTGTGGTAGAAAGAAACAAGTATAATCATTAACTGTCTCATGTTTGAAACTAAGATATTGTAGTACATGTAAGTATTAGCGAAAAACAAGTAACAGAAAACACCCCCACGAAGGGAAAGAGATGTCTGTTGTGCATGACCATCATTGCATGACAGAGTTATGAGTCATGATATATGATATACTAAGCCACAGCCAGAACATTCCAGTATAATAGGGCCTTAAACTGTAATGACCCAAGTAGCCTACTACCCAGTGACTTGAGTGGAGTGGCCTACCAACATAGCCAAAATTCTTAAGCTCAAGTTGCTAGTAGCAGCACACATCGATGGAAGAAGCATGTGCGCTACTACTAGTAACTTGAGCTAGTATTTTGGCCATGCTGATAAGTAGGCCACTTCATTCAAGTTACTAGGCTTCTTGGGTCATTATAATGGTATCAGAGCCAACCCTAGTGCCAGGAAGGGCACCATGGCAGTGTGGCAGAGAAGTAGAGGCTATGGAGAGAGGTAAAGGCCCCATGAAGGTGTACCCTATGCTTGCGTACCCAACAACAATCCCAACAGGGGTGGGGTTAGGTCTGATTATTCAAATATCAAGTCAAGTTTCCATCCCTCGTAAGAGATTCATACTCTGTTCTGTAACCAGTAAAATTCGGCAGAATAATGACCTGCAAGGGGAGAATGAAGTTGGATATCAAAGAGTCTATAGAGCAAACTTCACATAAAGCAGCAATGGCATGGCATGCCTCCTTCCCATTTTGCCCCCCTCCAAATGCAGCATAAGCTGTACCATAGGCAGATTCTGAGCCATCAGTAACAGCTCCAACCTTTGCCTTTGAGAGCTTGGTTTCAGGCAAATTTATGATGTCGTCATCTGACTGAGAGTCATCCGTAAAATCAAATTCTGCGGAAACCTTCCCTGCAAGGGTCTTCAAAGCATCCCCACTAACAGAAGGCCAACCACTTGCAGTGTAAATCTCAGCTTCTATCCCAGAAACTAGGCTATGCAGTTTAATATTACGAAATTTTGTGGGAGTCTTCTTGCCTTCTTCAATTACTTTCTCAACATTGGGAATTTTAAACTCCCTCTGCTCTGGAAGGAACTCATTTGTGTCCTTTCTGTGAAAAGAAAATATGAGAAAGAGATGAATTATAAACTTGTACAAATTCTATAATTTATTTGATCCATGGCAATACAAAATCAGATCAGCATGCAATACTCCCCAGCAACAAAAGTTGTCATAAGAAGACACAAGCCAACTTGGAAATAACAAAACAAGATTATGTGAAGAGAAGTTTAAAGTCCTTCATTCCAGGACTCACAGTCATCATTTCTACAGGAAATGTTGATTTTCATGTTAATAGTGTGGGTGTAAGCCACACCATAAATAATAATATGGAGAGATTTTTTAATATTATTTTGTGTAGTAAATTACAATCTACTTAACAACAGTATAAACTTATCTATAGCTACAAAGGCTCCATAATTCCTATTAACCGGCAAGGTAAAACAAAATTATCTAGTTATATTAGCAAGGCATCAAAGGGCAAGCCACCCATTTGCACACTTTGACATATGTTTAACAGAAAGTATTGCTCTTCTCAGAGTAAAAAAGGTGAACAGAATTTATAAAATTGCCCAAAGAATTCAGATACCAGTTTTTTTAAGATTTGCTTCATTGAATTGAACATTAAACATATGCACTTCATACCTGTTTTGAATTCCACCAAAAAAAAGCTGGCGTAACTGTGCATCACTTCCTACATTCATGTACTTAGCTTCTGGACAATACTTAGATGCCCAACTGCGAAATCTATTAGCAGCAATCTGCTGCTCTGCTCGAGCCACTTTCTCCATCTCAGCAAGATAGGCTCGATCAACCAGCATCCCATCAGTTTCCAATTCTACAAGAAGCTCACCAAATGGGCGCCAGTATTTCTCATAAAAGTCAAACATTGATCCTTGTTTATCTCCACCAAGTTTCCATTCCCTTCGTGATAGTTTGCTTTTCAAGCTCTCATAGAGATTTAGTGTGCTCATTGAATCCAAGGCAGAATAACAAATCCATGGTTTCCGCTCTTCTCGTTGAAGCTCTTCAACGGGGGGAATGGTGATAAGTTTTCCATCAGATCCATCTTTTTTCACCTTTTTCCTGCCAAAGATGGTTTTCATTGATATTTTACCAATCGAATTTGTATCACAGCACACCTTTGGGTCACCTGAAAGAGCTTCTAGCGAATACCCACCCTCTGTTCGTCTTGAAGAATCCCATAATCGAGCCATATGCATCGTGTCAGCATGGAAACCAGACACTTTAAACCCATAGTTCTCTATAACATGTTTATCAAAGCTATAGTTGTGCCAAACCTACAGAATGGACAGAGCGTCTTATCATATTCATATTCATTGACAAGGTAAGGCAACACCAGTTCCTTATAATCAAACTATGCATAAAAAAACAATGCAAGATGATAGTTATATTTCTTTCAATACTAAATAAGCAATTGGAACAGTCTTTACAACAAACCGATGACTTAGTCATTGATAATGACCAATAAGAAAAAGTTACCTTTTTTATGGATGGATCTTCAAAAAATGGTGCAAATTCAACCAAAAGATCCTTGCTGCCGCCATCAAGAACATCTACCCAGATGCAAGATTTTCCATCACCAAAATTTGCTTCTGGTCCAGGATAAATACTGAAGCATATTATTTCTCCATGGTTAACAGGTGTCTCCTGCTTGACATCAATATTTGCCACCTGTAAATAACCAGTAAATGAACATATTAAGCTCACAATCAGCATAGGACTTAGGAGTGCTCGCAACTATACAAATACATGAAACTTAAGTAAAATGCATCTGCACAAGTAAATTCAGAAAGATATAAATGCAGCTCAAGTATGAGACATGCCTCTGTATCACATGCATGGACGCAATGCCTGTATTGATTTGTAAGCATTCTGACAATTTTCCTTGCCATGGAGATATTATCAACTACAAGAACCTTGTCATAAATGCGAAGAACCCTCTTACGAGGATCGGGCTGGTGAACTGTTATTGGCTTAATACTGGTTTCACCTACAACATTTCCATCTGCTGGATCTTTTTGGAGTGCATCACTGGTGGAGCCATTAAGTTGTTTAGAATTTATTTCCTTCACTTCCTTTAAGAACTGCCCTGATGATGAACCCTTAGGCTGGATATCTTTTGGGGACGTTTGCGCCAAAGACAAATCTTGTTCCTTCAGATAATGAGGTAAAACACAACCCTTGGTCATACTATCATGCCCTTTACCATTTCCAGAATATTTTTGTTGCTGACTAACGGGTTCATATGGAGGCGGAGAAATTTGTGGAACTATTGGATTAACCAATTGCCTTTGTACCGTTGAGCTTCTTAAAGCTCCATTCCCAACATTAGATTGTGCACTGTTCCTTGAATATTGTTTGGAGGGTGATTTAGTAAGCTGCTTGTTATTGTCTGAAATACTCACTTCAACATAAGTTGGCATACATGAAGCAAGATCCTCATTAATCAAGCCAGGCACGAAGCTTGTGTTTCGTTCACTCTTGACATTACACTCACTGTTGGGTTTTTGTGCTGGCCTATGAACTGGTAGGTTAATTTGGTCATCACCTATGTATCCTTGGCCAAATGGGCTTTGAAAAGCTATTTCTCTGCTGGTATTGTCATCCTCCACAAAGCAAGAATCTTCAAAATATTTTGCAGGCACATAAGCACTGCCATCTCGCAAACCCTCCAGCCCACTTTGCGTAATTGTTCCAGTAGTTCCACCAGATGCACTTCCATTACATCTATAACTATTCTCACTATTACTGCAACCTGCCATCCCCATGTTCCTTAATTTTTTTTTCTCCTCAAGCAATTTGTTCTTCTCATCAAGCCACAGTATTCCAGCAGCACTTGAAGCACTTGCTCTCTGATAATCTCCTTGTTTCTTCTCTTCCTCCAGCTTTTGTGGACTACCAAAACCCCCAGAGAAGGAGTTTCCTTTAGAATTAATCTGATTTGGGAGATCCGGAAGCATCCGAGCAAATGAATTAGAAGAGTAGCTTTCCCGCATAGGAACCACAAACTTCAATTGAGCAGACGGAAGATAAAGTTCCATGTCATCTTGCCTATATTTTTCATCAAATGACATGGTATTATAACTTGAACCTTGTTTAAAATGAAAAGAAATACTAAACACAACCATATTAGATAATGAACCAGCAACATTGTGAAGTGCACAGTCTCCTTGCCTGAAATATAAATCAATGTAGGAATTTCAAATACAGCAGAAAGATAAGTCAATTTATGTGTGTGTTTTATTTGGGGCCATCCAAATTGGTAAGTGGGTTTGCCCACCACATTACTTATGAATCTCCTCTCGTTTGCCTGATTCACTGGTTTAAGAGGTGGCATTTGAACCTCGAGTTTACCTTCCTTGGGTGCATCCGCTTAGGATGAGTTCTCGATTATCAAAAAAAAGTATCCCCACCAAGAGGAGAATATAAAATGGCTTTCACAACCCACTTATTCAACAATGTATTGCATAAAAGAAGCTTTGTCTTAAATACTTGGCTTGCCGATATTTTGTCATATACTTAAATAAGATAAAACAGATTGTCCCTGTCTTACAAATGACCCTAATTTCCCTCCTGCTCCCAGTCAATGTGTTTCCTACTCCATCATTATTCAGCTATTGAAAAGAACCAAATGAGTCAATCCTCTATACATATTTGTACCAACTCTCTACTTTCATGATTATTTATGCATGACACACAACCTGAAAGCTTTTTTGTTTTTGGTTTTTTGTGCTGAGCCAAATATCAAAATTCTTGCTAAATAACATATTCATAATTTGGATATTTAATTGAACTGCATTATGTAGTTATAACTCAAATCAGCTAAATTCAGCATTCAATTTCATGTCCAAACTATGAACTTAAATAACCAAAACAGGGACAAATTCCATGATTCTTGTTAAAAAGAAAAACAATTACATGTTGTACTAACAATAACCACATGACCACGGCTGGTTTGCACAAGGTGCTAACGCATACAAGTTTAGTAGTGTGATAAAAACTCATAGTCCCAAAATCATCCACTCATATCAATTACCATTTCATTCAGTCCCCAAGGGCCAACCAAATACATGGTAGATGAAAATATGAAGCTGAACATTGTCAAAACCACAATTGAAGTGATTAGAAAAAGGTATGGATCAATTCCAAAGAAAAATCAGCAAGCACCTTGCCTCAAACGTGCACAAGCTTGTTTGTGTGTTGTGATGCAACGATGCAAGAAAAACTAAGCCAAATCCTATACCTCTTCCAATTACGACCAAAAAAGAACCCAATAGCTCGACCTAAACTCATTACAATTTTATTAATCAATCTTAAATACATTTTAAAACTCATTAAGTTTGAACAACCCATTTCTCAACTTATATAATTAAAAAACAAATTACTCAAGCTCGACTCATTATCTTCTCCATTAAAGTTCATTTGACATCTCTAACAAAACAAATTGCTCGAGCAATCAGCTCGATTAAAGCTCATTTGACATCAACTCAAAAGATAAACAGGCACATTTTACAGTTCATTCAGTATTCAAGTCAATTTTAAACAAGCTAATGCTCAGACACCACACCTAGGGGCTAGCGAAAGAACCCAAAACCAAAACATGAAAAATGAAAATGGGTATGTGAAAAATAATCAAAAAAAACCAAATACAACACCAATAAAAAAAGGAAAAAGATTGAAACTGAACCTGTGAAAGACTTTTCTGTGAAGGGTTTTTCTGGAGGAAGTCCAAAAGGAGCGAGAAGACACAGTCGAACTTGAAACCCAGAAAAGAGGAGGGAAAGAGAAGGAGGAGGGTTTAATGTGGGTGGTTTGAGTAGAAACCCCCATAGCCATGACCTCTACGAGTCTTCCAAGCTTGATGCTTGGGTTACGAATACAAGTAGCCGTTTTGATAAGGGGGTTTTGCTAGGGTTTATTGTGTTTTTTTGTCTGAAACTGGTGGCTCTGAACCTCTTTGAGTGGGAAGCAGAAACAGAGAGCCCATGTAGAGAGAGAGAGAGTGAGGGGACCTGGAAGCTGAAATCAAGGGACAAGGTTAAACCCTTGTCAATAAAAACCCAAGTTAATTACATCAAAACTCACATATTATTAGTAAAAGGGCAAATTACACTGACACCCTGAGATTTAGGGGTTATTTGGCATGAAGTATATAAGTGTATTAAATATATTTCATTTTTTGATATTTTGAAAATTGTATTTTTATACTTGTGGTTAATAGTCTCATTTTATAAATTATTTTACTTATATAAAATGTAAAACTCATAATAGAAAAATTGAGAAAATTACATTGAAAAAAAAATAAAACAAAAGAAAAGAAAAAAAATAGGAAAAGTAAAGCAAAGTCAGAAAATAGAGAGTGCATGAATTCAATATATCCATTCCGTCTAAATAATTACAATGACAGGGGATTAGTGTAATTTTTTAAATTTCAGAAAATGATATGTATTAAATCCAAAGATTAGGGGTGTAAGTGTAATTTACCCTTAGTAAAAATATCTCTTTGATCCTTGAATATATGTGCATTTTCATCATCTTAATTATAAAAATATACCACTTTTACACTTTTTAAATCACCTTAAAAAGATGTATTCATATAATTTTCATAATTACCGGAGTTAATATATATGAATTCCTAAATAAGATGGTCAAAATAATATTTATTAATTGAAGGGTCTGAATGTAATTAACCCATAAAAACCTCAATATTGCCGACAATTTCTTGGCTGGCAAATATTTGTCTCTCTGCTTTTTTATTTATTTATTATCATTATAGAAAGTGCCATATAGAAGGGATGGCACTAATAATTGTGTATGTATTTAATAATAATCAAAATATATAGAAAATGGAATTTTGACAAACTGAAGCTTGTTTATTAAATAATTCCTTTTGTCCCTCTGCTTTTCTTGATAATTTTTTTAATTACATTTAAAAATTTTGAACAAGTAATTGATCGTACCGATTCTATTATATTAGAAAACATTACAAATTTAAAAAATAACAATAATAAAATTTTTAAAAAAAGTCTATGGCTAATAATTTGATTTTTTTATTTATTACAAAAAGATGTATAAAAGAATAAAGAGACAATATGACCCAAATAAGTCAATAAGAAACTTATAAGCCATGTTGCCAAATGAAGAGATTTAAAAAATAAAATAAAAACACTTACAAGTTTTTTTTTTATTTTTTATTTTTTAGAATATTGAAAAAAAAAAATCACTAATCATTAAAAAATGAAATATTTTTAGTTGTTGCCAAATAGAACTTTAGCTTAATTCGTTAAAAAGCAAAAGGTCTCATTCGAAAAATCATTTTTCACTAAAAATTAATTTGCATATGTTCTTCTCATCAACATGCCAAAAGAGGAGAAAAAAAATGAAAGAAGAGAGAAAGTACATAGAAAAGATACAAAGATTTCATAGTTTTGTTTGAAAGAAATCTAGGAGTACAGAAAAATAAACGAAAAGTGCACTGAACAAACCGAAGCAGCACCTGCTTTTCAAATTTTATGTTACAAGTTGATAGTAGAAATCGACACGTTCACAATAACATACCAAAAAATAAAATAAAATGACAATCGACTCAAAAAAAGTAGTGAATTTGACTTTACAATATCGTCCAATTGTACATCAAGTGCACAAAAGAGACACGAGATTGTCATCCCATTTTTTTTAAAGAGAAAATCTAGGGGCTTAAAAAAAATACACAGTAAGCACAACAAAGAGGCACCAGCGGCTTTTATGTGTCCGTAGCAAACCTGTTTTTCCAAATTTTATGTTACAATTGGATCTCCAAGAATCCACAATGTTCTCATCAAAAGAAAAAACAGAAAATCAAATGAGAAGTGTCTGATCAATCTCTTTCCCTAGCACCATCATGTGAACCCTTTTCAACACCTTCAGCTATATTTCTACCCGAGGCCAAGGGCAATTTCATCTTTTCTTCTGCATCCCCCTCCTCCTCATCTTCATCTTTGCTTCCTGTAGACAAGAACTCGAGGGCAGTTACCACGTCGCTGATCAAAGGTCGAACACTGGCTTCCTCTTGGAGACACATTGCCGCGATTGCAAGAGCTTGGTACAGTCCTTTTATGGGGTATTTGCCTTCCAACAATGGATCAGCCATCAATGTGAACTTTCTCTTGTCTTTGAATAGAGGTTGTGCCTACAAAAACAAAAATAGTTGGCATTACTTTTTACTGTCAAAAACTATGCAGGAGTTTGATATTGGAAACATAGTCAAATTCTTTAACAAAAAGGAAAAACATGTTTGGTATACTCAAATGTTTCAAAAACTTGTTTTAAAAACGAGGGAGTGTCCAGAGGGGTTTGGAGGTGGAGAGGGACTCACGAGACGTGGTGGCCAGTATAGGGTTGGTGGTCAGAGGTGGAGGGGGATAAGTCGGAGGTGGTGGCCAAATGTAGAGGGAGACTCATTGGAGGTGGTGGTCACGCTAGGGTGGTGCCTGGTGGTGGGGAAGGGAGGAAGGAATGAAAGTTTGTTTGAAACAAATGAAATTTTTTTATTTTTATATTTATAGAATTTAGTAAAATTTTGTAAAACTGCTTGTTTTTTTGGAAAAAAATAAACACCAAACAATTTTTTGTTTTCCACTTTCAAAATTTTTGTAAACATAAACAGAAACTTGTAAATATAGAAGCCCTACAAACATCAGTTTCATTTTGTTATTATCTCTGATATCAGTTTTCAAGAGAACTGAATTTCAAACATTGATAAAAGTTGGAAATCCAAAACTCTGTTGTGTTTTCCAGAAAATGAAAGCAAAAAAAAGAAAACAAAAAGATAAGAACTGATTATTTTGGAGCTGAGAGAGGGTTTTTCAAGCATACCCAAGTAACCAAATTCTGCTCGTCACTTGGTCTTGCATTGTCTATGACTCTCCTCCCTGTGATTATCTCCAAAAACACTACTCCAAAGCTGTACACATCGGACTTCATTGTCAACTGACCCGTCAATGCATACTCGGGCGCACAATAGCCATAAGTTCCCATCACCCTTGTGGATACATGGCTCTTGTCACCGGTTGGACCGAGCTTGGCTAGCCCAAAATCCGACAGCTTTGGATTGAAATCCTCGTCTAATAGTATGTTTGATGCTTTGAAATCGCGGTAAATCACTGGAGGGTTCGCTGTTTCGTGCAAGTATTCGAGTCCTCTTGCTGCACCTTCTGCAATTTTCATCCTTTGGCACCAATCCAGAGGCTTCTTACTTGGAGGTAAGTCTGAAAAAACAGAGCTGCTCTAAGTATAGTGAAGTTGCAGAGAAACATGACTGGAGAACATAAACTTAAAACTGGTTTGAGCTTGACTCATTTGTTAATTGAATCAGCTTGAGATAAATATTTAGGCTCCTTTGTAATCCAACAGAGCTCGACCCAACCCTGGCTTGAATAGACTTGCGAATACAATTATATACAAATCAATATTTATTTTATTTCTCTATTTATGTTTAATGTTTGTGCAACTTTACATATTTGATTGATGAAATTTATTAATAATATAATTTTTTTAAAAATATTTTGCTCATAATCTTCTCTTTCAGTGTTAATTTGCATAATAATTTAGGTTTTTCCTTTTCTTTTCAAGCTTGAGCTTGACTCGTTTATGTAATTGTGTTGACTTAATCTGAGCTTAAATTTCTCAAATACTTTACAAGCCAAGCTCAAGGTCAATTCTTTAAGCTTGACTAATTTTCAGCAAGCCAAGCTTGAACACTCCAAAAGTCAATTCGGCTTGACTCATTTGAAATTTTAGATGTGGGCCACACCCAAAAAGAAATTGATCTTACACACTTCAAATTATGAATATTTTTCTATATGTTTTTTTTTTTAGTACGTAATCATTGCTGCTGAATTCATCTAATTTAAAGTGGTTACAATTGACTGATCACACAATGTAGGGCATAAACTTATATTAATGCTAAAATACCAAAGTGAAAATAAAAGATTTTGAATTATCTGATCATCTTTCTTAAAAATATATTGCAAATCAGAGCTAGTTTTGGGCATACCAAGAAGATGATCCTCTAGAGAACCATTGGCCATGAACTCATACACTAAGATCCTCTGATCTCCATCAGCGCAATACCCGACTAAATTGACAAGGTTAGGATGGTGAAGAAGGCTCAACATCAACACCTCCACAAGGAATTCTCTGTTTCCTTGGAATCCATTCCTGTCAAGTTGCTTAACCGCCACATCCTACAAGCAACATGAACATAAAGTTGATATCAAAACACACATTTCAATCCATTTTCTGACATATTTTATAATTAAATGTGGAGAGAGAGAGAGAGATATTGTGTACTTGATTTGAGCTTTCAATGTGCCCTTTGTAAACTCGGCCAAAGCCTCCTTCACCCACCAAGCAGTCAGGGTTGAAGTTCTGGGTTGCAGCAGACAGGTCTTTGAATGTGAAAATCTGAGCAGTAATATTCCCTTTTCCGATCTTTGCTATCTCTTCAGCAATGTACCTCCTCTTGCTTCCATCTGCACATTGAAATACAATCAATTTTCAATCAGGCAAACAAGGTTTTTGGCAAAATAAATCTTTACAGGTTATTTCAAAAAAGAGTACCTCTGTTTTGCTAGCATTTTAGGTGCATCAAGACCTTGCATCAAATTGTAAAATGATCCGTCAATATGCAAAAGACAACTAGCAAATTGAAAAAAGTGAAAATTTTCTGCATTTGTAATGTTATTATTGTTTATGAAAGAACATCAATACAAATACATAATTCTTTTTTAGAAAAGTGCACAAAATGCAGTTCTGGCAATTGAATTGAAGGGTAGCCTTTCAGAACAAGAAAATTTACTAGGCTTTTCATCAAATTGTAAAATGATCCATCAACATGCAAAACACAAATAACAAATTGAATAATGAAAATTTAATAACAACACAAAAAAAGAATTTTTTTTCTAGAAAAGTGTACAGAATGCAGTTCTAGCAACACTTGAACTGAATGGTAGCCTCACAACAAGAAAAATTTACCAGACTTGAAGGAGATGTTAGCAAAGGAGGCTAAAGTTTTCGTGTCCTTATATTCCTTGATGCTTTTCTTCAATGATTTTTGGCTGACTTGCTCTTCGGACATGCAACACGAAAAGCAACTCATCTTTGTTGACATCTAATACCTGCTTCAATCCAACCGAAACCAGATTCTAATTAGAACTTCGAATCAAATGGTGAGATGTGTTCAGTGTTATCCATATGCATTGCGGTTCAATTCAATCCGTGGCATGAACAAGAGGCAAGCAATTCGAGGGCAGGTTTTGAAATTTTCGAGTTTAATCAGATGAGAAATCAAAAACCTAAGCCCTGGAAAGCACCAGCCTATTCTGGTCTTTCTGGAAAGCAACGAAAAATTATGCAGTTCCTTGTTCTTCTCCCTCTAGGCCGTTGTGTTCAAACATATAATTGACATGGTCAAATATGCTAATTTTAGTAACTGACAGATATCAATATCTTTTCTTAACCACCTCTCTCTCTCACACACACACACATTTTCAAAAGTTAGTTGAGGTGGATATTTTATTAATCATGAGAAATGATGCATAATTTTCTCTGTGCTAGCTCTTTATTTTCTTTTCTTTCTTTTTCCAAGTCAATTCTCCCTCCTACCTATTGTTAGCTACCCAAAACAACGTGTGGTGCATTAAGCCAGATCGGATGGCCTATAATCCTCCTTAAATCGGGGTTGTAATCCAACCCACCATGAATGATGATGTATCACCAACGTTCAACATTCACAAATTCTAGTTATTACCGTTTAAGCCATTTGTTGATACATGTAATGTTTGTTATTTTACTGTCATAAAAGAAGTGTCATATTCTTAATCTTATTTCATGCCTAATGAATTATTTTATTGGTTGGTTTGACACCATTTTTATCAATTGTGTGAAGAATATTTGGGCATTCTTTGAATACTAATTTGATTCTTTGAAAATTAAACATCACATTTTTTAATGTCCATTGCTGTTAGTGGAAATCATTACATTTTCTATCAGTTGAGTTGAGGTGGTTCTTTAAAAAAATGGAATGGCTCAATTTAATGAAGAATATACAGCAAAGACAGACTATTCAACAGAAATCTAAAGTTCAATCAAGCAATGTAACAAAATCAGCAGGTATTTAACCAAAATAGGCAGGGCAGAGCATTGGAACAAATACATTTGGAAGATTTAAAATGAAGGGATCTAACCGACTTACCAACCTAATTGGCATTGGCCAAGTGGTAGTCAATTGATCTTAGGTTGTGAACAAGTCAAGCCAAGACGAGTTTAAAGAATGTGTTCGGGCTTGATCTCAAACGTGTTTCAATCTCGCCAATATCTAGTATATATAGATTTATAATACATGTAAATTTAGTAAGCTGAGTTCGATTCAAATTCAGAAAATTAACAAGTTTTAAAATCTGTTAACATAACAATCTGATCTCAAACGAACTTGTAATGAGCTGAACATAAGTTGAGCTCCAATAGCTTGGTTCATTTTACGGGATCAAGTCCCTGGATGTCTTGTCCATCATCGTTAATAACAACAACATTATGTTAAGAACACAGTGTTGGCCAAAAAACATTACAATGTAGTTATGATTCAAGGACATGGAGAAACAGAATAACAACATTGTGAAATGCAAATATGAAAAAGACTACTTGAAATAAAATTGTACAGTACAATTCACAAACTAGAAAAGCACTCAATAAGTCCTTTCTGAAAATATTACATGTCTCTACCTTCTTTTTAGATGCAAAGATGGTGATTCAAGCTAGCTATTCACCACAAGAAGCAAGAATAAATTGTCCACTTCCTTGACATTTTGAATTATCCCAAGGAAAATACACTGCATGTTCTGATTAGGGTTTCTCAACTGTACACCAAACTCGGACTTTTATGACTTTTGTTGCCCTTGATCGAAACTAACGCCTAGCCCTTGCTGCTTTTAGCTGAGCAAAAAAATTCTCAAGTCTGCTAATCCGGGCTTCAAGTTCCGATACCGGAAACCCTATATGGTCGATATCGATTTCTCCTTCATTCTTGTTGATGCTTATCCCATTATCAATCTGAATCCCTTCTCTACTCTCAATTACATTTTCAGTGAATTGACACGATCCCCCCATCACCGCTTCATTACACCCAGGTTGTTCTCCTGGTTTAATTTGAGATTCCATCTCTTTCCCATCTCCATTATCTGCAATTAGAGGTGATGGAGTTTGAGGTTCTGTGCATTGAGAAGACTCGAGTATGTGCTCATCTTTGGCAATAGATTTTGCTGCTTTGATCCTCTTGGTTTTGGGGGCATCATTGTCTACCTTCTTTCCCTCAGAACTGTGTGATTTTTTTCTCAAATTCTTTTCCTGTACAAAATTTGATCGAATCCACCACTTCAGATATCGAGTGGTAACATCTGACTCGAAGAGTCGTGATGGAACGTACAATTTTGCATCTCCAATTGGTCTGGTGTAATTTTCCCAGGCAATTTCGGGTGTTTCATTGAACCGAGCCACACGGCCTGGAAGATCTTGATCCATCCCAAATTGCATGGCAACGCGATGAGGAAGATACTGTTCTATACAGTCTAGGCCAACCAACTCACAAGCCCTCAAAAACCGAGCAAATGACTCCAAATCTTCATCCATTTCAGTACAAGACACCCATTCTTCTCTTTCTTTGTAGAACTCATAAAGAAGCCAGCTTTTCTCAGAAATGGCGAAAGGGCGCCATTGGAAGCTGTCTCCGGCAGAGTCTATAACCGATCCCACATTCTCAATACCCGGTCTCTTCGCCTTGTTCCATCGAGCCATTCTTGGCTCCCCGTGTTCAATCAAATTGGGTATTGGCCTCAATGAGGGAAATCTCTCCCAACCCCAAATCTGAACAAGATGCATTGGTGCCCATAAATCAATTAGACCTAGTTCATCACCATCTTCATTAGTTCTCCTACTAATCATAGAACCAACAATTGCTTCTTTCAACAATCTCAAATCGCGATAAATCCGCGAAAGAACAGCTGGAGCAAGAGCAATCTTTATCCCTCTAGCGAGACGAATCGCGATATGGTGAACATGTTTACCAACATTATTGAAAGAGTTTGGAAAAACATGCCTGGACAACCAGAGTACTAAAAACGCTTCGTGCTCGATTTCGCTTCCACTATTCATGAACCTATTCGTCCATTGATGTTGATCGGCTTTTCTAGACTTGCCTCGGGTGATTTCAGTTCGAACTCTCAACAATTTCTCATCAATTTCACCCAATTCTTCGATTTCGACAGTACCCAAAACAGAGTCTCCAAGAACAGAGTAACCACCCAACACCAGAACATCTTCCAGAGTAACCGTAGCTTCTCCCCATGGAAACACAAACGTGTTCGTCTCAGAACAAAATCGAGAACCTAACCCTAAAACAATGTCAGTGTCGATTCGGATTTGATACGTAGAAGTGATGATTGCTTCAAAGATCCCAGCTTTCTTCCATGTGATTTGGTGCAGAGATTTCATTCGATCGACCCAGTCTTCCCACTTTCTCTGAGGGTCTCGGGAGCCTTTGAATGCGACCTTCAATGGAAGATCAGAGAGATTGAGACTTGGGTTTTGAAGCTCGAAGATTGGGTCTTCAATGGCGGAAACAGAGGGTTTGAGGAAATGGGCGGGTCGGAGAGTTGGGTTTCCGCCGGAGAGTGAGACCATGAGCTCTTCTCGATGCTCGATGATGGAGGTTTGTTCAAGGTCCGCCATTGTTGGAGCTCGAGAGGTCTTGATTGATGGGATTGGAAGATCAATTAGTAGGGGTTTTGTGGGTTCTGGATTGGAAGCTGAACCATTCGGAAAATGGAGAGTCTGTTGCGCATGATGACACAAACCATATAATGGCGTGTAGCACAAGCTAGTGAAAGACTTAATAGAGAAGGAGTCTGGGTCTGTGGGCCCCTTTTTGGTGGGTCCAATTTGAGATTTATGTTCATGATTTCAACCGTTGATTTTATAAGATTGACAGAAAAAATAAGGAAATATTACCCAAAAATCTCATTTCGAAAAATGTCGCTTTATTTAATTATGGAAGTGTTTTTTTAAATTAATTAATCTTTTTTATTTATGGTATATTTTAGAGCTTACTTTTTTTATCTTTTAGTATGATTTTGATTATGATTTTTTCTTAATGTTTGGGTGGGTTAGTTATGGTATAGTGTTAATTTTTGAAATTTTTGTGGAGGATTGCGTGGAGTGATTTGTGGGGTTAGGTTTCGTTTGGGAAGTGAGTTGACTTTTTGGCTTTTTGACTTTTTTGACTATTTTGGCCTAGGCTAAAAAGTTTGGTTTGTGAAGGATTTTTTGACTTTTTTCGTGAGATAATAGTAATAATGATTATGGGTTAGATGTAATGTTTTGTTTGTTGTGGCTAAAATAGCTTATTTTGTCTTTTGTGACTATTTTAGCCAAAAAAGCCCAAAAAGCCTCTTCCCAAACAGAGGCTTAGTAATGTTTAGCCATTTGATGTGAAGGGGCTGATGTGGAATTGTAGTGTTGTTGTTGATTGTTATTTTATTTTATTTTTGTTTGATTTTAACACTACCACCCATATAAGACCCACTACATACATGATTTTGACAAATGCACCTTCATTACCATACACTTTCAGTAATATGTACACCTCCAACAAATCATCGTCAATAACATACAAGTCATCAACATTCCATAAAAATTCCAACATACCTACAATTGCACACACTAACGTAATGAATTCATTACTTCTATTGAAATTGATTAATTTTTACTAACATGGAAGCCACACGTCCTAACATTTACATGGACAATCGCAATCAAATCTTATACAAAAGTCGACAAAATCTTTCACCACCAATACAGCAAACCCCTACTCAAATAGAACACATTTCCAAAGGCTTCCATTAAACATCCTAAGCATCTACATCATCAATACCACTCCAAAAAAACGTAACACTCTAATATAACACTCCAAAAAAAGTGTAATATTCTAATATAATAGATAATTTTTTTTGTTTATTGTAACACTCTAGTGTAAGACACACATAAAAACTCTTTAGTCTATTATTCCTAAACGTAACACTCTAATATAACATTAAAAAAAATCTTTAGTGTAACACTCTAATGTAACACACACAAAAACTCCTTAATATAACACTCGAATGTAACACACAAAAAAAAAAAAAAAATTGTGTACTTTTCCTAAATGTAACACTCTAGCATAATATTCTAAAAAAACTCCTTAGTATAACACTCTAATATAACACACAACAACTCTTTAGTGTAACATTCTAATGTAACACACACAAAAAAGCTCCTTAGTGTACGTTTTTTTTTTCCAAACATAACACTTTAATATAACACTAAAAAAAAAAATTCTTAGTATAACACTTTAATGTTACACACAAAAAAAAACTCTTTGGTGTACTTTTCCCAAATATAATGCTCCAATATAACAAAAATAAAAAATAACTTCTTAATCTATTTTTCTTAAACGTAACACTCCAATGTAAGATTAAAAAAGAAGGAATGTGAAATTTTTCAAACTATTCCAAAATAAATATAAATATTCCTTAATAAGTTTTGGGTAAATGTATAATTTCAAACTATGGGTGTTACGTTTGGAAATGAACACTAAGGAGTTTTTTTAGTGTTTTTGTGTGTTACATTGAAATATGTTGCATTGGAGTGTTACGTTTGGGATTATACTGATTTGAGTGTTACGTTTGAGATTACACTAATTAGAGTGTTACGTTTGGGAAAAGCACAATAAGGATTTTTTTTTTTTTTAATGTTAAATTGGAGCGTTACGTTTGGGAAAAGTATACCAATGAGTTTTTTAGTGTGTTACATTGAAGTGTTACGTAATTAGAGTTTACGTTAGAGTGCTAAGTTTTTGTTCGTTCTAAAATAAAGAAAAATTCAAAACTTTTATATTGCAAATTGTTTAAATGTGTAATTTTACATTTTGAGAAATCTACTTTTGTCCCTAAAAAATTAAATCCAAACATGTAAATGACTACCATTTTATGTAATTTCTACTTTAATATGACATTTGGGTTCATACAAAAAAATGAAGAACTAAACAGTTTACAAAATCACATTTTGAGATTTATTGGTAATTCACCCAAAAAAATAAATTATGTAAATTTTTTAATTAATTAGATATAATCATTACATGATTATGGGGTGATTTGAAAAGTCGGTTAAAAGTTGATTTTTTTATTTTTTCTGAATTTTTTATCCTTTTGTGTGTAAAAAATATGAAAGATGATGTGTCCAAAAATAGATTAAAAGTTAAAGCTTCATTTGATTATGTATTTTTGGCTAAAAAAACACAAAAAGATAAAATTGGCTATATAAGTTAATAAGACAAAATGTCACATTTAAACCATAATCATTATATTTTTTTTTACAAAATTCCAAAAAATCAAAAAAGTCAAATCAAACGAGGCTAAAAAAGTCAAATTAAAAAAATCTCAACACAAAAAAACTCTCTAAAAATGCTAATGACAAACGAAGGCTAAAATCTAGCTTTCTATAGTCTCTTTTGACGATATATTTTTTTTTAAAGAAAATATTAACTTATTTAAATTATATTATTTTTCTATATTTTTGCACGCTTTTTTTGTAATAAATAAAAAATTTAGTTAATAAATTATACCTAAAGCAACCTATATTATCAACCTGTTTGGGAAGTAATTTTTTTATTAAAATATAAAATGAAAAAAAATAATATGTCTAGAAAGAATTATTTAATTTTTTTACAAAAAAAATTGTGCAAAAAATAGAGATAATGTGAATTTTTTTTGATGTTCATGTATGTGTTAAATTTTTTTTATGACTTTTTTTTAATTATTTTTTTTTGTTTTTTTTAGTTTATAAGATCTTCCAAATGATTACAAAATTTTGCGAGTTCTGTTCTATATCCTTGAAAAATTCAATGCAATTTTTTGAATTATTTAAACAATGAAAATAAGTAGATTCATTATGTGTCACAATTTGATTGGTCTAAAATTAAACTTTTAAAGTAAGTCCTTAAATTCTCATGAGTTGTCAAAATGTTGTTGAATTTCTTTCCTTAAATAATACCATCATAATTATTTGTCATTAGACTTTATTACCTTAAAACATGATATCACAATGACAATAGGCTATTTTAATTGACTTTTTAATTATTTTAAAGGGTATTTGAGATAATCTAAATAAGTATATTTTTTAATTTTTTATAAAAAAAAAATGTACAAAAAAATAGAGAGATAATATGAAAAAAAAAGATAAAAAGATTATAAAATAATGCTAATATACGGGATGCCAAATAGTGTATTTGGAAAAATAATTAATTTTTTTTAGTTGATTTGATGATTATGAGAAAAAAAAATTAAAAAAATTATAATTTAAATGTAACATTTTCTCTTCTTAATTATTTTAACTTATTTTGTCTTTATTAATTATTTTAATCCAAATTCAACTTACCAAACATGAACAGTATCATTGGACACTGTTTTGGGGGAAAAAAAAAAATTTAATTTTTATAATTTTAAAAAGGAGTTTTTTTGATAAATTCCATTTTCTAAGAGTTTTATTCCATCCAACTAATATTCTTTTTTACTATTCGATTAGGTCCTATTTGAGATAATAAGACCAAAACACCCTCAATCTCTCTTACCTCCATTAATGTTGATTGCCATTATGTTTTGGTAGTTCTCATGCATCAAGATATTGACTGTCATTATATTTACATTAATTTGAAAATGAATTTTTGTCATTGTGTTATTAATTACATGATGTGAATATTTATAATAAAACATACGAATGTGAATGTTCACATAAATTCAAAACGACCATGCTACATAGCTCGAAACATGTTTCGACAAAAAAAGCAGCGCTTTTTTTTGGTGTTTTTTTTTTTTTCTTTCTTCCCGTTTTGTTCAAGAAGAAGAAGAAGAAGAAGAAGAAGGAGGAGGGAGGAGGGGGAGGAGGAGGGAGGAGGGAGGGGGGAAAAAAAAAATGGAGGAGGGAGGAGGAGGGGCGGGCGACGGGGGACATCTAGACGGACGCGGGCGCGGCGGGCGAGAGAGGCGACCTCTCCTCGACGATCGATGCGACCCCACTCTCTCTCTCTCTCTCTCTCCTCTCTCTTCTTCCAAAGACATTTTCCAATTCAAAAATATAGATAATGACACCATGATCATGGTGACATGTGTGAAAGTTCGCATTGGGGCAAAAAAATGGACAATATTAAGTAGAAATGAATATTCTTCAATGGTAATTTTCATGTTATATCCATAGACAAATGTTAATGTTCACAATTATATATCAATATGATCATGGTGACATGTGTGAAAGTTCACGTTGGGGCAAAAAAATGGACAATATTAAGTGAGAATGGATACTTTTCAATGGTAATCTTCATATTATATCCACACACAAATGTTAATATCCACAATGGTAATGCCGAGGTTCACATTAACAACTCTTGTTTTGAATATAAAAATGATGTTAATGTTTACATTGTAGCTTACAAAGTACAAAAATATGACAGAAACAACAATGTATTAACCATACACTACTATTTTTTTGGATAATCAATCATGATGTGAATAAGAATATAGAGATGATGTGAATGTTCACATCACAACACTAGCTACATACATAGACAATAATATATCAAACCACCATTTCATTATTTTTTGAAAAAAAAAGAAAGAGCTGAGGGTTCACATCCTTTGAACACCATCAACACCAATAGCAACCACAATCACAAAAAGGGAAAAAATAACATATTTTCATTGCTGAAAAATAAGAATGTTCACATGTTGTGAACGTTCACATCACTACATTAGATGAGAGAGAATTGTCCGGAAACGTGTTGTAAATGTTCACATCAGATAAGGGAGAAAATACAAAAATATGACAGCTTCAACAATACATTAACCACACACCACTATTTTTTTGGATAACTAAACATGATGCGAATAAGAATGTACAGATGATGTGAATGTTCACATCACAACACTAGCTACACATATAGACAATAATATATGAAACCACCATTTCATTATTTTTGGAAAAAAAAAATACAGAGAGTTCACATCTTTTGAACACCATCAACATCAATAGCAATCATAATCATAATCGCAAAAATGGGAAAAATAACATATTGTCACTGCGTAAAAATAAGAATGTTCACATGTTATGAACGTTCACATCACTATATTAGATGAGAGAGAATTTTTTGAAAAGGTGTTGTGAACGTTCACATCAGATGAGAGAGAATTCTCAAGGCGTTGAAACCATTAAAGAACATTCTGAAAATGTGTCCATTTTATAAGATTATCAAATTTTTTAATAAGTTGGATGAAAATGGAGCTTTTTTGGTTTAGGGTTTAGGGACATTAAATATCAATATTAAAGTTTGATGAAAATTGAGTTTTTTTGGTTGAAGGTTTAGAGATAGTAAATATCAATATTAAATATCAACATTAAATATAAGGGTATAAAAGTCTAAGAAAATAGTGTAAATCAAGCAAAATGACTTTATGGAATAAAAGTATACATACATAGAGCTATATGGGTTAAAAAATTCCTTCATGAACTTCTTAAATTAGAACACTTTTAAATGAGATTTAAGAATAAAAATCCAATTTTAAAATTATAAAAAAGTTTTGTAACACAACATTAATTTATATAACAGAGCTGCTACAGGGCCCAAATATGCAACGGTTCGAATGGCTCGAAAGTGGTTTCCCTCCGAAAATTTAATGCACGTGGAGCTCACGTGTTCTGGAAAGCAAACTAATGAAACAAAAAACAGAAACAAAAGAGGAGAGAAGAGAAAGAGACAGAGGTTGTGAACCAGACTACAGGACTTCACGATGACGAGAGAGACGACCACGACGACCATTGACCTAGTGTTCACTGACGAGTGTCGCTGACCACCGTCCACCGCTGTTTGGAATCTCCATGCCGAATGTCCTAAACATTTTTTATCTGTGCATGTAGGTAAGTTATTGGTTTTTATTTTTTATCTTTTCTAAGATGCATTTGTGAGAGAGGTGTAAGAGGCAATTTATTTGATCTGCCTGTAAAAAAAAAAAAATTTGGTTGTTCTGGAAGCAAGCCCTCTGTTAAACATTTCCATTGTAGTGATGCATGCCAATTGTTTGAAAAAAGTCCCCATAGAGAAATTATCCTAATTTTTTATGTTTTGGTTGATGAAAGTCCTGATGCATGGCAATTGTTTTGGTTGATGAAATTATCTCCATAGATTCCTGATGCATGCCAATTATTTTCAAGCAAACAAGTAAATAAATTTAACCAAAGTCAGATTGTGACCAACCTATATAATGTCATTGAGTTTTAAGTTATTTAGCAAGAACAAATGGTATTTAAAGTCCCCCTCTATTAATTTTTTTTTAAAAAAAACTAATCTCTATAGAAACTAAGTAATTTTGTGATTAGTCAAACAAATTTAGTGACATGATGCTAATCTTTCTTGATTTAGCAAGAACACTTAAATTATGTTTGAATTAACTAATTTTGACAGTTAGAGTAATGTTTGAATTAACTAATCCCATTACTGTACATTAGTTAATTCAAATAATCTCAGTGTTTGTACAGTGTTCTCATTATTAGTTAACTAATCTCAGTGTAAGAATTAACTCATTACTGAGATCAGTGTTCTCATTAGTTAACTGAGATCAACTCATTACTGAGATTATCTCAGTGTAAGAATTAACTCATTACTGAGATCAATGTGTTGAATTAATCTCAGTGTTCTCATTCATTGTTGTACATTACTGATTGAAAATGGAACACTTAATTTGTTTCAGTGTTAAAATTCCTGTGTATGTTTTTGGCAAAATTATTTACCATCTAAGAACTTGAAAATCATTGTAAACCATTTCAATGTTGTTTGATAAGACATAGAACTTTCATGGACATTAAAACGAATGGAATTAATTAACCTTGAAATGAAATATCCCTATCCAATGTGAAAATCTATGTGGTTACTGGTTAAGTTGGAGAACCTTGGAAAAATTGAAATGCACTTACATGCACTTACACTTTATTTTCTATTTAGTTTGAAGCAACACGAACTACACGCCTCAATGGACATTGATTCAAACAATCATTCATTGAATGGGACTGAGGAAGTTGAAGAAGCGGAGAACAATCCGTCATTAAATTAGATTGGTGAAATTGAAGAACCTAAGAAGGGCATGTGTTTTAGCTCAAAGTAAGAAGTATATTTGTTTTACGCAAAATATACGAAACACCTAGGATTTGTTGTAACTTATAGAACACAAAATATTGGACAAGATGGGAAAGTAAAATACTTTTGGAATTGAATGTACTCGGGCACGCAAGAGAACAAAACGATCAGAAGTACACTCTCTCAAACCATCTTTGTCATCATTCATTGAATGTAAAGCAAAGGTTAGAGCAACTCTACAAAAGGATGGAAGATTTAAGTTGACCACAATTGTGCTTGAACATACGCATGACTTGATTCCTAGTGACTCACGATATTTTGCAATGAACAATAGAATTCTTACCCCTGTGAAGAGAAGACTAGAAATAAATGATGAAGCAAGGATAGGGGTGACTAGGAATTTTCATTCTATAGTTGTTGAAGCAGAGGGTATGAGGCATTAACTTTTGATGAATGAGATGCAAGGAATCATATTCAAAGTATGAGAAGATTGAGGCTTATGGTAGGAGATGTTGAATCAGTTGCACTTTATTTTCATAGGATGCAACAACAAAATTCGAACTTCTATTTTGTGATTAACCTTGATGAAGATGGTTGCCTGTGAAACTTGTTTTGGGCAGATGCAAGGAGTAGGGTAGCTTATAAAGCATTTGGGGATGTGGTTTCATTTGACACAACTTATCTTACAAACAAATATGATATGCCATTTGCTCCGTTTGTAGGAGTTAATCACCATGGGCAATCAAATTTGCTTGGTTGTGGGCTGCTATCTGATGAGAACACTGAAACATTTGTGTGGCTATTCAGAGAATGGTTAAGTTGCATGTCTAATGTTCCTCCAACAACTATAATAACAGACCAGTGCAGAGCTATGCAAAATGTCATTGAAGTTGTCTTTCCACAAGCTCGACATCGTTGGTGCTTATGGCATATAATGACGAAAATTTCAGAGAAATTAAGAGGATATGCCCAATATGAATCCATCAAGTTTGCTTTGCAAAATGCAGTTTATGATTGTTTTACAAAAGATGAATTTGATGAAGAATGGCAAGCGATGATTGCAAAGTTCAAGCTATTATACAGTGAGCGACATAGGTGGATTCCTATTAAGGATGTTTTTTGGGCTGGTATGTCGACTACACAACTAAATGAGAGTATGAATGCATTTTTTGATGAATATGTGAACTCAAAAACAACTTTAAAGCAATTTGTTGAACAGTATGATAATGCCTTGAGAAGTAAGGTTGAGAAAGAAATGAAAGCAGACTTTAAATCTCGAAACAAATTGTATGATTGCTTAACGGTATATGAGTTTGAGAAGCAATTTCGTGCAGCCCACACGAATGCAAAATTTAAAAAGTACAAGTAGAATTGAAGCGACTATTGTATTGTCGTGCGAATCTTGTCAAAGAGGAGGGAGCAATTTGTACTTATCATGTGAAGAAGGCTGTTCTTGTCGGTGAGAAAATGAAGACTGTGAAATTTGTTGTGTACTTTAATGCAAGTGAATATGAATTGCATTGTATGTGTCGGTGGTTTGAGTTTAGGGGCATTATGTGTGCCCATGCAATTACTGTGCTACTTGAGAGGTGTATATATCAGGTTCTAGATAAATACATTATATCAAGATGGAGAAAAGATATCGAAAGAGGGTGCACATGCATTCCAACCACATACACTAAAGCCGGGGCTATTCTTAATGCAAAGTTACATGATAAATACCACAAGATGTTGGATGAAATCATAGAAATTGCTACCAACGATGATAGTAAACACGAAGTGCTTGATCTTGGGTTGATAAAAATCAAGGATAGAGTGAGAAAAGATCAATTGGGTAGTGCGAGTCATGTACCACCTTCTACTAGTAACGTGCCACCTTCTACTAGTAATATACCACCTTCTCATAGTTCACTGAAAATTCCATCTACTTGTAGTACTACAAAAGCAAGCATGTCTCACAAGATGCTTAGTCTTATGGTTGCTCGCCAAAGAGGACGTCCATGTACCAAACGGAAGGTTAGCAAAGTGGATTAAATAGTGAATCGGTTGAAGGGAAAAAATAAAAAGCCTCCAAAAGCACAAGTAAGTCCTTTTCTTGTGTGTGATTTGGAAATTGTTGAATGTATTTAAGATAAATTATTCACCAATGTGTTTGTATCTTACTATAGGGACGTACGATTCCTCAATGTCAGCCTTGGAAGTTAAATTTTCATGCTACAGATGATATGCAATACAATACTTATCATAACCTGGTATGTATTTGAATTTTTATGTTGTTGATTGTTTGTTATTTTAATGTTTGAAATGTATAATGAAATTGTGTTACTATGATCATAAGGCGACGCAAACTGCACCTTACTATTTTCCTTGCATGGATGGCACGCAACAGAGTATGTATGTAACGGTATGTGTTCAACGTCTGAAGTAAAATATTTGTTCTTGTTTTAATTGATATATATATATATATGTTAAATGGACAATATTTGTAAAGTGTACTTATTTATTGAAGAGGCACAGTTTAGTCAAATGTAAACGGTGGACAATATTGGAGGCGCATCTCATACTCAATCAGGAATGGTTAATAATATCAGCAGTCAAAGTTCGACAATTGCTTCAAATTTTGTTCACTTCAATGTAGATGTGCATCTAAATGTCTCATTTTTTTTTTTTAGTTTCGCATTAGTACTTTGTAATATTTTTTGTTTGTTTGTACTTTTACTCTTTTTTTTTTGTTTTGTGGAATGCTCCTGAGATGAGTTTGTTTGTAGAATACTATGAATAATGTTTAACTATAAAATTAAATGGGACAGATTGATAGTTAACTATGAATGATGTTGAATGGGGTAGATTGATGGTCATATTTTCTGTTGCTATGATTTTTAGGGTCATATTTTCAAACTGTTATATGACTGTTGCTATGATTGTTCACTTCAATCTGTTTCTCTTTCAATTTGCCACATTTTCAAACTAATGCTTCAGGTCCATCTCATGATCCTTTCCTACTTCCATTTGCTGCTGGAACCTTCTCTATGGCCCCTGAAAATTACGCACATCATGCCTCCTTATCCAATTATGGGGGACAAATATTTCATGGGGTTGAAGGTGGTTTTGTTGATGTTACAATGACCAATGGAAGAGGAACATGCAAGCGAAATAGTGTTTACTTCTGCCTATTTTAGTAATTCTCCATAATAAAATTACATCCATAATAAAATTACAACAAAATAGATCCATAATAAAATTACATCCATAATAAAATTGCCCTAACCCTGTTTTAGTTAATTCAAACAGTACATTACATCCATAATAAAATTACAACATCACATTCATTCAAACACTAACATTCAACATGTCCATTACATCCATAATTACATTCATCAAATTTTTCAAAAACTAACAGTCAAGCATTTCAATTCTTACATAATAAAGTACAAAATGATACAGACTACAATCACATAAATCATAACCTTGAATTTGTTGTCCATCCTTTGAAGCCTTCTACCATGGTCATGTATTTCATTTTCCATCTCAGAAAGCCTTGCCCTGACATCATTCAATTCCTCTGTTCGAATAGCTTTACGAGGTCCACTATTGGAATGGATTGTCGAGGTAACATCCCCATCATCATCATCCGCAAACTTGAAATAATTACAGTGTTCTTTGTTGCTCTTACTTTACAATGCATAACAATCAATTATTTAATTTACACAAATAATTTTTGAAATACTACAAGTTTAATTTCATAACACATACTTACATGTTTGGATAGGCATACAAAAAAAAGACGCCCTTGATTTCCATTCTCATTGGTTTGTACAATATACATTGCAACTGTTTTCCCACAATCACACATTCTTGGTCTTAATCTAATGTTGTTGTTGTTAGTAGAAGAAGAAGCCATTTTTAATATGCATAAACAAAATTCAAAATATTTGATTATTAATTTCAAACCATGTTTCCATATTTCATGTCTTCAATGCTCTATGAATGTAACAACCCCGACCCACGATTAACGTTAATCCGTATTTAATTATGCTTAACAGTAATTTAGAAGGGATTTGGAATTAATTTGCATGTGAATTGCGTTATTTTTGTGTCTCTATCTGTTCGGTGTAGAAAGATCTATTCTAGCTTGAACTTCGATTTGAGAATTGAAAGCCTTATCGGCGTCCGAATCAGAAATTGACTTGATTTATGTGCTAATTAGGATTTATAGAAATTTATGGTAGGTTTAATTAAAATTCCGTTCGGAGCGATTAAATTTGATTAAAATAATGCCATTTGTTTACTTTTGATCAATTACTACTTATTAGGCCATTTTGACTCCACTAGCTTATGTTTTCTTTATTCACTCTTTCTCAACTTGATGCAAAACGTGAGAGAAAGAGAATTGAGGGATTTGGGTCCTAGTTCAAGAATTGAATTCACATAGAGAGAATTGCTAAGAAAAAAGAAGAAAATTGGAAGCTTTGTTCATCTAGTTCAAGATTCTAGCACCTAAAGCCCAATAGATCATTTAAGGTATGGAACCACGCCTTTAGCCTTGAAATTGTGTTGATTCATGCATGAGTTCAAGTAAATTGAGTTATATGATGTGACAATCAAGCTTAAGGAGTAGGGAAGTAGATCAATACATACATACATGAATGTTTCATAGCATTTTGAAGATTGATTTTCAAGAATTCCTTCATGCATGTGTTGAGTTCACTTTAATTTTGGAAACACAATGGGTTTCATGTTACTTAGTAGCATTTGATCATGTTTTGGAGAGCCTTAGCTTAAAAATGTACATGCATGTTATGTTCATGAATTAATTTTGAGTTTAAAGTTGAATTCTTGTACAATTGACAAGCCTTTGGGCCATAATTTCTTGTTATAATCCTTTAAACATGTTGTTTCATGAGTTCCTAAGTGTTTTTCAAAGTTTTGGACCCAGAAAATTGAGTTTGATGCATTTTAGGTTGAGTTTGAGCTTGGTGATCGAATCTGGAATTTCCAGAAATTTGATCCATGCTCGAGTAGGGAACTTCACGCTCGAGCGTGCACTCTGAGTACATGCACTTCTGCTCGAGCGACGATGGTTACGCTCAAGCGTGAAATGCATATACCCAGAAGTTCTTGTGTTTTACAGTTTGCTCGAGCGAAGGAATCTACGCTCGAGCGAAGGTCTGAGTCTCATGCTCGAGCGTAGGTCGAGCGTCTGTCGAGCGTGAAAAACATGCAACCAGCACTTTTTCAAGAGTTTACAATCTACTCGAAAGGGAAAAGTCACGCTCGAGCGGAGCTTTATTGTCTCCATGTCCGCTCGAGCGGGGAAAGCCACGCTCGAGCGTGGACCTTATTTTCAGCAAGTTTTAAGAAATATTTTCCAATGCATTCTTGCATCCTCATTCCATCCTAGGCATTCCTAGGCCATGTTTAAGACTTTATAATGGGGATTAAAGGTTAGAAACACACTAAGAGCAAACGACATAAGTTACGAACAATTTGACCGTGTGTTTCAAGTGTGTATCTGTTATGTGTCATGTAGGTCACGTGCCGCGTACCGTTTGACCAATCTGCTCCGTCTGTCTGTCTCAAGGCCAACTGTGAGTAATAACATAGTAAAGCTATGTTCAACCTTATTTATTTTCTGTATGATGAAATAAGAATTGTTTTCCGAAATGTTATGTTCTGTACAATGAATGATTGTCCAATTTCTAATATGTGTTCGTGACATCCTTAGTATCATGTGATATGTATGGGCTGTTACCCGGTATCGGAGCTTCCATCATGGAACTTAATCTTTCTACACTCTGTTACCCGTACTAGAGGCTCCATCATGGGGCTCAGCGTGTTTATTCTCTGTTACCCGGATCCGAAGGTTCCTTTATGGAACTGGTAATTCGTAACCCTCACGTGTCTGCATCTATTCTGTATCTGCTCTATTAGTGCTTATGGATGTATCACGAATACTTACACATGACTTATGATTTCTGTATATGATCTGAGAAAATTATGAATTTGATACGAAACTGAATTGTGAATTCTGAATCTGTACGGACTCATTCATTGAAACCCCTTTACTCTCTTATTGTTCACTGAGCTTTCGCTCACAGTTTATATTATGTATGTAGGTGAGCCAGCGCGTGATCAGGGCCAGAGTTGACGGCCTTCATTTCTATTTTTGTCAACCAACCGTTGTGCCTCCTGAGGAGGTTTCGATTAAAGTCTAGTTACATGGCTGTTTTTGTACTTATGTTAGTCTCTGTCTGTTTTGTACAGTTGGGTCCTGGATATTGCACTCTTGTAAATGTTTTGTAATTATGATATCTTTTGACCGACACGCTTATGTATATACAAGTTTTGAAATATTCCGTCCCATGTTTATCGACACAGCTCATTGGACTATTTATGTTTTGTACTTTTACTTCCGCAGCCCCTTATTATGTGCTTATCTGTTAAGAGGCCTTTGGTAATTCACGGATTACTGGCCGGTTACGATGTTAAACCTAGAAGGGCGGGTTTAGGTCATGACGGAGTGATATCAGAGCATGTGTTCTACCGCACACACTGGTCCATATGAGCTTAGGATGTCCTAGTAAGAGTTAGGGGCATTCCATCTGCATATGTGAGTGTGTGGTAATCCACATGAATATGAAAAACTGAATGTAAATTTGAGCAAATGAATTGAAAGAAATGAATAAGATTATGCCTATTTTATTATCATTTGATGTCTCTATAGCAACATGGAGAATGCAAGGAGAAATGATGTAAATGAATCTTCAAGGGCTCGCATGAGCCGAATGGAACAAATGCTTATGGCATTGACTGAAACTTTGACGCAACAGCAAAGACAACAACCTTTGCCCCCTCTACCTCCGTCGGCACAAGCCGAAGCAGATAATAATGACATCATCAACTTGACACAGAAATTCATGAAAATGAAACCGTCGACATTCTATGGTGGAATTGAACCGTTGAAAGCAGAGATGTGGTTACTTGAAATGGAAAAGCTATATGAAGTGTTTCCTTGTTCTGAAGTCCGGAAAGTCCTCCTAGCCACCTATACTCTAAAGGATGAAGCCCGAAGGTGGTGGTTACTGATTCAAAGTAGCAATGGGAATATGACGTGGGCATAATTTAATGTGGTCTTCTATGATAAATATTTTCCCCAGTGTTTCAGGGATTGGAAAGTGTCTAAGTTTCAAGAACTTAAACAGAGAAGGATGTCTGTAGTTGAGTATGAAGCCAAATTCACCGAACTGGCATAGTTTGCTCCACATATAGTGGATACTGATTACAAGAAAGCACGAAAATTTGAAGGTGAACTAGATTTGGAGGTGTTTGATCGAGTAGGCGTATTAAAATTGCCTACTTATGTGGAAGTTTTAGATACATCCATAATGGCGGAAGCCACACTAGCTGCCATGAAACAAAATAAGGCCCGAGCAGCTATACAGACGGATTGGAAATGAAAGAGGTCTGGGTTTGGTTTTAGAATAGGCCAGTCTTATGTCAGTAAAAAGCAGAACACGGGGTCTACAAGCAGCTCGAGTTAGAGTAGTGGGTCTATCCCAGTCTGTTCTGATTGTGGTAGAAGGCATAGGGGTGTGTGCTACCGAGTATCCGATGCTTGTTTCTGATGTGGCCAGACAGGTCATGTAGTGAAAGATTGCCCACTCAGGTCTGAGAATACTAGCCGTCCTACGGCAAGTTCAGCTGGATCCGCCTTTACGGCCAAAACAAATGCAAAAGCCAATACTGGGAAAGAACCTCTGAGACAAGGTCGAGTGTTCGCCTTAGTGCCCGGTGATGTACAAAACACCTATACTGTGGTGTCAGGTACACTCTCTGTATGTTCTCAAAATGCATGTGTACTGATAGATTCTGGTTCTACACATTCCTTTGTATCGCATGCTTTCTTTCGGAAATTGACTAGACCATTAGAACTTGTGACATATATGTTATCTGTATCTACGCTGTCTAGGTGTTCTATGATGTGTGCTCATGTTTATCCAGCATGTGATATTATGATTGGCGATATGATGTTATATGTTGACTTATTGCCCTTGAACATTGATCATTTTGATTGTATTTTGGGAATGGACTGGTTGACTAAATACTGTGCTACCATTGACTATGCAAGTAAATCTGTTGTGTTTAGACCACCAGGTATGCCTGAATTTACTTTTATTGGGAATGGGGTAATCCCTCCCCCATATCTGATTTCAACTCTGAAAGCCAGAAAACTGCTTAGGAAGGGATTTAGGGGTTACTTGTGTTGTATACTGATTGCATCATCTGATGGAACTAATGTAGAAACTATCCCTGTTACTTGTGAATTTCCCAATGTGTTTCCGAATGACTTACCTGGGGACTTAGTTGATAGAGAAATTGAGTTTACTATTGAGGTGTTTCCTGGAACACAACCTATTTCCAAGACCCCCTATAGAATGTCTACCTCAGAATTGAAAAAATTAAAAACTCAACTTCAGGAGTTGTTGAATAAGAAATTTATCCATCCGAGTACTTCACCTTGGAGTGCTCTAGTCCTATTTGTCAAAAAGAATAATGGATCTTTGAGGTTGTGTATAGACTATCGAGAACTGAACAAAGTAACTATCAAGAACAAATACCCTCTGCCCCGAATAAATGACTTGTTTGACCAACTTCAGGGTGCCTAAGTATTTTCCAAAATTGACCTCAGATCTGGGTATCACCAGTTAAGGGTTAAGGCTGAAAACATAGAGAAAACTACATTCAGAGCTATATATGGACATTATGAATTTTTAGTAATGCTGTTTAGGGTGACCAATGCACCTACTGCCTTTATGGATCTTATGAACAGAGTGTTTAAATCATTCCTGGATGAATTTATTGTTGTGTTTATTGATGATATCATGATTTACTCCAAAAGCAGGGAAGAACATGAGAATCACTTGAGAACTGCCCTATAGACTTTGAGAGAAAAGAAATTATACACTAAATTGTCCAAATGTGAATTCTGGCTTGACAATATGGCATTTTTGGGTCATGTAATCAACAAAGATGGTGTTTCTGTTGACCCTCAGAAAATTGAAGCTATTGTGGATTGGCCTAAACCAACAAATGTGACAGAGATTAGCAGTTTTCTGGGACTTGCAGGTTACTAAAGGAGATTTGTAAAAGACTTTTCCAAACTTGCCATGCCATTGACCCAGTTAACTCAAAAAAATGTGTCATTTGATTGGAACGAACAAAGAGAGGCAGCCTTTCAAGAGTTGAAAACCAGGTTAGTGACTGCACCAATTTTAACTTTGCCCAATGGTACTGATGGGTTTCAAGTTTACAATGATGCTTCCTACAAAGGTTTGGGGTGTGTATTAATGCAAAACGGAAAAGTGATTGCCTATGCTTCTCGACAACTTCGACCTCATGAAAAGAATTACCTGATGCACGATCTCGAATTAGCAGCTGTGGTGTTTGCTTTGAAAATCTGGTGTCACTACTTGTATGGGGTAACTTGTGAGGTGTATACCGATCATAAAAGCTTGAAATATTTCTTCACCCAAAAGGAATTGAACATGAGACAGAGGCGATGGTTAAAGTTAATCAAAGATTATGATTTGCAGATCTTATATCACCCAGGGAAAGCTAATATCGTAGCAGATGCCTTGAGCCGAAAATCCAGTGCAAATTTGTCATGCTTGCTGTCCAATCAAAAAGAATTGCTAGATGACTTGGAACAGAAGGAGATTGAGATTGACGTGCGAGAACAAGGTGGGATTTTAACTGCTATTTCCGCTCAACCTACAATTCTTGACGAGATCAAACAGAAGTAATGTGAAGATGAATACTTGAAAAAAATCATAAAGGAATTTAATTCGAAGCCGAGGCCGGGATTTGTGTTTGAGAATGACGTGCTGAAATTTCAAAACCATCTTTGTGTACCCGATTGTTGTGATTTGAGAAAATGTGTTATGACCGAAGCTCACAGCAGTAAGTTTGCTATGCACCCGGGGAACACAAAAATTTATCACAATTTGAAACAGAATTTTTGGTGGCCTGGAATGAAAAAAAGTATTGCAGATTTTGTGGCTAGGTGTCTACATTGTCAACAGTTTAAGGCTGAACATTAACGACCCGCTGGTTTGTTACAACCACTCCCAATACCAGAATGAAAATGGGAGCACATAACCATGGATTTTGTAGTGGGATTGCCTCGCTCTTCTCGAGGTATGGACTCTATCTGGGTCATTGTAGATCGTTTAACTAAGTCTGCCATTTTCTGCCTGTCAAGACTATTCATAATGCGGATAAATTAGCCAACTTGTATGTGAACGAAATTGTGAGATTGCATGGTGTACCGATATCTATTGTATCTGACAGGTATTCAAAGTTTGTGTCAAGATTTTGGCAGAGTTTACAACAGGCTTTGGGGACTGAGCTGAGGTTGAGTAGTGCCTATCACCCACAGACAGATGGACAAATTGAACGGACTAACCAAACTTTGGAGGATATGCTCAGAATGTGTGTATTAGACTTCCAAGGAAATTGGGAAACCTATTTGCCATTAGCTGAATTTGTGTACAACAACAGTTACCATTCAAGCATCGGAATGGCTCTTTACGAAGCTTTGTATGGAAGAAAATATCGTTCTCCGATATGTTGGACTGAAGTAGGTGATAGACCTTTGTTGGGACTGGAACTTGTGCAAGAGACAACCGAGAAGGTGAAACTGATCCAACAGCGTCTGAAAACTGCACAGAGTCGGCAAAAGAGCTATGCTAATGTCCGAAGAAAAGATAGGGAATATGAAGTTGGGGACCATGTGTTCATTAAAGTGACCCCGATGAAGGGTCAAACTCGGTTTGGTGTTAAGGGCAAATCGACGCCAAGGTATGTTGGACCTTATGAAGTCCTTGAAAAGATCAATCCAGTATCGTATCGGGTAGTTTTACCACCGATAATAGAGCATATGTACAATGTATTTCACGTATCGATGCTTCAAGAGTATCTGAGAGATCTGCTCCATGTCATTGAACCAACACATGTGCTCTTGACGGACGACTACACTTATGAGGAAAGACCTATCTAGATTGTGAATCGCAGGATCAAAAGATTGAGAAATAAAGAAATACCGCTGGTAAAAGTTGATTGGCAAAACTACGGAGGAACCTATGCAACCTGGGAAACAGAAGAAGACATGATGAAAAGATATCCTGAACTATTTCTGTTAGACCCAATGTTCTTCCAGAATGAAGGTAATTCGAGTTTGGAGGACCAAACTCTTTTAAGGGGGAAGACTGTAATAACCCCGATCCACGATTAACGTTAATCCGTATTTAATTATGCCTACCAATAATTTAGGAGGGATTTGGAATTAATTTGCATGTGTATTGCGTTATTTTTGTGTCTTTATCTGTTCGGTGTAGAAAGATTTGTTCTAGCTTGAACTTCGGTTTGCGAATTGAAAGCCTTATCGGCGTCCGAATCAGAAATTGACTTGATTTATGTGCTAATTAGGATTTATATAAATTTATGGTAGATTTAATTAAAATTCGGTTTGGAGCGATTAAATTTGATTAAAATAATGCCATTTATTTACTTTTGATCAATTACTACTTATTAGGCCATTTTGACTCCACTAGCTTATGTTTTCTTTATTCACTCTTCCTCAACTTGATGCAAAACGTGAGAGAGAGAGAATTGAGGGATTTGGGTCCTAGTTCAAGAATTGAATTCACATAGAGAGAATTGCTAGGAGAAAAGAAGAAAATTGGAAGCTTTGTTCATCTAGTTCAAGATTCTAGCACCTAAAGCCCAATAGATCATCTAAGGTATGGAACCACGCCTTTAGCCTTGAAATTGTGTTGATTCACGCATGATTTCAAGTAAATTGAGTTATATGATGTGAGAATCAAGCTTAAGGAGTAGGGAAGTAGATCAATCCATGCATGCATACATGTTTCATAGCATTTTGAAGATTGATTTTCAAGAATTCCTTCATGCATGTGTTGAGTTCATTTTAATTTTTGAAACACAATGGGTTTCATGTTACTTAGTAGCATTTGATCATGTTTTGGAGAGCCTTAGCTCAAAAATGTATATGCATGTTATGTTCACGAATTAATTTTGAGTTTAAAGTTGAATTCTTGTACAATTGACAAGCCTTTAGGCCATGATTTCTTGTCATAATCCTTTAAACATGTTGTTTCATGGGTTCCTAAGTGTTTTCCAAAGTTTTAGACCCAGAAAATTGAGTTTGATGCATTTGAGATTGAGTTTGAGCTTGGTGATTGAATTTGGAATTTCCAAAAATTTGATCCATGCTCAAGCGAGGAACTTCACGCTCGAGCGTGCACTCTGAGTACATGCATTTCCGCTCGAGCGACGATGGTTACGCTCGAGCGTGAAATGCATATACCCAGAAGTTCTTGTGTTTTGCAGTCAGCTCGAGTGAAAGAATCTACGCTCGAGCGAAGGTCTGAGTCTCACGCTCAAGCGTAGGTTGAGCATCCATCGAGCGTGAAAAACATGCAACTAGCACTTTTTCAAGAGTTTACAATCCGCTCGAGCGGGTAAAGTCACGCTCGAGCGGTGCTTCATTGTCTGCATGTTCGCTCAAGCGGGAAAAGCCACGCTCGAGCGTGGACCTTATTTTCAGCAAGTTTTAAGAAATGTTTTCTAATGCATTCTTGCATCCTCATTCTATCCTAGGCATTTCTAGGCCATGTTTAAGACTTCATAATGGGGATTAAAGGTTAGAAACACACTAAGAGCAAACAACATAAGTTACGAACAATTCGAACGTGTGTTTCAAGTGTGTATCTGTTATGTGTCACGTAGGTTACGTACCGCGTACCGTTTGACCAATCTACTCCGTCTGTCTGTCTCAAGGCCAACTGTGAGTAATAACATAGTAAAGCTATGTTCAACCTTATTTATTTTCTGTATAATGAAATAAGAATGGTTTTCCGAAATGTTATGTTATATACAATGAATGATTGTCTAATTTCTGATATGTGTTCGTGACATCCTTAGTATCATGTGATATGTGTGGGCTGTTACCCAGTATCGGAGCTTTTATCATGGAACTTAATCTGACTGCACTCTGTTACCCGCGCCGGAGGCTCCATCATGGGGCTCAGCGTGTTTATTCTCTGTTACCCGGATCCGAAGGTTCCTTTATAGAACTGGTAATTCGTAACCCTCACGTGTCTGCATCTGTTCTATATCTGCTCTGTTAGTGCTTATGGATGTATCACGAATACTTATGCATGACTTATGATTTATGTACATGATCTGGGCAAATTATGAATTTGATACGAAACTGAATTGTGAATTCTGAATCTGTACAGACTTATTCATTGAAACCCTTTTACTCTCTTATTGTTCACTGAGCTTTCACTCACAGTTTATATTATGTATGTAGGTGAGCTGGCGTGTGATCAAGGCCAGAGTTGACGGCCTTCATTTCTGTTTTTGTCAGCCAACCGTTGTACCTCCCGAGGAGGTTCCGATTAAAGTCTAGTTACATGGCTATTTTTGTACTGATGTTAGTCTCTGTCTGTTTTGTATAGTTGGGTCCTGGATATTGCACTCTTGTAAATGTTTTGTAATTATGATATCTTTTGACCAACACACTTATGTATATACAAGTTTTGAAATATTCCGTCCCATGTTTATCGACACAGCTCATTGGACTATTTATGTTTTGTACATTTGCTTTCGCAGCCCCTTATTATGTGCTTATCTGTTAAGAGGCCTTTGGTAATCCATGAATTACTGGCCGGTTACGATGCTAAACCTACAAGGGCTTGTTTGGGTCGTGACAATGATATTTATCAGACAAGTGTCTTATACATTCAAAATTCAAAATTGAGATTTTATGGCAGTGAGTTTTTACAAAGTACATTTTCAGGAAAATTGACAACCTAAATCACTTAACAAGACACCTAACATATACATTCAAAATTGTTAAGTGTCTTATACATTCAAATTAAGTGTTCCATTTTCAGTAAAAGCTCACAACCTAAATCATACTAACAAACACCCAACTTACATCCACAATTACACTATTAACAATTTCTATGTGGACTTTCATCAAACTTAAATTTTCTATGTAGACTTTGTGAAAGATGGCTTCTTGATTTTTCCTTGTTAAATATTCACAAATAAAACATATGTTAAACATAATTCTGGCTTCTTCATTTTTCCAAATTAGACATTCACAAATAAAACCCATGTTAAACATAATTCTAGTTTCTTGATTTTTCCTTGTTAAACATTCACAAATAAAATAGATGTTTCTCAATTGCTTCTTGATTTTTCCTTGTTAAACATTCACAAATCAAACCTATGTTAAACATAATTCTAGCTTCTTGATTTTCCTTGTTAAACATTAACAAATAAAATAGATGCCGAATCAATTGCTTCTTGATTTTTCCTTGTTAAACATTCACAAATAAAACCTATGTTAAACATAATTATGGATTCTTGGATTTCCTTGTTAAACATTCACAAATAAAATAGATGTTTCCTAGTTACACATTCAGAAATTGATTTTTCAATTCCTTATTAAATATTCACAAATTGATTTTTCCTTGTTAAACATTCAGAAATTCCCTTTCTGTTTTAATCTAATGAAAGAGGTTTACACAGAGTCTCACTACAGAATAACCACAAATTTTTTTTTTTACAGAATGATTGGAACAAAATCAGTTGGGGACTTTCATCAAAACAAGAAGGGAATATTTGTAATGAAGAAAATCAATTGGGAACAAAATCAGTTGGGAACAAAATCAGTTAGGGACTTTCATCAAATACTTGAAATGCATCAATATAATGGAAGATGTTTAACCAATGGTCTGATTCCAGAACAACCAAATAAAATTTTTTTTTTAACAGACATGAAGTCACTCAATTCGGCATATCCATTGTTCCTCTCACAAATGCATCTCAAATCAAAAAAAAGAAAAAGAAAAATAACAAACAGAACAATAGCTTACTTCACAAGCTTCAACTGTGGGGCAAAATACAAAACCCTCAATCATCAAACCCTAGTCTTGAGTTTAAAGAGTTTACCTGAGATTGGGAGGAGAGAGGAGGTGACAGAACAACTTCTTTCCGACGTCGTTTCGGAAGAGATAGACTCGAATGATTTGGAAGAACGATGACTAACAGAGCAATAGAGAGAGAGAGTTTGAGAGTTTGGGTATGAGAACAAAAATGAGGACAGAGGGCGAGATAGTTTGGGTATGAGAAAAAGAAAAATGAAGACAGAGGACGAAATAGGCGCGTTAGGCCACGTTTTCGGGCCATTCGAACCAAAGTATTTGAGCCCTCAAACAATTTTATTTACCAGATTAATTACATAACAGGCACAGGAGTGGGCCCACTCATCCTTTGTGTGGGACCCACCACCTGTTTCTATTCTATGTTTAATTCTGTGAATCTCTCTGTTAAGCATGGGATATAGGTCATCACTTGTATTTATTCTATGTTTAATTATATAACAGACACAAGGGGTGGGGCCTACTAATTTTTTTTTTGTGTGGAACCCATAATTTGTGTCTATTGGGTGTTCAGTTACATGAACTTCTTTCATTTAACTTTTCTGATAATAAAAACGACACGTATGATTATGGCTTTGTTTGGCATGTTAATTTGGAGTTAGAATAATTATAAAAAAATAAAATAAATTAAAAAAATAATAAGATAAAAGGTAATTCTATTTATACTATTATTTTATCTCTTTATACCTCCTATCTCATTTCGTCACTAAAAAATGTGATTCTTATTACACCAATTATACTATCAAAACTAACCCTAAACTAAAAAATGTAGAGTTTGAGATCAAACATAGCCGTTGACCAAGGCGCAGTCAATGTGGATGGAGACGAAACTCTCTATTTCGCATCACTACTCGATTTGTTCACCTCTCTCAAGTCGAACTTGGCTAAATCGTTGTTGCTCCCAACAATTTCTTTCTTCGAAGGGCCTTGCGATTGGGTCATCAAGCCATACAACACCTCTGCCATCTCAATCTCAATCTTAATCTCCTTTGGGTTTCAAGACAACAATTTTGACAATGATTTTGGTGGCCTTGGCTTGGGTCCATTGGGTTTCTACAAGAAAAAAAAGTTGAAAAGTCAATCAATTGAACAATCTATGAAGATAACAAGAAGGGGTTGAAGAAAAGGAACTGACCATCTTCTTTTGCACCAAAGTATTGGAAGAAGATGGCGAGATTGGAGTCGCCAGAGGTGTTGAAGTCGAAACCAAACTCAGTCTCACTATCGAATTTGAGGCTTGGCAATGAATTTGCTTTTCTCCAACTCCATCACCAGAAAGCCCAGTATTCATGAGACCTCTCCGTGTAATTTCACACACGGGTAAAATTGAAAAAAAAAAAGTCTCATATGGAGGGTATAAAGAAATAAAATAGTGGTGTAGGTAGAATCACTCTAAGACAAAATGTCACATTCAAATCATAATCATTTCACTTTTTCTCTCATAGAAATTTTAAAAAAAAGCCAAAAAATCTAACCAAAACGAACTTTTTAGTCCTAAGCTAAAATAGTCAAAAAAATCAAAAAACTAACCTACTTCCCAAACAAAGGCTATGCGCTGCACTTTGGTTGGTCTAAAAAGTTCAAGGTCTCAGCCTAATTTTAAATTTTTAAATAAATTTAAAATAATAAAAATGACATGCATCATCATGTGTCACAATTTAATTGGTTTATAATTATTTTTATATAATTTTATTAATTATTAACAAGTAAGCACCATAATTTAAACAATTTACTTTTCTATAATTAGCACAACTACCATATATGTGTACAGGCATTTTTTTTTTTAATTTTTAAGATAGAATATATATGTGTACAAGTTAACCAATATAGTGCAGGTTAACCAGCCACTCTCCTTGCCATTTTCTCTTTTTTATTTGCAAAACATATATAAGTCTTTTATATACATTATTAATATATATATAATAAAAACAAATATTAACAGCAGTAGATTACTTACATACGCTTTCAGACAACCTCAGCGTATTTCATTCCATTCGTGTTCAAGTAATATACTAGCTCAAATTATTCCATAGAGTACGTATGTTTTACATGGTTAAGTAATGGTTATCTCAATTTGAAAAAAAAATTAAAAAAAATACTAAACAATATTGCTTGGGCCCTTTATAACCATCTCCATCTCATTAGTCCTAAAATGTCCTCCTCCTCTAATCTCTACATTCTCTATAACTTATTTTATTTTATTTCCTATTTTGGTTCCCTAGAGTGTCTAGTGAACTCAATAATGCTAGAGACTTGTAACAAATTCTTGCTTATGGACAATCTCCCACCCCCCAGAATATATATGATCTTGAACACTATGCAGTAAAGGTCATGTGATTTTTTACATTGTTCGCAAACTAACACATTAATAACTTATTAAGACTAACGGCATGGCCAGCAGTAACTCACATTTATGGTGATTAATAAAAGAGGTGAGACTCACAATTTTGTATTACGTGATAAGAGAATAATAGGAGTATAATGGTTTGTGATTGGTGTGTGACATGTATCACGTGATGCCTCATAAATACCGAGTATCTTGCAATGAGTGAGTCACATGATTGCAGAGAGGACACTATAAATACAGTAATAGTATATATTTGGGAAAAAAAGTCAAAATTCAAAAGATACCAATCATATTCATTCTACATATGACCATATCATACTAAATTTAAATTTACACCATAATTCTAAATATTTTTTAAAGTATTTTTTTTAATAGATACATAACATATTTACATCAAAATGTGCATAGACACAAATGTTACCAAACCACCACACACACACATATAACCAAACCAAATCAAATCAAGTTTCAAGTCCATCAAATGTGATCAATTACATGAATCTTTCTTCATACTAAAAAAAAAAAAAAAAGTTCGTACGAACACCTAGGCTGAGTTACTTCACTTTTTTTCAACGCATGGAAGTGGGATTTATCCCCAACCTCTTCTCTATCCTCTGAAACCTTCCTTCTATAGACAATTCAAGTTCTTGAAATTGACTTGCACTAATCTCCATTTTCCAATCATCAACATTCACAGGATTATCATAAGACTCTCTAACAGCAACTACTTTAACTGATTCTTCTTTGCTCTTGTTCTGTTTCATCATCTCTCTCAGCAACACAAAATCCAATTCTTCATCAAAGTGGTTAACGATATCAATGGAGCCTTTCTTCTTTAAATTCCCTTCTTCTTTCAAAGACAACTTTCGCTTTCTACTCATAGTAGAAGAAGAAGGAACAAAATTACCTTTCCGCGAACTTCTCATCCTTTTCCAAACACTGGAATCTTGGTAAATCTTCCCAATACTTGAACCTTGATAGCGCTGCAAGTTGTTCTCTTCGTTGACAATTTCTTTTGAAAAATTTGAAATTTTCTTGGGAATCTTGGGATTACTTGATGCATTTGAAGCATGGAAATCACCCTTTCTGTTTCTAGTCTTGATTTTCGATGATCTTTTAGACCGTAAATCAGCTCCTTCATCGGTCCAATCTCTAATTGTGCGTACCGGGTTCCGCACTAGATGAAAATGGATCGGGGCTCACTCACCGGTCGAGGCCCAGGACTCGACTCGCCCAGAAGCACCGATTAGAGCCGCCTACCGGTTGGTTGGCCGGATAACCCCTCCGGTGTGGGAATTAGTGATCGGAGAAGAGAAGTATGTTAAGTGTGGGTGAAATCGGGACTGTTCAGTTACCTTCAATGTGAAGTTCATCTTGTATGTATAGTGTTCCTTACTTGCTTCTCAAGGTGAGTTCATGAGGTAAAGGTGCTGCCAGGTGTCCTTCCAAATTGCTCCGTGGGGGACCACTTGGCGATTGTCTATGATTGCCTATTCTCATTGTAAGCATGCTCATAACTAACCACATTCCTTTTGCTCAACAACTTCCGTGATTTGTGGTATAGGGGACCAGCTGAGGTGGCAACCTGCACATGCATGCATTCACAGATCCCACGTTTCCTTGTTAGGTTTCTCCAGCTCGGTACCCATATACTTCAGTTCGGTAATGACGTGCCTCGCCTCGGCCCTTTTCCAGGCTTATACTGTGAAGATGGGCTGGGCTGCTATCTGTTCGGCCCACATTCTTCGTCTGCGGACCCAAAGGTCATCTTGCGGTTGCCTTTCCACTGCAGGTCGGGCCCAAGTGCTTGAGGACTTGGGTGGGCTGTTGATCGTGAGATTGGGCTCAACTGATCTGTCCATGTACTTATCCGCCCAGCTAGGATTTGGGCTTTGTGAGATTGGGCCGGCCCAAGGCTTGGACCTAACCCATTTTGCATTTAGCCCCTTCATTTGCCCCCTAGCTCGCGCTAAGGTTCCCCTTGGTGGGAGCTATGGTTCTGTCTTCCAAGCGTCGCGTCGCTTTGGCTCCCTCCCAGTTCGGCTTTGGTGACGGTTCAATCCTGACACAAGTTCCTGCATGCGTCCTTTCAAATGCCACGTGGCAATGTGCCATAGGCGGGCAGAGATAATGCGTCGACTTCGTACTGAAGATCGTGATTTGCATGCTAGCACGCCGACTGAGGTCATTAATGCCTGAGATATCACTTCAAATCCCTTGATTTGATTCTCCCATTCTTCTAGTGCATTTCAAAGAAAGATAAAGATAGAGAGGGAGAGAGAGACTCTTCCCGTCCTCCTGGTGCCGATTCCGCTGGTGCTCTGCTCAATCTTCTTCAACGCTGATCTTGCTTTGTAAGTTTTCTCATTACTCTTCTTCTTCCTCTGTTCTAATCGTCTGGTCTGGTACGTTTGTCGTTTGCGTCTAGTATCCTGTTATCTGAATCCCTCTTCTGTCCCTTTAGGTCGGTTGAATGGGGAAGTTTCGTTCCTTAGTCGATACCCCAGAGGCCATGGCCATGTTCCGTTTAGATTACAACATTCCTCATGACGTGACGCTCTCATTGGCGGATGCCATGGCACGAGGAACACCGCCGCCTTCCCCTGCCGCGATAGTTGAGGGGGTTCGGTTTCTCGACCCATTGGTGCGCCGCTTCCTCCACCAAGTTCGATTGACTCCAATGCAAGTGTCCGTGAATCTCTTTCGTGTCGTGCGGTGTTTACGCTCTCAAAGCGGGTTAGGCTTGAATCTGGACATATGGGATATTTTGGGTTGTTACCCTTTCACAATAAGGATCATAGTACGTACTACCTGCGCGTCCGTTCTGCTGATTGTCACTTGGTCACCGGTCTGCCCGATTCAGATAAACACAATGATGATTTCTTGCAAGTCGGTGGGAATTGGGAATTTCCTGCTGGGACCGAGTTCGATCGAGCGGATGCCGCAGAGATGGCTACCAGTGCGAATCTCTTTTTGGTGCCTTTGGTATTCCTCCCTTTATTCTGAATATTGCTCTGATAAGTTACCTCCTCTTTGCAGAGTCTTCGCTTCAAATGAGACCGAACCGGAAAATCCGAGGCCATCAAGGCCGCTGAGATACAAGAAAAGGTCTGCGCCAGAGTTGTTGGACTACCACTTATCGCTCATGTTAAGAAAGCGAGGCTTGCCGCCTGCTAGATTCTCGACAGAGATCGACACGCCTCCACCCTTGGTCTCAAGCCGCCGAGGAGTCGATGCTTTTCGAGGAGCGCCTTCTCCTGCCCCCAGTTTCGCAGGGAGCGGTACTATGGCGAAAAGGAGAGTACTAGTAGATCTGGAGGCTGAGGCCACCGGAGCCCCAGGTACTTCGCTGACCACACCAGAGAAGGCCGAACTGAAGAGTCAGATGGAGGTGAAGATGGAGATCGGGCTTCCACCCTCAAGAATCGCTATCGAGCCCTCGGCTTCAATTCGAACGAGCAAAAAAGAGGAGGAGGAGACCGGCAAGGGTGGGGGAAGCCCTTCAGGATTCTATTGAGGATGAGGATTTTGAGAAGTGGGAGCCACCGATATCTCATGAGGGCAGGCCCATTTCCACTTCAGACTCGGCTGCTGTTTCACCAGATTTTGCTTTTGATTTGACCAAATTTGATCTTGGGTTGACATGGCCACCATAATGGGCCCCGTGATATTCCAATTTTGAAGGGGACACTTCAGATGATGACTGCTGTAAGTGTTCTCTTTTTTCTTTTTTTTACTTCATTGTTGCACCGAGGTCTTTCTTCTTTCTAAGTTTTTGTCGTCTCTTGCAGTGTATCCAGAGGATGCATCTGTCCATCACCCGTGCTGAAGAGCTGGAAAAGGCCGTGCTGGAGGCTGCATTGAATGTGGAGAGGCTGACGATGAACCTGGAATCTGAAAAGGAGGGACGCCGAACTGCTGAGAGAGAGGCTTTTCGTCTGAACAAGATTGTTGCTTCTGCTGAACAATCGAAGGAAGCTGCTATTGGAACTCAGGCTCACCGAGGGAAGGTTGTCAACTGGAGGCCGTTATTCTTTGTGATGGCCGCCGAGCGTCTTTACCGGAGGCCAAGCAGCAACAAGGCCGGGATGAAGGGCAGCTTACAAGGAGGAGATTCGATGCGGGATAAGCTTGTTGTGAGGAGCTGGACAAGTGCTTTGGTCGCAGCTGACGGTTCTGAGGGCTCTTCCTCAGATGCAGATATCCTGTTCCATCGAGGCCTGTGGGTTCGAAGATTGTTTCTACTCCTGTTGTTCTATCAGAACCAGACAATGTTTCTCCAGAAGATGAAGCTGCAAGCAAAACACAGAGCATGAATGTTGCCACTGAAACGGTGGATGCTGAAGGGGTTCAGACCCTGGAGGCCGAAGCCATGGGAGATGTGGTTAAGGTGGCTCCTACTTCTCAGGAAGTTGGAGCTTCCTCTACTTTTCCTCCCACAGATGGCCTGGACCAGATTGCTGAAATTGCTCCTGAGTTACCCATTGTTGATGAAGTTTGATGAAGATTGATGTCACCCCAAATTTGAACCCTTTGCTTTTTTCTGTTTCTGAAGACAATTTCTCTCTTTTTGTTTTGTTTTGATGTTGCTTGGTTGGGCCTTCTGTGCCCTTTGTTGGATGGTACAATTTTCCTTTGTTTTTGAACTTGCAATTTGATATTGATGCTTGTTTGAACATTTCTCATACTGCTTGCCCCCGGCCGAGCATTGTTGGGACCTCGGTAGAATAGATGCTTTCGATGCAGTTCTCAGGTTGCATTTTAATGGATGTTCTGCTTGATTCTATGTTGCTTGCCCCACCTTTGTTAGAACCTCGGGGCCGAACTGATGCTTTGCGTGGCATTGCCCTCATTTGCCCCCAGCCGAGCACTGTTGGGGCCTCGGGGCCGAACTAGTGATCGGCGTGGCTAACGGGTCTTACTTAGGTCCAGGTTGGTTTTTGTAAGAAAACAATTGTTTGCCCCCACCTGGAGCTGAGTAAGATAAATGCTAGAAGTTTGCTCTTGTTGTAGCTTGGTCGAATTTGTTCCAACTCTTCCTTTTTGAATTAATACTGAAGTGTTGATATCCGATACTTAAGAAGTTCTCAGAGATGCAAAGGTGTTTGCTCAAGATATGCCAAGATAATTTTCATCAAGTAATGCCACTTGGTCGAAAATTTAATTAAGATGCATTAGTGTGGTGTCCACCAAGCAATGCCACTTGGCTAAATAGAGATGTTTACTTAAGATATATTAGTGCGGTTTCCACCAAGCAATGCCACTTGGCTAATTTCCAATTCAGGTTAAACATTTTCCACCAAGCTATACCACTTGGCATGTTTGAGTGCTAACCAAATTTAAATTCGTTCACTGCTCAAGTTGAGCCATTTGGGTTAAATCCAAAGTTAATTCCGCTTGATAAACATCAAAGCTAATTCCGCTTTGGTTAAGACCAAAGCTAATTCCGCTTGGTAAAGACCAAAGCTAATTCCGCTTTGGTAAAGACCAAAGCTAATTCCGCTTGGTAAAGACCAAAGCTAATTACATAGATTGTATAAATCGAGAAGAGTGGAAAACATTTGTATTGACAAATGAATAAATGCCTTTACATCCCGATAAAGAAGTTATGTCTTGATTCTCGATAATACTTCTTGAGGTTTGCTACATTCCAAGGTCGAGGTATTGCTCTGCCGTTCAAATCTTCCGTAGTAAGCTCCATTTCCCATCGCGTGATTTTGTAGGGACCCTCGATTCGCCCAAGTTTGCCTTCGCCAGCACTGCTTATGATCCATGACCTTCCTCAAAACCAATTCTCCTGGTATGAATTGCCTTGGAAAACTTTTTGGTTGAAATTTCGATGAGTCATTGATATGCTTCAAGCTCGACGATCTTTGCCTCTCCGCCTTCCGCCATATCCAAGCTTGTGCGATGGCTTCCTCACATCGAGCTTTCAAATAATTCAGACCAAGAGTTGGGAGACCTACTTCAAGTGGGATGATGGCCTCCATTCCATAGGTTAAGGAGTAAGGTGTTTCTCCGTGGCGCCGTCAGTAGTTCGGAGGCCCATAGTACATGTGGTAACTCTTCGACCCACTTTCCTTTGGCGTTTGCCGCTTTCTTTACTCCATTGATGATGGTTTTGTTCGATGCTTCGCGACCATTGCTCGTGGATATCCCGAGAGGAGTTCCTATATTCAATTTCGAGGTCGCATGCATTTCTGAAGATCTTCCCATCGAATTGAGTCCGTTGTCCGCGATTAGTACCGCGGGATGCCAAACGCATACTACCACATTCCTCAAGACAAACCGCTTTTGTGTCCGCCTCTTGATATTTGCCAATGCCTCAACTTCACCCACTTGGAGAAGTAGTCGGTTGCAAAGAATGAAGAATCGCTGTTCAAAGCCTCGCGCCAATGGTCCAACAATATCCGCACCCATTGCGCGAAGGGCCATGGTCAGTGAGTGGAGTGAGAGTTTTGGTGGTGATGAATGAGTGGAGCAAACCTCGACATTTGTCGCATCGTAATATATCTTGCGTCTTCTTGCGCATTCGTGGCCACCAAGATTCGTGTGTTAAGGCTCTGTGCCGGTGACCTTCCGCCAACGTGGCACCCACAAATCCCATCGTGAATTTCATAGAGAACATTCTCAACGAGATTCGGATGCACACATAGGAGGTAGGGGCCGAGGTAGAACGCCTCAGAAGCTTCCCAGACGGTGAGACCCAAAATCGAGCTGAGTTATGCCTGATCTTGTTGGCTTCCTTTTTGTCTTCGGGGAGTTGACCAGATTTCAAAGAGACCAATATTGGATCCATCCAACTCGGCTCTAAGTTGTTGCAGAGGACCAGAGATGCAATACTTGGTTCTGGTATGAACTCAACCCAAACTCTTCGCATCCTTTGTGTCTATTGACGAGCCTAGGCACGCCAGAGCGTCTCAAGGCTATTTTTGTCCCGACCGATGCGCTCCACTCGTATGGATTGAAATTTCGAGCAGTCTCGGCCTTGCTCACAGACATAGTCATTCTTTCGTCCGAGTTTCATAGACCGGAAAGTCGGGTTTACTACTAGTCGTGAATCACTTAAAACAAGAAGTCGCTCAAGACTGAAGTGTTCGCTCCGCAGTTGGCTAATAACGCCAGATTCTACCTCGTTGTTGAAGCTTTCCACCAAGCCCGAGAGCCTGTTCCGGATAAATCCTTACGGAGAAATAAGGACTACTCCGCCTCGAGCCTCGGTTATTGACGAACCATCGACGAGAGTTGCGGATGTTTCCAATAAAGAGTTTCCATGCTTCCGGTTACTGGTTTTTCTGTTGGCGCTGGCACCTGTGTCGAGCTAAGGTTCCTCGTTCGCAGATCGGAGGAATTTCGCGACGAAGTCTGCCAAGACAGGCCTTGATTGCCGTTCGTGGTCGATACCTAATGTCAAACTCACCAAGCTTTACCGCCCACTTCATTGCTCGGCGGAGAAATCGTCGGCTAAATACAGACTGAGGGAATTCGGTGAGGACATTAATGGTGTGCCCTTGGAAGTAATGTTGCAACTTTCTTGAGGCTATAAGCAAGATAAGCCAACTTCTCTAGTGGTAGGTACCGTGTCTCGGCGTCTAGTAGAGTTTCTTGGCCGAATATTACGGTCTTTGCTCCTTATCAATTTCCCAGATATCATCTGCGCCACGGCATGATCCGACATCGCTAGATAGAGATATAGCTCCTCTCCTCGGCTCCGGAGTGGATAATAGTGGGGTGTCTTGAGGTATCTTTTGAGATTCTGCGCTTCAAAGACATTCACTGCTCCATTCAAATCTTTTTTTTCCTTAAAATTTGGAAGAAGGGTTTCATCCGATCCGAGGATTTGTTGATAAACCTGTTCAAAGGCCATCCCGCTTAGTTTCGCAGTTCTTTAGACTTTGTTGGCACTTCGAGGTTCTCAGATGGCCTCGATTTGATCCGGATTCGCCGATTCTCTACGAGTGACCATGTATCCCAAGAACTTCCTCGCTCCCACCCGGCGCACTTCGAGGCGCGTTGAGGCGGCCGTGGGCTTTCAAGATCTTGAATACTTCTCTCAAGTCTGTGAGGTGGCTTGTAGCGAACTTGCTTTTTACTACCATATCGCCTATATAGGCTTCCATGGTTTTACCCAATTGATCTCTCGAACATCCGAGTGATCATTCCGGTAGGTCGCCTCCGGCGTTTGAGGCCGAACGGCATTACCCTATAGCGAGAAGTCCCTCTTGGAGTGATGAATGTCTTTTTCTGATCCGGCGAATAAAGGGTATTTGGTGATAAACACTATAGACATCCAGAAAACTCATGCGCTCATGCCCTGCTGTTGAGTCTACTAGCTGATCAATGCGAGGCAGCGGAAAACTATCTTTAGGGCATGTTTTGTTCAAGCAAGTGAAATCGACGCAAACTCTCCATTTTCCGATCTTCTTCTTGACTACAATCAGATTGGACAACCATCTTGGTATCAGATTGATTGCACCTGAGGCCAAAAGTTTTTTGACTTCGGCGATCACTGCTTCGGTGTGCTCGACTGAGGATCTCCGACTTTTCTGTACGATGGGCCGAGCCGAAGGATTGATGTTGAGCTTGTGGCACGCAAATTCTGGGTCCAACCCCGGAGTATCATATGCTGACCACGCGAATACCTCCATATTTTCCTCGCTAGCCCAAAGAAATTGAAGTTTCTCATCGCTTAGCGAGGTACCGATAAGGAAGTACTTCACAGGATCGGCTTCCGCTATTAGGACTTTCTCCAAATCCTCCACCATCTTTTCCTCCGGAGTCCCTCCTACATCTTCCAAGACTCGTTGTTCGCCACTTCCACCGCTCCTGCATCTGGTTGCAGAGTTGCTTTGTTTTTAACGCCGCCATGAAGCGGTGTTTGACGCCGACTTGGTCCTCAAATCGCTTCTACTCCATGTTCCGTAGGAAAACGAATGAGCCGGTGATAGGTTGAGGATCGCCTATGCGATGAATCCATGGGCGACCAAGTATGGCGTTATAAGGATGGTGTGTTAATAACCAAGAACTCTATCTCGAGGGTTTTGATTCCTCGCCACGACCGGCAACACTATGCGGCCGAGCGCCACTCCCCGTGAATTGAAACCGACCAACGGATCGCCACGGTGAGATCTTTGCCGGAGAGGCCAAGCTTCCTGAACAAATCATAATACAGTATGTCTGCTGCACTGCCCTGATCTACTAGGACTCGTTTCACATCAAATCGTTTCCCAATCCCAACAGTTATGATCAATGCATCTGTGTGTGGGTGCTGTATGCTTTCTAGATCTTTGTTAGTAAATGAGACAGTACATAGGGAGGATTTTGGTACGGTACGTACCTTTTTCGATGTCGGTTCCACTGACATGATTTGCTGAATTTGGGCAGCCTTTGCGATCTCTTCTTTCAGTGTTTCCTCAGATTCCGGAGTCATTGCTCCATGGATCACATTTATTATCACCGTGGATGCTCCACATTTACTCGAAGTGGGTTCCCAATTCGCCACCTCTTTGCCTCGATCTATATACTCCTCAAGTGCCCAAATGCCACCAGTCCTCCAAGTGTTGCTTTAGTGCTCGCAGCTTCGAGTCATGTGTCCTCTGTCTTGATGGTAGGTGCACTGAAGCTTCGATTGCCGAGCCGATCTCCCATCATTTTCGGCCAAACAAAGAAGGGCTCTCTTGATCTTCTCCGAGATTCGTAGATTGGCTCTTTGAACATGGTCACAATAGCTTCATGTGATTTAGCCTTATCGACCTATTTACGCAATCCTCTGTTCTCCTCGGTCCGCTTTTCTTCTTCGCCGGGCCGTCGCTCACGATACTACCTCAATGGGAATCGATCGTCTCCAAGCGAGCATACTACTCAATCTGGCGCCAAGTCTTTCAGAGTCAGGGGACGCTTAGTGAGTGATTGTCTTAACTTGCTTTCCTGACGCAAACCATGTTTGAAGGACATGATGACCATTTGTTCGCCGCACATTTTCTTCCAGATCGTTATACTCTTCCCAGTATCTCCTAGCATAATCAAGAAGGTTTCCTCTTGCTCCTTCGAGGCCGAACAAAGGTGTCCTCTTTTGGGATCTTAGTATTGGAAACAAACCGCTAAGAACTCTTCGAGAGCTGCTTCAGCCTATGAATTGATCCAGTGGGGAGTCGATCGAACCATCGGAGTCCGGTTTCTCCCAAGCTGGACGGGAAGACTTTGCACATCAGTGCCTCATCTCGGCTCCAGAGGGACATCATCTGTCTGAAATGACTGATATGCGTGAGAGGGTCCGACTTCCCATCGTAGGAAGTGAACTTTGGTGGAGTAAACTTCTTTGGAGGTCTCATGGTCTCTATTCCTGGAGAAAACGGCGAAGAGACAAGTCTGTCCAACGCTCGATGTTCTCTCTGGTGGACAGTACGGTCCAAATGATCCCGATGTTGTTCGTTCTGTCTATTGCCAATCAGCCAAGTACGAAGGTCCTGAGGAGGGTATTCAGTTTGCTGACTACCCGTCTTCTGTCTCTTGGCCCTCTTACGGCGTGACCCACGGGTGTGACTACTCGCCGCCTCGCTCTGAGTTGGGATTGGTTGGCTTTGTTGCCCGGAATCATTCCTGGGGAGTTTCTTTACTGGTAATTCCCTAGATGAGCTCTTTTGTTGCAAACGGGAAGGCTCTGTCACTCTTCTCCGTCGGGTCACCCAACACCCTCTTTAGTTGAGCCTTCAATTCTCAGATTCCATTCCCATGGAATCTATAATTCGATCTCTATAATCTTTCTCCGTATGAAATGATGAGAAGAACCTCCGACGGCGGGTAATCGATGTTCGGCAGACTCGGGGTTCGATTATTGTTTCAGCTTGCTCCTCCGTAATCGCTGGGAGTGCCAAACCTTTTTCCTTCGCTTTTTCCGTCTCATGAGTATGTGATGAAGGCGTAACGCCCTCAATCCCCATTGCCAAATCAATGCAGAGCTTAGAGATGAAAAAGATAATCCACGCCATCAGACCAATTGTGCGCATCTGGTTCCGCACTAGATGAAAGTGGATCGGGCTCGTGACTCACCGACTGCTCCAGAACCGACTCTCGCCAGAAGCACTTAGAGCCGCCTACGGGTTGGCGGATAATTCTCCAGTGGGAATTAGTGATCGGAGAAGAGAAGTATGTTAAGTGTGGGTGAAATCGATCTGTCGCTTACCTTCAATGTGAAGTTCATCTTGTATGTATAGTGTTCCTTACTTGCTTCTCAAGGTGAGTTCATGAGGTAAAGGTGCCGCCAGTATCCTTCCAAATTGCTCCAGTGGGGGACCACTTGGCGCTTGTCAATGATTGCCTATTCTCATTGTAAGCATGCTCATAACTAACCACATTCCTTTTGCTCAACAACTTCCGTGATTTGTGGTATAGGGGACCAGCTGAGGTGGCACCCCGCACATGCATGCATTCACAGATCCCACATTTCCTTGTTAGGTTTCTCCAAATTTCTACCCATATACTTCGCGGTAATGACGCGTACTCGCCTCGGCCCTTTTTCCGAGCTTATACTGTGAAGATGGGTTGGTCGCTATCTGTTTCGCCCACATTCTTCGTCTCGCAGCCCACCAAAGGTCATGTTGGTAACCTTTCCATCTGCAGTCGGGCCCAAGTGCTTGAGGACTTGGGTGGGCTGTTGATCGTGAGATTGGGCTCAACTGATCTGTCCATGTACTTATCCGCCCAGCTAGGATTTGGGCTTTGTGAGATTGGGCCGGCCCAAGGCTTGGACCTAACCCATTTTGCATTTAGCCCCTTCACTAATTATCTGTGTCTTTGAAGAAACACCAGAATCTTGATGAATCTTTTCAATACTTGAACCTTGATATGGCTGCAAGTTTTTCTCTTCATTGGCAATTTCTTTTGAAACTTTTGAAATTTTATTGGAAATCTTGGGCGTGTTTGATGCATTTGAAGCATGAAAATCACCCTTACTGTTTTTAGTCTCAATTTTTGATGATATTTTGGACGGTAAATCAGCTTCTTCATCGGTCCAATCTCTAATTATCTGTGTCCTGGAATAATGACAGTTTTTCTCATTCATTTTTGGTTGGACTGACGATGATGAAGCTTTTTTCATCATCATTTTTGCTTTCTGCATTGAGGCATCCCTAATTGCTCGTTTTCGAGCAAACATGAAATCATCCCACCATTTCAAGTACCTAACCGACACACCGGGCTCAAAGAATCTTGATTGGACAAAGAAACTGACATGTTTCAACCCAGTCTTTGAACCCAAATGATCAGCAGTAGGAAGATCTTGATCCATTCCAAACTGCATCGCTACGCGGTGTGGCGAATACTTCTCTACACAACCTATTCCAATCATATTAGATGACAGTGTTGATCGAATGTAAGATTTTATTTCATCACCGAAACACGAACAATCAGATACAAATTGTTCGGTTTCTTTGTAGTATGATAAATGGCGCCAATTTTTCAAATCACTAGCATAAGGTCGCCAAAGGAAATTTTCCGGCAGCCTAAGAGCCGATCTGACAAGTGGCAGATTTATTTTTGAGTTTAGTTTGTGCCACCTGGCGGCTCTAGGCTGGCCGAGTTCTAATGAGTTTGGGGTTTTCGGTCCCAAAAGTGGGAACCGCTCCAACGCCCAAAGCTGCACCAATTGAAATGGCGCGGAAACTGCAATACGTTGTGAACTAGTGATCGCTTGTTCATGCAGCAATCTCAAGTCTCGATACAGACTTGAAAGTACTGCAGGGGCAAGTGCGATTCTTGCCCCTACAGACAAATGTGCTGCTATAGGAAAGATGTGCTTTCCGATAGTCTTTTCAGAAATAGAAGGGAACACATGTCTAGATAACCAATATGTTAAAAAAGCAACATGCTCACACTTAAACTCAGACTCACCCGTGTTTTCCATACATTGCTTTATCCTTCTAGACATCTCCATTTGGAGGCATCTCAACTCGTGCTCGACTCTCAACAAGTCCTTGGGAAGCGGGCTTGTCACGGGCTTTCCCAAAACCGAATACCCACCAAGAACCATGATGTCTTCGAGGGTGATCGTCGCTTCACCCCATGGAAAGACAAATGTGTTGGTCTCGGGACACCAAAATTCAGACAATCCCAATACCAAATCTTTGTCGCGACGAACCTCGTACAAAGAACTAAGGATGGCGTCACAGATACCGGCCTTTTTCCAGGTTTTGGAGTGTTTTCGGGCTAATCGTTCGACCCATTCTTTCCATTTTCTGTGGGGAAGTTTCCAGCCTCGGAACTGGACCTCAGAAGGCCATTGTTGGAGATTGTGAGGGAAAATGTCAGATAACAGAGGGGTGTTTGGGATTGGGACAGCATTTTTGAGATGTTTGGTGCATGGTTTGAGGAATCTGGCAATTCTGAATGTGGATTTCCCATCTTTGTGGGAAATCATTTTCTCAGCTCTTTTTTCGTAGATATTTTCAATTGCCATTGTTTTAAACTGTGCGTGGAAACGAGAGAGAGAGAGAGAGAGAGAGAGAGAGAGAGAGTGTGAGAGAGAGCTGTTGGATGAAATAGATGAGGATGAATTTGAATTTGGGGGGGTTGATGCAACGATTTGTTTGGGAAGTTGAAGAGTGGAGAAAAAGCCACTACTGATAGTGGGCAGTTATTTTTAGGAGCACTATGCAAGGATTGCATAAACCACAAAACCAAACCTGACATAAATCCACAATCTATTTTTTAAAAAATTACTACATTTTTTGGAATAAAAAATAATTTAATAAAAAAAAACTCATCAATGTCATATGATTTTTATATTTTCTGAGAGTTTTTTCAAACTAATTTCTATTTTAAATAATTATTACAAAAAAAAATCCAATATTAGAACTTTTTAATAAAATAAATTCTAAAATTTTAATTTCATTAATTTAAATTTAAAATTTTTCATTTATTTTTAATATAAATCATCAAACTATTTTAATTGAGTAAACTAACAGAAAAAAAGTATGTTTTAGTTAATAAACTTAATGAAAAATGTATTTTAGAATTTTTTTTTTTGTATATATGACTTTAAATATTATTTTTTTATTAATTTTATTTAACGAAGATAGACAAATGATTAAAATTGCAAAACAAATTAAAAGATAAGATTTTAAATTGATAAAATTAAAAAATTAAAAATTATTTTATTATAAAACTCAAATTTAGATTCTTCTTTGTTGTAATTTTATTCTTTTTTATTTTATTAGAAAGATTTTTAAAAAATATTCTAAAATTGAAACTAAAACATGTTCAGTTATTGGCTCCGTTTGGTTTAATTTTAAAATTATGATTTGAGTGTGGAGTTATGATTTAAGTTTGGAATTGTGAGTTGAGTTTTGAAAAAAATTTTAAAAGGTGCTTTGAGAAGAGCTTTTGAATTTTGAATTTTAAAAAGAGTTTTGAATTTTATTTTAAGTTTTGAGTTTGTGAATTTTGAATTGTATTTTAAAATTTTTTAGATTTATTTTTTTTTAAATATTAAAAAATGTTTGAGGAAATTTTATTTTTATTTTAAATATATAATTTTTATTTTGTAAATATTTTAATTTTTTTAATATTTTAAACTTAAAATATAACTCCACATTCAAATCGTAACCAAACACATAACTCAAAACTCAAATCAAAAACTATTTTCAAAACTTATAACTAAACATATAACTCAAAACTCTACACTCAAACTATAACGAAACACATAACAAAAAAAAATAAAATATTTATAAAATAAAATAAAATACAGCACACAAATGTATGAAATATAATGCACATTAAAATAAATATTTAAAATATAAAATATTTACCCTAAAAAATAAAATTAAGAATTTTTTTAAATATTTTAAAAAAAATAAATCCAAAAAAAATCAAAATAGAACTCAAAACTCATTTCAGAACTCATAATCAAACACATAACTCAAAACTCTACACTCAAATTATAACCAAACGCAAAATTTTTTTTTAATATTTATAAAATAAAATAAAATATTTAAAATAAAATAAAACACACAAATGTATGAAATATGGTATACATTAAAATAAATAAATAAATATTTAAAATATAAAATATTTACACTAAAAAAATAAAATTAAGAATTTTTTTTAATATTTTAAAAAATAATTTCAAAAAATTTCAAAATACAATTCAAAATTCATTTTAAAACTCATAACCAAACAAATTTTCTATTTTCAAAACTCATAACCAATGTTTTAAAAATCGGACCTGTAAGCGAACTAAAAAAATGATTAGGTGGACGGGTTACCGGTTCAACCATAGGGTTGAACCGAAGTTTAACTGTGATGTCATAAACATATTAAAATTATATTTAAATAAAATTATAAATTAAAAAAATTGAAAATATTAAAATATTTTAAATATTTCTCCTAATATTTTTCTTACCAAAAAATATAATAATGTATTTTAAAATATTATTAATTTTAATTTTGAAAGAGGAAACCAAATATTTAATATTCCCTCTATATGATTTTAATTCAAATAATTTGATTGAAAGAAGAGCAAAAATTTTGAAGGGAATTTCACAATAATTTCAAACTCTCAATAAGATTCCTCACAAGAGGAGACCCTTGAAAGAGAGTTTATAATTAATTGTTTTTATAGATATATTATATATATCTATATGATATGGTAGACTAATGCTACATGTATCAATTAGTGCACTAACTAGTGTACCAATTGATGATGTTGAATAATTTAAGATGTTTTTGATATTTGTAATTTGTATAACGAGTAGGGTCAATAATAATGTCATAACTAATATTGGTACACTAGTTAGTACATTTATTGGTGCATGTAGCACCACTCAATATGATTTGACGATTTTTAAAAATGTCTCAAAATGTATCAAAGATACATTTTAAATTAATGGTTCAAATTATTTCATCTAATAATTTAAGGGTCAAGATGATTTCTTTACTTTTGTTTTCCCTCAAAAATCTCTCTCTCTCTCTCTCTCTCTCATTTTTTGAGTCTTTTCTCAAATTTCAAGTGTAGTGCACTACTTTCTCCAATGCAATTGTTTTCTTTATATCTAACATTACTATCTAAAACTTTGCACCCTCCCCCACTCACTCACTCCCTCTTTCTCTCTCACGTCTCGTCTTATCTCATTCTCTCTCTATAAACTCTCTTATCTCTCTTTCTCCTAGCTTCACTTTCCAGATTTTAAATTTCAAAACACACATCCACTTCATCTCTCCTCTCACACTCTTCTCACTCTCTCTCTAAACTCTTCTATCTCTCTTAAGGCTCTCAGCCTTACTTCCTAATCTCTAGTCTCACTAAACACTCTCTTTTTTGTCTCTTAGCCTCCCTTCCCTCGGCCCAAACTCAATCACCCGGTGGCGTCGACGAACAAGCTTTTATTGTCGTGACCACATTCGAGTGCAATGTTGGGGACTCTGGTCCTCCAAAACGTTAACATTTCAGTTGAGAAATCGCCTACCGTGAACGAACCGTCGATGTACGATACTTGGTAAAGACATATCTGATGGTTGTTGCAGCCCGTCGAGTTGATTTAGCAAATCGAAGATCGGGGTCAGTCTGAGTGTAGCGTTGGAAGCGGCTTGTAAAAGGCGTTATGGGGTGGCAGTGAAAGTGGTTTCGGAAAGGGTGGTTGTTGGTGAGGGTGGTGTAACTGTAGGAGAGGGTGATTTTGGTTTTTGATTTGGCAATGAGGGTATTTAAATCTTGGGTTGTTGTTTATAAAAGGGACTGTGGTTTTGGAAGAAATTGTAGGATGAAGGTTTGGAATTTGAGGGGTTGGGAAAGAGAGGTAGAGAGAAAAAAGAAGAGGAGTGAGAAACTAAACATTATTTTTAATTTTTTTTTTTCTATAATCCGGGCATGTTTTAGATTTATGAGTTTATGTGTTTTATGCTCTTAAAAGTGAAGAGTATGCCCTAAATTTATGAGTTTTTGTGGTTAATATATATATATATATATATATATAAATAAATAAAAAGTAAGGAAAAGGGATTTGGAGGCAAAAGGCATGCGAAATTGGTACTTGTTTTTTTTTTTTGCATTTGCTTTGTGTGCTGACTAATGTTGCTAGGTTTGATTATAATTAAAAAATGCTTATGGAATTTTATTTTTTTTAGTTTACAAAGTTGATTTCAAAACTTAAATAAATAAAAAAATTGAAGTTGCTTGGTTATTAAGAGACGAAACATCATTAGAAATATTTATATTTAGTGTAACAACCCAGATTTTTAATTATGCTATAGAATTTATACTAATATTATTTAATCTCAGTTAAGAAAATATATGATTTATTATATATTATTATGTGTAATTTTGTATAATAATATAATTATTAAAAGTTTAGGGGTCAAAATATAAATAATAATAATATAGATAATATAAATAATAATATTAATGAGTGTGATATTAAAATAAATAATTAATTTGATGTTGGTATATGATAAAATAAAATTTATTTAAGAATTAAATTATTTATATAATTATATTAAAATATTAGGTCAAAAGGTAATTATCTTAAATATCTATTAAAGATAAGAACAAATTTTCATAATTATTATCGAATATCTGCGGAAGATACGTGCCACGTATGCACTTACCCGTTTATAAATAAGAGGAGCTGACCTGGGCGGAAGAATGAAAGAAGAAAAGAGAGAAAAGAAAAGAAGAAAAAGAAAGAGGAAAGAAAGAAAAGAAAAAGAAAGGAAAGGAAAGAAAGAAAGGAAGAATAGTGAAAAGTGAAAGGATCTTTGATAGTAAAAAAAAAGAGTAAGGTATTAAAGTTAAGATGAGTTATATTATACCTTGAGTCATTAAAATGTATTTTACTTATATGTTGACTTACCAAAATTTGTTTTATATAAGTTACTTTTTTAATAAAAGTTATATTTTATAAAGGTTTCAATTACGTGATTTGATTTCTGAACCCTATTTATTTAAAAGGAAATCCATGGATATGTTTGTTTCTATTTTAAAGAATATTTGGCTATGACCTTATGTGAAAATATGTTTTGTGAATACTACTACAGGAGTCCCATGCTTTGGGGGACTTAAATAACCATTGGCTTAGTGATGTCCCATGCTTTAGGAGACTTAAATAACCATTGGCTTAGTGATTGACCACTCTGTGGTCCAGTGATTATCGTGGATCCATTGACCAGTGTAGTGTTTGGCACTTAGTGATGTACCGTGGTTATGGTTGTATAATGATTTTCGTATTATATGTTAAATGCGTATTATATGCATTAAATAATCTGAGGTACATGGCAAATGATTTGTGTATTATATGTATCAAACTCTTTTGGCCTAACTAATGATCCATGGTGAATTTTATGCCTTATACTCTTAGTATAATATTTCTCACTCTGCCATGAGCTTATAGTTTTTTACCACTTTCAGGTGGCATGTCAGGATCAGCGTGTGGAGTAGGCCCAAAGCACTTTTATTGATATATTTTTTATATGTAAATATCGGCTTTTTTGGTCAATAAATTTTGTAATAAAAATAGAAGCTCCGATGATTATTTTAGTACCCATATTTAAATATTTCTTCCGCTTGCGTTTATTGATTTGTTAAAGATTTGGCCGGAGGTAACCTCGGTTACTGGCCATCACGATGCCTAACCATTGGGTACGGGGAGCGGGTCTTGACAAATGGTATCAGAGCAATGGTTCTTTTAAAAAAAAAAAAAAATCATCATTGGAACATAGGACACATGCACATTTAAGAAGTGGGATAGCGGGTAATTAGTACCAAATTATTCTATTATATTCATCGATTTAATTATATTATAATTTTATATGATTATATACATATAATAAATTTTTTTTTAGTGTGTCTAACTTGTGAAGGATATTAGATATAATTGTTGTAGTGAAAGAAGGACAAGAAAAGAAGGATGTCGGGCTCAAGTACCTACCAAAATTATAATATAATTAAATCCATATAATTTTCAGTTCAGTATTCAAAAAAAAAAAATTATTTTGATGTTTTAAAAAGTGGGTTCAAATTTTAAAGATATTAATTTTGAAATAATTTCCCATCAATGAAAAGTTCATCTCAAAATTTTTAATTCTTGCATATAATTCTGTCATTGTGTTCTTATTTTATTTATTTTTATCGTAAATAAAACGAGTGAAATTTTTTTAAGTCACCCATTATTTTTCTTTTTGGTCCAAACTAATTTTTAACATCTAGACAGTGAGTTATTTTTGGAAAATTTTTTTTGAGATACTATTTTCTATCAAATTAATCATCTAATATATATGTATTTATCAGAGTGCACAGCGGAAAGCTTACACCTGTGACAAACTTCGAGGACGAAATTTTAAAAGGAGGGAAGATTGTAACAACCCAGATTTTTAATTATGCTATAGAATTTATACTAATATTATTTAATCTCAGTTAAGAAAATACATGATTTATTATATATTATTATGTGTAATTTTGTATAATAATATAATTATTAAAAGTTTAGGGGTCAAAATATAAATAATAATATAGATAATATAAATAATAATATTAATGAGTGTGGTATTAAAATAAATAATTAATTTTATGTTGGTATACGGTCAAATGGAATTTATTTAAGAATTAAATTATTTATATAATTATATTAAAATATTAGGTCAAAAGGTAATTATCTTAAATATCTATTAAAGATAAGAACGAATCTTTATAATTATTATCGAATATCTGCGGAAGATATGTGCCACGTATGCGCTTACCCGTTTATAAATAGATTAAAGCTTCCTACCCCCAGCTGGGGGTGACACCCAGTGAGGTGTCATGCCAAGAGTGGACCCAAAAAAATAGTTTTTTTTTTTTTTTTTTTTGTTTGTTTAATCCCATCGACAACCCCATCCTGGGGTTGGGGTTGTCGATGGGGTCCTTTCTTGGGTGTAGTGGGGGTCCTTTTACTGGGTGTAGGAAGCAAAGTTCTTATAAATAAGAGGAGCTAACCTAGGCGGAAGAATGAAAGAAGAAAAGAGAGAAAAGAAAAGAAGAAAAAGAAAGAGAAAAGAAAGAAAAGAAAAAGAAAGGAAAAAAAAGAAAGAAAGAAAGAATAGTGGAAAGTGAAAGGATCTTTGATAGTAAAAAGAAAGAGTAAGGTATTAAAGTTAAGGTGAGTTATATTATACCTTGAGTCACCAAAATGTATTTTACTTATATTTTGACTTACCAAAATCTGTTTTATATAAGTTACTTTTTTAATAAAAGTTATATTTTATAAAGATTTCAGTTACGTGATTTGATTTCTGAACCTTATTTGTTTAAAAGGAAACCTATGGATATGTTTGTTTTACTTTTAAAGAATATTTGGCTATGACCTTATGTGAAAATATGTTTTGTGAATACCACCACGGGAGTCCCATGCCTTGGGGGACTTAAATAACCATTGGCTTAGTGATGTCCCATGCCTTGGGGGACTTAAATAACCATTGGCTTAGTGATTGACCACTCTGTGGTCCAGTTGTACGGGAAAGAAATATACCTTCTCGTATAATCTTGTTGATCAAGTCTGCGTTCCTCCGTACGATGTCGCTTTGTCACCTGAAAATACAAATGTGAGCTAGCCGGCGGGTGTGTGCCGGAAACCTCTCCGATGCCTAAGTCAGTAAGCAAGGCAAATAGGCAAAAGCTCTGTGTATTCAGAAAGCAAAATTGCATTACCTCTCCAAAGGTGATATTGGTGAGCTTATATAAGTTTCGCGTGGCACAATCCTAGTAGGACTCTTACTCTTCCATGTGTGGAGTCCTTTTAGGATTACTCCTCCTTGCGTAGAGTCCTCCTAGGATTCATACTCCTGGAAGATAATGCTTATCCTCCAACACCCCCCTCACTGCTTAAACCAAGTGAGATGGTTTCATTACAACCAAACTTCAATAGGACCGAAGTAACCCCTAGTTCGGCCCTTACTTTCCTTTCTCTTACCTTGGCTTTACCATGCTACAACCGAGCTAACCATAAGAGGGTTGAACTGAATGGCTTGGCTAAACCGGACTGACACATCCGAACTGGTGTCACACCAAGACCGGTCTACTCCCCCCAAAGTACCTTAGACCGACCTAACTTTCGTCTTCTCTTGAATCGGACTAGCTCGTGACATGCCGCGACAGAGATACGGGTACCCGGTTAGTAACCAAGCTATCCATAGTACTCATTTCCGACCGGTGCATTTACTATCTTCCGTACTTGGGCTTATCTCGGCCCAACACCCAGCTCGGCCCAATTTACTAATATAAATTACCCTCTATCGTGGATCCATTGACCAGTGTAGTGCTTGGCACTTAGTGATGTACCGTGGTTATGGTTGTATAATGATTTTCGTATTATATGTTAAATGCGTATTATATGTATTAAATAATCTGAGGTACATGGCAAATGATTTGTGTATTATATGTATCAAACTCTTTTGGCCTAACTAATGATCCATGGTGAATTTTATGCCTTATACTCTTAGTATAATATTTCTCACTCTGCCATGAGCTTATAGTTTTTTACCACTTTCAGGTGGCATGTCAGGATCAACGTGTGGAGTAGGCACAAAGCACTTTTATTGATGTACTTTTTATATGTAAATATCGACCTTTTTGGTCAATAAATTTTGTAATAAAAATAGAAGCTCCGATGATTATTTTAATACCCATATTTAAATATTTCTTCCGCTTGCGTTTATTGATTTGTTAAAGATTTGGCCGGAGGTAACCTCGGTTACTGGCCATCATGATGCCTAACCCTTGGGTACGGGGAGCGGGTCGTGACATTTAGTAGGTGTTTGGGTTAACCAAAAAAAGATATAAAATTAAAAAGTCATTACAAAAGCAAAAAAAATTATACTATTCACAATTCTTTTGGTGGGAAAACAACAACGCGTGTCAGAGGCAAAAAAGACCGAAACGCCCCCTTTTTTGTTCGGTGAACAAGAAACATGTAACCCCAAAAAAATATATATATATTAAACTTTGTACATATATATCTTCTCAGGTCAAGCTGTCCCACCACACATTGAAAACCAAGCCATACTGGCCATCATGTAAGGCACTGTCAATACGCATAAGGGCATAGGGGCAATACGATAATTTGTATATTTATTACAATATTATAATGCACATTTTTTCGTAAAAAGTCAAGAAATTATCCCAAACACTCATCTTTTTTTCCCAATTTTTTTAGGAATAATATTTCGTAGCTCGAAATTCCTTTGGCCTGAGTGGTTCGACTACCCAAAACAACGTCGTTTTGGGTAGCTTCTTTTTTTTTTTTTCCTCTTATATCTCTGAAACAAAGGGAGGAAGAGAGGAGAAGAGAAAGAGAGAAAAGAAAGAAAGAGGGAACAGAGAGAGAGAGAGAGAGAGAGATGTACATAGACCTATACAGATCTGTGTATATACACAGAGGATGGTGGCGCTGGTGATGGATGGAGCCTCTCTCTCTCTGTATAGATCTGTGTGAGTTATGGAAGAAGAAAAGAAAAAAAAAAAGAAAAAAGGGGAATAACATATACGAAGAAGAAAGGGGAAAAAAAAAAAAAGGGTGCCAAAATATGTTGATGATGATGCGGTGTCGTTTGTTGTTGTTGTTGTTCAGATTTTACAATTTTTATTTTTTTTTTAATTTATTTTTATTTTTTTTGTGATTGTTGGTTGTTGTTGATGATAATGTATTGTTGTTGATGCCTTCCTTTTCTCTCTTTCTTCTTCTTCTTCTTCATCAAAGAGAAAAAAGAGAAAGAAAAAAAAAAATTTTGCCCACTCCGGCCAAAACAATTTTGAGCTACCTAGCAGCATTGTTTTTTTAGCCAAAAAAAAAAAAGTGCACTTATATAGATCATCCCAAACAACCCCTTAATGATGAGATCAAAATATAATTGGAAGATTTTTTTTGGAAAATGTTTTTTTTTTCTTTGGTGAATAAATTTGAATTCAAAATTTAAACTGGGTTATGCTAACAAAAAAAAGTGGTTTAGTTTTACTATTAAAATGTAATCTTTTCACAACGAAAGATAAGAGAGATAATGGGGGTGGTGTAATTTGTTTAAAGACTAAAAAAGGCTGCCTCAGTAACAAAGATAACATATTTTTATTTTCGGATAACTAATCGGACCTATATTTATATTTTTACCTCAAATTTTTAGCAACAAATTTGATAAGTTACATTTTAACTTAATAATTTTATACTCAATTATATTTTGATCTCATTATTAATTACATCGCAACTTTAGACACGGGCATATACTAGTATATAAATATAATAAAAAGAAAGAAAAAATAAAAAAAATAGTTAAAAAATATATAATAAAATAAAAAAACAAAAATTTTAATTTATTCAAGCTAGCCGGTTCGCTTGACCCGTTCCCCACCCAATTTTGCGTTCCAACCGTCGATTTTTCAGGTTTTCTCTAAATAGGTCGGTTTTAGGTTAGAATGGTTTGGAGGGTATATCCGGATCGGAACCTTGACCGGTCGACGATTCAACTAGTCGAACCAGCTGGTTCGATCCGATTTTCAAAACCATGCTCATAACTTAAAATCCGACTCCATACTCAAATCATGATTTTAAAAATAAATTTTAAAAATAAAATAAAATAATGATTCTAAAAATATATTTAAAAAATAAAATAAAATAATATTTTTTTGATATAGAGTTTTGAAAAGAATTTGGTTTTGAATTTTGAAAAGAGTTTTGAGTTATGTGTTTGGTTATAAGTTTTGAAAATAGTTTTTTAATTGAGTTTTAAGTTGTGTGTTTGATTATGAATCTTGAAAAAAAATTTGAATTTTTTTTTTTATTGGAATCACAATTTGAAAATACAATCAAACGCTACCATTTACTTTGTTTGGTTTCAGTTTTCAGAATTCACCTTTAAAAAAATTCTACTTTTTCATTTTCTGTATTTTTTATTTTTACTAAATTTTTAAAAATATTTTAAGCAATTTTTTAAAAAAAATTTAGACACACCTAACATAAATACACTTAAAAAGTTTAATATTTGTGAAAAAATTCACTAAATACCAAAAATATAAAAAAATAAAATAAAAATTCAATATATTTTTCGTATTTTTGTGTATTTATTAAAATTTTAAAATATTTTTTTTTACAAATATATTTATTATTTAGAAACATCTAAGGGCATCTCCAACGGTATATCAAATATTTCACCAAATATGAGTAAAAGTTTGAGAAATTCCTCTATCTGATATCCAGCTCTCCAACGGTGTATTTTTGGCTATTAACAAAATGCCGGTCAATCGAGAGGACGACCAGCAAAGTAATTCGAAAATTTTGTTTTCTTTATTTGCTCATTCAAAACCTCAAACAATGGCTTCACAGACAGCGAAACCACCGACCCAAAACCCCCCATTCTTTCCCCCATCCTTCAAATACTGTAACGAAAATGCCCTAATTGCATCGCGACACAAGTCCCTAACCCCCGAATCAAAGTCCTTAAGCCTCTTCACAATGTGGGCAATGATTTTCGTCAAATGGGTCGCCGTAGAATCGCCATAGGAAGCGTAAAGGACAGTGAGGAGGCGGAGAGACTCTTTTTTCACAACGGTTTTCAGGTCGTTTGTGGATTCATAGAGGTAATTAAGGAGCATCAAAACGCCATTAGGAGAGAGGTTTTGGATGATCTTTTTGAGGTCTTCAATGGCGATCTGGTGGGTATCTCTATTGGAGAGCTTATAGAGAGAAGTGAGAATTCTTTAATTTAGTTCAACCATGAAGAGAAAAGTGATCTTGAAGGTTGGTTATGGGTTTCTGAAGATCTTGAAGATTTAGGTGTTTATAAACTGATTGTTGTTTGATTTTTTTGTTGATGAAGAATCAGAAATGAGGGTGGAAGTTGTGAAGATTGAATTTAGGAATGTGAGTTCATTGTCGATGAAGATTAATCTTGAAGATTTGGGTGCCTATGAACTCATTGTCGATGAAGAAACCCGAGACGAATTCAATTTGAATTCATTTAACTATCGTGTTGCTGGAGCATCTTTTGGAGTCAATTTCACATTTACTCGGAAAATGGTTTGAACAACCAAATATACAAAGTGAATCACCATCCGACAAAGAACGTGTTTCCACCCGAACACATCTCAATCGGTGTCTGAAGCCCATCTCAATTTAGGCTCAAAGTTAGCCAAAAGTCATAATTGCACAAACCATTTTTTCAACACTCTATGTTACCTATTTTTGTAGGAATTGTTAAATGAAGAGGATGACTAGGGGACATCCGACCGATCGTCTTGTAGGTCCTACCTCAACGGTCATGCACAGTAAAATAGTAAAAGATGGTCCAGATCCTTAGTTTGGTGAAATATTTTTTAGATTCTCAATTTGATACAGGTTTGATGAAACCATTGGAATACAAAAAAAGAAATTTTTTCACCAAATTTGAATTTGGTGATGGATTTGGTGAAGCGGTGGAAATAGCCTAAAGTAAGGTGTATATAAAAAAATTATCTAAAATTTAAAAATTGTTTACTAAAAATAACAAAATAATATGAAAAATAAAAAAAATAATTTCTTAAAAACTGAATTAAAAAAATTGAATCCAAATACGCTGATTTATTTTCACGAACGGTACTGCTACATTCACCAATTAATATACTAATTAATATACCAATACTAATTATTACATTATTATTAACTCTCACTTATTATACAAATTATAAATATTAAAAATCACTTAAATTATATTACGGGCTTGTTTGGTTTGAATTTGGGAGATGAATTTTAAAAAAAAAATTTTCAAAATTTGTTTGGTTTGAGATTTTTCACAAACAATTTTCAAAATCACTTCTCTCTGTTACACATCAATCAATCACTTTTTCTCTCTCCTCTTTTCTTCTCAATCATTTTTTTTCTCACACATATCTACTCAATTCTTTCAAAATATCAAATCATCTCAAACTCTCACAAAAATTTTTTATCTCAAAATATACAACTAAACAAACTAAAAAAATTTCTGAAACAACTCTTCTAAATTTTTTTCAAAAATAACACTCCCAAAAATAAGCCAGACAAGCCTTACATTATCGATACTTGGTCCACATACCATTGCTTTTCACGAATTGACCCGAGCCACCTCGTTGGCACAGGTTCCCGGGTTGTTTTGACGGCCTACGCCCAGACATACCGGATACTCCGGTTACCGGTGAGGAACCTGACCTCCATCTTCACGCACAAAGCTGTATCTCGAAGAAGCTAAACCAGAGAGACAGAGATAGAGAAAGAGAGAGAGCTCATCACAAAAGTGTGATGAAGAAGATGCTGAAACTCAGCAATGGAGTCTCAGTCCAAATGACACTGTCACTTTCTCTCTCTACAATCCTCCTCCTCATGATGTGTGGCGGCGTTCGAGCTTGGACTGGTGAAATCCATGGCAGAGTCGTTTGTGACGTCTGTGGGGACTCTTCTATTGGCCCTGAAGATCACGCTTTAGAAGGTCACTACTCTCTCTCTCTCTCTCTCTCTTACTTGTTCTTCAGTCCAATTTATGAATTGGGGTTTTGTGTAAAATCATGGGTTTCTGATAATTTTGCCTATGTTGATTGCTGAAATTGATATATGACTGCTTGTCTCTTTCTCCGTTTCTGTTGTAATTTTTTCTTGGATTGGATTGGATTGGATTGGATTGAATTGATTGATATGTTGTATTGTGATTGGAAAAACTAACCTTGATGTCGATGTAAAATTTATGTGTTGGGTTTCTGTTGTAATTACTTATTCTTCAGTCAAATTTATGAATAGGGTTTCTGTTGGAATTACTTGTTCTTCAGTCAAATTTATGAATTGGGTTTATGTGTAAAATCATGGGTTTCTGCTAATTTGGCCTATTTTGATTGCTGAAATTGATGTATGCTTGTTTGTACTCTTTCTCTGTTTTTGTTATAATTTTTTCTTGGATTGAATTGATTGATATGTTGCCTCTTGATTGGAAAAACTAACCTTGATGTCGATGTAATGATTGATTTGCTTCAGTTTTATGTTCTCTCATGGAATTACTTGTTCTTCAGTCAAATTTATGAATTGGGTTTTTGTGTAAAATCATGGGTTTCTGCTAATTTTGCCTATTTTGATTGTTGAATTGATATAGGCCTGCTTGTGCTCTTTCTCTGTTTCTGTTGTAATTTTTTTTTGGATTGAATTGATTGATATCGTGATTGGAAAAACTAACCTTGATGTCAATGTTTTGATTGATTTGATTCAGTTTTATGTTTTTTAATTGCGATTTATTGTGTTTGTCTGCTTTACATGCTGGGTTGTAATTTGAGTGACTGATCTATTTTGCATATACACTTCATTTTCAACATGTATCCCAATCAAGAGTTACTCAATTACTTCAGTTGGGATTGGTTTTTAATAACCCTAATTATTTTATTTTATTTTATTTTATTTTTTAAATTTTAATGTAAATGATAAGGTTTTAACATCAACTTAAGAACTAATTGGAGACGAAGTCATTTGGTATTGTCAATTGAAGCAATGAAATCTTTAGTATACAGAAGTTGAGGACTTGGTATTGTTTTTGTCTTGACCAAGCACTGCATTAATGTGCTTTCATCCATGACTTTGACCCAAATTCATTTGTCTTACCAATCTATATGAGTTATCCTTTCTCTGTTTCACAATCTGGAATTTGAATAATTTTGTTGCCCCCAAGTCCAAGGGCAGTTGTGTGGAGGCTCTCTAAATTGTTACATCCTGATTAAGAGGAAGTGATGTGTAGGTCATTTTTCAAAATTTTCTGCTGGAAACCCTTTTTTAAGGTATTCTCCACTGACATTAAAATCGCATGATTAATAGTATTAGATTCTATCTTTCCCACATTCACAGCATGACTCGTGCATGTATGCCCACAAGCAAATTTGTCATTGATGGCGAGGCAAAACAAGCTTATTGGACATAATGCTGGAAAGCTATGCACGCTATTGATCTAAGAGACTTCGTACTGTAAGGTACATGATATGGTCAGGCCAAAGGTTGTGCATATACTGCACTTGTTTCTGCCATCATATGGATTGCTTTTGGTATTTTCTGGCTTTCTTTTTAGGTTGAGTTGTGCATGAGGAACACAAATCTATGATCAGAGTATCCACTTCATATGAGTCTTAGCCAACTAAATGTGGCAAGCAGTTCAACAGCATAACCTCCTAAAAAAGGAAGGAAAAAGAAGAAGAGGGGGGCGTGGGGGGAGGGCCATTGCTGCTGTTATCTGATTAATATGTGCTAGCGCTACAATTTTACAGGACAACCAGTTCTAAAGTAGTTTTGTGGTCCTAAGTTGCAAAGTTGTAGTGTTTGATGTCCCTGCTTGCTTCCTCACATGAACACTTGCATCACTTTTGACTTTCATAGTACTGTGATGTGAACAGTGGATGGGCTTGGTTATCCCATGCCAAGTGACCTAATCATTTCATGTAGGTGGAAAAGTTGTTCCCAACTCACAAATTGGTTATTAAGACCAATATGAAATCCAAATTCATGTTTTAAATGTGTGGAATCAGGATGTCTGCTTCATTGGATTCTAGTAGGCAGCCTTGTGTGTGGTTGTACAACTATGAAGCACCGACACTTCAAAACAAGTGCCGTATCCGTGTCAGACATATGGACACTTCGGGGACACGGCAGAGACATGTATGGGACGCACCACATGGCGTGTCTCCTTATTTAATTAATTTATTTTCAGGGGACATGTTGGAAATACTTCGGAGACACATTAGGGACAAGCCAACTTGTTTTTTCCCTCATTTTCTTTAGTATTTTTGATGAACGTTGGATGTTGAGTGTTTATTATTATTTTTTTCTTAGATTTAAATACTTAATAGATCACCCATAAAAAAAATATATACTGTAAGTGTTAATTTAAAAATACATTTAAAAATAAATAAATATAGAATTAGAGTTAGTTTTTGTTAATATTGATTGTTTGTGGATGTAATATTAATATAGATAGCAAATAAAAATATATGAAAACATATTTTATTAGCAGGTCCCCACTGTCTTTGTGTTTCCATTTTTTTGAAATCGACGTGTCCTGTGTCCGCATCTGTGTCCATATCCACATTCATATCCGTGTCCGTGCTTCTTAACCATACAAGGTTATTGTTTAGCAATTATGGTAGACAGTAATACATCAGAGTGATCCATCAATGGAAGCAAGCTGGATGGCTATAAAACATCCTCGACTGTTGGCACGTGGGCTCAAACTTCATACCAAAGGAGAGGCAACATGCATTGGACCACTGCGTCAAACAGTATTTTTTTAAAGTTTTAGATGATATGATGGTATTTAGCTGTACATCCAATTCTTCTTGCTGGAAAATAAATATAAAGACGTAAAGGCATATGCACTCTATGGTTATATAGAAAAATACTTATGGCTGTGTTTGGTGTGGAGTTCAAATCATGATTCCACACCCTCTTTTGAGTATGATGTTTGGTTAGAACTTTCAAAAATTAATTTCACATCACTTTTGAAAACTCGTTTCAGGCGGGATTTGAATTTTGAAATTTGGCCTACCCGATCGTCCTCCTGGATGTCCGGTCGGTTGACTGGAACACTGCAAATTTTTATTTATTTATTTATTTATTTTTAGAATTGACACATGTTTTTTTTTTGTATATTAAATATAAAATATTTTTCAAATTAATTTTTTTTTTTATAAGCTTTGAATAGAATTTTGGGTTGTGTGTGTTAGAATAATATATGATTATTTGGGTTATTATTTTGTGATTATTTTATGCCTTAAGGCTTCCTTGTAATTATTAATTTTCATTAATATAAATAGGGAATGATATCCTAATCATTCCCTAATCTTAAATTCTCTAAAATTATCATGGTATTAGAGCCACAACCCTAAATCCCTCCACCACACCCGTCAGCCACCCCAACCCCACTACCCAGTCACCACCTAGCCACCCATTTAGTTTCGCTAGGTGTACCTCATTTCCTCAGCACTGTCGGCTCCTGCCGAAGGGTTTCTTGGCCTAGTCGGTCATTGTTGAAGCTTGTTTGGGCAGCCTAGCATCGCCCAAAGATCTGCTTGCCATCGCCAAGGGCTTCTTGGCCTAGTCGGTTAGTGTTGAAGCTCGCTTCGGGAGCCCTAGCATCGTTAGCTCACATTGTCGGGCTTGGCTTCGCCCATGGGCTGTTGAAGCTCGTCAGGGCAGCTCTAGCCTCGTCCCTCGCTATCGCCGGCTGCCCAACATTGCTGGTCTTCTCCACCAGGCCCCCCTGGCCTCATCGCCCTTTCTTGCTGGCTGTTCCAGCGTTGTCGGGACCTCTACTAGCTTCGACAAACTTCGTCGCCTCCTTTGGTAGCCTCGACAGCCATAGTCGTTTTTGATATATTCCCTTTTTCTTCCTTTTTTTAATTGTATTATTAGTCTGTCTCTGTTTCCTTAAAAAAAAATTAAAATAAAATAAAATAATGCAGTAAAAAAAAAAAAAAAAAATTCATGATTTTTTTTTAAGTCTTTTTTTTTCTTAGTGGTCATTGTGTTTGTATTCCTCCACCTTTCGGGTTTGTGATTGGCACTGGTTTTGTTGAGAGTTCAGTAGTACAGTATCTATGGCAGATTCCACCGATGTGTCCACTACTTCTCAGACACCTAGAAGTGAGAGTTTCCCTATACCTATTACTATGACTGATAACCCCAACCCTAGTGTTAAAATCACTATCTCTCTATTTAATGGTCAGAACCATCTCACGTGGTCACAGAGTTTGACTATGTTTTTGAAGAGCAGAGGGAAGATGGGGTATGCGATGGTCGATACAGCACCCAAAGACAACCTAATGACGGGGTTATGACTAATGGGAGATTACCAACTCTTTGATTATGGGTTGGCTTATTCATTCAATGATGCCAGACATTGGCGAGGGCTACTTATCTATAGAGACTGCTCAGGATGTTTGGGATGCTATGGCTACCACCTATTCCCGCTAAGGGAATTTCTCATAGGCATTTGAGTTACGTCACTCTATTGAGAGCTTTATTCAGGTGGAGCAGACGGTTCTTCAGTGCTTCACCTTTCTCACCAATGGCTGGAAATGCCTTGATCACCTGCAGGACTATAAACCTGTTTGCACTGCTAATTCAGTCGGGTACAGGAAGTTTATTGCACAAGAAAGGATCTTCAAGTTTCTGGCTGGTCTTAATGTGGAGTATGATTCGGTTCAGAGTCGGATTCTGAGTATGGACACTCTCCCTTCACTTCAGGAGGCCTTTGCCTATGTATAGAATGAGGAGAGTCGTCGGTCTGCTATGAGGTCCCCTATCTCTACCGACCGCTCAGCATTACTGTCTACCTCTAGAGATGGCCTCAGCCTAACTCCTATTCCTCCGTCTGTCGCCAAGGAGTCTGTATTTTGTGATTATTGTAAGAAGCCGCAGCATACTCGTGAGACGTGTTGGAAGCTTCATGGGACTCCATCCGAGGGTCGAGGTGATCGGTCTGGTTCTAGAGGCGGTTGGTTAGGCTAGTCTAGAGGACGTGGCTCCTATCCACGAGCTCATCAGTCTAGTGCTATTGATACACGTGATTCTAATTCTGCTTTCGTTGGCCAGGCTTCTGATAATCTCTCTGGTATGACTACTCATGAGCTTGAGGATGTTCTACGTCAATTGCTGGATCGCCGGTCTTTTACTACTCTCAGTACATCTTCCTCGTCATTTGCCCGCTCAGGTAACTTAGCCTCTTCTCCTTGTGTTTTCCTGTCTCATAAGTCTTTGCCTTGGATTATTGATTCTGGTGCCTCAGATCATATGTCTGGTTCCTCTGATCTTTTCTCTGCCTATAAGCCCTCTTCAGGTCAGGACAAAGTTAGGATTGCAGATGGTACTGTTTTTTCTATTTCTGGAAAAGGTTTAGTCCATGTCACTCCTACTTTATCTCTCTCTTCTGTTATTCATGTTCCCAATTTTTCTGTTAACCTACTATCCTTGAGTCGTATTACAAAGGATTTGAATTGTAGTGTGACATTTTTTCCTGATCATTGTCTTTTTCAGGACCTTGTCACGAGGAGGCCGATTGGCAGCGGTAGTGCAGAAAATGGTCTCTACTTCCTAGATCAACTGGATAAGCTTGCTTATTCTTCCACCATGCGTCCTCCTACCATCGATGATATATGGCTGTGGTATCGACGTCTTGGGCATCCTTCTTTTTATTTACTTAAGCATTTATTTCCATCTGGTTTTTCAAACAATAATATGTCTGAATTTCTTTGTGAGTCTTGTCAGCTTGACAAACAACACAGAGCTTCTTTTGCTCCCAGTTTTAATAAAAGTTTAGTTCCTTTCTCATTAATACATTCTGATGTTTGGGGTCTATCTCGTGTTGTGTCTGTGAAAGGTTATCGTTGGTTTGTTACATTTATTGATGATTTTTCTCGTACTACTTGGGTGTATCTCATGAAAGACAAGAGTGAGGTTTTCTCTGTGTTCCGCAATTTTCATAGGATGATTTGTACTCAGTTTGGAGCCACTGTCAAAATATTCTGTTCTGATAATGGGGGTGAATACATAGATTTTGGGTTAGGGCAATATTTTTCTACTCATGGCATTATCCATCAAACCTCTTGCACCAATACCCCTCAACAAAATGGGGTGGCGGAACGCAAGAATTGCCATCTTCTTGACATGGCTCGGTGCATGTGTTTTTTTATGAGTGTGCCTCGGTCCTATTGGGGCGACGCTGTTCTCACTACTGCCCATCTTATTAATCGTCTTCCTACTCAGGTCTTGCAAAAACAAGCTCCTCTTCAAGTCCTCCTAGGTTTCCAGTCCTTGTTTTTTATTCCTCCTAAAATATTTGATTGTGTCTGTTTTGTCCATAATCACTCTTTTACTCGTGGTAAGTTGGATCATCGCTCCCTCAAATGTGTTTTCCTTGGGTACTCTCCTACTCAAAAAGGGTACAAGTGTTACCACCCTCCTTCTCATAAGTGGTTTGTGTCCATGGATGTCACATTCTTTGAGTCCCAGTCTTATCTCTTGTCCTCTCCGATGTCACAGTCCTCCCCTTAGGGGGAGCCTTGGTGTGAAGTGATTCCTGTGATTCCTATGGTGGAACTAGTTGTTCTTGCACCACCATCTCATACTGGGACTGCAGAACCCAATGTCACCACGGATAAGGAAGGGCAAGTTTATGTTAGGGACAAAGACAGACAGAAAGTTAACTGGATACAAGAGACCACTTCTGCTCCTCCACTGTCACCTCCTGCTTCTGATGAGAGTCCAGGTACCTTTGAATCTCTTGAGTCCATTGATCTTGATGTTCTGATTGCCAAGAGAAAGGGTGTGAGATCTTGTATTCAACATCCTATCTCAAATTTTGTGTCCTACTCTCATTTCTCGTCCTCATATAAAGCGTTTGTGTCCAATATTTCCTCTGTTAGCATTCCTAATCATTTTCAGGATGCTCTTGCTACCTCTGAGTGGAAACTTGCCATGATTGAGGAAATGAAAACACTTAGGAAGAATGGTATTTGGGAATTGACTGAGTTACTTAAGGGCAAACGACCTGCGGGATGCAAATGGGTGTATACTGTGAAACACAAAGCGGATGGTTCTATTGAGCGTTACAAGGCCAGACTTGTGGCAAAAGGGTTCACTCAGACATATGGTATCGACTATTAGGAGACCTTTGCACCAGTGGCTAAGATGAATTTAGTCAGAGTGCTTCTCTCTTTAGCAGTTAATCTAGATTGGCCACTTCATCAGTTTGATGTAAAGAATGTATTTCTCCATGGTGACTTCAAAGAAGAGGTATATATGGACATTCCTCCTGGTTTTGAGGATCATCACACAGAAGGCAAAGTATGTAGGCTTCGGAAGTCATTATATGGTTTCAAGCAGTTTCCGAGAGCTTGGTTTGAGAGATTTACTTAGGCTATGCTTAAATATGGCTTCAAACAGAGTCAGGCAGATCACACCTTATTTGTGAAACATTCCTCACTTGGTAAGACTACAGCACTCATTGTTTATGTAGATGACATAGTTCTTACGGGTGATGATAGTGAGGAAATTTCCTTGTTGAAGAAATATTTAGCCCGTGAGTTTGAGATCAAAGACTTGGGGAGCTTAAAGTATTTTCTGGGAATTGAAGTTGCTCGCTCCAAAGATGGGATATTTATCTCACAAAGGAAGTATGTGCTTGATTTGTTGAAGGAAACAGGGATGCTTGGCTATAAGGCCTGTGACACTCCACTAGAACCCATTCAGAAACTGGGAGATGATGAAGGAGGAGCAACTGTTGACAGGGGGAGCTATCAGCGATTAGTGGGTAAACTCATTTACCTATCTCACTCTTGTTCTGATATTACTGTTGCTGTTAGTGTGGTTAGCCAGTTTATGCATGCTCCTCATCAGATTCACTTCGAGGTTGTCATGCGAATTTTGAGGTACTTGAAGTCTGCTCCTGGTAAGGGTCTTTATTTTTCAAGGTATGATCATCTTCGTGTAGAAGCCTATACAGATGTTGACTGGGCTAGATCAGTGATTGATCAGAGATCAACTTCAGGGTATTGCACCTTTGTCGGAGGCAACCTAGTTACTTGGAGGAGTAAAAAACAGAATGTGGTTGCCAGGTCGAGTGCAGAAGCTAAGTTTAGAGCTATGGCACAAGGGGTGTGTGAGCTCTTATGGATCCGGTTATTGTTGAGTGATCTAGGTATTGATCAGACGGACTCCATGTGGTTATACTGTGATAATAAGGCTGCTATTAACATCGCTCACAATCCGGTTCAACATGACAGGACAAAACATGTTGAGATTGATCGCCACTTTATTAAGGAGAAACTCATTAATGGCACAATATGTACTCCCTTTGTGCAGTCTGGTGAACAACTTGCTTACATCCTCACCAAGGGAGTTGGGAGTAAGCTATTTCATGACATCTTAGGCAAGCTGGGCATGAGAGATATCTTCGCACGAGAGATATCTTCGCACCAGCTTGAGGGGGAGTGTTAGAATAATATATGATTATTTGGGTTATTATTTCGTGATTATTTTATGCCTTAGGGCTTCCTTGTAATTATTAATCTTCATTAATATAAATAATCTTAAATTCTCTAAAATTATCAGTGTGTTTGGTTATGAATTGTAAGTTTTTGAATCAAATATCATATGTCACATCAATTATTCCAAACTCAATTCAAATTTTTTTTCAAAACTCTTTTCAAAATTTATAACCAAACAAATTTTTCACACTCAAATCATAATTTCAAAACTTACAAACTCAAATACAACTCTATTATCAAATAATAATTCTAAAATTCTTCCAAACGCAACCTATGATTTTTCATAATTGTTAAGAAGACAAACATAAACATTCAAATAATTTTAAAAAAACCTTGCTCATGCACAAGGTGGTAGACGAAGGTGGCTTCATGCAATACCTAGTCACCAGGACAATAGCTCGTCCTCGTCCAGTAGCCACCAAATGGAAGTTCGGGCCCCATGTTTGTCTTTACTGAGCAATCGCTAGATGGCTGCTCAGTTCTCTGGATCGCTCTCACTGATAAGCCGCCATGTAGTCATTCAGCTCCACAGGTCAATCTGTACTGATCGGTTTCTAGTGCGACCTTATCGCCTCTCTATTGATCCCAATGATCAAGCACCTCTTCCATTTGTTGGACAAGCAGCTTTCGTGCAGATATCCAACCTACACTGGAAGCAGGGCCTAGGGCATCCACTTGAGATTATTGGAGGAATGTGGCTTGGAGGCTGGAGTCAACGGATTGTCAGGGTTGCTTGGCCCACCCCTACATGGAGGCCCTACCTTGACCAATGTTAGAGAGAGGGGTTTTGACTGAGAAGTGACATCTCGGACAACGCATCATATCTATGTCTGTAAAGCTTAAGATACGCCCTCTGATGCATATCATACCTATCCACTGTCATCTGATCATCTTCATAATACATCTCCCAAGACCTGATCATGGAAATGGGTAGTTGAAACATCTGGATTGTTGGAACGAGGAGTACGAGCCATCTGTCCAGGGTGGCTGTCCTCCATGGTTTGACTCTCCTATAAAAGGATCATCCCCATGCGTGTAGGACACAAGCAAGCCTCAGTCTCCCTTTGGCAAGCTGAAGAGCTCTCTCCACTGCCACCCTTTCTTTGTCGCTCCCTTGCCTCTTGCCTTCTCCACCTCCGGTCGTCTCATGCTAGCTTAATGCTTATCACGTTCCCATATCCCCCCTGTCAACCTCAACTGCCCACAATCATAAAGAAAAATAAATGATTAACCTTTTTTATTTCTTCTTATTTTTGTTGATTTCTATACTTTTCTGATGTATTGACCTTATCTTTGTGGTTGCCTTGTGCCTTCAATTGCTATGAATAACAAAATGGAGATTTTTTTTTAATTAATATTTTTGCCGATGATAAGGTTTAAGGTTATTGCTTCAAAATTTATGGATGTAGATATTAGACTGAACTTGGTGGTATAATCAATATTGAGAATTATTAAATTTTGTCTACAATACAGTACTGATAACTTCAATGAAATGGTTTGTTCATTGCTATACTTTTGTCACATGTTCACTTCATCATTGTGTTTGCCTTGTGCCTTCAGTTGCTCTGGAAGAATAAAATGGACCGATTATGTTTCTTCGCTGAAATGTTGTTATCTGAATCACCAAAATAACCCATAAATCAACAATAAATAAATAATAATGCACCAATTAAGTCATGATATCTTGTATTATTGTATGCATACGTTCTGACGGGGTGGCTTTTGGTTGTTTCGGAGCAGGTGCTGAGGTGGCTGTTCTTTGCATAACAAAATCTGGGGAAGTTCTAAATTATCAGGCATTCACAAACTCTAAAGGGATCTACACAGTGGCGGAGACGATGCCAGAAAGTGACCGTTGGGATGCATGCCTGGCAAGACCTATCAGCAGCTTCCATGAACACTGCGTTCATCTGGGAGACGGCAATTCCGGTGTGAAGTTTGGTTACAATCACCCATCGGGTTATTCTCACACTGTTAGACCTTTCGTCTATCAGCCAGCCGATGTTCCAACTTACTGTCTTTAAATGTTATGCATTTGCTATATAGTACTTATATCTGAAACATGTGTGAAGATGAAATACAAATTAGGTCATAGTTATTGTAAGTTTGTGCTTGTTTGGCTACCAACTAAATGTCTTTGTACATGTTTTGGCTTGACCGATAGGTCTGTGCTATGACTTCATAGTTTCATTGTCAAAATTTGCAAACCTATACTTAGTGGAGACTAGTTTATGAAGAATAAATGGCTATGATTGTTGCAAGTTCAATTTTTTTGTGTCATTTCAGAGGGTTTTGATAGCTTTTCTGTGATGAGATTTTTTTTCTTGCGAAGAGAGCATGGTTGTTTGTTATTTGGATGTTACAGAATCACTTGGGGGTGTTTTTATTCTTCATGTTGCTCATTAATTTTGAATACCGAAAAAATATATATTTATAGAATTTTAGTTCAAAATGATGTGGTATCATTTTAAAAGTAAAAGCTCGTCAATTGGATTTACATTTTTAAGATTGTCATTGTCACATTATTTATAGATTTTTTGTTTGTAAATTGTTTTCCTTACTTTCCTGTGTTGTTCTTACAGTTTCAATCTTATCAATTTAAATTCTAAATTTTTAATTACATTTTAATTTGATTAAAATATTACGTGTAACTCACATGAGAATTTTGACAATTCTCGTACAATAAATAAAAAATGTACAAATTATAATAGTGTTTATATATATTTTAAATTTTACTTTGGTCTCTTTAGTTTCGTATTTATTTTTGTTAACGGTAGCTAACAATTGGATTAATGAGTTAGGTTCGACTCCAGGGGCGTGAAAACGCTAGATTTTTCAGTAGTTCTTTTTGAGACCTCGCATTGTACTCCGATCAAATGAGTGGTTAATGAGTTTCACTAGTGCTTCGGTAGTGGGTCCCTTCTTATGGATTGAATTAAGTCAGGCTAACAACCGGTTATTCAGGGGCTTGAATCCATGGATACCGTGATGACACCACATAGTATTCTTTTTCTTATTAAAAAAAAAACTAACAATTGGATTATATTGAAACAAAATTAGGAAGTGTAGAATATAAATTGATGGAGGTTTTTTTTTTTGAGAACCAAAACACAGACGACTAAATGATATATTAAGTAGGAAAATTGTTTACAGATCTGGCTAGGTTATGGGCTGATTTAACATCTTGCCGCGGGACTTTATAAAATACATAGATAATCCAAATACTTACTAGCCCTCTTTACAAATACATAGGATTTTATTAAAATTAAACGACTAATGATGTAGTTACAATCTAATGTGATTATGATCACTAACTCAAATTTAATTGACTGAAAGTAAAAGCATATAACAATCTATATGCACTCGTTCAATTTATCCATAAATAAATAAAAATATATAATTTTGAAGATATATTTACGAAACAATTGTGATCAAATTATGCTTCCGTTTGGGAAGTGGGTTGGGTTTATTGTTTTTTTTTTTTTTTTTTTTTTTTTTTTTATTTAAAAAACTTTTTTTTTTTTTTTTTTTTTTTTTTTTTTTTTTTTTTTTTTTTTTTGTAAGAGAAGAAATGATTAATGTGTGATGTTGATTTGTTTTTTTTTTGTTTTTTTTTTTTTTTTTTTTTTTTTTAAAAAAAAATAAAAAAAAAAAAAAAAAAAACAAACATATAATTATAATTGTTGAATCAGATTACTATTTTTATTATAGAAATAATCTACATACAGTTTTTTATTATTAATTTTAAATATTTGTAGGTCCAATAAACTCAACAGTATGATCCAATAAACAGATGAGAAACTGTATCCCAAAATGGACAGTTATGGAAGTTTTTTACAATATCCAAATTACAAAATATGATGACGAGGTCGTGTGCGTGGAGCTTTGACATGATTGGTCCAAGTGGCGAGTTGTGCCACGTGTCAAGCAATATATGGCCCCTGTGACATGGCCGAATATGAGAACAAAGTTTGGCGCGAATAACTTTCCCAAAATGTTATTTATTTAAAATTATTGATTCTTATATCAAAATATTGAAAATATTTGGAATCTTTTGAAGATCACCCCACACTCCCAAAGTGATTCTGATCTTTTATGTATGTGTAAAGTTCACTTAAATATATGTAAAATTCATATTATAAATCGGTCAGATTTGTAGAGATTTTATAAAAGTAGAGGTCTTAATCATTGTTCTAAAATATTTATAATTTTAATATGTATTTTACATATTACCAAAATATTTATATGTATATATATATTGTACATATATTAAGGGTTGGTTTGGCATAACCTAAAAAAAATAAAAAGTCAAAAAGATACTTAAAAAGTTAAAAAGTTATCACTATTCACTAAAAAAAATATTAAAAAATTAATTTTTTACAAATTCATACAACTCAACAATCATTCCTACTTTTCGGCTGTGTAGCGTTGGGACAGAACAGTAGGACAATTTTGGACAATTTTGACACACTATTGTTCAGCAAGTGGGGGCCTATTACGGGTTCCGTTTTAATAATTTGAACTGTTTAATATGTAGAACTCGTCGAGTACTATATGTCTGTAAAAAATCACATTGATCGGATATCGATAACTACATGATCAAATCAGTTTTGTATGAAAAAATGAATGGTGTTATAATTAATGATTGAAAAAAAACAAAACTGATCAGATAGTTATCGATATCCGATCAATGTGATTTTTTATAGGCATATATTGCTCGACGAGTTCTACACATTGAACGGTTCAGATTATCAAAATAGGACCCGTGATGGCCCCCACGAGCCGAACAAAATAGTCTACTACAATACTCAAAAAGTACCCAATAATTTCTTACATGAATTCGCTTGGCATATTGTACACGGCTGTCATTCACTCATCTCCAATATTCTCCTACACACTTCTTTATACAATTTTTTAATACACATTTTTTCATAAAAAATGAAAAAAATGTTTGGGGGCCCTAATTTTTGTGGCTCAAATGGCTTAAAATTGCTAAAACGACATTGTTTTGACAATTTTGATGTTGTTTTGTATTCAAAATGACGTCATTTTGGCAAATTCAAGCCATTTGAGCCACAAAAATTAGGACCCTCTACCATTGTTGAAAAAATTAAAAAGTTAACTCAAACATTCATATTTTTTTCTCAACTTTTTAATCCAAAAAGATAAAAAATACACACCCCAAACAACATCTAATACTCTTTATACATATTTTTCAACACTAAGACCATCTCCAACGGAGAATCAAATCCAGCATCAAATTCAAAATTTGATGAAATTTGATGAAAAACTCACTTTTTTGAGCTCCAACGGTTTCATCAAATCGATACCAAATCAGGAATTCAGCAAATTTGGTATCAAAATGAGAACACGCCAACATTTCAAAGAAACACCGTTTCCTCGATCGTTGAGAATTACATAACCGTTGACCAACCTGCCGCCTTAAAAGTTCAAAAGGTTCACTTTTCGGTTCAAACCAGTCAAAAAAAAAAAAAAATAATAATTTAGGTGGTCGACCGTGGGTTGACCACCCTAGGACCACCCGTAAGGTTTCAAAAGTTCACAACAAAGGGTTGAGGCCAACGTCAAAAAAAAAAAAAATTTGGCCTTTACGGTTGATGGCCGATCGACGCCAACCGATTGGCGAAGAAATTTGATGCAACAAATTTGATGCAACACCGTTGAAGCGCAACGTACCAAATCGAGGAAATCACCCTTTTTCGCATCAGATTTGATGAAAAAAAAGGTTAACCGTTGGAGATGCTCTAAGATAACTCTTAGCATTTTCCTTCAAAATTATTACATTCATTTCATCATCTCATTATTTAAATTTAAAATTTTAATAAAACTTAAAAGATAAAATTATATAGTAATTTTTATACTAGTTAGTTTTTTTTTGTTTTGAGTAATTATTGTTTGTCCAATTGGTCAGACAAAGAACAATAAACCGTTGAAAAAAGAGAGTTGTGTTTAAAAACAGTTGTGGCATGGATGTTCCCCCTGAATTCGGAGAACGTATTCTCCACAATCCCCATTCTTCTCTCTCTTCGATCCAGAAGACCCAAAAGCCACACACACACACACACACACACACACACACAGAAACACAGCACAATCTGGGTTGAAGCGCGAAAACGAGCTTTTAGTGGCGTTACAATCCAAACACGATGATACGGTATTTGCAACGGATGCGAATCGCATTCGGGACTTCTTTTCTTTGGCTCGTCTGCTTGATTTACTTCACCCAGGTTCCATTTTCCCTCTTGCTTTCTTCCCAGATCTATTTCTATTGATTTCTTCCTCTACAATCGTATTTCTCTTTTCAATTCCTGTCATGATCGGTGCTTTTTATTTTTATTTTTTTTGAAGGCATTTGAATTGAATTTATTTCGAGGTTTTGGGTGATGGAGAGACTTTTGGAATGTGGGTTTGTTGTTTTGGGATTCTGGGTCAATCAGGGTTTATTGTTTATAGGTGGTCTTCTAGCTAAGATTTTGAATCAAATTTATATCTTTGTAGGGATTTGTTTCTATATAGCCAAGTTAATTGGGTTCTGTGAAATAAAAAATGCAACAAAATGCTAAAAGCAGGGAAAAAAAATTCTAATTTCTCTACAGGCTTTGTGATGATATAATAAACTAAGCAAAAGATATTTGAAAAATATTGAATTTTTCATGGATATAATTGATTTCAAAATTAGCTGTGGAGATGGATGCCCTAAAGGGAAAAAAAGAAAAAGAAAAAGGGTGTGCAATGCATACATTGGTAGACTTCTTATGTGACATAAGTTACTCATTTGGTATCCAAGTGATAGTTTTTGTTATCTGGGATCAATTGGCTGGAGTGGGAGCCTTCTAGCTTCTGTGAAGAACGTAGGCACTAAGATGGCAAGGGACAATCAGGGGTGGAGGAGGTGAGAGCTGAGGCAACTCTAGAAGAAGAGGGTAGTGATTGAGAGCGAGAGAACTTTTGATCTTGTTGAAGGGAGCCTGTGTATCTTGCATGCATGGAGAGGTCTCTTGTAGAGGGGAATTGAATCATAGGGGCCCACTCAATGTTGTGCTGGGGGGACAGGTGGCTCAACCCCTCCCTTAGTTCGACAACTGGGAGTTTTCCCAACTACCTGTTGTGCCCATGATCAAATATTGGTGGTTGTATCATGAGATTGTAATGGGTAGCTATTTTAAACCTCAGGGATGTATTAGGGTTTTGCAGTGGTGGGTATGATACGTCCTTTGAGGTGTCACGTGTCTTGGTCAAAGCATCTTTCTCTAAGGCCAAGCAACCTTGACATCCCTTTATTCTAGCCTCTAGGCTACATATCCTCTGGTAATCCCAAGTAGAGGTTTCTAGACTAAGGAATGGAGGTTTTTAATTTAGAAAAGATGGATTTTTAGGAATAAAAAATGGCTAAGGAGAGTTTGAGAGAGCACAAGAACAAAGTTTCCTCAAGGCTTAAGGCAAAAAAAAGTGTTCTCTGAGTTGGAGAAGGCCTCTGGTATTTATAGAATATTTTTGTGCCCAAGGGCACACATCTATAAATGTGCATAGATCAATTTTGGTATGTCCGCATCTATAGATGTGTATAGAAGGACCATACTGTCCCACATGGTCCTGGTATGGGCAACTGTACCTGAAATGACCAAAATCAGATTTGTTTTGGATCTTCAGGGGAAAATTTTAATCAACATGCATCTACAATTGTGCACAAAGGTTTGCTTCACTAGTCAAATTCGGAATGCGCCATGGGCTTTTCTAACCTCGGATTTTTGTGTCATATATCCTTGGAAATCTTAAGAAATTTGGTTCCATTTCTAATTAGGCTGGTTACCAAACTCCTAGTATTGGAAATGACTATTTTACTCTTGATAGGTCGAAACAAGAGTGAGTTTTGTAAAATTATCATAACATTTTCACCTAAAATTGGATTAAGTACCATTCTATATGGTTAGAAAGCCATTTCACGATATGAAAAGTTGGTTAGACCAAATTTGAAAAATGAAATATATGGAGCACAAAAATCAAGGATATCAACCTTCTTTTCAAAACAATTCAGTTATTGACTTTAATATTTTTCCTTTTGGTCAAATGAAAGTTATTGGAGGCATTTTGTAAGTCTTATCAAGTCTAGAAACACTTGGAAAGTTTTTTGTTGGTTTGGATTATTATTATTTTTTTATTTTGATAAATAAGTTGGTTTGGATTATTCCCCAATTGATAATAGGTATGAACAAATTGGGGTGTCAACATTGTGCAGTCATAAAAAACCAATGTAAATTATGTTGTGAGACAATTGCTTGTGGTCCAGCCTGGAATTCTTTCTATCATATCAAGTAACATTTTAAGGCATTTTCAGAATATTTGGTTGCTTTCTATGGTGTTTTTCTCTTTCTGTTTTTCTAAATTCCCTTTTCATTTGTTCAAATTCTTCCTGCTTACCTTTTATCATATGTGTGAATAGGGTTTCAGGTCTTTTGTGTGGACAGCAGTTTCGTACCAGCTGAAAGATAGGCTAAAGTTGTCACCCTCAGCCTCTCAATTTGTGTCTTCAGTAGCATTTTTCCCATGGAGCATAAAACCATTATATGGGTATGTATTTGATTTTTACTGTATTGGAACTGCTCAATTTGGAAATTTACACTTCCATTAATTTTGGAAATAGAAGTGGGTCCTTTAAGTAGTATCTCCTATATTCCATGAATACTCTTCACCACATACGACTGCAAATACACTCTAGATACAAGTACTGCTACATACAGTATATTAAATTTGTGAAAAACTGAGGCATTTCACCATCCATCAATTTGTCTCTCTTTGTGCACATAGTAGTTTAGTACTTGAAGACACAAGCCATTATTCTGAAGGAAAAATATGGAATAGCTGCAAAAATTTTGATTCAACACAAATATATTTGAAGTGATGTGGTGATGTTTCTTCTTGAAATTGTAAATATGATCATCAACATGGAATCTTCAAATGATAGGTGAAACAACATACTGGTATGTAAACTATTATAATACAACGTCATTTCTTTCTTTCTTTTCTTCTTTCTTTCTTCTTCTTCTTCTTCTTCTTCTTCTTCTTCCTTTTCCTTTTTGGACCAAAAAAAAAAACATGATGACATTTCAAGAATACATTCAAGCTTGCCTTAAGAAAGCATCAAATAATGAATTTCAAGAGAACCAGTTGGCCATAAGACAGTTGCATATGTGGATGTGTGAGTAAAATTTTTTGCCAGCACACTTAAAATCCTTCTAGGGAAAAATTTTGCTAGTACACCTCATGAGATTTTAATTCCTGTGGGCTGTCAATTGGTGTTTATAGCATGAAATTTGTGTTGAGTAGACCATTCTTTATTCATCATTATAGTTCATATTTTTGTTCTTCGAACTGTAATTTGAATGTGTGTCCTCTGTGCAGTATCTTGTCTGATTGTATCCCAATTAGAGGCAGAAAAAGGGTTCCATATCTGATGATTGCAACAGTGCTCTCTCTTGTTCCATGGCTCATTTTGGGCCAAGTTTCATCCCTAAGGAGTTCCAAGATGCCCTTCATGATCTTCTTAACTCTGCAAAACCTAGGCTCTGCAATGGCCGATGTTGTGGTTGATGCAATGATAGCTGAGGCAGTAAGGGTTGAGCGGTATGTTCATTAAATAATCACTTACAGTTATGTATATATGAATTCTGGTTTACATATTGGCCAGTCTGTAGCATGCAGTCTGTCAACAATATGAGATACTGCAGCACTTGGTTGTTGCATGAACAGATGAACTGAGCTGCTCTTGAGCTGCTGGGTTCAAATCTTGTTAGGAGATTAGATAGACTTGTTTGCTGACCAAGCCAACCAAGTTTAAGCTCTGAAATTTAAAGTTTGATTGCTTCAAAAGCTGAACTTGGGCAATGCAAGTCCTGACTTGTCTAGGCTACCGAACAGTTGATGTGGGTGTTGGTGTCTTGCAATTATTGAACATAAGTATTGCATTTTATTGTAACTAGTTAGGTATTATAAAGAATCAGTAGACTTTTAGTATAGTTTTCAGCTTTTAATTTGCACTGTTGTGGTCAAAGTGTTGGATATAATGTAAAAACAGATATGGGCTTAGGCTAATGAGCAACCCTAAGCTTCGCGAAGGCCGAAGGGCTTTTTCATCTTTGATTCAAGAGCATTATATTTTGCATTTTCATCCAACTTGATTGGCCCAACTGTGAGATCTAACCCTTCAAGTCGACCCACCTGAAATGAAGTGGCAATACCTTATGTTTGTGTCTTCTATGTGTGTGTGGATCTCCCACATGGTTCACACTTGTCTTTTATGTGCAAAGTGTGTCTTACAGCTGATTTAATGTATTGATCTTTTGTTTAAGAGAATAGAATATGAGTTGACATTTTACAATTACCCATGATCAGGGCCTCATTTGCTGGTGATCTCCAGTCAATATCATGGATGGCGATGGCTTTGGGCGGCATCTGTGGGAGTTTGTTGGGAGGATATGCATTAACGAACATACAGATAGAGAATATTTTTCTTCTATTCTCTGTTCTTCCGGCCATACAGTTGTTTTCATGTGGTTTGGTCAAAGAGAATAAGTTTGCAGGCAGTAAAGTTTTGCCTGAGGTTCATGCTTCAGATAGTTCCCATGTGGCAAATGGAAACATTAATGGATTGGATGTAGACAATTTCTCAGTTGAGAATTCCAAAGCCCGTACTTCGAAGAGAAAGAAGAATCGGAAGAACAGTAAAAAGAGGTCGGTCATCACAAGCAAACTCCAAAAAACAGAAAGTGATGGCTTGTTTATATCAAAATGGTTCAAATCTCTGAAGACGGCCAGTTATAGTTTGTTACGGGCTTTCAGACAGCCAGTCATTTTGAGGTAACTAGTGAGAAATTTTGTGGAACTTTGCTGGTTAGTCTTTTTATGCCAATTGAGAATCACTTGTCAACTTGTCCGCCTTCAATCACCACCCTTATTAGGACAATGCATCGATGTTCGTAATTGTTTGAGATCTTTGAATTGTGTTGTCTAATCTGAGGTTTTGGAATGGAACTACATGATGTGACAATGCACTCTTTATGTGCATTTTTATAATTGGTTGTAGTTGGGGCCAATTGGCCTATACCATGTGTTATTATTATTATTTTTTAATTTATTTTCTATGGATTTGTTTATTTAGTCTAATCTGATTAGTTTCCCCTCAAATTCTCTTTTGAAAAGCCCAGACCAATGAGTTGGTTTTTCATAGCACATGTGACTGTCCCGAACCTCTCAACAGTCATGTTCTATTACCAGACAGAGTTCTTAAACTTGGAAGCATCCTTTTTGGGTACAACACGTGTTATTGGGTGGCTGGGCCTCATGCTTGGAACTTTCATTTATAATCGATACCTAAAGAATGTGAAACTACGAAGAATCCTCATGTAAGTAGAAAATTTGTATATATCATTAGGATATTTTTGCTTTATCTTCTAATCTGTTTGCTGATTGATGTTTTTTTCTTTTATGAAAATATGATGCAGGTGGACTCATGTTGGCTTGGCTTTCTTGAGTATTCTAGATATGGTTTTAGTGTCTCGAAAAAATGCTGCATTTGGCATATCAGACAAGGTTATGGTGCTATATGGGTCTGCTCTTGCTGATGCAATTAATCAATTCAAGTATGTGCCTTTTTTAGCCTCGGAACAATTGCAATTTGATTATTGTAAGGTTCTTGTGCATGCATTGACTTGACAGGCAGAATGCAAAAAACATAGAAGCTAAGAAGCAGAGACATGGACACGGCACATAAATTTTTGCAAAATATATACAGTTTTATAAACATAAAATTATGATATGTCATGTATATGAAATGCAATTTAAATATAATAACAAAATGCAGTATAACACTAACTTTTGGAGTTTAAAGGAAGAGAATAACTATAAATTTATATTGTTTTTCTTTTATCATTGGATTTCAAGTCATTTTATTCAAACTTGTAACACTAAACATGTGTCTAAGCGATAGACATATATGTTCCCGAAGTGTTTGAAATGTGTCCGAGTCTAGAAATTTTTTAAAAAACATTGTAAGACATATTTAGACGTGTGTCCAATAAATGTTGTGTCATGTTGGTGTTTGACATGAAACGCCATATTTTTAGAAGTGTCTGTGCTTCTTGGTGTAGCAGTGAATTTTACATACCTAACTCACTGTTGTATGCTAATTCCAATGAAACTACAGGTTTATGCCGTTTCTGATCTTATCGGGACAGCTTTGCCCTCCTGGAATTGAAGGAACTCTGTTTGCCCTCTTCATGTCAATAAACAATTTTGGGTCGACAGTGGGATCATTTGTAGGGGCTGGTTTGGCCTCGGCTCTAAACATCTCTTCGGGTTCTTTTGACAACCTTCTTCTGGGCATTGGTATTCAAGTCATTTGTACTTTCATTCCAATTGCTTTCCTATTTTTGATTCCAAAGCAAGCTACAGGGACATCAGCATAGTCTAGTGACCAGCCATTGAACTTGAAATGAGATAAAGAGTATGAGGACCAAACAGGGGTCTTTTCACCTTTTGTCTTCTTTTCTTTTTTGTCCCTTTACTTGGTGGTGGGTTAGTTTTCACATAACAGCATAGATGTAGGATACATAGTGAAATATTTCAAAGTTACATCCTTTCTTTTCTTTTTCTCTTTTTCTTTTTTTCTTTTTTTTTTTCTAATACAGTTTTACATTTGGAGCTTGGCTCTGACAATTTTGGTGCTTGTAACTTGTGTATAACAGCTTGGAGTTAAATTCTTATTTCAATATACAGAAGCTATTTACATCATTAAGCTGAAGTTGCTTTCATTGGTATTCCTTTGGAGAAATTGCAAATAAGTGGAAAAGAGAGAAAATAACAGTAAAAATATGGAGCTGCAAGTGGAGTCTATTAGTGCAAATAAGGTCATAATTTTGACTTGCATCAAAACACAATTTCACTCATTAGTGCTTTCATGTTTTTACAATTATTTTCTTTACTTCACTTATTTTCAATTTTTCTTATCCTTTTCATGGTTGACCACATTAGTTTTGCAATGATATTTTTTAAATTATATATGTTTTGATGGAAAATGAAGGCAAGGTAACAAATTACATAAATTTTATATGAATTATATATAAAAATTACATTTGTATATTATTATTATTCTAAAATAATTATTAAGGCGGGGTTTCAGGCCCGAAGGCCACCTGAGTCCAACTTGCATTTTAAGAGATTGGGATTAATTTTAAGCCAATAAGGTTGGGTTGAGTTTGATTGGGATGATAATCATAATTAAATAATGTCTTAAAAAAAATTAGACAATAAATATGATTATAAATAGTTTATTCATTTTATTAAAGATAAATATGATGAAATTATGTGACTAATATTATCAGATTAACACCCTAATTGATTGAGATCATTACTTGTCACCATATGATTTAGTTTTCTAAAATCCATCATACATTTTGTAATAACTTATTGAATATGTGTGGCCACAATAAAAAGAATAAATCTGTTAAAGTGATTATATTTTATATATTTGGAATGTTTTCAAAATTTACTTTGAATTAAAATTATTCTAATATGATGGTTAATTTTATTTTTATTTTTATTTTTTTGTAAAAAAAGCATTGATTTTAAATTTATATACATGGCATGACATTTTTGAAAACAATACAATAAAATTTAAAAAGTCAATTGTTAAACATTACCGGTTGTTTGGAAGTGATTTTTTCAATAGTTTTTTGATATTTTAAATTCAATAGTTTTTTGATTTTTTTTTTGATTAACATAAGAGTTGAAAAAAATTAATATGTTTAGAAATGACTTTTTAATTTTTACAAAAAGAAGCAAAAAATAGAATAAATGAGAATGAATTTTTAACTTTTTTTTATATCAACTGAAATTTTTTTGAGAAAATGACAATTCAGAGTGAATTTGGGGGGAAAAAAAAATTCAAATCAATGGTAAAATTTATGAAAGTGTTACATTTTTTCATAAATCTGTAATTATTTTGAAAATGTGATATTGAGATGTAATTTTCTTAACTTTTTAACCAAAATATTAACTCTCATCTAAAAAACACATTAAAATATTAACTATCCAAACAAGACTTTACTCATGCTAAAATTAGGCCAAACACTTTTATTGCGTCAAATTCAATCAATTTATTAAATTAGTCTAAAAAGTTAATCTCGAACTCATTTACTATTTATTTATTTAACAAATCAAATCAAATTAAGTTAAAGTATTTATATTTAAAAAGATAGTTGAATTTTTTTGTAATTAGATGTAATATTTGTAAGAAAAAAAAGTAAAATGATTATGAATTTGATGTGATATTTTGATTTATCAACTATTTTAACTTATTTTATAATTTTATAAATTTTAATTCAAAAAGCATACTGAAAAAATAGCCCGGCCCGTATTTTGGAGGATCGGGTCGGACTATTTGAGCCCGCAGAATGTCAAGAACAATTCATATGCAGAAGAAGGTTTATACATGGAAGCCCCCAAACTGTTGTGAATTTTCAGGCAAAAAATTCTGAGATCGATCAGATCAGATCAATCGGTAATGAGATAGATATGCATCACCATGTGTGCCAATCATTTTTTGCAAACTCAGTTTTTTCTCTGATCCCCAATCTGTTGCTTTTTTCAGATTGAAATTGAAGAAGAAGAAGAAGAAGAAGAATGAGGCGAAGACCTGGAATTGGTGGTTTACAGACCGCCGCCGCCGCTAGGGTTCGTGTTTTTAGAATCTATTTTTTCATATCATTATACATATATTCATATGTGTATATATATCAATCTTATTGTATATATGAATTGTATAATGATTTCAGGATCAGTACCGTTTGCTCGGAGAAAATGTAGCGAAGTTGAGAACTGATCTTATGAAAGAACAGCTTGCGACTTTTCGCTCCCAGTTGGAAGACTTTGCTCGCAAACACAAGGTCCACTCTTTATTTATTTTTATGTATTTTATCCGTTTTTGATAATGTGATTAGTTTGGTTTCTGATTGAATCACTGAAACAAAACCTTGTTTAGTTTCCCAAGATTGGTTGGTTGATATTGAATTCGAATTGACAGCTTCTAATGAAGTGGGTGAACTCATGATCTGAATTTGAGAACTTTTTCAAATTTTTGGTTAAGAAAGATTTGCTGGAAGCATGCTTTTGTCTTAATTTGAATTATAGGAATTCAGTCAAAGTCAGGCAGTGGAATTCGAAGTGACATCTTCTAATAAAGTGGGTGAACTCAGGATCTGAATTTGAGAACTTTTTCAAATTTTTGGTTAAGAAAGATTTTCTGGAAACATGTTTTTTTCTTAATTTGAATTATAGGAATTCAGTTGAAGCCGGTCAGTCGAATTCGAATTGACAGCTTCTAATAAAGTGGGTGAGCTCAGGATCTGAATTTGAGAACTTTTTCAAATTTTTGGCTAAGAAAGATTTGCTGGAAACATGTTTTTGTCTTAATTTGAATTATAGGAATTCAGTTGAATTGAGCTGTGTAAAACATGAATTCTGAATTGGGCCAATTGAATTGGGTAGGATCTTTTAACATCCTTGCTGATTAGTTTCCCTCAGAATTAAGGAGTGTGATGGGTTTTGCTTGTCTCATCTTGAATTTGACTGTGTGTCTATTGTCTTGCAAACATCTTCATGTTACAAATAATAGTCATAAATAGGGAGATATTGATGTTTGTGGTTTGTTGAATTGAAATGTTTCACTATGAAGTGATAGATTTGGAATTGGTATAAAAAACAACAGGTCACCCAATTGAATTTTTTGGCAGTTTAAGATGTTCATTATAATATGCTCAGCATTTAGTGATTAAAAAATATACTTATGTTGATGTTATTGCTGCAGAATGACATACGCAAGAATCCTGCATTCAGGTCACAGTTTCATGAGATGTGTGCTAAAGTTGGAGTAGATCCCTTAGCCTCAAATAAGGGTTTCTGGGCGGAGCTGCTAGGGATTGGTGACTTCTACTATGAACTAGGTTGGTACCTTTCTTTGTGATTCCAGTGCATCTCTTGTAAGTCAAGTCTCCAATTTTGTTATGATGGAATGGGGAGCATAATGTTGATTGTTGCAACTACTGTTTGACTGTATGATCTACCATATTGAGACATTAATGGGAAAGCATGTAGGTGTTATTTGTGGTGCAGCACCTGTTAACTGTGTGTTGCCAGTGCACATGGGTCACTTGGTGAAAATTTCTATCATTTTCCCCCGCATATAAATTGAAGAACTCAACTTTATCTTTGCATTCTAATATTGGAGGCTTTGACACCTTTACTCATACTTGCACCTGATGCATTTACCCCCGGTCCATGTACCAATGGAATTACATATTAGCTAGAAAATACATAATCATGAGTTAAATATATGGTCGGTCTGCTGGTGAATTCTCAATTGTCAGATGACTTCAGCTGATTTATTGTATATTAAGGTATGGATTTTATGTTGTTGAATTGGATGGATAAGAGGTAACCAATTCTTAATGTTGTTGCCTGTGGAAATTAATCTTCAAGATTCATGGGTTTAGGTTACTAGTATTTTAGCGGGTCTTTGTTTTAGGAAACTATGTCAGATTGTTATACATAATCTGGATAGGCATGATGTGCATGATTTTTGAATTTCACCATTAATCCATTTTTTGTCAATTATGTTTTAAGTCATGACTTTTTGCCTGTGGTCGTTGTGATAACACTTCGTAATGTCTAAACTTGACATGAATTGACTTGGCTAGACAGGGGTGCAAATTGTTGACATTTGTTTGGGTACCAGACCCCATAATGGGGGTTTGATCAACTTGGAGGAACTCTGTAAATTGCTTTGTCAGAGGCGAAAGAGTGCTCGTGAAGCTGTGTCTGAGGATGATTGCTTGCGTGCCATTAGTAAGCTGAAGGTATTTTTGTTGAAGATTTATGTTAGTCTTTGATAGCATATTATGGACACACATTGAGAGTGTGCTTGTAGACGCATTACATTCACTACCACATGCCTCTATTATTTGTTTATGGGTTATAGATTCTAGATAATGAAGCGAATGAGGATGGATTCAGAGATATCATAAATTTTAGGAGTTGAGGCCAATGGGGTTGTATTTTGCCTTTTGTTTTTAATTCCGTTTTTATTTGTTAACTAATTTTGTCATTTAAGAACAAAATATCTAATGATATGTGCATAAGCGACTGTAGCAAAACAAATATCATATATCACTGAACACTTCCCATTAGATAACTGATTTCTTGGGTACTAAGAGAGGTTTTCCTGGGAATGCAGTAAGAACATGGATGTAAGATTTACAAAATTCTCGCGCCCATGTGATATAATCCAGGAGATCTCCTAAGCAAGAGTCAATCAATTTGATCAATATAATCATCACTGTTATCAACTTATTCTGGTGAAATATAAATGATGATGTAAAATTTTGGACTTCATGCTGATAAAAATATGAAACCATAGATTTTAAAATTATTATCTTGGTGAACCTAATCGTCTTGTGACTTGTAAAAAATGCAGCTCACCATTGTGCTTTAGTAGTCTGCAACAGTAGATAGGTTTCTTCACTTCATGCTTTGTAAATTTTCAAATTTATGTTTGTACAATTACTTAACATTTTTTTTTTTTACTTCGATTTGTTTTATGAATCTGGATTAGTTAAAATGACTTTCATCTTGGCTGTGTAGCATAGCATACTGACCTGTAGTGCATGGATTATTCCAGGTATTAGGTAGTGGTTATGAGGTGATCTCTGTTGGAAAGAGAAAGCTTGTTCGGTCAGTTCCAACTGAGTTAAATAAAGACCACAATGAAATTTTAGAGCTGGCCCAGGTTATTTCTAATCTCCCCTGCAACCTTTATTGTCGAATCTTGTTTTCTTTGCAATTTTTCGTATTCCTCAAAAGTGATGGTAATGCATATTTGCTTTATGAACATAAATTTTCCAAATTATAGTCTATAGATATGTATTAGGGTAGTTGGTGTTACAAAATTATGCTTTGTTAGATTGCATTGTGTCGTTTTAGGGGGATTGCGTTAATTGGATTGGCATGTATTCCTGTGCCATTACAAAATTCTTAACAAGGAAATGCAGTGGAGAAGTGATATGAATTGTTGGGAACTGGAAGATTATATGAAATTAAGGGGCAAAAAGTTGTGAAAGATGATTTTGGGGGGGGGTGTTTGGGGGGCGGGGGCTCATTATGTATATGTTTTTAGCAATACTTGCTAAAAGGGAAGGGAGAAGAAATAACACAATGTAATAATTATGTGCACTTTATTCTTCTTACTCTACATTCATGAGAGAAGCGGGAAGAGCCTGGAGAGAGAGAGAGAGAGAGATATCTGGGCTGATCTAGCCCCAGTGGTTGGGTAGGGATGTTTTGAAGCCAACAACCTTTCATTCCAACCAAATTATATGCTAATTTAAGAATGGGTCGTTTAAATATACACGGAGCTTTGATAACACTTATTAATTTGATAAATGCTCATAGTTAATCAGAAGCTAATTCGTAAGAATTTCTTTTGTCTTCTATCTTGCTCTTAAAAAATGTACTAGTGTTCTAACAGGTAAGACTGTACTAGTTATATAGATTCAATTTGAGCCTACAAAGCTTCATCTATGCTGAAGGTTTTATCACTAGTTTTTGTTTCTTGTCTTTTCATATAAAAGGTGATGACTTTGATTTACTAATTGTGTACGGAGAATTTTTTTTTCTTTCTTTTTAAAGTTAAATTGGGAAAGTAAATAGCCATCATCCACACATAGAAGAACGTTTTCTAAACTTGTATAATGTTTATCATAATTTCAATGGCCTTGCTCTCTTAGGCTCAAGGCTTTGTGACGGTTGAAGAGGTAGAGAGAAGGCTGTCCTGGTCCTCTGGTCGTGCCACCGATGCCCTTGAAACTTTGTTGGACGTAAGTTACTGCATCTTTAACTTCATTTGCTGTCTCAAAATATACTTACATCAGGTCCTCACAAACCATTTCAATATTGCAGGAAGGTCTTGCTATGATTGATGATGGTCACAGAGACGGCAAACGACGGTATTGGTTCCCATGTGTATCTTCTATCTCCGCTTACGTAGGAGCTGAAACAATGTAAGATTTTATATTTCCGTCATTTACAGTTTTATCATTGTATTGTTGATGAGATGTTTTGAGTGAATATATTCATCATTTCTTTCTGTAATATTAACCATAAATGGGTGTCGTTGAACAATAGAAAAATATTCCTACTTTTACCCAAAGACCGCCTTCAGATGTTGCAAACTGTTCTTTGTTACAGTATTGTATCACCACATGCTTTATTTCTGGTGTAGAAATAATTATCAAGAAAATAGTGAAAGAAAACAATATATTGTATCGTGTAGAAATAATTATCAAGAAAATAGTGAGAGAAAACAATATATTGTATGGTGACAAAATGGGTGTCTTCCATCCAATTTTTGAACCACACCATTGACAAACCTTGCATTTTGGCAAGATGAATAGATATGAGAAAAAGAATAAAAACTAAATCAATGGAGTGCGAAGTATTTGAGGAGTTTCTATCTCCTCAGCCCAGTCCGAGTTAGGCTCAGTCCAGGACCGCGGTCGAACCCCAAGCTTGAAGAACAAGACCATCTCCAATGCCTCAAACACTTTATGCTCGTCCAAAAATTCATTCCACACACCACTCACTATGCAGTAGTTGTTGTTATAAGGCTGCCGGTGGTGTTCTGCGTGTTGTGACCGGGACACAAGCACTCCGGCATCCTGCAAGGCCAACACTGGTGGCGGGAGGCGGCTCTTCGTGCTGTGGGCCCAAGCATGGAATTGCTGGCTAAACATAATACAACCGGAACATACAGCCACAAACCCATGTAGTACCGGGCCGTCGAAAGCGAGATCTATGGGAAGCACAGTGAAGGTAACCGCTCGAGCGAGGGCTTGTATGTTGTTGGCGAACTGACGCCGAGTGATTGTCCATGGCCACTTATGGTGACCTTGAAATGCTTCTATTTGGGAACCGAAAACAGGGGTTGTGGAGCCTCCGTAGTTGTCGATGGCCCAATGGTAGACACCGGAGCCGAGGTCCGCTAGCACATACCCAACCAGGCCAGCCAAAATGGGTTCGAGCCACATGTGTGAATTGGCTGCAGCAGTGGCACATTTTGCTAGAGAAACAAGCACGGTAGTGCACCCGCAAGCCACCCAAGCACGGTGAGACCATGTTGATTGCAGACTAGGGTCATTGAATATTGGTGGTGATTGGAGCCGTGATGGTTCAATGACTAGCTTCGCAGGGCTGTGCTTGGGTTTGGTTGTGGTTGTGGTGGTAGTGGTTGAGCAATGAACACGGCTGGGGCTGGGGAGGTGTTGGTGGTGGCGGTGGCGGTGGCGCGGGCTGGCATAGTGGAGGGACGTAAGAGGGGAGTGGTGGTGTTGAGATAAGATGGACATTGAAGCAAATGGTGGCCAAAAAATTTAAGAGAGTTTGTGGCAATCAATGAGTATGAGAGTGAGAATTTGTAAATGGAAAATAGAGGCGGTAGAGAGAGAATTTTTGAGTCATGTGGTGATGATTTTGGAGAGAGAGAAGAGAGTTGTGCAATATTGTGGTGTGAAGAAAGGTTGCGTGGGGTTATGGAGGTCGTTAGAGGCTTCTAGAGGTGGAAATTGATGGGTGAGTCCTACAATTCAATTCAATTTGGTGGACCCTTTTAAAGTGGAACAAACCCTTGGCTGCTAGCGTAGTGTGTTCTAGTGGTGCACAGTTACTCAACTCGTTACGGTACCAATTAGGTCCATTAAACACTTACTAGCAGGTATAAATTCGTAAAATAAAATATAAATTTAAAAAAAAATTAAAAAATTGAAAAGCAAATTAAATATGAAGGGAAAAAACACTTGAAAAGCAAACCAAACACTCATAGAACATTTACCGTTAAAGAAGATTGGTACTGTTATATAACCACTTAAAAAGTTATTTAGTATTTTGACTTGAAGACATCTAATTTGGTTAGAGCATCTCCAACAGTTACTCAGATTTTTCACTAAATTTGAGTCAAAAAGTGGCCATTTCCTTAATCTGATACTTCGCGCTCCAACGGTTTAGTATCAAATCCTTTTTATCAAATTTGTGCCGGACAACCGGTTGGTTGACCGGCCGGTCAACCGGTAACGGCAAAAAATTTTTTTTTTTGGATTTTTTTTTGAACTTTTTGAACCTTTTGGTGGTCGACCAGTTAGGCAAAATTTTTTTTTTTTTTACTGGTTTGAACCTTTTTTTGGGAATTGTTTGAACTTTTGGTGGGCGACCGGTTGGTCAACCGGCCGGTCGACCGGTTCGTCTCCTGGCAACGGTCATGTACAGTGTTTTGGTGAAACACGGAGTCTGTCATCAGTTTGGTGAAACTTTTGTTGAAATCTCATTTTGGTATGACTTTGGTGCAACCGTTGGAGCATGAAAAAGTGGGTTTTTCATCAAAATTTAAATCTGATGCTGGGTTTGGTTCACCGTTGGAGATGGTCTTAATCATAAAAAAAGCAATTACATAATTACAACGCTATTTTTATTTTTATAATAATAGTGAACCTATTAATTTTGTTTTTTTAAAAAAATATAATTTGTACCTAAAAAAATTACTAAGAATGATAATTTATAGTTTAGATTGAATTTTGATATGGTGGGAAAAAACTGAAAAGTTTTTTGTAAAACTAAATGAGCCTAAATTTTCATCATAATGTATACATGCTTTATGATTTTTTTTTTATTTGTTATTTTTTGAGAGGGAATAAAAGTAACCACAAGAATTATGTAGGTCCAGGCATTGCCACGTCGCATGGTTATGGATTATCATGTATATGATAGTTATCAAATTTTTATCAAACACTGTATTAGTGTTTTATGTTATGCAAAACTCATCAGGATATGAAATCTTATTGATATAGAAGTCCTGAACAACTGGAGATTGTTTGGAATAGGACTTCTGGAACATTTAAATTACTTGAGAGGTAAGTCATTGGATATTATAAATAGGCAACACCCTTATGGGTTGAGGTACGCAATTTCTTTCTATGAATTATTCAATTAAATATTTTGATAATATTGGAAGATTGACTTGGGCGTCAGAGGACCCTCGGCTACGGCTGGGGGTGTTTTGTCTTGCAGAGAGCGATTGTGTGGTGGTGCTATTCGTCTTCTTCGTTGGATTTCTTTATCAACAAGTACATGATTTTTCTTTACCCATACAATTGGCACCGTCTGTGGGAATCGATGAAATTCATAGAAGAAGACAAAACTACTCCTGTTCGTGTGACCTTACTGTAGATGATTCTTTTCCAATAATACAACCCAAAGTTGTATACTATAAGCCAAAGTATGGATTTTATGCATTATTACTCTGCGGATGAAGATGTTTTATTGTACTAAATTATGATCATCTATGGAGCACGGAGTTTATCCATTATTATTCTGACCACGAATACAAGAAAGGTCAAATTATTATACCAAATTTTTATCTGAAAATATGAGTTTTTATACTAAATGTGGATGAAGACTATTATTTGGGTTAAATATGTTGAGATGGAGTTCGCGTTTTATGGATTATGGAGGCAATATGAATTTCACTACCTTTTGGTTACAAATTTCATCTCTTTGCCAAGTTGGTTTGGGCAAGAGATAAGTTGGTAGGTTTAATCAACTTGAAAAATCTTTATCGGGCGAGTTTTACTTGGTGAAGTAGATTAGCAGGTTTGACCAATTTTGAAAAATCTTTATCTAGCGGGTTTTGCTTGGTGAAGTAGATTGGCAGGTTTGACCAATTTTGAAAATCTTTGTTGAGCAGGTTTTGCTTGGCGAAATAGGTTGGCAGGTTTGACCAATTGAAAAATCTTTATTGAGCGGGTTTTGTTTGGTGAAATAGATTGGCAGGTTTGACCAATTTTGAAAAATCTTTATTGAGCAGGTTTTGCTTGGTGAAGTAGATTGGCAGGTTTAACCAATTTTGAAAATCTTTGTTGAGCGGGTTTTGTTTGGCGAAGTAGGTTGGCAAGTTTGACCAACTTGAAAAATCTTTATCAAACGGGTTTTGCTTGGTAAAGTAGATTGGCAGGTTTGACCAATTTTGAAAATCTTTGTAGGGCGGGTTTTGTTCAGCAAAGTAGGTTGGCAGGTTTGACCAACTTAAAAAATCTTTGTCGAGTGGGTTTTGTTTGGCGAAGTAGGTTGCCAAGTTTGACAAACTTTGAAAATCTTTGTAAAGCGGGTTTTGCTAAGCAAAGTAGGTTGGCAGGTTTGGCCAACTTGAAAAACCTTTGTCGAGCAGGTTTTGCTTGGCAAAGTGGGTTGGCAGGTTCGACCAATTTTGAAAATTTTTGTAGAACAGGTTGGTGGTTTGTCCAACAGTGGAATTTCTTCCCGAGCAAGTTTTGGTTGCCAATAAGCAAGTTGGTGTTTTGGTAGTTCCTAACAAGATTAAGCATTCTTGGAATAAGTTCTAACAAGGTATTTTTGGAATAAGTCCTAACTAGGTTAGGCATTCTTGGAATAAGTCCTAGCAAGGCTAGGCATTTTCGGAATAAGTCCTAACGAGGTTAGGTATTCTTGGAATAAGTCCTAACAAGGTATTTTTGGAATAAGTCCTAGCAAGGCTAAGTATTTTCGGAATAGGTCCTAACGAGGTTAGGCATTCTTGGAATAAGTTTAAGCAAAGCTAGGCATTTTTTAAATGAGTCCTAATAAAGTTATGCATTTTGGAATAAGCCCTAGCACCTATGTATGATTTTAGCTAGGCATTATTACATAGCTATTTTTATTACAACAACAGAAAGCTTCCACTCTTTCACTGGGTTCAAAGAGAATGAAAGCTTGGGGGCAATTGAGAGGGAATAAAAATAACCATAAGAATTATGTGGGTCCAGGCATTGTCACGTGGCATGGTTATGGATTATCATGTATATGACAGTTATCAAATTCTTATCAAACATTGCATTAGTGTTTTATGTTATGCAAAACTCATCAGGATATGAAATCTTATTGATATAGAAGTCCTGAATAACTGGAGATTGTTTGGGATAGGACTTCTGGAACATTCAAATTACTTGAGAGGTAAGTTATTGGATATTATAAATAGGCAACACCCTTAAGGGTTGAGGTACGCAATTTCTCTCTATGAATTATTCCATTAAATATTTTGATAATATTGAAGGACTGACTTAGGCGTCGGAGAATCCCCGGCTACTGCTGGGGGTGTTTTGTCTTGCAAAGAGCAATTGTGTGGTGGTGCTATTCGTCTTTTTTGTTGGATTTCTTTATTAACAAGTACGTGATTTTTCTTTGCCCGTATAATTTTTATTTTATACCTAAAAAAATTATTAAGAAGAATAATTTATAATTTAGATTGAACTTTTATATAGTGGGAAAAAAACAAACGGTGTATTAAATAAAAACAAACTTAATGTAAACAACAATTAAAAATAAACTAAAAACTCATAGAACAGTTGCAGTCAAAGAAGATTGGTATTGTTTAGACAACCACTTCAAAAGTTATCTGTTCTCAATAGAACAATGTCATAAATCAACCTGCAAAAAAAAAAAAAAATCTATAATTACTACTTTTTTCATCACAACAAATCATATAATTACTTAATACATTAACCTGAGATCAATAGATATTATCTTAAAGATTAAATAATTCCAAAAAATGAAAAGAAAAAAAAACAAAAAACAAAATAAAAAAATAAAACCAAATTCTGGAGAATAGAAATGACATAAGCAAACTCGCTTTGTTTGAACCCAAAAAAACTAAATAATTCCAGTAAATGGGCCTCTCGTTTTCCGGTTCCTGGGCGGTTCACAATAGTAATACAAAAAAAAGTAATAATACAAATTATAGAACAAAAAACAAAAACCCATTTTGAAAGCCACGAACTTTAAATAGAATTTATATCTAAAAAAATAAAATATTCAATCATTGGGAATATAAAAAATTGAAGACTCTTGAACAATTATAGAATTTATATCAAAAAAACAAAAACAAAAACAAATAAATAAAAGATATAAAAATTAAAAAGTCTTAAATTACTTACTGTAAAAAAGAAACAAAAGATAATCTTTTATTGATTTGTACTTTGTTTGTTATAATTGTATCAAATATTTTTGTACTTTCTTTGAAAAAGAAAAGAGAAACCATAAAGTAGAGAGGATGAAACTAAAAAAAAAATTGAAAAAAAAAATAGTGAAAATAACTTACTGATTGTAGAGGTGTAGAGTGGGTTGAGAGATGGAAAAAAAGTTGAGATGGAGGGATAGGTGAATTTTTTTTTTTAATTATCTAATTTTTACATGACAGAAGTTTTAGGATATTAAAATTGGTCCTTATTTAATATAATAATATAGATAATTCAAGTAAATGTTTATTTGAATCATCGAAGAACTGTGGTGAGTCTTACGCGTTGGATTCTTCAAATTCTCAAGTTCAAATTTGCACTTAAGAGAAATTCAAAATAAAACAAAACATTAGCCTATTTTGATAAGATGGTTAAAAGTCATCTTTCAATTTTTGACCTATTTTGGGTCACATCATCTTTCACAACTTTTACAAATTTTTTCAAAAAAAACCAAAAAAGCGAAAAAACTAATTTTTAACCATCTTGGTTCAACATTATTAATTGCTTTTATCACTACAAACTTGACTTCAAATTCCTATTTCTACCTCATTGAAGGAATGTTTTGGATAGAATATTGTGACAGTCTTGAGTCATATCACTTTAAAAATAACACTATATCAATGAATAATTTGTATTTAGTGAAAATTTGTATTTTTAAGATTATCATTGTTACATTATTTTGATATATGAAATTATGTATAAATTTCTTGAATGTAAATAAGGTCAAGAGAATTTATTTGAAGAAGAGACGAAATTGTGAAATTTTCATAGTATGGATGACACATTCACAATGAAATCACACATTAAAGGAGAATTTATTCGAAGAAGAGACGAAATTGTGAAATTTTCATAGTATGATGACACATTCACAATGAAATCACACATTAAAGGAGAGTAAAGAAAATGGAAGAGAAAAGCAAAATTGGTGGCTCGAATTGAAAAGAGTAAGGAAGGGGAAGGTAATAACTCAATGAAATCATACATTAAAGGTGAGATTTCATTCTCAAGTAATATTAGGAGGTGTTTGATTGGAAGGATTAGAGTGTGGGATTACATTGAAATTCATTGAAAGTCTCTTATTCGGCGTTTTTTTTTTTTTTAGTCCGTCGGACATAGAGTCCGACCGGACTCCTTATCTCCTATATGTGGGATTACAGTGGCCAGGGAGAGGGTGTGAGACAATTCTCATGGGATAACAATCCCATAGGATTAAACCGTAAAAAGTTTATTTTGCTCTCATCATATATCATTTGCTTCCTCTGCTGCTGGTGGATACTAGGTCTATATATATATATATACATTTTTGAGCCTTGAAAAAACATAACTGCTTATTTTTTTAATGGATGTTGTTGCTGTTGTTGTTCTTTTTTTTTTTTTAGCCTTGAAACATAGCTGGTACGTTGCTTTTAATCTGTGGGTGTGAAGGCTTTTTGTTGAAATCTCTTCAACTTTTGTCTTTTGTTCTTTTGGTTTTTGGGTGTGTGCTTTTTACTCTTTTTTTTTTTTTTATTGATGTATTTATGCTTTGTTCATTCAATGCATTAATAAAGTTATTTTTTTACTGATAAATTTTTTTTTTGTGTTGGATAAAAATTAGAAGGGAAATAGTCTTATTTATATTGAAAGAATGTAACCATTAAAAAATATAACTATTGGAAAAGTATTTGTTTGAAACATTGAAAAAATTAAAAAATTATTGTGATCCACTAATCAATTATAAATAAAGATTAAATTTAAAGATAAATTTAATATTGCTATTACTTAGTAAACAATTGAAAAATGGTAAAATACTCTTTTGAACAAAAGAAAGACGGGATACACATCAAATCCAATCAAATAATTTAGGAGATTCATAGTCCTAGAGTTCAAATCCGATAGATTCTAATCCCCTTATCCAATCCATCCAATCAAACATCCCCTTATATTAGTAATATGCGATGAGTCGTGATTCGTAGCTCGAAAATCATAAGGCTTGAATGGCCCGAGTTCTAACTACACCCCCATTTCTTTGGAATAGTTTGCAGTGATTGCCCGTCGACAACGATGGAGAAACCGATCCAGCAACACAGTGAGAATGATACAGAGACATCTATGGGCCAAACAAGCAAAAACCAAAGCCCAGATCAAGTCATGGAAGATACCGAAGTAGGCCAGATTAAATATGGGCTTTGGATGAAAGCCACAAATCATAAGAGGAAGCCCAAAGGCCAGACGACTAATAGAGGCAACCAAGTCCAAATGGGCAGTAGATATGAGATACTAAGAAAGGCTGGTGAGCTAGAAAACCAGACCTAAGGAATAAAATAACAGGGCCAAACGAGTAGAAGCACAGATGAGATGGGCTTTAGGTACAAGACCCGTGTAAGCCCAAATGAGAAGAGGATTATCCTAGGTGGGTCAGCTGAAAAAGCCAAGGATAAAAATAAAGAAGAAACTAGACTGGAAAAGAATGCATGCCAGAAACCCCAAACACGCCATCAGAACTTAGACAACAATGGTGTGGTTCATACACCAATGCCATCCTCACTTACACATCTAACTACCTCCATACCCAGCACCACAGACACTCTATCCCTGCTACAAACAAACCTCACACCATAACCAGAGAGCCTCCAGATAAAGATAGAAGAAGAAGGCGAGAATTATCCAATGGAGTATCACGTAGTGAATCAGAACAGAATCACAGTGTACCTCACTCTAGAGAAAGAAGCATTTCACCACATTGCCTCAGAAGGATGGATCGAGGAAGTAAAACTGAAGATTCAACATTGGAGATAGATCGAAGTGGGACAGGAAAAACATATGCTATTCGCAATGGCAACACAAACGATGCAGGACAATCTCAAGACAACAAAGGGGTATCTGGAGATTGCTGACCAGAGCCCATTACCTAACCACATCAATACCCACATGGATTTGCTTATTTGGAATTGTCGGGGTGCAAGAAAAAAGAAATTTAAAAGGAATCTTCATGAATTAGTTCTGATCCATAAACCAGATTTGATGGTCCTTATGGAAACTAAAGTGAATCTAGCCTCAATGGGTACGTTTTTCAACCAAATGGAATTCATGACCTCAACTAATGTTGATCTTATAGGCCAAAGTGGGGGTATCTAGATGCTTTGGAACCCAATTTTTGTTAATGTAAGAGTAATTGAAGCAAGTTCACAACTTATCACTGCTAAGATTGCAAAACAGGAGTACCTTGAGTGACTTCTCTCGGCTGTTTACACTAGGCCTGTGCACAGCAAGAGGGAGGAACTGTGGAATAGTTTGGAGAACATTGCTCAGACCACTTTAGCGCCATAGATGATAGCTGGTGATTTTAACGATAGCTGGTGATTTTAACGACTTTGCTAGCCAAGAGGAAAAAAAAAGCTTTGCAGGCAACCCTAATAGCAGCCAAGATCAGAGGAGGTCTAAAAATTTTGCAGATAGAATGAATCGTTGTAATATCTTGGATCTAGGGTGTTCTGGACCACGATTGACCTGGACAAACAACAGGAAATGATGGGCTAATACAATGGTAAGACTCGACAGAGCTATGTGCAACAGCGAATGGAGAACTACATTTCCCGAGGGGCTAGTTAGAAATCTTCCTCGAACATATTCTGATCATTCCCCAATGGTAATCTTTACTCAAGGTAAGTCCTCTTATAATCCTTCTTGTAAGCTTTTTAAGTTTAAGACTGCCTGGATATCTCATGAAGAGTTCTAAACAGTAGTGGAGGATAATTGGTTGAATAACCAAGAGTCTTTCTTAAGTAAATTAGATAACCTAGCTCACACGGCTAGTCGTTGGAATAAAGAAGTTTTTGGTAACATATTTGGAGGAAAAGATAGCTGCTTGGGAGGATTGATGGCATTCAGAAATCCCAAGAAACATCTATTCCCATAACCTTCATGTGTTGGAGATGGATCTTATTGATCAGTATAACAAGGTCCTCTACCAAGAGGAAATTCTCTGGTTCCAGAAATCGAGATCTAAATGGATCACCCAAGGTGATAAAAACACCAAATTCTTCCACCTCCTCACCCTGACTAAAAGGAGGAAAATGAAGATTGATGTTTTGAAAGGGCAAGATGGTGTTTGGGTTGAAAGGCCTGAAGATCTGAAGATGTTGGTGACTAACTACTTCACTAATTTGTTCACTCAGAGTTCTAACACCACTTTGACTCAGTGGAATAATCTGGCCCTTCACACTATTAGTAGTGAAGAGAATAGTGATCTTATGATTGATGCCACTAATGAGGAAGTGTAGAAGGCTGTAAAGAATATTAAGGCTTTCAAAGCCCCAGGTAGAGATGGATTCCAGGCCATTTTCTATCATACTTATTGGCAGGTGATTGGTCCGACTGTGTGTGATTTTGTTAAAAATTGTTTTGCTATCCACACCATACCCTTTGTCATCAATAGAACCTTAGTTGCTCTCATTCCTAAATTGGAAAACCTTGAGACCATTAAACAATTTCAATCCATCAGTCTGTGTAATGTGACTTACAAGATTATAGCTAAAATTTTGGTTAGTAGAATAAGGCCCCTTTTTTGTAATCTTGTGAGACCAAACCAAAACAGTTTTGTTCCTGGCAGATCCACTACTGATAATATTATTATCTCCTAGGAAATTATCCATACCTTAAACTCTAAAAAAGGAAAAGTGGAGGAATGATTCTTAAAATAGACTTGGAGAAAGCATATGATAACATCTCCTGGGCATTCTTAGAACAAACTCTTGAGGAATTTTGTTTCGATAAGAAACTTGTTGCTTTGATTATGTGTTGTGTTACCACTGTGAACATGGCTATTTTGTGGAATGAGGAGCCTTTGGAGGAATTCAAACCTGAAAAGGGGTTGAGGCAGGGAGATCTCTTATCCCCCTACCTGTTTTTCTTGTGTATGGAAAGACTATCTAACATGATCAGTGTTAAAGCCGCAAAGAAAAATGGAAAGACATTACAACCTCTAGAGGGGGTCCATGCCTAACCCATTTATTCTTTACTGATGATTTAATGCTGTTTGGAAAAGCTGATATGAGAAATTGTTCTACAATTATGTCCACTTTAGAGGAATTCTGTGAGATTTTTGGGCTTAAAATCAATGCCCAAAAATCTAAGGTGTTTGTGTCCTCCAATATTGATAGAAGGGTGGCTAGAGACTTGAGTGCTAAGTGTGGCATCCTTTTGACTTCTCGTTTAGGAAAGTATTTAGGGGTCCCTCTTATGCATAGAAGAGTCACTAAAGGCCATTTCAATCATATCATTGAGAAAATGCAAAAGAATCTGGCTGGGTGGAAAACTAAGGTGCTTTCCATAGCTGGTAGAACTACTTTTATTCAACCTGTGAGTTCTGCCAGATACACAATGCAAACCACTGCTATCCCTAAGAAAGTGTGTTATGAAATTGATAGAATAAATAGAAATTTCTTGTGGGGTGATACCCCAGAGAGAAAGAAAGTTCACCTGGTTAAATGGGAGAAGGTGTGCAAGCCTTAAAATGCTGGTGGGCTTGGTTTAAAGAAAGTCAAAGATCAAAATCTGGCACTTCTTGCTAAACTTGGTTGGAAACTCTTGAATAAAGAGGATAGCTTGTGGTGTAATGTCCTTAGAAACAAGCATTTGAAGAACACTCACCTCTATCACTGGCCCAAAGGGAAGAATGCTTCCTTTGTGTGAAGAAGTATCCTTCAAACCAGACATATCCTTAGAAAATGAGTAAAGTGGAAAATTGGCACTGGTGCTTTGGTTGATGTTTGGAAACATTGGTGGTGTGGGGACAAATCATTTGAGGATGAAATGTCTACCATACACCAATCTAACCATACACTTGCTGAGAATTTTGGCTCTGTGGCCGAGATTGTTAATGATCAAGGAGGGTGGGATGTGGACAAACTTTCCTAGTTGTTCCCTCCTAATATTGCCACTCTTATTTTGAGAACTCAATTACTTACTAATACTATCCTAGATAGTCCAACTTGGAAAGGAACTCAATATGGGGAGTTTCTAGTGGCATCTGCCTATGATTTAATCACTGGTAATCAAAGATGTGAAAAACAGTGGAACTGGATATGGAAAGTGAGACTGCATCAAAAACTTAAATGTTTTATGTAGCTGGTCTTGCATGGAAAACTACTTTCAAACCAAATGAGAATAAAAAGAGGTCTCACATTTGACCCAAACTGTTCTTGCTGCTGGGGGGTGGAGGACATGCGACACCTGTTTAGAGACTGCTACAAAGCTAAAGCCATATGGCTGGCTTTATGTGGTAACCAGTGGTATAGGGATATGCACAGAAAGAATTGGACTGAGTGGCTTCTTTCAAATTCTAAAAATAAGAAACTTTTTAATGATCATGCCACATGGTCCTTTGTGTTCATTGTGACATTATAGAAAATTTGGAAGAATAGGAATTCATTCATATTTGACAACTTATCATCTACTTCCCAGGAGAGTATCAAATTTATTCTTGATTATTCTATAAATATTTTTCATCTTATACCAAAAAAAAAAAAAAATACTGATTAGATTGAACTTTGATATGGTGGGAAAAAATTGAAAAGTTTTTTGTAAAACTAAGAGCCTAATTTTTCATCATAATGTATTCATGCTTTATGATTTTTTTTAATTTGTTATTTTTTTTTTATACCTAAAAAAATTATTAAGAAGGATAATTTATAATTTATATTGAACTTTTATGTAGTGGGAAAAAAACAAACGGCGTATTAAATAAAAAATAAAAAATAAAATAAAAGCTTCAGTCACTGAGAATATAAAAATTAAAAAGTCTTAAATTACACTGTAAAAAAGAAACAAAAGATAATCTTCTATTGATTTGTACTTTGTTTGTCATACTTGTATCAAATATTTTTGTACTTTCTTTGAAAAAGAAAATCATTGGAAAAGGAAAAGAGAAACCATAAGATAGAGAGGATGAAACCAAAAAAAAAAATAGAAAAAAAATAGTGAAAATAACTTGCTGATTGTAGAGCTGTAGAGTTGGTTGAGAGATGGAAAAAAAGTTGAGATGGAGGGATAGGTGAATTTTTTTTTAATTATCTAATTTTTACATGACAGAAGTTTTAGGATATTAAAATTGGTCCTTATTTAATATAATAATATAGATAATTCAAGTAAATATTCATTTGAATCATCAAAGAACCGTGGTGAGTCTTACACGTTGGATTCTTCAAATTCTCAAGTTCAAATTTGCACTTAAGAAAAATTCAAAATAGAATAAAACATTGGCCTATTTTGATAAGATGGTTAAAAGTCATCTTTCAACTTTTAACCTATTTTGGGTGACATCATCTTTCACAACTTTTACACATTTTTTCAGAAAAAACCAAAAAAGCCAAAAAAACTAATTTTTGACTATCTTGGTTGAACATTATTAATTGCTTTTATCACTACAAACTTGACTTCAGATTCGTATTTCTACCTCATTGAAGGAATGTTTTGGATAGAATATTGTCAGTCTTGAGTCATATTACTTTAAAAATAACACTATATTAATGAATAATTTTTATTTAGTGAAAATTTATATTTTTAAGATTATCATTGTTACATTATTTTGATATATGAAATTATGTATAAATTTCTTGAATGTAAATAAGGTCAAGAGAATTTATTTGAAGAAGAGACAAAATTGTGAAATTTTCATAGTGTCACGACCCCATTTCGCCCCTAGTAGAATGGTGCCGTGATGGCCAGTAATCTGAGATTACCAAGGCCAACTTACAAAAATTTACACACAATCAGAGTATACATACAGGGCTTACATGTGCGGAAGCAATATATTTAAATCTAAGTAGTCCATAAGAGCTGTGCATAGATCAAATGAAATGACAAATATCTTAACATGGTTTTACAACTTGAATACAAATAAAATAAAGTACATATTATATCTTGATCAAAAGGCTTCTCAAGTCGACATATACAAAATACATGAAATACAAAGTTAAGAAGCATAATCTCCAAGATGCTACAAAATATGAATCCAAAACATCTTGCAAATAATCATCTAGGCGTCACCGCCTTTTTGCTCGACACCTACATATATCTAAGGAGAGGGTGAACTTGGATACTTAGTGAATGATATTAGTAATAAAGAGTTGAATGAGTGATATCCGAGATCTTTATCAAAATAATACTTATCATAGCTTGTAACAAAACATGGGATGAATCAAGTTCATCAATCAAATCTTTCAAAGCTTATTGGATGTTAATAACATCTACATAATACCAAAGGATAACATTCCGGACAAACAAACCCACGCAGAAAACCGTCAGTGGCAAAACAAGGGTGCAGTTGCATTATAGTCTCCTGGCACTAAGGACTTTCAAAACAAGGGTGCAGTTGCATTATAGTCCCCTAGCACTAAGGACTTTTCCAAGAATGTCATCAAAACAAGATAATACTTGATACAAAACTAGGGATAATCATTCATGCTTGATCAAATACTTTTACAAAATGAAGCAAGGCTTTATCAAAACTTTATAACATAGCTTTATTAAAAATACCACTCACATAGCTCTTCAAGTGTAGGGATTAAGGCAAGGATCCAAGACCTACAAACACATAATAGAGTCTACTGAATGCACTTCAAGAAGACAAGAGGGGATGCTCAAAGATGGGTATGAAATGCATTCTTAAAACAAGCTTTTCATGAGTGTAAATGATCCCGGCATTTCTTTCAAACTAGGTCAAGTCAAAGCAAAACATGCTGGAAGTTAAAACACTGTTTTTCATCTCGGGGAAAACATGCTGGGTACCAACCAGGTCTTTGCCGAGGTCCCACACCTCTTGGCCGAGGTGTGGTTACCAAGGTTTCGTCGAGCGGCTGACTGCCGAGGTGTTACAAAATGCCGGCAAGGGTGTACCAAGGTCGGCCTAGGTGTGCAGTGGTTAGCCTAGGTGTGCATGCAAGATAGACTAAGGTGCAAGTGATCATGCAAGGTTGGCCAAGGTGAGATACGATGCTTGGCCTAAGTGTGAGATCTAGGCAAGAGTGGTCTCAGTGACCACACCTAGGGAAAGGTGAAGTCTAGAAATCTGGGTTTCCTTCCTTGAAGAACATGAAGAACGTAAGGGACAAGAACATGAAGAACATGAAGAACATAAATGCTAAAATCATAACTTCTTTATTCAAAATCTGAGATTTCATGAGATGAGTTCGAAAACATGGATCTGGCTACCCATACTTGAAGACTTTAAGAAAACAAACACAAAAACATGGATCTTGATACAAACTTTCGGATCAAAACATGGTTTTATTTCAAGAACACAAGAACACCATTTTCTCTTTCTAAAACAAGCTTTAAATCAATGCATGGCTCATGAATCATGCTAGATCATGCAATACGATCGAATAAACATAAAGAACAACAAGAGTAGATCAAGAATCTAACCTCAAAACACGGATCTAATGGTTCAAGGTGTGAAGATCAAGCTTGGAAATCTAGTTCTCTCTCTAAGAACTTCTCTTTCTCTTCCTAGAGCTTCTCTCTCTAAAAAGGCAAAGATGTGACAAAATGATGTGGGTTTCTCTACTGCCAGCAGACTTAACCCCCTGCTGGGACATGTGGCAACGTCTGGTTGGATCTCCTCAAAAAGGTGACTAAATGACAAGACAAGAGCATGACAAAGTGTGTATAACAAGCAAGGTGACAAGGGTACTCTGGTAAGGCGAGGATCTCGGGTTATAACATCAGCACCGGCAAAAAGGGTCTTAATGATCTCAGCTAGGAAGGATGACACTTGGCCTAGCTGTGCCACACCTCGGCCTAGATATGCCACACCTCGGTCTAGGTCATTCCAGTCCAGGAACAACATCACTTAGGTGCAAGGATCAAAGGTTTAGGATGCCTAGATGATAACATCTCGGCCTAGGTGATACACACCTCGGCCTAGATGATGACATCTCGGCCGGTATGCCAGGGCGAAGGTGGGGGTCGACCAAAGTGGTTCCAAGATAGTCCTAGGTATAAGAGGTTCAAGGGTGTGACCTAGGCTTAAGATGACCTCGGGTAAACACACACCAAACAAGAAACAAAGCATGCAACAACACTCAGATAAAACAAAACAAGATCTTATGAATGCAACTTAACAAGACAAAATTATATAAATGCATGTGAGCATGACTAAGGCAAAGTGAGGGTTGTTACACATAGTATGGATGACACATTCACAACGAAATCACACATGAAAGGAGAGTGAAGAAAATGGAAGAGAAAAGCAAAATTGGTGGCTCGAATTGAAAAGAGTAAGGAAGGGGAAGGTAATAACTCAGTGAAATCATACATTAAAGGTGAGATTTCATTCTCAAGTAATATTAGGAGGTGTTTGATTGGAAGGATTAGAGTGTGAGATTAGATTGAAATTCATTGAAAGCCTCTTATTCGGCATTTATTTTATTTTTAGTCCGTCGGACATGGAGTCTGATCAGACTCCTTATCTCCCATATGTGGGATTACACTGTCCGAAGGAGGGGGTGTGAGACAATTTTCATGGGATAACAATCCCATAGGATTAAACCGTAAAAAGTCTATTTTGCTCTCATCATATATCATTTGCTTCCTCTGTTGCTGGTGGATATTGGGTCTATATATATATATATATTTTTTGAGCGTTGAAAAAACATAATTGTTTTTTTTTTTTCATGGATATTGTTGCTGTTTTTTTTTTTTTTTTTGAGCCTTGAAACATAGCTGGTATGTTGCTTTTAATCTGTGGATGTGAAGGCTTTTTGTTTAAATCTCTTCAACTTTTGTTTTTTGTTCTTTTGGTTTTTGGGTGTGTGCTTTTTACTCTTTTTTTTTTTATTGATGTATTTATGCTTTGTTCATTCAATGCATTAATAAAGTTCTTTTTTTACTGATAATTTTGTTTTTTGTTTTTTGTTTTTTTTTGTGTTGGATAAAAACTAGAAGGGAAGTGGTCTTATTTATATTGAAAGAGTATAACCATTAAAATATATAACTATTGGAAAAATGTTTGTTTGAAACATTGAAAAAATTAAAAAATTATTGTGTTCCACTAATCAATTATAAATAAATATTAAATTTAATATTGTTATTACTTAGTAAACAATTGAAAAATGGTAAAATAGTCTTTTGAACAAAACAAACACGGGATACACATCCAATCCAACCAAATAATTTAGGAGATTCACAGTCCCAGAATTCAAATCCGATAGATTCTAATCCCCTTATCCAATCCATCCAATCAAACATCCCCTTATATCATTAATATGCGATGAGTCGCGATTCGTAGCTCGAAAATCATAAGGCTTGAATGGCCCGAGTTCTAACTACACCCCTATTTCTTTGTACAGCCCATCTCAAAGTTTTCACCCGCACATTTCATTTGAAATAACAAAAAGAAGATAACGACTGCTAGTTTTCAAGCAAGAATCTGAGAGAAAATATGACCGTTAGCGAGATTCACAGTTCGGCGAACTACAACTAGAGAAAGGAAGCTCGCCGGAGGAGGAAGACCATCTGGTCCGAAGGACAAAAAAAATCAAGGGCAATTTGGATCCAAAAGTTAATACGATGGTTGAGCCACAATCGCAATCTAATGATAATGATGCCAACCTATCTGACCCAGACTACGTTGAAGAAGATATGGCAGATAGAAACCAGATCCAGAAGGAGAAAGTCAACGCAGAATGCATAGATCGTACTACTTTTAACAAGGGGAACTGATCCTTTAAGCAAGCTCTGCTAAGATCTAGGTTTAATGAGACAGGGAATGAGAAGAATTTTGATTGTGATGTGGATGAACTTTCCTCCGATGAAGAAGATGACACTACAAATACAAATATGACAGAAGGATAGCTAGATAGAAGTGAAAACAATGGAGGAATTCCCACTATCAAACTTCCTTTGGCACTTTTGAAAAAGATAAGGGAACAGTGGAAGAAGTGTCTGATTGTTAGATTACTTGGGAAAACCATAGGGTATAAGCTATTCATGGCAAAAATGACCAAAATCTGGAGCCTACAAGCTGACTTTGAAGCTCTGGATATTGGTAATGGGTTTTTCATAGTGAAATTCGACATGATGGACGACTACACTAAGGTTTACACTGGTGGACCTTGGATTGTAATGGACCACTATGTAACAGTGAGAAAGTGGCAACAAGACTTTAAATCTGATGATGCCGAGGAAGATACAACTACGATATGGGTTCGATTTCCCAATCTACCCATAGAATACTATAATGAAAAAGTACTATATCACATAACCAAAGCATTAGGAAATCCACTGAAGGTCGACGTCAACACAGCCATGGCAGCTCGAGGGAAATATGCTCGCGTGTGCGTTGAGATCGATCTTCGAAAACCTCTGATTTCACACTTCACTATCGGTAAGTATACCTATAGAGTCGAATATGAACACATTCACTCACTCTGTTTTTTTTGTGGTAGGGTTGGTCATCGGAAAGAGGTTTGCAGTGATTGCTTGCCGACGACGATGGAGAAATCAATCCAGCAACACAGTGAGAATGATACAGAGACATCTATGGGCCAAACAAGCAAAAACCAAAGCCTAGATCAAGTCATGGAAGATACCGAAGTAGGCTAGATTAAATATGGGTTTTGGATGAAAGCCACAAATCATAAGAGGAAGCCCAAAGGCCAGACGACTAATAGAGGCAACCAAGTCCAAATGGGTAGTAGATATGACATACTAAGAAATGCTGGTGAGCTAGAAAACCAAACCCAAGGAATCAAAGAACAGTGCCAAACGAGTAGAAACACAGATGATATGGGCTTTAAGTACAAGACCCGTGTAAGCCCAAATGAGAAGAGGATTATCCTAGGTGGGTCAGCTGAAAAAGCCAAGGATAAAAATAAAGAAGAAACTAGACTGGAAAAGAAGGCATGCTAGAAACCCCAAACACGCTATCAGAACTCAAAAAATAATGGTGTGGTTTATACACCAATGCCAGCCTCACCTACACATCCAACTACCTCCATACCCAGCACCACAGACACTATCCCTGCTACAAACAAACCGTCACACCATAACTAGAGAGCCTCCAGATAAAGAGAGAAGAAGAATGCGAGAATTATCCAATGGAGTATCACGTAGTGAATCAGAACAGAATCACAGTGTACCTCACTCTAGAGAAAGAAGCATTTCACCACATCACCTTAGAAGGATAGATCGAGGAAGTAAAACTGAAGATTCGATCGAAGTGGAACTGGAAAAGCACATGCTATTCACAATGGCAACACAAACGATGCAGGACAATCTTAAGACAACAAAAGGGTATCTGGAGATTGCTGACCAGAGCCCATTACCTAACCACATCAATACCCACATGGATTTGCTTATTTGGAATTGTCGGGGTGCTGGAAACAAGAAATTTAAAAGGAATCTGCGTGAATTAGTTCTGATCCATAAACCAGATTTGATGGTCCTTATGGAAACTAAAGTGAATCTAGCCTCAATGGGTACGTTCTTCAACCAAATGGGATTCATGACCTTAGCCCATGTTGATCTTATAGGCCAAAGTAGGGGTATCTAGATGCTTTGGAACCCAATTTCTGTTAATGTAAGAGTAATTGAAGCAAGTTCACAACTTATAACTACTAAGATTGCAAAACAGGAGTACCTTGAGTGGCTTCTCTCGGTTGTTTACGCTAGCCCTGTGCACAGCAAAAGGAAGGAACTGTGGAATAGTTTGGAGAACATTGCTCAAACCACTTTAGCGCCATAGATGATAGCTGGTGATTTTAACGACTTTGTTAGCCAAGAGGAAAAAAGAAGCTTTGCAGGCAACCCTAATAACAGCCAAGATTAGAGGAGGACTAAAAATTTTGCAGATAGAATGAATCATTGGAATATCATGGATCTGGGGTGTTCTGAACCACGATTGACCTGGACAAACAACAGGAAATGATGGGCTAATACAATGGTAAGACTCGATAGAGCTATGTGCAACAGCGAATAGAGAACTACATTTCCCGATGGGCTGGTTAGAAATCTTCCTCGAACATATTATGACCGTTCCCCAAAGGTAATCTTTACCCAAGGTAAGTCCCCTTATAATCCTTCTTGTAAGCTTTTCAAGTTTGAGGCTGCCTGGATATCTCATGAAGAGTTCCAAACAGTGGTGAAGGATACTTGGTTGAATAACCAAGAGTCTTTCTTAAGTAAATTAGATAACCTAGCTCACACGGCTAGTCGTTGGAATAAAGAAGTTTTTGGTAACATATTTGGAGGAAAAGATAGCTGCTTGGGAGGATTGATGGCATTCAGAAATCCCAAGAAACATCTATTCCCATAACCTTCATGTGTTGGAGATGGATCTTATTGATCAGTATAACAAGGTCCTCTACCAAGAGGAAATTCTCTGGTTCCAGAAATCGAGATCTAAATGGATCACCCAAGGTGATAAAAACACCAAATTCTTCCAACTCCTTACCCTGACTAAAAGGAGGAAAATGAAGATTGATGTTTTGAAAGGGCAAGATGGTGTTTGGGTTGAAAGGCCTGAAGATCTGAAGATGTTGGTGACTAACTACTTCACTAATTTGTTCACTCAGAGTTCTAACACCACTTTGACTCAGTGGAATAATCTGGCCCTTCACACTATTAGTAGTGAAGAGAATAGTGATCTTATGATTGATGCCACTAATGAGAAAGTGTAGAAGGCTGTGAAGAATATTAAGGCTTTCAAAGCCCCAGGTAGAGATGGATTCCAGGCCATTTTCTATCATACTTATTGGCAGGTGATTGGTCCTGCTGTGTGTGATTTTGTTAAAAATTGTTTTGCTATCCACACCATACCCTTTGTCATCAATAGAACCTTAGTTGCTCTCATTCCTAAATTGGAAAACCTTGAGACCATTAAACAATTTCAACCTATCAGTCTGTGTAATGTGACTTACAAGATTATAGCTAAAATTTTGGTTAGTAGAATAAGGCCCCTTTTTTGTAATCTTGTGAGACCAAACCAAAACAGTTTTGTTCTTGGCAGATCCACTACTGATAATATTATTATCTCCTAGGAAATTATCCATACCTTAAACTCTAAAAAAGGAAAAGTGGGAGGAATGATTCTTAAAATAGACTTGGAGAAAGCATATGATAACATCTCCTGGGCATTCTTGGAACAAACTCTTGAGGAATTTTGTTTTGATAAGAAACTTATTGCTTTGATTATGTGTTGTGTTACCACTGTGAACATGGCTATTTTGTGGAATGAGGAGCCTTTGAAGGAATTCAAACCTGAAAAGGGGCTGAGGCAGGGAGATCCCCTATTCCCCTACCTATTTGTCTTGTGTATGGAAAGACTATCTAACATGATCAGTGTTAATGCCGCAAAGAAAAAATGGAAAGGCATTACAACCTTTAGAGGGGGTCCATGCCTAACCCATTTATTCTTTGCTGATGATTTAATGCTGTTTGGAAAAGTTGACATCAGAAATTGTTCTACAATTATGTCCACTTTGGAGGAATTCTGTGAGATTTCTCTGTTTAAAATCAATGCCCAAAAATCTAAGGTGTTTGTGTAATCCAATATTGATAGAAGGGTGGCTAGAGACTTGAGTGCTAAGTGTGGTATCCTTTTAACTTCTGATTTAGGGAAGTATTTAGGGGTCCCTCTTATGCATGAGAGAGTCACTAAAGGCCATTTCAATCATATCATTGAGAAAATGCAAAAGAATTTGGCTGGGTGGAAAACTAAGGTGTTTTCCATAGCTGGTAGAACTACTTTTATTCAAGCTGTGAGTTTTTCCATATACACAATGCAAACCACTGCTATCCCTAAGAAAGTGTGTGATGAAATTGATAGAATAAATAGAAATTTCTTGTGGGGTAGTACCCCAGAGAGAAAGAAAGTTCACTTGGTTAAATGGGAGAAGGTGTGCAAGCGTAAAAATGCTGGTGGGCTTGGTTTAAAGAAAGCCAAAGATCAAAATCTGGCACTTCTTGCTAAACTTGGTTGGAAACTCTTGAATAAAGAGGATAGCTTGTGGTGTAATGTCCTTAGAAACAAGTATTTGAAGAACACTCACCTCTATCACTGGCCCAAAGGGAAGAATGCTTTCTTTGATTGGAGAAGTATCCTTCAAACCAAACATATCCTTAGAAAATGGGTGAAGTGGAAAATTGGCACTGGTGCTTTGGTTGATGTTTGGAAAGAGTGGTGGTGTGGGGACAAATCATTTGAGGATGAAATGTCTACCATACACTAATCTAACCATACACTTACTGAGAATTTTGGCTCTGTGGCCGAGATTGTTAATGATCAAGGAGGGTGGGATATGGACAAACTTTCCTGGTTGTTCCCTCCTAATATTGCCACTCTTATTTTGAGAACTCAATCACTTACTAATACTATCCTAGATAGTCCAACTTGGAAAGGAACTCAATGTGGGGAGTTTCTAGTGGCATCTGCCTATGATTTAATCACTGGTAATCAAAGATGTGAAAAACACTGGAACTGGATATGGAAAGTGAGATTGCCTCAAAAACTTAAATGTTTTATGTGGCTGGTCTTGCATGGAAAACTACTCACAAACCAAATAAGAATGAAAAGATGTCTCACCTCTAATCCAAACTGTTCTTGCTGCTGGGGGGTGGAGGACATGCAACACCTGTTTAGAGACTGCCACAAAGCTAAAGCCATATTGCTGGCTTTATGTGGTAGCCAGTGGTACATCGATATGCACAAAAAGAATTAGACTGAGTGGCTTCTTTCAAATTCTAAAAATACGAAACTTTTTAATGATCATGCCACATGGTCACATGGTCCTCTGTGTTCATTGTGACATTATGGAAAATTTGGAAGAATAGGAATTCATTCATATTTAACAACTTATCATCTACTTACCAGGAGAGTATCAAATTTATTCTTGATTATTCTAGAGATGTTGACTTGGCTTTTAATGCTTCTATTACCACCCCAAGGCCTGCTCTTCGATTGATTAATTGGGTTTTTCCATCTGCAGGAAAAACCAAATTGAATATTGATGGCAGCAGAAGAATGAGAGTTAGCAGAGGCTTTGGAGGAGTTTTTCGAGATGAAAGAGGTAGCTGGATATGTGGCTACTATGGCAAGATTGATAGTGGCACCAGTTTGGAGGCAGAGGTATGGGCTCTTTACAAGGGACTGACAGTGATTCTGCAAAAGGGGATGCATGGGGTTGTCATTGAAACTGATGCACAACAAGTGGTGCAACTAATGAAAGAAGACACCACTAACAAATTTCCATTCAAAGGGCTGCTAGAGGATGCCAAAATTATATTAGGGGCTGTGAATGCACCATACAACATGTGTACAAAGAGTAGAGAGAGGAGCTGATCTGTGTGCCGCCAACAAGGCTGTTGCTAGTTCTGTGTGTGGCGAAGGGTGCTACTGTTGCTGCTGTGTGTCCCGAAAGGTGCTGCCGTTGTTGCTGTGTGTGGTAAAAGGTGTTGTCGCTACTTTGACAGGTGGGTGTGATTTCAAGTAATGGATTGAATTTTAGTTAACAAGCTTTGTATGATCTGAAATTTGTTGGTTTTGTTGTTAATTTAGGGTTTCACATTGTGTGATTAAGAATTAGTGTTTTGATTTGATTAACTCTTTTTGTTTGCTCAGAAAAAAAAAATGAACAAGTATTGAGTATTGTTTAAAGTTGTTTACCTTTTAATTGAAGGGATGAAGAATTGTGGCTATTTGATCATGTCTGTGCTTAGAAGCACTATTTTTTTTTTTTAATCTTATAATGAAGAATTGTGGCTATTTGATCATTTACCCCCAAAAAATGAACAAGTTGTTTATCTTATAAAATCCACTGTAGGAGGGGGTCCCAGGCCATTAATTGTGCCTATGTGATCATGTCTGTGCTTAGAAACAGTGATGTAAAGATAAACAACTTTGAACAAAGTTTTTTTAGTTTGAATGTCTATGTAAAGTTTTTTTTTTTTTTTCTTCAGTTTGAACAGTCATCCCAGGTCATCCATGTAAAGTGTATTTTTTTTTTCCAGTTTGAAGAATTAAAGAAAAATTGTTAAAGAAAAAACTGTTAAACTTAAATTGAGTTTATCTCTGAACACTTAAACTTAAATTGAGTTTAAGTTAAACTTAAATTGTTAAACTTAAATTGAGTTTATCTCTAAACTGTTAAACTTAAATTGAAGAATTAAAGAAAAATTGTTAAACTTAAATTGAGTTTCTTTGTGTTGTTATTGTTGTTTTGAAGAATTAGTATTTGTATTGTTAAAATTGAAATTGAGTTTATCTCTGAATGTCTATTCTATTTCACTTTGAAGCTACAATGGATATTGATTCAAACAATAATTCATTCAATGTGAGTGAGGAAGTTGAAGAACAGGATAACAATCTTGAATTTAATGAGAGTGGTGAAGTTGAAGAACCGAAGAAGGGGATGTATTTTAAGTGGTTAATCCCAGGATGAATGGTGATGTCGGATTGTTGAATTCTTTGATATAATAGGTGAATTCTTTGATTTTCAACAGTAGATTAATGCAACTGACTTTAGTATACAAATGTGTACTTGGAATCCATAGCACCTAATCTGTATTGGTGAGACATGAAAAACTTTAAGTGGTTCATCCCAATACTAGCAAAGCTTACACAAGAGACCCAAAGATAGCTGCCACCCTCAACTACATATGCATAGCATTAGGGATGTTTAACAGAGATGAGAGGGACATTTTCTTTGGACATTTCTCAAGTATACAAAACCTGAAATCTTGAATTAATTGAAATTATATGACAATATATACATTATGTAGTAATAAAAATGATTTTATAAATCATTTGGAGCCCTATTGACAACATGAGGTGTTGAGAGTTGAACTTTTTGAGGAAAAAAAACCAAATTGAATATCCAAAATTGAAGCCCTATGTATGAACCCTTCTTTCTCTAAGCTCTAATCTTTGCTTTAGGTTGCAATTATTGGAATTATTACTTATTTAATATCCAAATTGAATATAATTTTTTTCAGATTACCATGATTGCTAAAGAGAATAATTATGTTTCAAGAACAACTCTAGATTCAGAGAGCAAGAGAAAGAAGGTTGCTAACATGTCTTGTGATTTCTTGGGTGCTATTTTGTTGGTGGATCATTAGTGGTGCTGACCAATGACACTAAAAATGAGAAATGGAATTAGAAATTGATGTGAATTGAGCATATGTATGGGGTTTTGGAGATATGAAAGGGATTGAAGCTATGTTTTGTAATGGGGGTGAAGTAGCACATTGTAATGGGGGTGAAACTTAGTTTTGTAATGTTATGTTGTTTTGTGAAATGAGAATGAACCTGTGTATTGTATATTTATTTTGTTATGTGAATTGAAAATGAATATGTTTTTGGTGATGTTTATTATGTTATGTGAATTGAATATTAACTTTTTTTTTTTGGTGATGTTTTGGTTAAAATGTGGAATGAAAAACTAACATAATCAATTAAACACAAAATATTTTCTAATGTAATTAAAATAAACAGGTAGTTTGTAAAGTTATGTGACATGAAAATGAACATGTATTGACAACTAAACACTAACTGAATTAAACAAATTCATCATAGATAAACCATTGGCAATGACAAAAAAATAGTAAGAATATAAACTAACATTCAATTGATCATATAAAATAGCAGCAGCAATGGTCCAAAAAACAAAATCCCACAAAAGCAATTGTCTTTCTCTGTTACCCTTGATACACAAACAAAACAAAAGAAAAATTCTTGGGCTGCTATGCTTGGTTGATTAGAATGTGGTGAGTGGGCACTAGCCTACTACCCCTGCTTGACTGACTGGAATTTGGGTGAATTGGCACGGCCTTGCTTGATGGAGTAGGCCATTGCCTTGGCATGCTAGATGTGCTTGATTGAGTGCACTTGGCCTTCTAACCTGCATGTTCAAACCAAGAGTATTCATTATTCCATTGTAAACTTCTATTGTGAAATACTAGAACTGAATTTAGGTTTCAAAATTCCTCAGGATTTCAGATCCTTTAATTTACGAATGACCAAACCTTTGAATTACTAAATAGCATGCACAAAATTATACAGAATTCATGGAATTACAATGTCAAACACAAATTTATATAGAATTCTGAACCCAGCAGCTTATCTATTGGTCAAGCACTTAAGGTAAGAAAGGTAAGCATTCTTTATCATCAATGTTTACTTTGAACATTTCAGTTTTATTTCAACTCACAAAAGAAAATATATGGAAAGATTTAAGACCCAGAAAAGGAAAACTATGATGCTTTTCAATTGAAATATGCTCAATATGAGTGAAAAATTCAGAAACTTGTTCTAATTGAGTCTAAAGCACATTTGAATATAATAATATGCTATAAGATTCAAACTAGAAAATAATTATTTGAATCTCTTAATTTGAGACACAAATGGTGAGAACATATTAAGATTCAAACCAGGAAATAATGGAGTCTAAAGAACTCTTGATATGGAAATATACCTATAATAACCCCGATCCCAGATTAACGTTAATTCGTGCTTAGTTAAGCCTAATAATAATTTAGGAAGGATTTGGAACTAAGTTGCATGAGTATTGCATCACCTTTATATTTTTATCTGTTAGGCGTAGAAAGATCTGTTCATAATTTAATTTCGGTTCGCGAATTGAAAGCCTTATCGGCGTTCGAATCAAAAATTGACTTGTGTTAAGTGTTAGTTAGGATTTACAAAATTTTATGGTAGGATTAATTTAAATTTGATTCGGAGCGATTGAATTAGATTAAATTAATGCCCACTAATTAACTCTTTAGGCACACTTTTGGTTTAAAGCCTTAGTGGCCTCATTATACTCCCACTTACCTCTTTTATTCATTTTGATCATACTTGAGCCTATTCTAAGGGAGAGAAAAGTGAGAGAGAGTGAGAGTAGAGGAATTGGTTCAAGATTTGGAGTTTGAGTTCAAATCCAAGAGATGCTTTGAATTATTGACAATTGAGGAAGATTTGTAGGGCCTCAACCTTAATTTTGTTGATTGGAGCCTCTAGGTAAGAAACTAAACTTTTCCTTGAGTAATTGAGTTAGATTCAACCAGATCATTAGTAAACTAAGTGAATTTATTTTGGAATTGCACTAGAATTGGGCCATACCATGCATGCATGTATATTTTCTTGCAATTTCAGCATGATTTCAAAGGCTCTTCCATGCATGTGCTAATTTCACCTACATTATGGTCATTCAACTTGTTTTCCATCAAATTATCAAGTTTGATTATGTTTTGGAGAGTTTGAATTCAAAGAGGTTCTTGCATGTTGAATTAATAGCTTAATCATAAAGTTCATGTTGATTTTTGCACCAATTGGGTTGCTCTTGGGCCATGATTTCTTGAATGATTCTTCAAACATGTTGTTCTATGAGTTACTAAGTGTTTTCCAAAGATTTGGCCCAGAAAAATGAGTTTTGGATAGTTAAGGGTCGAGTTTCATGCTTGGAGGTCAATCTGGATTTTCCAAAAATTTGACCCACGCTCGAGCGGGGACTTTCACGCTCGAGCATGAAGCCTAAGTACATGCATTTCCGCTCGAGCGACGAGAGTCACGCTCGAGCGTGAAATGCGTATACCCGGAAGTTTGTGTGTTTTGCAGTCCGCCGGCGAGAAAGCCACGCCGGCGAGGTCTATGTCATCCAAAGACTTTTTCATAAGTTTGCGATCGCTCGAAGCGAAGTCCACGCTTGAGCGGAGCTTCATTATCTGCATGTTCGCTCAAGTGGGGAAAGCCACGCTTGAGCGTGGACCTTATCTTCAGCAAAATTTGAGAAATGGTTTTCAATGCATTTTTGCATCCTCATTCCATCCTAGACATTCCTAGGCCATGTTTAAGACCCCGTAATGAGGATAAGAGATTAGAAACACACTAAGAGCCAACGAAATAAGTTTTGTACAATTAGAACGTGTGTTTCAAGTGTGCATCTGTTATGTGTTGTGTAGGTCACGTGTTACATACCGTTTGACCAAGTTTTCTCCGTCTGTCTGTCTCAAGGCCTACTGTGAGTAATAACTCTGTAAAGTTATGTTTAACTTAAGTATTTTATGACTGATATGGTAAGATTTGTTTTCTAAAATGCTATCTTACAAATTATGAATGAATATCCAATTTTCTGAAAAGTATTTGTGGCACCCTTAGCTCACGTGGCCCTCGCTCGGGGGTAACAATACCGCGGCCAATCTGTACGTGGCCCTCGCCCAGGGGTAACAATACCGCGGCCAATCTGCATGTGGCTCTTGCATGGGGGTAACAATACCATGGCTACTTGCGCGCAAGATATGGACCTTTATGGTCGTTGGTACCAACTATGCATGTGGGTCTTTGGACCAAATTGATCTGATAGCTTATGGGTGTACCACGTATGATCTTATGCAAAATCTGAATATGAACATGAGCGCGTATTTAAATCTATTTCTGTTCTGAAGTCTGAATATGTCTTGATTTAAATACTGGATTCTAACTTGTGCTGGACATCATTCATACAACCCCTTTACTCCGTTATTATTCATTGGGCTTTCGCTCATCATTTATATTATGTATGTAGGTGAGTCGGCACATGACCAGGGCCAGAGTTGACGGCCTTTTGTTCTGTTTTGTCAGCCAACTGTTGCGCCTCCCGAGGAGGTTCCGGTCGAAGTCTAATGCTATGGCTGTTTTGTATTCATGCTAGTCTTTGTATGTGTTTTGTAAAGACAGGTCTTGGGATGTAAATACTTGGTAAATATTGGTGTCCTATGACTGGCATGCTTATGTATATATAAGTTTTGAAATGTTTTGTCCCATGTACGTTATCACAGCTCATTGGACCTTGTCTATTTTGTATTATTGTTTTTGCAGCCCCTTATTATTTGCTAATCTGTTTAGAGGCCTTTGGTAATCTACGGATTACTGGCCGGTTACGGTGCTAAACCTACAGGGGCGGGTTTGGGTTGTGACAATACCAGTTGTTAGAAGTTGAAGATATGAATCAAAAGCACAAAAACCCAAACAAAAGGTGGTTGCATTGATCCTTTAAGGGTTACCCAAAACAGGACCAGAAAGTATCAAATTCTACTTGAATTATACAAGAACTGAAATGTGCAGAGTCTCTAAACAATGCTCCTAAAATTGGGTTTTTGACAGAACCCTAGAGAGCATCAAATGTTTGCTTAAATTCTCCAAAGAAAAACCAAATTCACCAAACGGGTACTTATAGAAATGGTATTGGAAGAATCAAATTCCTATTTTATAGATTGCAGACCAATTTACAGAGCTAGCAGGCTAGAGATAGAAAGTAAAAACCCTAGTTTCAAAAATTAAAGGCAAAATTCGAACCCAAACAGTCACAATTTGTGATTTTGTATAGAAATTGAAATCAAAATAAAAACCCTACAGAAATTGAAATCAAAACAAAAACTCTAGTTTTGCAATATCAAGTTTACTTGAGATTATTGTTGTTTTGGTCGATAATGAGGAGTAATTAACCCAATTTTCGACGTCAGTTGAGATGTGTCGGCTCCGGTTGCTCAGTGTCAAGTGTGAGCGAAGAAGAGGGATGAGAGAGAGAACAATTATCACAGCTTTCTTGGGTTTGGTCTGAGAAAGAGATAGAGGGAAGAGAGAAAACGTGCGTGCGTTTGTTTTTGGAGTGGGTTTTGAGAGAGAGTGGTTGCCAACGCTTTCTATCAAATTCGGGCCATTCGAGCCGCAAATTTCGAGCTACCAAGTTTTTTTTTCTTTAATGTTCGTGGTGTTAACAGAGCTGCTAGGTAGCTCGAAAGAGTTTTGGCCCGACTGGCTCGAATTCCAAAACGATGTCGTTTTGAATATTTTTTTTTCTTTCTTTCTCTTTACTCTCTGAAACAGAGAGGCTAGAGGAGAAACAGAAAGGCAGAGAGAAAAAAGAGAGAAAAGGGAGAGGGAACCGAGAGAGAGCATCAACATCAACAACAACACATTCATCAACAACACAACATCATAATTTTTGTCGAATTTGAAAAAAAAAATTCAACTACATCATACATTCATCAACAACAACGAACAATCACAAAAATAAATAAATAAATAAATAAAATTAAATTGTCGAATCTGAAAAAAAAAAACCAACAACACAAAATTATCATCAACAACAACAATCATCAACAAATCATCAACATCTTCATCTTCAGATCCAGATCCACTAGAAAAGAAAAGAAAAGAAAAAAGTAGAGAGAATAGAGGTGAGAGACCTACCGACAGATCGTCCACTGGCGCTGCCACTGGCAGAGAGAGAGAGACGCCACCATCACCATCTACTGTGTGTGTATACATAGATCTGTGTATATACACACAGATTTTCCTTCTTTTTCTCCTCCACCATCACCGTCTTCTTCTCTTCCTCCTTCTCTCCATCTTTTCTCATTCTCTCTCTTTCGCCTCTTTTCTCTTCCTCTTCTCTTCCCTCTTCTCTCTCTCGCCTCTTTTTTTTGTCTCTCTATATTCGAAAGCAAGAAAAAGAAGGAAAAAAAGAAAAAAGAAAACCCAAAATGACGTTGTTTTGGGTTTTGAGCCAATTCGGGCCAATTAATTTTGAGCTACCAAGTATTATTCGTGGTGTTAAATACATTGTCAAAGTGTTCCATGTGATTTTATATTGACCACATTGATTCCATTGCCAAGGTGTCGTGTTATGATTTTACTTAAAATTACATATAAAAATTGTGATTTCACTTAAAATAGTGTATTTAATTAGAGAATTTACAAATCAAAGTTATATTTCAAAAATAATTATTGATTCATGAGAAAATTTATTATTTTAATTATTAAAATTTATCATTAATAGGATTTTAATTTTTTTTTTACAACTATCCTTGAATTGTTATTTCTCCTATTTAATTTGTAATTTCTAAAAGTGTTAGATTTTGTTAAATAATTTTTAGAGTATGGTACTGTTAGCACCATAATTCTGCAATTTTTATTATTTATGTAATTGCAGGACACGTGGCATCCTCTTATTCATTTGGAAGTTAAAAGAAGTTATAAAGATGATGGAGAATATGAAGGATGAGGTGGATGAGTGGAAGGACACGTGGCAAGACAAGATTGAAGATGGAAGAAATGGGTAGTTACTAATTAGTTATTGCTGTATTTTTTCCTCTATAAATAGCCATTAATGGCTACATTGTAAAGGATCCAGAACTTAAATCAAAGACAGTTGATTTCAATATTTCTTGTCATTTTCCTTATCTTAGGAGTAGTTTAACATAGATTTATATTTCGAAGCATTTATTTTCAGCACTTTCATTTCGAAGCATTTCATGCACTTCCTTTTCGAAGCATAGGAGTAGAGATAAGTAATTATTACTTTGATTGTTCACTCAATCGTCTTTCTCCGTCCCCCTTTCTTCTTTTAATTTTTCTTTTCGCTACACTTGGCAATTTTGAAGTCCTCTTCGTTGAGGCAAAAGAACCGCCAACGCAATCGCTGATAATTGGCTTGAATTTAATCTGTAAGGATTTTTCAATCCTTGCCGCACGCCAAGATTTATAATATTTTCCTTCATAGGAAAAAATAAGCCAACATTTTTGGCACGCCCAAAGGGGATGCCAAGTGTAAGAAATGACAAACAATTTGGATGTCGCCATTCAACTTGTCAATTCAAATATATTGGCGTGAAAGAAAAATTTTGGATCTTCAAGAAGAGATCCATTTTCTTGATGAAATAAACTTTCATCCATTACAATATTATTTGGTGGAAGAAAAAGACACCATTTAATTGGAGAAATTCATCAACTTGATATGGAAATTCGCCAATGGAATGATGAGTTATCAACTTTCACTACCAAGTTCAGTAATTGAGGCCTTAATGGCCTAATTGGTGAATTTTTCAGAATTTTTCCATGGTTGAAAATAGTAAAGCAAAAGTTGATTTCATCAATGGCTCGGGGGTTCAAGAGTCCGTTTTAAAGAGCCAAGTTATGAAATTAACACAACGAAGAGCATGTTCTTGAGCCAAATTTGGCTAAGAATGATGTTTCATGCATGACTCGGGGGGTCCAAAAACCAAATTTTAGAGAGTCAAGTCATGAAAATAACATATTTATGGGTGATTTTCATAAGCCATTAATGGCTAACATGGAAAAACAACCCACTTTGCTAAACAATTATGAAAATCAATTCGGCGAAAGTCTTGTTTTTAAAGCAAACATGGTCAAGAATAATGAACAAGTCACTGTTCATGAATTCAAAATTTTTGACATTTTTCAAAATGTTAAAAGTATGAATTTTCATGCTCACACTATACCATGACTTTTGGTGTTCAAAATCCTTTTTGATTTATGGATCACATCAAACGTTGACTTTGATGGAATGGCTAGCAAATAATATTTCGTTATTGAAATATATTGGGCAAAAAATATGATTGATCCATAAAACCATCATCATTTGGTTTTGTGGTTACCTTCGAAATATGTCCTAAGACACTTCGAAGCATGTTATTTATTGAAATATCATTTTATAGCCATTAATGGCTTGTTAAAATGCCAATCTAATTTCATAGTAATCCAACTCTTTGGATTTTGTATGAAGAGATGTCGTGTGAGTTTGAAGTACTAAGAACAAGTGATGACCATTTAAGATGCATGAACTTGGCTAGAAAAAGCCTATGCATTTAGATAAGTGGTTGAGAATGGCTTATCTTTTCAAATTGATGGCCAGTTGTTTGTATGTACACAATCAAAGCATCGAAGACGATTCAAGCATCAAGAGTTGTTTCAAGGTTGATTACTTCACCTTCAAGCTATATAAAGCTTTGAAGATACATTCAAACATCAAGAGTTGTTTCAAGGTTGATTGCTTTACCTTCAAATCAGATAAAGCTTTGAAAACTTTCAAATGTGTACATCTCTTCAAATATATGTAAAATGACAATTTATTAGTTGTCGAATAATGCCTATTTTTGGCATGATAAGTTGGTTCAAGAACAACCGCTTTGATGTCTTTGAAGAATCAATAATTGGTTCGAAGTACAAAATTAATATTTTCATTAATTATGTTTGAACCAGAACATACAACATTTGAATAACCACAATGTTGGCCAAAAGTTGCTTCGAAGACCCTTTTGCCATAATTTTGTAAGCTTCGAAATATTCCGTCTTGCATTAACAGCTTCGAAGAAACGATAATGGTGGTTATGAACCTTCGAAGCTTTGCCGAATATTTCCAAGGATGTAATTTGTCCTTTGTTGGCACTTTCAACATTCGAAAGATGATTTTGGTCCTTTATACCACCTTCGAAGCTTGTTACTAGTCATTCGAAGCACTTCATTGGTGCTATTACATCATTCGAAGCATTTTATTACTTAGATTAATCATGTGCTTGATTCGGCCCTTCAAAATTCAAGTAAGCATCATTTTTAAGGGCCGCGGGGGGTAATGTTAGCACCATAATTCTGCAATTTTTATTATTTATGTAATTGCAGGACACGTGGCATCCTCTTATTCATTTGGAAGTTAAAAGAAGTTATAAAGATGATGGAGAATATGAAGGATGAGGTGGATGAGTGGAAGGACACGTGGCAAGACAAGATTGAAGATGGAAGAAATGGGTAGTTACTAATTAGTTATTCTTTGTATTTTTCCACTATAAATAGCCATTAATGGCTACATTGTAAAGGATCCAGAACTTAAATCAAAGACAGTTGATTTCAATATTTCTTGTCATTTTCCTTATCTTAGGAGTAGTTTAACATAGATTTATATTTCGAAGCATTTATTTTCAGCACTTTCATTTCGAAGCATTTCATGCACTTCCTTTTCGAAGCATAGGAGTAGAGATAAGTAATTATTACTTTGATTGTTCACTCAATCGTCTTTCTCCGTCCCCCTTTCTTCTTTTAATTTTTCTTTTCGCTACACTTGGCAATTTTGAAGTCCTCTTCGTTGAGGCAAAAGAACCGTCAACGCAATCGCTTGATAATTGGCTTGAATTTAATCTGTAAGGATTTTTCAATCCTTGCTGGCACGCTCGCATTTATAATATTTTCCTTCATAGGAAAAAATAAGCCAACAGGTACATGTAATTAAAAATATAAATTCTTGCTAAAACACTCTTAGGTTGCGAACTAGCGATACTTTTTAATTTTACTTTTTCAATTAAGTTCATTATTTACTTTTCAAGGGTTCAACATTTCTGTTTTTTGGATTGATAGTTTAGGGTTGCATTTAGTTGGAGAATTTGATGAGGAAAATTAAAAAAGAAAAGAAAATGTAATCCCACTTTTTATTTGCTTATAATGAAAAATATGTAGAAAAAAAAAGTGAAAGGGAGATACAATTCTACTTCTTGTCTTTTAACTCTTTTCTTTTATTATTTCCCAACTCAATTAAATATAATTTGAAATTTAAATTTTATCAATTCTTTTTTCTTTTCTTGCTATTTTTCTTTTCTTTTTTATTTTTCTCATCAAATCTTTTAACCAAACACAATTTACGGGTAAAAGGAAAAGATTTGGATAGAATTTTTATTTATTTATTATTATTTTTTATAAAAGTAGAATATGACACATTTTTTCTGACTAATTGGGAGATAGAAAATGCGATTTTTAGTTTTCAAATAACTTATATTTTATACTTTAAGGTCATTCACTTTACATTTTTTTCAAGGAGAATGGCCCACAACATTTTTATTAAATATTTTATTAAATGTAGTGTAACTCTAGCCTCACGTGAAATCTAACTTATATAAGGCATTTAATAAAAATATTAAAATTTTTAACATTATTTTTCTATTATTACATAAAAATAAAGAATTTTACAATATACATCTTTACAATATATGCATTTTTAGTTATGTTTATGATCAATTTTTTTTATTTTAATTATGATGTTATTTTGATATATTTAATTATATCTCATATAATATTTGATTATAATTTTTTTAATTATAACTTAAAAAATATAAAATTATGATATATTTTTTTAATTATAAGATATATGTAGGACACATCATTTTGAGAGACGTGTGCCTACTACCTTCCCTTCCTCTCTTTCCTTCTCATGCTTTTCTTTCCTTCACAACTAAACTCACTAATCAAATAACCGAATTAAAAAGAAAACAGTTACCTCTCATTCACGATTAGTAATTGACATATTTTTTATTTAATGTATTCCATAACAGACCTGAATCCCATTCATGATTCATTATGGATAAGATCCAAATCCCATGATTCGATCCATATCGAGATGACCCAAATCGCGCGATTCGCATGGTTTCATCTACTCATTTCGCTATGAAATTCAAAACTTGTTGACCCCCAGACGGAGAGAACCAGAGGAGAGACATGTCTTCTTCTTCTTCTCTCTCTACTCTTCTCTTCGCGACCCATTTCATCTTCACCTTCCTCACCATCTCTTCTCTATTCATATCACATACACATGGCCTGAAATCACTGTTTCATCCAAAGGACTTACTACCTCTGTTGCCGAGACCAGTCTCATGGCCTATTCTCAAGTCTCTAAACAGTCCAGTCGACATTTTGCCCACTTTCGTGGGTGCTGCTGTTTCGCCCCCAAACGACGCCTTGGAGTGGAAGGGCACTTGCTTTTACAAGAACCGCGCTTGGATGGAGTTTCACAACAAAAGCGGCTCTGAATTTGGTGGTGGCACTCTTCACATCGAGGTCTGTGTGTTTGTATTTGGGTTTTTGTGTTTTTCTGCTTTATTGATGATTTAGTTTTGGTTTTGGCGAAATTTGGGTTATTGGGTATGTGGGTGCTACTCAACTTGCTGTTTGAAACTTTGAATTGATGTTTTTGTAAATAAGTTAATTGTTGGTTTGAGGGTTTGTTTGTGTGTATTTTTATTTGGGTTTTTGTGTTCTTTTAGTTTAGTGATGATTTAGTTTTGGTTTTGGCAAAATTTGGGTTATTGGGTATGTGGGTGCTACTGAACTTGCTGTTTGAAACTTTGAATTGATGCTTTTGTAAATAGTTTATTGTTGGTTTGAGAGTTTGTGTGTATATTTATTTGGGTTTTTGTGTTCTTTTACTTTAGTGGTGATTTAGTTTCAATTTTGGTGAAATTTGGGGTATTGGGCATGTGGGTGGTACTGAACTTGCTGTTTGAAACTTTTACACTCTGGATTGAGGGGTTTGATGAGAAAAGAAAAGAAATAGAGAGAAAGAGGTTTCTCATGACTTGTTTGGATGATTAAAGAGGTGAGTAATGGTGAGAAAGGAAGAGAAATGGTGAGAAAGACAAATCACAGCAAACTTAAATTTTGTAAATCTTATTTTCATTGTTGTTTTGTGGGTTTGTGGTTAGAACTTGTGGATGTTGGTCTTCCTTAATGTTGCTCTGTGACTGAGCTTCTCTGTGTATGTTTTGTTTACTTTCTTAATAAATTTGATTGGTGTTTGTGGTTTTAAACCAAACCAAATCAAGCCTTAGGCCAAGTTTGGCATGATTGAAAAAAGACAAAAAGTCAAAAAGTCACTATTCTATTTAAGTCACATCATCTTATTTAAGTCACATCACCTCTCTAACACATCACTTCAAACCCAACCCAAATCCAACCCATATTTCATAAAAAGTCAAAAGGTACACTTATTTAGTCTTTCCAAACTAGGCCTTAATCTCATCAAATGGGGTCGGCTACATGAATCTTTCTTCTCCAATCGATTCTATCAACAGTCATTTGGTTAGTCAAATTAAAGATATTCATATATCTATTTACTACACTAGCCCACGTCAATTTAGGTTTGCCCCTTCCTCCGACACTTTCATCTACCGTCACTGTATCGTATCTCTTCACTACTATCTCTATTGGTTTGCGTTGTATATGACCAAACCATCTCAATCTATTCTCTCTCAACTTATCTTCTATTGGTACTACTCATACCCATTTACTAAGATACATTCCTGAATCTGTCTTTTCTAGTCTTGCCACATATCCACCTTAACTTCCTCATTTCAGCAGCACTCATCTTATTTACATGTTGTTTCTTAGTTGCTCGACATTTCGTCCCATACAACATCGCTAGTCTTATAGTTGTTCTATAGAACTTTCATTTTAGTCTAGTGAGTTCTCGTTTATCGCATAGTACTCCGGACGCACTCTTCCACTTAAGCCACCCAGCGTTAATTTTATGGACCACAAAAATGACCTAGTTTTGGATATAATTTGGCTCTCTTTTAAAATTATTGTTGATTTCTAGACTTTGGGATTTCGTATGTTTGGGTATTGATGGTGTTGAGATTACTACCTGAATTTGAGTTTTTGGTTGTTCGAGGATTTGAACGGTTTTGTTCTCGAACTTTGTTGCTGGAATTGGTGGTTGTTATGACTTTTCTGTTTGTGGACTGGTCTAGTAACAGAGGTCTTTTACAATTTTGGAGTATTGGGTACCTGCAGATTGTGCTACTTGCATCTTCTATTAGGGCATTTTTGTTGCTTTACGTTTTTATTGGATGTCTTCAGTGGGTTACTTAAATGTTTGTCGTGAGCACAAACAGATATGATTTGGCTTATACGTATAGATTGCTCTAAGTTTTTGGCCGATTGTGTTGAAAATTAAATGTTGGGGAATTTGGTTTATGAGCGTGTAAGTTTCCAGACATTCTGTATTTGAGGTTTTGTTGGTTTTCTTCCAATGACTCTTTAAGGGGATTCGTTTAGTTGTTTACACGTTGATTTGCTTCTTGGCAATTCATATGTTTCCATTATATATTCTTGCATGCTTGCTAGATTCTTTTTAGCTAATCATGAGTTATTCAGGAATGTAAATTATTTAGTATAAGCATTTAATTAAAATTGGAAAATTTCAGTGGATCTTCTCTCATGTGAGTTTGGTAAAACACAATGAATCACCATTTAACCCATGTTAAAAGAGATGTAACTTGGCACAGAATGCTCAACATGCTCACTGGAATGTGGTTGTAGGAAAGATTAAATCGTATATTTTATTTTTACTGATTAAACACTGAAAAGTTTCAGCTCTAATATTTTCTGTACTTCTTATATAACCTGTAATATATTAGGTCTTTCAGATTTACACCCTCAATTGCTTCATTAGTCCAATAATTTATATCTTCTTCTTTTTCTTCTTCTTCAGGTTAGCGATGCTCATAGTTGGACATGTATGGATCTTTATCTCTTTGCAACTCCATACCGTGTGACATGGGACTACTATTTTTTAGCTCGTGGACATACCCTTGAGTTCAAGGAATGGGAAGGGAAAGCTGAGTTTGAATATGTGAGTTGCCACTTTTTATGTTATTCAGGACTTGCTACACCAGTTTGTCTTGAACTTGCATTTCTTTATAGACAATGTCTTACTTTCTATGAGAACAGGTGAAACATAAGGGTGTTTCAATTTTTCTCATGGAAGCGGGAATGCTTGGGACCCTTGAAGCGCTGTGGGATGTCTTTCCCTTATTCACAAATACAGGATGGGGTGAGAGCTCAAACATTGGGTTTCTCAAGAGTCATATGGGGGCTACCTTTGTACAACGTCCTCAGCCATGGGTTACAAACATTAGTGTTGATGATATTCACTCTGGAGATTTCCTCGCAGTATCCAAAATCCGGGGCCGATGGGGCGGTTTTGAGACTCTGGAGAAGTGGGTCACGGGAGCTTATGCTGGTCATAGCGCAGTTTGCTTAAAGGATCCTGAAGGAAAGCTATGGGTTGCAGAATCTGGACATGAAGATGAGGAGGTACTTCCATACTAGTTGCCTTAATTCAGTAACTCTTTTAACATGAAATTTATGCTCCCATGAGTTATAATTCCATTGGATCAATTAGTTTTGGTTGTATGTCCCCACCACATTTGATTCCTCAGATGTTTTTCATTTACATTTGCTTTCTTATATGTGACCTGCATGTTATTTCAATTATTGCTTAACTGGGCTCCATGGATTGAAGGTCCAATATCTGTTTCTTCATAAACATCTTTCCTTGCCTAGATTCAAAAATCCAAAAAATTCATTGCAATTATGCAAATTGTAAGATGTTGCAGGGATGAGATATATCGAATTTGGATGAGTTTTGCACTTTAATATATCCTCTTATATTGCAATATAGATATATGATGCAGGATATTAATAGAAATTTTATGTCTGATTTCAAATTTTATGAATTATGAGTTGATAATTTTTAGGATTTGCTGTGAGATGATTGTTGATAGGAGGAATGGAGGATTGGAGTAGGATTGAGGCTTATTAGGATTCTAGATGGTTTGTTCTGTGATATCATCGGGGTGAGTCGGTGACACTGTTTTACAGCAGAGAACTGTAAGAAAAAAGACAACTGAGGTGACTAGAAGAAGAGGGACAAGAAAGTAATTTAGGAATCCCACACCTAGGGTGTTAATTATCACCTTCAGTCACTCTTAGATAACAAGGCAATGATTAAGCTGCTTCAAGGTTTAAATTCTCAATGGGTTGTTACCATATTTTGAACCCTTCTCACTGGCTTGTAAACTTCGATTGCAAAAAATTTGGTCCATAAATTGAACTTAAGTCTAGGTGACGTTAATAAATGGTTAACGAGATCCAGAAAATTCAATTTCTAATTATTTCTTGCTGCTTGTGTAAATAATATAATACTGGTAAGTGAAGAGAACTCATTACAGTTGTGTAAAAGTAATGCCATGGTAAGTCACTGCACTATCGTACTTCTAACATGAAAAATGAAAAGCAACCCCTTTGCCATGTTAGTGTTGCCTAAGCATCTGGGCTCTAGAACCAAGCTCTCAAGGCCTGCTCTTATGGGTAAATTTTTGCACTGGATGCTAATAACTGTTTCCAGGAGTGTGGGACACAAGTTCCCTTGAATAAGTTAATAGTTGTTGACTGTATAATGACCATAGGTAAATGACACATTTCTGCTTCCTTCTTTCACCTTTGGTGAAATCAGGATGTGAGGCACGAAAAAGTTATTGAGCCTTCTCTCCAAATTCTTATATGTTGGAACCTTCCTCTATAGTCTCTTTCTTTGCTTTCTTTTCTTTGTTTAAAAAAAAAAAAAAAAAAAAATCTTATGTGGACCCAGCCAGTCCCTGGTCATATGCAATCCCCCCATCCCACATGCATCTGGTAATTGCTGAGAGAAATCCTTTGGGGTGGCCCCAAATGGAATGGCTTGAACACACGGCTTCTTTTTTCCAATGCAAGATTGTGGCCATCTCATCTTCACTTGGGGCTAACCTCTCTTTCAATCTGAAAGTGTGCATTTTATGCTAAAATGTTTGTATATTAAGTTTAAGGTGCATGTGGCCAAACCTACAACCTTTTTTTCATGCATTTGAAATTTTGGCTTGATTTATCAATGGTTTTGAGGAAAAAGAAAAAGGGATGATAATAGTTTATCATGTAATGCAACAAAGATTTTTACTTTTTGAGCTGATTTTCTAATTCAGAATCCTGGCATTTGCATTCATACAAGTTTTCTTGGTGTACATACATACATAATGAGCTGTTTCACCGACCTTCTCATTTTGCAATTTTTGATCTTCTGTATACGGGTTGTAACCCAGTTGATTGTTTTCTCCCTTGTTACATAACTTATTTGAGTATTTTTCAGATGTGGCTAATTGAAGTGTAAGATCCTTATTTCCCACTATCTTGAATTATTATTTTTTGAACATTTCTTCTCATTTGGTTGTAATTTGTGCATTGAGCTGTCCACTATTACAGCCTTTAATGAGATTCTTAGACTTTCCCTTGTAAAATGCACTCTGCTGTGATGGAAAGAATGGAGCCAAGCTTATCAAATAAAATTTCAGCTGCCGATTTTGTACAATGGTACATTTTTCTGTAGATGAGTGTAGTGTGTATGCTGAAGTTTTAGCATAGCCTTTGGTACATTGTACTTCTTCTACAAATTGTCGTTAGTTCCATATTGTTGCCACTTTAAACCAAACATGACTTAATACTCATGTAAAACTGGTGTTTCACATTTTCGTTTTAGGGATATGATATAATTGATGTTTTGCCATGGGATGAGTGGTGGAACTTTGAGCTCACTAAAGATGAGTCCAATCCACATATTGCACTTCTTCCTTTGCATCCTGATGTCCGGGCCAAGTTTAATGAGACTGCTGCTTGGGAGTATGCTTTAAGCATGGTGGGCAAACCTTATGGTTATCATAACCTGATATTTAGCTGGATTGACACTATTGATGGGAACTATCCGCCTCCCTTGGATGCTCATGTGGTAATACATTTATTTTTCCTTTTCATATTTTATTGTTTGGGCCTAGTTTGCAAAATAAGTAGAGATATACTTTTTCTATTTTATTTAAGCTTTTCGTTGTCAACATTTATGCAATTTATTAATATTTCTATTGTATGGTTTGGTACCATTTGATAAACCAAACCAATCCTTAAGTCTCATCAAATGGGGTCGGTTATATGAATTCTTCTCCACTTGACTCTATCAACAGCGATGGGTCGTTTCACACACCAAAATTAAACACTAAACTATACCAAATTCCATTAGAATAATGGCAAATCCAGGTATCAATCCACAGGGACAATTGTGAAATTAAACTAATTTAATTGTTAAATTCCTAAATTAATTTTGATAAAAAGATTTATTGTTCATAACATAATAATAATTAAATTAAGCAAAGCGAATAAACTAGCAATTATAAATAAAGATGAATTTATTGATTTGGGGAAAAACCTAGAGCAATGAGTTCACTACTAGTTACGTAAATAAGATTTCAATTTGAAATCAATTATGCTACAGTTCGAACGGAATAATATTTCGCAACTACAAGTTTGAAGCATTTATCAAGAAAATCATCACATTCAATGTACGGGTACGAACCATCTCAAGTAGTACGAATTGTTCGCTCTAAACTAGGATAGCAACACGACTTGTCCCTCGTAATATGGTTCGTCTCATACTTTGAATATGAAAGAATAGAAAACTATTGTATGGAAAATATTCAACAATCACAGAGAGCCGAATACTCGAAGAAGTAGTGGAAAATATATATATGAAACTTCTAAAACACTATACAATTGTTTAAACTTTTACATAATCAAAAACAAAAAAGAAACCCTAATTACATAGCTAGGGTTTCATCAAAACCCTAGAAAAGAAGAGCTTAGCCACTCATGGAGGAGTGGGAAGAGGTGGAAGAGATGGAACCCTCTTATGAGAATTTGCTTTGAAGATTGAAAATCACCTTTCCCAAACCCTAGCCTCCTCTTTCTTCTTCCAAATTTCAGAATCCTAATCCAGCCTATTTTTTGCCTTTTAATCCCTTGGTTGTCTTTCAAACAGGTTTAAAACAGCAGCACAAAATCTGAGGTACGGCCACACGTGAGGGAGTGGTCACCGTACGTGCGGGAAGGGGTGCCGCACGTGCGGGAAAAACCCTCCGCATGTGTGGGAAGCTAAGGCTTTGTTTGGCTGTGAGGTAAAGGCCGCACGTGCGGGAAGGAATTTTCTGCTCATTTTATGCTCCCACTATGTACAAACCTAATTGACATTAAATAAGCATAAAATGTATAGTTTGCCACGCAAGTTAAGAGATCCTAATTAACGTCCTCAATGTTGCACAATTCGGCTTAATCAAACGGCCATTTGGTTAGTCAAATTAAGAAGAGGTTTGGTACCATTTGATATTTCAAAGAATTATATTCTGCCCACTACTGCTTTGAATCCTAAGGCTATGAGATATAACTTGATTATAAACACTATTAGTGATTTATCTAACATGTAATATTGCACAAGCACTAAAAAGCTATGTAAATGACACTCGAAGCGTAAACCAGATATCTCAAGACTACACCTTAAGGAGTGGATGTCCCAAATTCAAGCTGGCCCACAATGGAGCCAGCCCATCGGATTTCCAAGGGTTATTTAAAAAAAAAAAAAAAACTGAATTTTGATTCTCATACTTCGACGGCAAAGTTAACTTCATGCTGGCCTTTGGGTTTGCTATGTTCTATGATCTTTGCACACCCTTGAGATATGCTTAGGAATCGGGCAATTGAGAATCAATTTATTAATGAATTAGACAATTAGATGTGTTTGGTTGTAAAAATGAAATAATTAGAAGATCTACAAAATTTGCTTTTTTCCATGAAATTTTAAATGTGTTCAATTAATTCATTACTACCTACCACATTCCAGAGGCATGTAAAGGTTGAAAAGGTTAAGACTGGCAGTACCATAATGATGACACTAATAATGTAGAACTTATTTGCTGGTGCTGCATTCCTTTCTGTCTCCTCTTTCTACTGTATATTATGCAGCATGGGGGGTTTTATTTTCATTTAATGGTTTTGATTGTCAAATTTGTTATGGAACAGGTTGCTTCTGTTATGACCGTTTGGAATAATGTACAGCCTGATTATGCTGCTAACATGTGGAATGAAGCCTTGAACAAGCGACTTGAAACTAAGGTATTGTAACAATTTATTCCTCATTTTGTTGGCCGAAAGTTCATAAAGGTTTGCTTGTTGAAAGCGTAGTTTAAATAGATGGGATTCTCATGACCGAAAGAGGATTCCCATCGTTATCTATTTGGGTCCTTTTATATTGAGGAATGGTGTATCAGGCATCTGTATCTCTAGAGTGCAATTGGGATAGTGAAAAAAAAAAAGAAAAGAATTTATCTCATTTAACTGAGCATATAGTTCTTGATAGAGCTGAATGGTGAAAAAGGATTCATGTAGCTTACGATTACCCCAATTGATTGGAACGTAAGGCTTAATTTGGTTTGGTTTGGTTTGGTTTGTTTTGTCATCAAAGACGACTTGGGAAATGTATTGGTACTGGCAGTTCATGAGATTAATCGACAATCTCTTGGACCAAATCTAGACAAGATAGTTTGATCCTAACCAGCAAGTCATTGAATTTAGACATTGGTCTGGATGAAGTGATATACAATAACAAATAGCATCATTATATTCTGGTGTAATACTTAAAATAAATGAAATGTGTACTTGTCTGTATTTGTTTAAATATTTGATTTGACATTGGACTTCTGTGTAGGGCCTTGATCTTCCTGAAATTCTTGTAGAAGCTGAAAGGCGTGGGTCATCTTTTGATGAATTGTTGACAATTCCCGAGCAAGACGATTGGATATACACTGATGGAAAGTCTACGTCATGTGTCGTTTTCATTCTTGAAATGTACAAGGAAGCAGGGTTGTTTGATCCAATTGCAAACTCCATTCAAGTTACGGAGTTTACGGTGAGTTTGTTATGAATATTCAATTTCATTAATTTAAATAACAAAAGTCTCAAATTTGCATTCAATTGATGTTGCATGATCTATAAAATGGTTTTATTTATTTATTCAAATGGCTTATATGTAAATCCAGTACTTACATGGTTTAAAGTATGTTATTGTATTTGCTTGAGGTTGGAAGATCTGCTGTCTGAACCCTCACGTTTCACCTAAGTTTGCATTGAATGATTATTGACAAATTTTTTTCTTAATATAGAGCTGTTATTGTCTATATGCACTGCTTTGTACTTATTTATGTACAAAAAATAAAGAATTTAAGTTTATTTTAGGGTAAATTACACAAATGGTCCCTAAAGTATACCCTTGATTTCATTTTGGTCCCATATCTTTAATTTGCATCAATTGCATCCCTAAACTTCTCACATTAATCCAATGGAGCCCCTTTCTTAATTGTTGTCTAAATTACATACTAAAAATTGCTTATGCCAGTCTCACATCAAGCATAACAGGCATTTTGACACATCTATTTATACCATATACTATCATTCAAAGAGCCAAACACGCTATGTATTTGACTTTCATTAATGAAGTGGAAGTCTTAGATGTGTGTTATTTTGTAAATAACGTTCATTTCACTTGTCTTGCGATTCATTTAGGTGGAAAATGAGAAATTGTTTCTAATGCTCTCCAAATGCCTTATGTGAAGCTGACATAAGCATTTTTCATTTTTTTTTTAGACGATAGTTAGGATAGGGGACTACATTGAATCAATGTGTAAAGTTTAGGAATGTAATTGATACAAATTAAAAACTATAGACCAAAATGAAATTAATGGTATACTTTCGGGATATTTATGTAATTTGCCCTTTGTTTTACTATCATGAAACTAAACTTGAACTGTGTGGGTAAATATGGATGTTCAACTGAAATTGATTGTTGTGTGGATGTAAAACCCAGGTCCGGAATTTCACTTATTATTGCTTTATTAATTTATCTTGTCCAAACTGCAGATAAAAGATGCTTACACACTCAAGTTCTTTGAAAACAATTCAAGCCGCCTGCCAAAGTGGTGCAATGATGCGGACACTGTGAAGCTCCCTTTCTGCCAAATTCGAGGGAAGTATAGAATGGAATTACCTGGATACAATACAATGGATCCATACCCACATATGAATGAAAGGTGCCCATCTCTTCCCCCAAAATACTCTCGGCCTAAGGGTTGTTAAAAGTCTTTTGATTTGTTTATTTTGTTTCGGAGTTTTATTACCACTGCTTTGTATAATACTAGGTTACTGGGTTGTATTTTTTTTTTTTTGTCTGTATACAACTTTTCTGATGCAAAGACTTGAAAGATTTCGAAAGTTTAGTTGATATAGGTTTGAAGTTGTTTGTAAATTTGCTATCACAATACAACGAGAGTAATAGTAATTTCATTGTTACTGCACAGTTCTACTTTGGAATATCCTAATTCACAAATCTAGATGATGGAATAAGGTTTGATTTGGATGGAATTGCTATTCTTTTTCAAAGATCAATAAATTTTGGAAGGCATCGTACAAAAATTGTGAAGTTAGATCTAATCTATGTAGAGTTGAAGTGCCTAATATTGAATTTGAACTTTGAATCACATGGTTATGAAATTTTTTTTTTCTAAGTTCATATATTATTCTCATTCGTTGAGGTCTATAAAGTTTGAAAATTAAACTTCGTTTGGTTTTAGATTTTTGGTTAAAAAAGCACAAAAAGACAAAATTAGTTACATAAGTCAATAAGACAAAATGTCATATTTAAACTATAATCATTATATTTTTTTTTCTTACAAAAGTTAAAAAAAGTCAAATCAGACGAGACTAAAAAAGTTAAGTTAAAAAAGTCTCAACACAAAAAAATTAGTTAAAAAGGTCCAAATGATTTTTGCAGCCCTAAAAAATCCAAGAAGTGATAATCCTAAGAACTATTCATTTTGAGATTTGAAAAACTTGTGCCAATTTAAATTAAAATGATCAAAAGTAGTGTTTAGTAACTTGTGGTTACTTTTTTTTTTTTTTTTTTTTCTATGTACAAAGACCATGAAATATGTTTATTCTTTATTATTTTTATTTTTATTTTTATTTTTTGGTAAAAACTAAAATAAATAGCATATTTAGTATACATGTTCTCAAAACATAAAAAATCAAAGAGTAGTGTTACTCTAACTAAAAAGTTAGATTCATTTTTCAAATCACGTGGCGCTCTATTAGAATATCGGGTAAATTATAAATATATTTTTTGAGATTTGATTAAATTACAAAGTATTTTATGTGATTTTGAAAATTACATCATGTCCTTTTAAGTTTCTAATTACATAACAAATAACTCATTTTATTAATAAATCATCAAGTCAATTTAGCTTCGTTTGAGAAGAAGGGTTGGTTGGGTTTGAGGCTATTTTAGCTCCAAAAAGACAAAATAGGTTTTTTAGTATAATAAAATAAAACATCACATCCAATCCATAATCATTACATTCTTTCACTCATAAAAATTCAAAAAAACCAGAAAGTCCTTCCCAAACGAGACTTTTCAGCTCCAAGCTAAAATAGTCAAAAAGCCCAAAAAATCAAAAAGCCAACCCACTTCCCAAACGAATGCTAACTGTTTTTAATCATGTTAGAAATATATTTTAATTAACAATTTAGATAATTTTATTGTTATATAGAAGAATAATTAAAAAATTTATTTTCCTATTAATTTTGTTAAATAAATTTTTTTGACAATGAGATATTTGTAATTTCCAAAATTACAGGAGACAATTTATATTTTAAGTAAAACTTAAAATGTGTATTTGTAATTTACCTTAAAATATTTAAGTCAACTCTCTCTAATATATTCTTTAATTATTAATCAATCATCTTTTTACATTACATATCACTAAAGTTTAAAAATGAGTTTAAAATGTGTATTTGTTCAAAATGAAAACAAGTTTATAGTTATCAAAAGGGGAAGTGGTTGGACGTGGTTGTTGGAGTAGAAACGGTGGCCAGAGGACGGAAGAGTGAAGGAGGTAGGAAGGAATGAAACTTATTTTGAAAATAAGTAAAAACATATTTTTCTTATTTCCTCAAATTTGTAGCCAATTTTTTTTACGAGCGAAAACAATTAGCAAACGTATTTTTTATTTTAATTTTCAAAAAATTTAAAGCCAAAGCAAAATAAATAAAATAAAAATTTCACCAAACTTACCCTAAGATTTAGGGTTCCAATTAAAATATTTGTGAAGTTACCAACTCTCAAGGATCAACATTAGGCAGTCAAATAACAGGCTCTCCATCTACTATAAAAAAAAAAAATTTAATAGAGAAAAGAAAGGGACAAAAAAAATAGAGAAAATATGATCCCAATATGAATACAACAAATCGAGTACCAAGAGCATGTGAAAATAAATAAATATATAATAAGCATTTAAATGTGATAATGATCCAATATGGTTAGAGTTTTCTCTTCTGTTGCTATAGATAATTTTTGTCCCACATAGCCATGTTTTGTGTTGACAATCCCAACTTTTGGAATGTGTGCAGCTTTCCAATAATTCCCACCTTCTAAGTTTTTGTTTAGGCTCGAAATCAATCTATCAGAAATATTAATCAAATAAATAGATTTAAGGTTGGTTAGATATTCAATGCCAGAGGGCAACTCCTTTACCAATTTACATTCCCGTATTAATAACACTTCAAGATGAGGCATCGAGCCAGCCTCCACTTTCACCCATTTCAATCCTTTTATTCCACAAGTCCTATTCTCACGAGTCTTTTAAATCCACTAGCCTTGAAACACAATTCTTCTCCTTGAAACCGCAGCTTTGTATAATAGCAGGTGGCTGTATGATTTATTTTTCTGTATACAACTTTTCTGATGCAAAGACTTGAAAGATTCCAAAAGATTAGTTGATGTAGGTTTGATATTGTTTGTAAATTTGCTACCACAATATGCACAGAGAGTAATGGTAATTTCATTGTTACTGCATAGTTTTACTTTTGAAGATCCTAATTCAAAAAAATAGATGATTGAATAAGGTTTGATTACGATGGAATTGCTATTCTTTTTCAAAGATCAATAAATTTTGGAAGGCATCCTACAAAAATTGTCTAGTTAGATCTAATCTATGTAGCTATTTGATAAGCCATCAAGATTGATTTCCATGGTTCCGTAAATTGGTTCCACGGTTGATATTGATGTGCTTCTCCTTTAACTGGCTGCTCTATTACATCATGTTGCTCAGTTAGCTGGGTAGAAAGAACTCATGTTGTGTCAATCACGTCATGTCTGCAAAGTGGAAAATCAACTAAAGACCTCTAAACATAGGAAGGTTGTCTTCACGCCTACACCCTTAGCCAAGTCATCATTCCTTCGATTTTAACTACTACATATATTGAGTTTGAACTTTGAATCATACGGTCATGACTCAAAAAATTTTAACTAATTGCAAATATTATTCTCATTCGTTGAGGCGTATAAAGTTTGAAAAAAAGTCTCCAAATGCTTTTTGCAGCCCTAAAAAGATTCAAGAAGTGATATAATCCTAAGAAATTCATTTTAGTGGTGCTACATGCACCAATTAGTATACTAACTAGTGCACCAACACTAGTTATGACATTATTATTGACTTCACTTATTAATAACATTACAAATATCAAAAACTTTTTAAATTATGCCGCATCATCAATTGGTACACTAGTTAATACACTAATTGATACATATAGTATTATTCAATTCATTTTGAGATTTGAAAAACTTGTGCCAATTTAAATTAAAATGATTAGAAACCAATATTTGAAGAAGTGTTTACGAACTGGTTATTTTTTTCCCCCCTATGTACAAAGAACATAAAATATGTTTATTTTTTATTCTTTTTATTTTATTTTATTTGTAAAAACTACAATAAATAGCATATTAGTATACATGTTCTCAAGAACATAAAAAAATCAAAGAGTAGTGCTACTTTAATAAAAAAGTTAGACTTAATTTTCAAATCTAATGATGTAGCACTCTATTAAAATATTAATAAATTACAAATACACTTCTTGAGGTTTGCTTAAAATATATTTTGATTTCTGTGATTCTAAAAATTACATCTCTCCTCTTTCAGTTTCTAATTACATAACAAATAACTCATTTTATTAATAAATCATTAAATTACTTAATTATTTTTAATGATGTCATAAGTATGTTTTAATTAACAATTCAAATAATTTTATTATTATATAGGAGAATAATTAAAATTTTCATCTTTTTGTTAATTATGTTAATTAATGTTTTTTGATAATGAGTTATTTGTAATTTTCAAAATTACAAGGGACAATCTATATTTAAAGTAAACCTTAGGAGGTGTATTTGTAATTATTTTAGAATATTTAAGTCAATTCTTTTTCTAATATTTTTTGTAATCATCAACCATTCATTTTTAAATTTTTTTTTTTTTTTAACATTATACATCACCAGATTTCAAAAGTGAGTTTATAAAATAGATTTGAATACCATTTTCAAGATGAAAACAAGTATAGTAAGTTACCAAAAGGAGGGAGTGGTTGAAGGTGATTGTAGCAAAGACGGAACGGAAGGGTGAGGGTGGTAGGAAAGAATGAAACTTGTTTAAATAATTAAAATCACAATTTTCTTATTTCCAGAAATTCAAAGAACTATAGCTAGATTTTTCTGAAAGTGAAAACAATTAGCAAATGCGTTTTTTTATTCAAATTTCAAAAAATCTAAAGCTAAAGAAAAATAAATAAAATAAAAATCTCACTATTCAAAAATTTGTGAAGTTAGCAAACGTGTTTTTTAAAAGTAAAAACAATTAACAAATGTGTGTTTTATTTCAATTTCAAAAAATCTAAAGCTAAAGAAAATTTTAAAAAATTAAAAAAAACTCACCAAATGAACTCTAAGATTTACAATCCCAATTAAAAAATTTGTGAAGTTACCAACTCTCCTAGGATCAAAATTAGAATGTCAAATAACAGGCTCCCAGGCTACTAGGAAAACAAAATGTAATAGAGAAAAGAAAAAAAAAAAAAATAGAGAAAAATTTGATCCCAATACAAATACAACAAATCAAGTACCAAGAACACATGAAAATAAATAACATTCTAAATGTGGTGGTCATTCAATATGATTAGAGCTCTCTCCTCCCTCACTATAGATAATTTCCATTCCAATAGCCATGTTTTGTGTCCCCAATCCAAACTTTTGGGATGTGTGCAATTTTCAAATTTTTCCCACGCTCCGAATCTCTTTTCATACTCGAAATCAATCCATCAGACATATCATACAAATCAAGTGATTTAAGGCTGGTTAGATGTTCAATGCCAGAAGGTAACTCCTCTACCAATTCGCAGTGCCGGATAAATAACTCTTCAAGACGAGGCATCGAGCCAGCCTCCACTTTCACCCATCTCAATCCTTTTAATACGCTGAGTCTAAGTCTCAGAAGTCTTTGAAATCCACCAGCCTTGAAACACAATTCTTCCCCTTCATAAGTCCGAACAAGTTCAAGTTCAACCAAATTGGGCAAATCTTGGAGGGATTCCAGTGGATCAACATCCCTTAACTTACTCCATGCTAAAACTACGGTTACCAAGCTATGCAGTGAAGGTATCCAACGCGGTACCCTACGTAAACTTCCACCTAGGTAGAGGGTTCGAAGATGTTGAAGTGGTGAAGAAAGAGAATCTAGATCAATGATCTCGTCTTCTCCTGCTGCACGAACAATCAATGAGCGAAGGTTACTAAGCTTCTCAAGGGACGAGCTTAACACCCTCCCATCTTCATTTCTCAGGCTTTCAATCTGTAATTTCCTCAGTTGAGTCAACTTCCCTACCTCTCCTAGCAAAATGGTCCCATTATCATGGTTTGTTTCAATACAACAAAGTTTCTGTAAGGATGACAACCTTCCTATTTTCGTCGGGGCTTTGAATCCGCAATGGCGTTGAAAACAAGTGGAAGGAACAAGACCTTGTATGTAGCGATACAACAAGATATGGCGAAGTTGTTGGAGCTTCAGGATATCATCAGGCAACTCAGTGACGTACGTATCTTTGAGGTCCAATGTTTCCAGGTTTTGGAGCTTTCCAATCGACTTCGGAATTACTTTTACATTGGTTCCCCTCAAACTTAAATACCTGAGTTGAACTAGTTTCAAAACTTCATTTGGGAATATCTCCAACGAGGCACCTCTCAAGTCTAGCACGGTTAGCAACCGTAGACCATCATTTGACGATGCAAGCATGGAGAACTTGGACAGTGAACCTGTTGCGTTGAACATAAGCAAAGAACGAAGTCGAGTGAAACACTTGCTTTGTTGTGTATTTTCCAAATGATTGTCGATTGATAAGCGCCGCACCTTTTTGGGCCACTCTCTGCTTTTTTCACCGGCTAGTGTCACAATGTTTTGCTCTGCCGACTTCGAAACAATCATTTCACGCCAAAGGTCATGGATGCGATACGTTGCGACCCTTCTATCTCTTCTTCTCTCTGCCACTTGAACCAAGCTTCTATTGATTAGCTCATTGAGGTAGCCCTCGGCAACTTCTTCTTTTGTCGTTCCTGCTTTCGTTTCTACAAATCCTTCTGCCACCCATAATCGAATCAATCTCCAATGGTCAATGAAACAATCCTCTGGAAAAACACTTAGATAGAGAAAGCAGAACTTCAGATAATAAGGTAAATCAATGTAACTGAGAGACAATATTTTGTTCATGCTTTGGAGTTCGTCATTTCCTTTTAGTTCTGCACCAAGGCTGCGGTAGATCTTATCCCACTCATCCACACGGCTCTTATCCTTTGTTGATAAAAGACCACTAATTGCCACAATTGCAAGCGGCAATCCCTGGCATCTATTCAAGATGGCTTTTGAAAGTCCTACCAAATGTGAAGGGCAAGAATTCTCCATAAATGTTTTCCTGCAAAACAATGTCCAGGACTCTTCGGGAGTCAAGGGCTGAAGATTATAGACATCCCCATGATATTCTTTACTAGCCGAAGAGGCTAAATCTGCTTTTCTGGTTGTTAGCAGTACTCGACTCCCACAATTGCCAATGGGAAACACATGTTTAAAAGATTGCCAGGCATGAATATCCCATACATCATCGAAAACAAGCACATACCTCTTTTGTTGCAGGAAAGCATTAATTATCCCTTTCAAGCTGTTGGTATCCATGTTGTCCATCCTTTGTGGGACTGGTTGCTTGATTTCTTCAAATAATTGTTCGATGATGCCTTTAGGAGCACCTGAATCTTGAAGGATTCAGAAACAGTGATCCAAACATGGCTCTGGAAATGATTCTTCACAACTGCATCATCAAAGACCTTTTTAACGAGTGTTGTTTTGCCCAATCCGCCCATTCCTGATACGGAAAACACCTTGAGTCTGGGGTCTTCATGCACCAACCACCTAATTAGTTGCAATTTGGGCTTGTCGATGCCCACAAGCTCAGATTCATGGAGTAGAAGGGCATCGCCACGATAATCATGGTATGCTGTGTTAAGACCAGTGGACCTTGAGCTTGAGCCTTGCTCTAACGTACCATGTATATAATGGTACCTCTGATGTCCCTTGGAAATTTCTTCGACTCTGGACTTCATTCTTTGAACTTCAGAAGCAATTTGATGACGAGCTATTGAAGTCTTAATAAAGCAAGAAACCTTACGAAGAGAACCGCGAAATCCAGCGCCATGATGATGTCCGAGGCGAAGCATGTACAACTCGAGAACATCTCCAATGTCGTACGCAGCTTCTCGGACTTGCCTGACCCATACTTTGAGTTGGGGGTTGTTCTCTTCCATAGCATCGGCAACTCTGAGGAAAGCTGTCATGCGCTCGAATTCATCTCTTATGTATTCGATCTCTTCTTGAACTCCGATCAGCAAATTGGCCTCTTGTTGGAGGAAGGGTGCAAGGTTGGCTAGTAGATGGAACACCGCAATCTCCGCCATTTTGCTCTGTTGATGAGAAAATAATGGAGCTCTGAATTCTGAACTGAGTTTGGAATAATAGGTGAGTAGTGAGTTTGAAAATTGAGGATTTGTAATGCTCAAATTCAACTGGGTTTCATTGATCCTTGATTGGGAATTAGGATCCTCTCCAACCATGGTTTCCTCCAGCAGTGTCCTGCAGTTTGTACCAGATGAAAACACATGGAGAAGAGTTGATCCAATGGACTGAAACGGACCACGTAGTGCAGATGGTGAGAACAAATTGAAACGGTACCGTTTCCGAAAAAATAGCATCGTTATGACTAACGGTGGCAATGGCAAACGGAGTACATTTCTTTTTTCTCCCTTTCAATTTCAATTTCAGTCCAAAAAAATAAAAAAAAACAATGGGAAAGAACCCTTCAAACATCAGCAGCAACACCAGCAAAAAGAACCCTTTACACAGACGGAAGGGACACTCCATTTTGGTACATTGTCAACTTTCTCTCTATATATATCCTTGGAAGAGATGTTGTGTTGATTTGCTTGGAGGTGTTGTGTTTATTTCCATTATCAACTCTCACTCTCTCTCTTTCTCTTATAAAATTAACTCCTTTCTCTGTATATATATTTTGGTTCCTGTATCAAGTTTCGTGATTTTTTTTTTTTTTATTGTTTTTGCTACTTGTATCAAAGTAATGCTTTTTATCTAATTACATTATAAAAATATTTTATTACTTTTGGTGCTCTGTGTGGTTTTTTGTGCAATTGTTACTCTGGTTTCTTCATAACATTTGGTGCTCTGTTTTATTATTTTTATTTTATTTTATGATTGTTCTTTATGAAAGTGCTTTTTATTCAATTATAATAACATGATAGTGTTATATATAATTTTTGTTGAACCTAATTTGTGAATCGATTTTTTTAAGTTGGTATAATAAAAAAATTTAGTTTATTGGATTTGTTGCCTAATTTGTGAATGGACTTTTTCATTCATGTTTAAGAGATTTTTGTCTAAAACAAAACCATTTTATTCTTGGTAAGGGCTGGCAGTGACACCAATTCAATTTGCGTTCTTAGACCATCTCCAACGGTGAACCAAACCCAGCATCAGATTTAAATTTTGATGAAAAATCCATTTTTTCATACTCCAACGGTTGCACCAAAGTCATACCAAAATGAGATTTTAGCAAAAGTTTCACCAAACTGATGACAGACTCCGCGTTTCACCAAAACACTGTACATGACCGTTGCTAGGAGACGAACCGGTCGACCGGCCGGTTGACCAATCGGTCGCCCACCAAAAGTTCAAACAATTCGAAAAAAAGGTTCAAACCGGTCCAAAAAAAAAAAAATTTTTTTTTGCCTAACCGGTCGACCACAAAAAAGTTCAAAAAGTTCAAAAAAAATTTAAAAAAAATAAATTTTTTTTTTGTTTGCTTTTACCGGTTGTCCCGGCGCAAATTTGATGAAAATGATTTGATACTGAACCGTTGGAGCGCGAAGTATCAAATTAAGGAAATGGCCACTTTTTAACTCAGATTTGATGAAAAATCAAGTGAACCGTTGGAGATGCTCTTAGCAAGCAGCTGCTGCATCAATGTTGAAGGGCATGTTGCTCAAAATACATTAAAAAATAAAAATAAAAAAAAATCTAAAACACGCATATTCATACATACATATATATATATATATATATATAGATAGAAAAAATTGGTGCCCCAAAGTCATGATACAAAATCTTTTGTTCATTCATCAAAATAAATTCACCAATGTCATTACAATGTTGAATGGTGCACTACCATTACATTCTGTTAATCTCCATTACAGTGCTTTCAAAATAAATAGAAAATTCACATTTTGTCATTCTTTTTTTTTTTTTTGTTTGAACAAGCAAAACTGGGAAATATAGTAAGGAGGAGAAGTCATTACATCTTGATGAAGAAGAGAACAAAGCTCTGAAGGGGGCAAAACAATCCAGTTAACAGGTAAAGACCTGTGTGTATGAGCCTTGGCAAGGCAATGCGCCACTTCGTTGTAACTACACCTCGTCCAGCAAAAGGACACATTCCTCATTTGGGAGAGCCCCTTACGCTGTGTTTGGTTGGGGAATTTGAGGAGAGATTTAGAAAAGGAAAATGAAAAGGTGTGTGAAACTAGGTGAAATGGAAGTATATTTTATTCATATTTCACTTATTTTTTCTATTTTTCTTTCCAAATCCCTTCTCAAATCCCCCAACCAAACACAGAATTAATATATCAGAAAAGATGGCCATGCAATCCCAGGGGGGAACCATTTCAGACACACATAACTTAATAACCAGTGAGTTATCACTTTCGACAACCACATTGGTCAAAAGCAAATCTCTGGCCATCGAGCAGGCCAATCGAACCACATTTTGTCATTCAAAGGTTTACATTTTTGCCCACAAAGCTAGTAGATTCATAAACAAGGAAGCAACCAAAGCAAACACCAGCCACTCAGCTCTGCACAATACATCTCTACTATTTCTAGCTTTACAATTTTGATCCTTGCCTGCAATCACTTGTACGTCTAGTATGCTCTCCCTAGTGGTTGAAACTTCGACCTTCACTAACACATTGCAAAATAAGCATATTTTGCACCATAAAGGATCAAAATCTATGTGAAAGTCCTACAACAAAGTTAATATTTAAAGACCAAACATTCACAACCATCAACAACCAATAAATTAGGCAACAAATCCAATAAATTAATTTTTTTTCTTATACTAACTTAAGAATGCAAATTCACAAATTAAGTTAAATTTTTTTATAATAACACTAACATGTTATTATCTTTCAATAAAACGCACATTGATACATGTATAAAAGACATAAAAATAAAAAATAAAATAGAAAACCAGAGCCCCAAAATAAAAAAAATCAGAGCCCCAATTGCAATAACATTTTTTACAATGCAATTGGATAAAAAAAAAAAAAAACATTAGTTTAATGCAGTAATAAAGAAAAATAAAAAAAAAATGCTAAATTTGATACAAGAACAAAAAACAATATATATATATATATATAGAGCAAGAGAAGAGTTAATTTTGTTTAAGAATAAATTTAAAAAAAAAAAAAAAAAAAAAACACAAATAGATGGAGTTGATTTGTTTCTTGAATTTAAAACAAAGTCCTAAATTTCTTGAAGTCAAAACACAAGACTTTAAGCAAATCAACACATCTCTTCTTTGATATATGGTAAAAATAAGAGAACATGGCTGATTCATGGTCCCTTTTTTGTGTTTTTCTTTGATTGAAATTGAAGGGGGGGAGAGAGAGAGAGAGAATAGGGGTGCTGTTTTCGTTGTCATAGGCACCGTCAGTCAAAACGGTGCTGTTTTTTCGAAAACAGTACTGTTCCTCTTTGTTCTCACCATCTGCACTATGTGGCTCATTGCAGTCCATTGGATCAACTCTTCTTCACGTGTCTTCATCTGGTACAAAGTGTATGACAGTGCTGGAGGAAACCATGGTTGGAGAGGATCTTGATCGGTTCGGGATCAGCTGTAGTTGTCTCGCTTGACCGAAGTAAAAGAAAGAGACAAGGGGGACGTCCCTTCTTGTACATACTTTAAACTCCCACTTGTGTTTTAAGCTCCCACTTGTGTGATAGTGGGTAAATTTCTCGTCATTGTCAAAAAGAAAACAAATTGAATCAGGACAATATATAAGAGGTTTTTGGTTAATATGTGTCTTAAGATGAATTGTTAAGAAAACATTAAATGAATATATTTATATTAATTTGTATAGAAAATAATACAATATTAAAAGTTGTCTTAATTATAGAAAATAGTACAATATTAATTTGCGTTGACAATTATTTGTATATATATGTGAATTGTAATTTTAAATTTTTTTTTTTACACAAAGAAAAGGAATATAACAAATGCAGCATATTTTCAATCAATTATTTTATGCTTACTTTTATTCAAAATTTAAAAATAATGTACACAAAATTTATAACTACATTAAGGAAAAATTTATTCTAACAACATTTTTTTACTTCTATATAAATACTTAAAAGACAAAGCTCAAAAAGGTAGTCAATATAAATATTATACATTAAGTAAAAAAATGTGGTTAGCAATTATGCTTACATAAATTTACTATAATTTTAATTTCAAAATTAAAAAAAAAAAACTATTTTAAAAGCATTTTATATAGCTAGTGCCAAATGAAATTTTCTTTGCAAAAAAGAAAGTTATAAAATTTTGTTGCAAATTTTCAAATGTCTATTGTTAAACATTCTATTTTACTTACTTGTTTGTTTGCTTGCTTATTTTGGAGTTTTGATCTTTGATTTTTACTCCATATTCATCGTATTGTTTTATTTATTTTTCTTCTTCTTACTTGATTTTCGTATGACACTTCTTTCATAATGTATCTCTGAGTATATTAATGAAAATATCATACACTTAAAATGTATAAAATTACAATATATAGAGAGAAAAAAGTAAGTAATTGCTCAAAACTAAAACTATTTTAAGAAAAAATAAAAAAATAAAAACAAAAATGAAATTGTTTGAAATAGAAAATGATTTATTTATTAATTAATTAATTTTAAAAATAAACTTTTAAAGAAAACAAAGAAAACTATATATATAAGTATATAAAACAAACATAAAATATAATACAAAAAATAAATAAATTATAGGATTTTCAAGAAGTGAGACCCACAGACAAATGTTGTAAATCATGTCTATTCATGTACTTTTTGTGTATGTTTTTTTTTTTTTTTATACTTCTAATCTCGAGAATGACATTGAAATAGTTTACACTTCTTATATTGGATCCATCTAATAGCTTTAGCAAGCAGAGATGTAATAAATTTTATAACACCAAACACAAATAATTGTGAGACAAAGTATCTAAAAAAATGAAAGTAACGTTCAATGATGACGTAGCAGCACATCTGACAGTTTAATTAGAAGTATAACCAGATAAACCACCATAGAAAAGGAAAACAATCTTTATTTTTCATCACAACAATTATATAACTCAATATATAATTTTAATGTCTATCACTCTTCCACACGCCCAATTGTCTATCAATATTAGAATGAATGCATGAACCAAAAAAAGGAACATTTGAAAGGACAAAGAGATGTGGTTTGAGACCTTTCAATTACTGAATTCTATTAATTAATAGTTATTAGGCTTCAATGATCGGACTTCTAAGTATTTGTTAGCCATTAAAATTGAGATCTTTGCTTTAATCTATATTCATTTAATAATTTGAGAGTTGACACATGTCAAGTCTTTACGCAAATACTTGGCACATTTTTTTAGCATTATTAATGAAATGTAGAGTGTAATTTTTTTTTCTTCTCTTTTTTGCAATTGCAATATGTTGTTTTTAATAAGAATTTATATTTGTTTTAGATATTTTTTTAATATACAAATTATTTTTTACAGTGTAATTTTTTTTCTCTTTTTTTTTTTCCCGCAATTGTAACCTGTTATTTTTTTAATAACAAATTATATTTATTTTAGATATTTTTTTAATATAAAAATTATTTTTTTTTAGATTTTAATAAACTGCACAGTGTATTTTTTTTCTCTTTTTTATTCCGTAATCGTAACATGCTATTTTTTTTTTATAAAAATTTATATTTATTTAGATATTTTTTTAATATAGAAATTAATTTTTTTAGATTTTAATAAAATACACAGTGTAATTTTTTTTTCTTCACAATTGCAACTTGTTATTTTTTAATAAAAATTTATATTTATTTTAGATATTTTTTCAATATACAAATTATTTTTTACAGTGTAATTTTTTTTTCTCTTTTTTCTTCCGCAATTGCAACATGTTATCTTTTAATAAGAATTTATATTTGTTTTAGATATTTTTTTAATATACAAATTATTTTTTTTTAGATTTTTTATAAAAATAATTTAATAATCCCATCACTAACCATAGTGTATAGGAGAAGTTGAAAATGGTGCGGTAATAGATATGGAAGAAGTCAAAAAGGCTTGTGGGTTGGGAGAAGTTAATAAATGGTGAGTTTTTTTTTTTTTTTTAAATCAAAAAACTAAAAGGTTAAGATTGAGATATTGTCACGATCCAAACCCGATCCCAAAGGTTCAGCATTGCAACAAGTAATAATTGAAGTCATAACAAATTAATAGTGCAGCGGAGTAAAATAAAAGGGTACCAAAAGCTTTATTTAAGTTTAACAAAAATATATACATTGGAGCTTCTATTCAATTGCAATACCAGAGCTGTACTATGACTACAAAGTGCCTTAAGCTTATCCCATGCACTGGTCTTGACACGTTACCTTAAAATTAATACCTCACTCTTTCTTTCCGTTATCAAAGACCTTCTTGACTTTTACTATTTTCTTCTCCTTTCTTAGTTTGTTTTTCCTTCTTCCATTCATAGCACCACTCCTTTTATACCAAGTTTAATACTTGCTCAACACTTTTTAGGTGACACGTAGCCTCTTTATTTTGTAGCCATCATCATTTTTTTTTTTTGGATAAGTAAGTCATATTATAACCAAAAAAGAAAGATATACAATAAAGTTCAATACACAGCTTTTGATGGGAGCACAAAAATAAACAAAATAAACTACTCCATCAAAAGACAAACTGAGCTTATAGAAAATAAGCACAACATTCCAACAAAACAAGGATTCAGAATTTCCTTCTAGCATTCTTCAAGTCATGAAGTTTCGCTTTAAGTTTTCTCCTGTTATCCTCTTTTGAAGTCTCCCCATAACTAGGATCACTTGGAGATGGACTCCCTCTATTTCTCAACTCTTGACTTGAATCTCCATTTCACGATTCAAGGACATCAAAGGCATTAGATGTTGAGGGGACAGAAGACTGCGTCTCTCTCTCTTTGTTGATTAATGGCATTGAGCCTTGCCCACCATCTCTCCCCTTTTTCTTTACCACTTCCCATTTAGTCGGAATTTGTGTTTTAGTGTCCTTGACTCTCCACTCATGTTTGAAAAAGGGAGGGTTCAAAGACTTTGGCTTTTGAGGGCACAAATTGGTGGTATGGCCAAAAGTCTTACAACCATCACACCTTTGAGGCTTCCATGGTACCTCAACTTGAATCTCATATGGGTTACCATAAGCAAGATTTATTTTGAAAGACTTAGGGATCTCTTTATTTCTTTGGCACTTCAATACAAATTCTCGCAAATGTAAGTGCTTCTCTTGAAAGTTGGTTTATCCAAATAAAGAGGAGTTCCCAAGATGCTAGCTATGTAACCCAAACCCTCTTCACTCCAAAGTTCCAAAGGAACATTGTACAACTTCACCACAATGGCACACTTGAAAATTCACACTCTGTTAGTTTTAGCCCAGGTTGTCATTTTTTAATAACAATCAATCTAGCCCCAACATAATAGGGGCCATCTTCCAAGATTGTGTCCATAGCCTCTTCACTTTTTACTTTAAAAATAAAAAAACCATTGTCAATGGAGACAACATCCTCAAGCAAATTTCCCCAAAGTTTCTCCGCCCAAGTTTTCACATAATGAAAAGAGAATCTTTTATCAATGAAGTATCCAACCAAAGCATTTTCCCAATGAGAAAAGCCTTTTTTTGAGATCTCAATAGGGACATTGTAAATGCCATCTACTTGGTTCTCAATCTTATGGGCACCTATTTTATACTTCAATTTTGACACCTTGTTAATCTCTTCTTTAATTAAAGAGCTCCCAACTTGTAGAGGTTTACCTGATATAGCAAGTGTATCCAGACCTTCACTACCATCTTCCATATGTAGATCAACCGAATCCTCATTTCGACAAGCTCGCACGAGCTTATCACTCTCTCGTTGCTTGAAACCCAGTACTTCTTTCCTTTGATTAGCACTAAGTGAGCCAAATTTATTTGACAACATCATTTCGTTTGCCACCAATGGGGACACAGTAGTCAATTTTGGCCACTGCTCAAGATCAGTTAGCACTCTAGTTGGTGTGTTCCATGCATTAGGTGTTTGATACTGCTTTGGTGATTGCTCAGGTGAGGCTTGCATTTCCTGATCCAATGGCTTGTGTTGTACCAAGATCACAATCACACTCAATTGAGCTATCCTCTGAATCTACGTCCCTCAATCCCCTCTTGTTTACATTTGAGGGCCCTTGCCACGGTCCCACAAAATCTCCAAGTGAAAGAGATTTGGGGGGGCCTCGAATGCGTGTAGACCGGCAGGGAAGTACATTAGGCATGTCATCAGTAGATAGTTGATCCACTTGATTTACAAACTCCTTCAAAGATACCTTAGTCGTTTGCTTTTTGATTTACTCTTGGCTAGTTTGCTCTTGGCTAGTTTGCCCTTCTTCAATGATAGCTTACTACCCTCTCTGTCCCTCTCATTGTCCTTCTCTTTCTCTTTCTCTTTCTCCTTAATCATCTTATGACAGCACAGTGACAAGGTTCACTGGGGCATTTTGTCGAACAAGTAAAGGGCGAAACCTTCAATTCAGGACCAGCAAACAGAGCTACGTCTACAGACTTACATATAGAGAGAACAAGCCTTGCCAAATCTCTCATAAAACCCTAAAATTTCAATTTTCTACCACAATCAAACGTTTTCACACAATTTCAACCAAAGCTCCAACAAACAAATGCTGGATAGAGATAGAAAATTAGGGTTCGTGAGGAGATTGAAAGAGGCGTGAACTTACACAGATTCAAGTCTGGAATCCAATCCTTCGATAGGCTTCGCTTCAGCGATTTCTAGGGTTTGAATCGTCGACGGAAATGGAGGTCTCTCTCGAGCTTCGCTAAACAAGTCCCTGTGTTCCTGTGATGGTTTGGATTTGGTACCTTCGTCCCCTTAGGAAGAGTGATCGTGAGCAATTGAACTGGGTAATTCCCAAATCAGAAGCTTTCGAGTTCCAATCGGTAACAAAACCGAACCATGTATTTGCAAAGCTTTGTGTAGCCATCATCATGCTCTAGACTTGAAGCTTATCCCTCAAATGATAAGTTTAGATTAGTTGCTTATTTATACTTGGGCCCAAATATTAAACTAATTATATACCCCCTTTTTTTTCGATAATAGATACTTCCTAATTTAATTACGCTTTATCTCATACACCTATAACATTCAATATTTTATTTTACTATTATGAAATATTTAATGAAACATTTAGGGTTTTTCTCATTTATAATTAAGTAATAGTAATATAAAATTTAATGAACAACTTAAATTTTCAGGTTGTTACAATCTTCCTTCCTTTTAAAAATTTCGTCCTCAAAATTTGTCATATGTAAGCTATTAGATTTGCATACTCTGATAAATATATATATCAAGAATAAATTTGATGATTAATCTGATATAAAACATTGCTAAATCATTACCTCCAAAAAAAAAAAAAAAAAAAAAAAAACCAAGAACAAAACACTATTTATTTGTCAAAAACTATTTTGGGCCAAAATGAGAAACAATGGATGACTTTAAAAACCTTTCATTGGTTTTGTTTACGAAAATAAAAAAAAAAAAAAAAATGAGAACACAATTAAACAAGCGACTAGAAATGAAATGACAGAATCATATACAAGAGTTGAAGAAATTTAAAATAAGCTTCCATTTCTTTTATCCGTAAACTTTCCATTGATGGGAAATAGTTTCAAAATCAGTATTTTTATAATTTTTTTTTGTAAATTTTGAAAGATTATAAATTTGAACCCACTTCTAAAAAAGTCAAAATGAATTTTTTTTTTTTTTTTTTTTTTGTAATTGTTTTTGTTTTTTTTTCCTTCAAATTATTTAGCATATGCATGAACGATATATACAATTATATATAAAGTAACAAATATCTCATCTTAATTACAAAATTTAATGAAATACCATAATTATATATATCACGATTGTTGCTACACAAATATTTAATTTAAATACAACTTGTAATCTAACTCAACGTTTCCCCCATCCTATTTGTGCATGTGTTTTATGCTCCAATGGTTTGATAAAAATAATTTTAAAAACCTAAGCTCTGATACCATTTTTGTCACGACCCAAACCCGGTACCCAAAGGTTCAGCGTCGCACCAAGCAATAATTGAAATCATAACAAATAAATAGTGCAGCGGAGTAAAATAAAAGGTTACCAAAATCTTTATTAAGTATAACAAAAATGCATACATTGGAGCTTCTATTCGATTGCAATACCAGAGCTGTACTATGACTATAAAGTGCCTTGAGCCTACACCATGCAAACGTAGCCTCTCTATTTTGTAGCCATCATCATGCTCTAGACTTGAAGCTTATCCCTCAAATGGATAAGTTTAGATTAGTTGCTTATTTATATTTGGGCCCAAATCTTAAACTAATTATATATCCCTTTTTTTTTCCCGATAATATATAGTCCCTAATTTAATTACACTTTATCTCATACACTTATAACATTCAATATTTTATTTTACTATTACGAAATATTTAATGAAACATTTAGAGTTTTTCTCATTTATAATTAAATAATACTAATATAAAATTTAATGGACAACTTAAATTTTTGAGTTATTCTGAGATATTGAAACTCTCACAAGACTTGTGGGTTAGAAACACTATTTTCCATATATAATATATAGATTGTATAATTGAATTTAAAATTTAAAAATTAAAATGAATTTAAAAAATCATAAGTCGAGTGATTTTAAAAAAAAAAATCAAAAAAATAAATAAATAACTTGAATTGAGGACATAACTGCCCATACCACTGCTATAGGGATATTTAGGAAAAATTTAGACATGAACATCAACACTGACCTTCCCATATAATATTATCAATATTATTTTTTATGGAAAATTTTTATTTATAGACATAAGTAGATTTTATATACATTTATTAATGTGCAATGTTATACCTAATTCATTTTTTTGTACTATTTACTCACTCCTAAATACAAGGTAATAAGATCTACACTAATAAATACGCATGAAACGAAAGCCTCATTTGGAAGCATATTATTTTAGTAATCTTTTGGCTTTTTATAAAAAGATGTATAGAAAAATAGAGAGAGTAATGTGACAACTTATAGTGACTTTTTGATTAAAATTGAAACTTTCCAAACGAAGCCTAAATATAGAAATGAATAAAAAAAAAGAAGATAAAAAAAATGAATTATATATAATATTTTTCTTTATTGTCTCAAAATAATGCAATTACTACACTATCTAGTTTTCACTAGCTAAAGTACGAAAAAAGTACACTGTTTATTTTACTTAATTATTTTAGCTATTGTATTCTCCAACCATAAATTTTAGCTAATCATTCAAACTAACTTAATTAATTTTCAAAACAAAAAATACTAATTGCTGATATTTTACTAATGTAAATTTGCAATAATAATAAATTGTCCATACAAGCATACAAAACTTGTAGAATGAGGAGAAAAAAAATATAAAATACAAAATAAGTTATTCCGTAATTCATCAAACAGAATTGAAAAAATATATAAAATTACTACATACACATATACATATATAAAATATATAAAATTACAAATCCAAGACATAAATATAGAAAAATCTAAGACATATACATACATATTTGTTTAGAGAACCTATCGGGCTCTTTAATTGTAGTTAGCAAAAAAGTAGGAATAACTAGCCCAATAACCAACTCATTGGAATCCAAAATTAGAATTACATTGACAAAAATACTAACAAGTCTTTTTTAGCCACCCCTTGGAGATGCTATAGTTTAGTCATTCCGTAAGGTTATGACTATGGGGGTGATTATGACGTTTTTGTATAGTTGGGCCCAAAATGTGAATTCTCCAAGAAGTTATTGGGTGGTACAAGAGCATGATTAGTTGGTTCTTTCTAAGATTGTGATTTGTTGATAATATGATGAATTGACACTATTATTCAACCACCCACTAATTAGGGTGCTTACAAATCAACAGATTTATTAAAATCAAACAATCCGATTTAATTCATTCACTTTTAAGTAGTTTTAGTATAAGCGGACGGATATGAATATAGATTTTTTAAATTTACTTATATTCGGACGGATGACGGATAAGAGGTCACTTGACCCATTTGAAACTGCCAACCCTCCTTAAAAAAATAATGTTATGTTTTAATACTTTGAATGTTAAAAAATAGATATTTTATTTAGTAAGAATATTAACTGTTGTGGAGAAGTGGTTTGGAAATACTCTTCAGATCTTGAGAGACGCTAGTGATCTTCAGCTAGTCACCTGAAAAGATACAAACACTCCGGTCAAGTCTGGAACTAGCACGCCGACGGACAAGTTAGTCCAGGCCCTCAGGATATGTTGTTTACTAAGTTTTGTGAAGTGATTCTTACATACCTTTCTATACCCGTTATTCCTGTATTTACACTCGTTCCTTCCAATCCTCGGGGCCAGGGCCTGCTTTTTAATCATTGTCCTTTCTTTTATTCGACCCCAAGGACTTACACTTATTCGGTATATATATCATATTCGGCTTCCCACCCTCGTAGGATACAAGTTTTGGCATCAGTCTTCTAATGGTACGCACCTTCAGATTAATCAATATATTCAGCCCCCACAATTGCCCCCCGAACTCCTCATTGATGGTAATTAATCGGCATGTTTGGTCTTTGAATTAGAAAAGTTAAAATAGGTTAGGCGGCTTTGCGTACCCCAATACAGATGTCAGGACGTGCACACCTTTTCGTTCATCATTGCGCTTTCCTGCCTCACTCGTGCGTCTCGCATTTATTGTGATTTGAAATTTAAGTCCTTTCGACTGCACAGTTCGTCGAGTATTCGAGACTCTTGGACCACCAGTGGATATCCCTTCTCTGACTCGCATTTTCTACAACTTTTCTCCGTCTACCCTCGTCTTCCTTGCTCCTTATAAGTCTTCTTCTCTTTTCTTTGCAATCCTACTTTATTATTTTCATTTTGGCGCACCCTTTATTTCCCGTGAAAATGGCCAAACACTTAAAAAACCTCTTTTCTGAGGGTCATGTCTCCGGATTCCAGCGACACTTTTCCATCCCTGACGATGTTCATCTATCTCTAGTGACGGACAACACTTTGGATATGGAGAGAGAGGACCAAAATTCAATCGTCTTCCCTCTCCTATCCATTGCAGAGGGCGGGGTCCGTTTTCCCTTGCATCCATTCCTTAGGGCCGTTCTCCGCTATTGGGGTCTGATCCCTTCTCAGCCCAACGTGAACTTCTTTCGAATCGTAATGGGGATCATAGAGTTGAACCGGCGCCTCAGGATCGATCTTGAGATTCCGACCATTGATCGCTATGCTTTAGCCAAATCTTCCGTTACCAGGCGGTACTTTCTTAGGGCCAAGGATCTTGACCATCATTTGGTAACCATGCTACCGACTCATCAAGCGTGTGGATGACGTAATGGTCAATATCCAAGTGTTGAATTTGGTGAAGCGAAGGTCGCTGGACCTATTCGACGGAGGGGTGAACGGTCATTGCGTGTCTCTTTGTGTTTATTGAACTTTTCTTTTACTCGACCTTCCTCCGTGTTTAACCCTTTGTCTTTGCAGCGATAATTTGAAGAGGATTACGGTTTCTCGACGGCGCGGTCCTTACCAGATTACTGCGCACTTTCGGATACTTGGCCGTCAGCGTTGAGAAACAAGGAAGGCGGCCCACATACTTCTTGATGCGAGCCTACTTACACTACCTTTTGACGTGACAACATTCCCATTCCATCCGCGATCAACGACTTGTGGCTCTTATCTTCCATAGCTTCAAGAGCCTTAGGCAAGTTGGTCTAGAGGCTTCGATTCGGGGCAAGGCGTCGAGTGGTAGAGGTAGTCATTGAACCAGCAGAGAATTCAGGAGGCCAAGAGGTTGATGAGGCCCTAAACTTGGCGTTTGAGGCTGACGGCGTAGTCGGCCTACCTCGCCATCCACCGGGTTGGCGGAGTTTTCTTCGGATATCTTTGGAGGTTTGGGAGACCTACTCGGTGATTTTTTGAAGGCATGGTGAAAGCCTCAGCGAGATGGCTCGAAAAGAAGAATGCCGGCGTATGGTCGCGGAAAAAAGAGGCCACCCGTTTTGGGCCTGCTTGGTTGAGTCTTCGAACCCGTTATTGACGAGCGACTAAGACTATTGCGGCGAAAGCGAAGAGGTTGAACAACCGGTCATTGAGCAGTTGATTCCGGAAGAAGCGGGGCAAGAAACGTAAGCGGACGGCCGTTTTAGAATATAGTCTTGTTGACAAAAGGCCTCGCGTAGAAGAATCGGACGTGGTCGTTCCTTTTATTGTTTAGCCAAAGATCGAGAACGCCGATTTCTTTTTGGCGTCGATCATTAACGACCGGCGGTGGCCTTGAGCTGGCGGCGTTAGTCTCCTCTGGTGATAAGGCATCCTTTCATGCCATGCCGGACGGTTGGCCATAGCCCTATTTGCATGATCGGCTCTTTTGGTAGGTGAACTTTGACTTGTTTTGACTTTGGTTACCTATGGCATCTAACGATCCCAACTTGTTTCTGACGGCCGGTGGGATCGTTGACTTGGGACGCCGCCTACACGGTGCCCTTGAGAGGGTCGACCGTTTGCAGTCGGAAGTGGTCGATCAAAAGAGCAGGGCCGAGTTTGAGATGATGAGAGCCGCGATGGAGATTTGCAGCGGGCCGGTGGAAAGGGCTTGGTGCCGTCGGCTCAGATTCGATCGAAGATAGAATGACGAGCAAAGAATCGCTCGAGCTAAGCCGAGGACGCTTAAGAAGATGGAAGCGAGTTAGCGAGTTGAAGGCGTAATGAAAAGGCGAAATCTGAGGCTTGTCGCATTGAAGCGGGAAAAGTCTTTGCCTTCCGAGAATCGTAGATGAAGTCCCCAAGTTTGAGAATCGAGGTTCAAACACGGGTGGCTCAAGGCCCTTGATGCCCTTGGGGTTACATTAGATCTGCCAATTCCTTATGAGCGGTGGACGTTGAGCCACTTGAGTCGACCAGGAGTAATCAGGAGTCATTCAAATTTTATGAAATGCTCTTACTTTTAATTGTACGTTTTTGTTTTAAGGACTTTTGTTGGTTCTGAGTAGTTTTCATGTATAAATTGGCTACTGTCTGCGCTCAATTTATTAATGAAAATTATCTTGTTGTCTCAATTTATTAATGAAAATTATTGTGTTGTTTCACTACTATTTAGGCACAGTTTGTGATGTTATGTTGGTTAAGAATTTTTGCCTTTCACTACCTTAGATAGAATGATTACTCTGTTGAGCTTTCTACGATTGGGTATCTTGGCAATATTCTTATCATTCGTATGCCGAATAGTTCGTTGGTATTACTCTGGGGCACCTAAGCCGAATAGATTGATTAATCTGCCCTTGCCCTAGGCGGTGCATGATCATTCTGAAGTCGATTCATGGGTCGGTTGGGACACCTAAGTCGAATAGATTGATTAATCTGCCCTTGCCCCAGGTGGAGCATGAGCATTCTGAAGTCGATTCATGGGCCGGCTGGAGCACGTAAGCCGAAAAGATTGATTAATCTGCCTTGCCCACGGTGCATGAGCATTCGAAGTCTATTCATGGGCGGTGGGGCACCTAAGCAAACAAGATCGATGTCTGCCCTTGCCCAGGCGGTGATTGGCGATCTGAAAAGTCGATTCATGGGCCGGCTGGAGCACGTAAGCCAAAAAGATTGATTAATCTGCCATTGCCCAGGCGGTGCATGAGTATTCAGAAGTCGATTCATGGGCCGGCTGGGGTACCTAAGCCGACAAGATTGATTAATTTGCCCTTGCCCTGGGCGATTGCATGATCATTGGTATTTGGAAGAGACAAACTTAGGAGTTTGGAGGTCGAGCCGTCGGTCTTGAGGCGATTGAAGTTTTCACAATTAATGAGATTGCCTCAAAGTCTTTGCCTCTGTAAGGATAAATGATGTAGGGTACAACTTTTATGAATATAAGCAATGACTCGACTTTTGAAGATATCGTATGAATATCGAGCAGACTCTTCTTTAATGACGAGGAAGCGGGGCCTTCGATTTGGATGGACACATGAATCGAAGTGGTGACCCTTCGCGCCTGAGGGTAGGAGTTCGAGGATCGAGGCGTCCGATCTCCTTGGCGTCGAGGCGAGATCTTCTCTACCTCGAGTCGAGAAGGGAGCTGGCTTGAATTTGTGCCCATTAAGCCGATATTTGTAGGAATAGACCCGTAATGAGGCAAACTCGATCATTGGGACCCAAATGTAGCGGTCGAGTTTGCTCGACAAATTTTTTCGCCGGAGGTTCAGCAGTCGATGGTAGGTCATCAGGATTACGAAGTATTTCGCAAAGGCGTTCACGGGGCGGTGAAGGGACTGTACACTGCCTATGAAATTGGCATGCGGTTGCGTGCTACCCGTCGAGAAATAGAGAAGAAGGATGAACGTATTTGAAGTTTAGAGGCGCGTGGAAGCGGTTGGTATAAGTTAAGAAAGACCAGCGGCGAGCACAACCCAGGGCAAGAAACCTAATCGTGGAAAAGGGTTACCGGTCGACTCATCGATTCAGCGCTTGCGATCGTGAGACCAAGTATGTTAAGCTATGGAGAAGCGTGAAGGAGAGGGCCTATGAGAAAGGTTTCCATGAAGTAGAAAAGTTGGAATCGAAAAGACCAAGGAAAAGCTGGTCGAAGAACTTTGCGATGTGAAAATCATGGGTTTAGGCGCGGTTAGATCAAGGCATCTCAAGCGCGAAGCTCTTCGGCGTCGGGTATTGATTGGCATCGCCACTCTACCCTGATAAACATTTTCGTTTTCTGCTTTTGAAGTCGAGAAGAGTGATGATGAGGGTGGCCAGTATAAGTATATTTATTATAAAATTTGAAGTCTGATCATGTTCAAAACTATGTAATTCATTGGTTGTTTTATCGAAAAAACGTTCTATTACAAATATTTTATTGCAGTGCGTATTCAGCATGTATGTGTTTCGTTTTGTTGTGTTTGAATGAATGTATAAACATTGGCCGGCAGGGTCAATCCATACCTGATAGTCGTTTATTCCTGGATGAGGCTACTGTAACCTAAGGAAGTCGAAAGCTAGTGGGTAGAGTGGCTACGACAAATTTAACTCGGCTCGGGGCCTAGATTTTTGGCCAGTGCACGTGCTTCAAAAAGTCGTTTGGATAACTACGCCGTGGCGAATGTCAACCGATGTTTTTCTCATGGAACTTAGTGTTAGCGAAATCACCTCGGGATTGGGGCTTCGAGATCGCTACCAGTATTGAAAATAAAAGGAGTGGGCGCTTTGCGTAGATAAACAATAAACATGTGAATTGAGATAAGTGGGGATGTTAGTTAGAATGGAGTTCGGCCGAACTTGGTGTTACCATGGGCTGGCGGAGAGGATCCATCCGTATGGAAGTAGGGCGTCAAAAGTTGGCATGAATCTTCAAGTCGTCAGCGAGATCACCCGAAAGGAAAGAACGATCGTTGGGTTTGTCTCCCTTATCTGGATCTTTGCCTTGACATTGTCAATGGTATCGGGGAGGATTTGGGCACCGATTGGCTCGAGGCATTACAAGCTGCGGAGGACTTAGGGTGACAGGAGTTGATTGCCGCTTTACAAATCGTCTTCTCATTTTTAGCTTTGAGGCTGGAAATGGGTATTTTAATGCTCAAATGCAAGTTGTGTTTATGTAACGACTAAATAAAAATTGTAATGCCTAAATCTTGGGTTGCGTTTATGTAACAATTGTTTGATCGAATAAAAGCTTTATTTCAAACATTTCGTCTTAATACGAATTTTGGTATGCTCAGTTAAGGACCTTATTTGCGTCTTGCTCTGAATTTTTTATATGCTCAGTCAAGCACCTTATTTCTGATGTTAGCGAGTTTTGCTTTGTTCGTGCCAAAGGGTATTCCGAATCCAGAGGTTTAATCGCCGCTAAGGTGTTATGGGCCGAAGGGGGCTCTGAATCCGGAGGCTTAATCGGCCCTAAGGTATCATGCACCGAAGGAGGCTTCGAATCCGGAGACTTAATCAGCCCTAAGGTGTCATGCACCGAAGGGGGCTCCGACTCCGGGGACTTAATGTGGCCAATCATGATATCCACGAAGGGCGCTCCAAATCCGGAGGCTTAATCGGCCCTAAGGTGTCATGCACCGAAGGGTGCTCTGAATCCGGAGACTTAATGTGGCCAATCGTGATATCCACGAAGGGCGCTCCGAATCCGGAGGCTTAATCGGCCCTAAGGTGTCATGCACCGAAGGGGGCTCCGAATCCGGAGACTTAATCGGCCCTAAGGTGTCATGCACCGAAGGGGGCTCCGAATCCGGAGACTTAATGTGTGTCGTGATATCCATGAAGGCGCTCTCGAATCAGAAAATGTCGGCCCTAAGGTGTCATGCACCAAAGGGGCTCGAATCAGGAGACTTAATGTGGCCAGTGTGATATCCATGAAGGCGCTCGAATCCGGAGGCTTAATCGACCCCTAAGGTGTCATGCGAAGGGGCTCCGAATCTGGAGACTTAATCGGCCCTAAGGTGTCATGCACGAAGGGGCTCGAATCCGGAGACTTAATATGTGCCAATCGTGATATCACGAAGGCGCTCGAATCGTTATCATGGCGTCACAATGGATTTAATGAAATGAATTGGCGACAAAGAAAAATGGTTTGCATTGCGAAGCGAAATATATACAAGTATCAAAGCCCTGGTCGGGTCGATGATAGGGTTTTCATAAAATCTCTGCTTATGCCGATTAGAAGCCACGGATCTCTTCAATGCCATGGGTTGTCGAAAGCACAAGCGATGATAAGTGCTTGGAGCGGCCTTCATAATATGTATCGAGTTTGCTCCATGATGACATTATCTGGTGAAGGGAGCTTTCGACCAAGAATTCTCGCCGCGTTCTGGAGCAGCTTCGAGCAGGTAGTATGATTTTTCTAACGAATTCGGGATTCATATTAAAAGCGGAACAATGGGTGAGGCGGGAAAACGAATCCGATCAGTGAGGCCGGAGTTTGATGAAAGTTTGGTAATACATAACCTCTGAAGTACTCGGGTCTATGAGGATCGTTCAATGGTGAACCGATTTATGTCGTAATTTAATGACCAGCGGATTAGTGGGATCTTTGTTGTGTTGCTAAGATCGAGTCATTGAAAGCAATTGTCGAACTTCTTTTAGGCCATTTAGTCGAGAATCGTTATACGGGGATTGGATCGATTGAATTGTGTGCACGGTTGAGGGTGCGTAGGTAGATCACATGGATCACGCCAAGTGGAGAGAGTCTGCCTCAAGGCTAGTGCCTTGGTTGGCTTTCCCTTTCTATCTTGTTGTAGTCGGTCGTCTTGCAGTTCTTCGGTGATCTTTTTAATGTAGCAACTCTCATTTCGTGGCCGTGATCTTTGTGATATTCATACCGCCTATCCCTTCTTCGTGTGTTGGCAGCCACCATCTTTAGCCATTTGAAGAATGGAAGGTGTTGGACTTTGGTCATTATTGCGGCGATTGGTTACGACAACTCGTGTACTTCTTGTCGTGGCGCCTCGAGCGTCTTTGCTCGACTTCGGTTGCTCATTCTCTGGTGGGAAGCGATCTTGATCGGTGATATCCATATACATCTCGTTAGCGGCGTTCAGGCTCTAGGCTGGAGGTGTACGGAACTTATTGGTTGAGCAATTTCGGGAGGGTCGTTTTATTGGTCGTTTGGCGGCTTTTATTCTCAAAGCGTCATCTTCCACTTTGCAATACTCCTTAACTTTCTTCATCAACGCCAAATTTGTTTTGGGGTCTTGAGTCAAGGCTGCGAAGAGGTTAGGATGTAGTCCCATTTTGAAGCGATAATAGCCATGGAGTCATTACAAGCGTCATTGTGAGGTTGAAGCATTCCCAATAGCGCCAAATCTGGCGTTTCTCTGTTGAATCTGCATAGCCGAGAGTCGGCTGTTTCGGTTGTACCTCGTTGGTGATGAACATGGCCCTAAAGGATTTTTGTAATTGATGGAAGCTTTTGATGGAGGCGGTTCGACATAATACAACATAATGACTAATGGCTCCATTGTCAGGAATATTCGATATATGAGGGCTTACGTTATGCGCATGCAATGTCATAGCGCATGTAGTAGCGGATATGATCGAAGGGTCTGATTTCCATCGTAAAGAGTGAATAGCCAGACTTTGAACTTCTTAGGCGGTAGTCCCGTCCACAATCGGACAAAAGGATCGTGCTGGTCCTCGTCGTCTAAACTGCTCCTCCTGCGCTTGTTCTTTGTATGTAGACTCTTTTCGGAGGAGCTGGAAGTTTCGGATAGTCCCTTGTTGGTGTGCTCCATGGGTGACGAGTTGGAGTTGCTATCGGTGTCCTTTGGTCGAGCTCAAGGTCGTTGTCTACCGACCTTCGGAGGTCGTTCGGGATCTTGGCGCATGGCTTCTCTCAATTTTGCGACCGAGGCCAAGTCTTGGCAGATATCGTTCATTTTGGCGATCATGTGCTCTAGCCTTTGTTCATTCGGCTTTGCTTGTTCCATGATCGCTGGATGGTCTCTTCTTTGAAGTCATTGGTGAATCGAAGTCAAAGCGCGTCTTGCAGCGATGGTTTCTTTTAGAAGCATATTTGGGGAGTGAAGTCATCTCCTGTCGGTCTCCAATAGCTCTGGGAGGATCTTGATCGCACCTTTGTGATACCCTTGTTACGTATTATGTTAATTAGTCCCTAATACGTATGTGATTATATGTTGTGATATGATTTTGTGTGTCATTATGTGGATATATGTGATTTTGGAACTCCATATGTTCACCGGAATATCTGTTTGAATAATCCGCTTTGGAAATTAAATTGAAGACCCTATCGACCACGTAAACCCAAAATTGATTCTGCCTTTGTGATTAAGCGTAATTTTTAGAGCCTACTTGAAATTTAATTGAAGATTGATTTGGGTTAAATTAAATCGATTAAATTGATGAATAGTGTCAAGTGCTCAATTATTTTATGTTAAACTAATATTGTGAGTGGGGCTATATTATAAGCCTTATTTCCTTCCCCTTTACATGACTTTGGTTGATCAAACTCTAAGAGAAAAGAGGGAAGTCGGCTGTTAGAGAGAGAGGGGGAGAGAATTGTGCTATTTTGACTCAAGCTTGAAGAATTTGAAGTCCATCTCTAAATTGGACCATAGATTGAAGGAATTGGGCTTCTAGGTAAGCCATTGACTCTTGAATTCATGAAAGTAATGTATGATCTTGTGTGTTCAAGGGTTGTTTTGTACTCAAGAGCATGAGTTAAGTTGGTTTTGTTGGAATTAAAGCTTGATATAAGCATGCATGTATGAAATTGTGTGAAATAGCATGTAAGCTTGAAATACATGATTCATGTAGAGTTTTAGTTAAAATTCTGCTTTGATCACCATTTGTGTTGTCTAAGATGAGAATGTGGCTAATTCATCACATGCATGTACATATTATGTGAATGGGAGCTTGAATGCATGAATTTGTATATGGTTAATAGTATTGATGGGAGATTGGGGCATGCATGTGACTTATTTGTGAAATTGAGCCTCATTGAGTTATAAGTTGAGGTCTATGTACCATGTTAGCATGATTATATTTGAGATTTGAGCCATTGCATGCAAGTATTGTGGGTTTGGAAAGTTGAATTGGAGCTCAAGAACATAACTGAGGAAACCCAATTTTGATGTACGCCGAAGCGGGGAATGTCCGCCCGAGCTGGGATTTCGAGCTCCCAGTATTTTTATTCTTGCAGGCATGGTGTTCGCCGAAGCGGGTAATTTCACGCTCGAGAGGATCATGGAGGATGAACTTCGCCGAGCATCCTATTGCCGCTCGAGCATAAAAAAATGATGCATCATACTTTTTGCGGACATAGAGTCCTTCGGCGGTAAGTTCATGCTTGGCGAACTATGTTAGGAGGCCTTCCGCCGAAAGCGCCATTTTGGACGATCGGCGAATTTCACCTATCCGGTCCAAGGGGAAGCTTAAATTCGCCGAGCGAGGACTCTACTTTTGAAATTTTGTTTTTGCATTTCGAGAGAGATTTATTTTATCCTCTCTTTCACTTGTAAGCACTCTTAGGCATATGTTAAGCATGGTAAATGAGTTAATGAGATAAGAATAAGGCCTAAAGAGGATTATGTAAATTAAAAACGGATGGAATTATTAATGACCCTTTTGTGTTCATAAAATGTGAAGTCAGCTCCGGGCAAATCCGCAGTCGATCACGTGAGTAATATCGATATTTGAGCATTTTATGAATGTCCAATTGTTTATTCCTTATAAGCTTTTATGAGTTAAGCTAATTGGGGAGCGTGGACAAAAAATTGACATGAATGAACAAATGGACCAAAAGGTCGTTTTGATAAGAAAGATATATGGACCTGAGGTCGCTTTTGGATAAAAATGAATGGACCTAAGGTTGTTTTGATGAATTAATGGACCTTGCAAGGTTGTTTTTGATACTTAATGAATGGACCTAAGGTCGCTTTAATGATATGATGTGTGGGGTCGAAGGCCGCTTTTGATATTAAATGTATGTCAAGGCTTGCCGGACACGTTTTAATCTGAATGTATGGCCAGGCGAAGGCCGTTTGGACATAAAATGCGTAATTGGCTAAATAAATGGGTTTGATGTATAAATGGATGGGCCAAAGGTCAGTTCTTACATGAATGGAAATCCGAGATAGGCCAAAGGCAAAGATGTTTGGAACCTGGCAACCGCTTGATTTAATCTTGGCATAAATGTACATATGTTAAGTAGAAGTATGAATTGGGCCCAAGGCCGTTTGAGTATGTTGTTCACGTATTGTTGTATGACTTCAGATTTGATATTGTATTCATGGGCTATCACTCACGCTCATTCATGTGTTTAGCGAGGGTGAGGTGAAGTCTAAACCGACCCTAAAGGAAAGTCAAGCAGGAACAATATGAGTTTTGAGAAGAAATCGGCCCTTGTGCCCTCACGATGAGACACTCACCATTTTGTTATGTAATTATATTTTGTCTTATTAGCCGCAAGGACTCTATATATATTTGTAAATAGTTTGGTTATCGCGGTCGACTTAATGGATGATCCTGTCTTTAAGGAATTTATGGTGTAATGCATTTTTGGCAAGTTATTAACGATATGGGTATGGTTTTGTTTTGAAGTGCATATAAGCACGCTTATGGACAAAGTTTTGATTATTGCTTGCTTGGCTGCTTTGTTGAATTATGTCTATTCTGCTGAGGCGTAGGTAATCCCAGATTATCGGCCAAGACGCCCTTATCCCATAGGGTCGTTTGGTGGTGACAAAGTGGTATCAGAGCACGAGTTAATAATCCACACACTTGTCCAAAAAGAGCAATAAGCGTCTAGATAAGATCTAGGATACATTCATGTGATAAATATGAATTTGAAAGCATTGATTATATGCTTAAATGTTTGATATGAACAATTATGTGTTGTAAGTTGTAAATTACTTGCATTGCAAATTACCGAATATGTATGCTCTTTTGTTATATGAATACTTAATGCAAGCTTTAATCAGATGGTGAGAACCAGGAGATGAAATAGAAGAATCTCAGTTAGAATGGGATGAATGGAAAGATCGATACAAGAAATGGCGTGCTGAGACAAGAATGAGTGGCAACAGTGGCCGCAACCACACCCACCACCACCTCAGCACCATCCGTGTCGGATAATCAAAATGATGACCGATTATAGCTCTCACCAAGGAATTCAAGAAAATGAAACCACCACAGCCCACGGGGACTAGATCTATTGAAAGCGTGGGTTCTGTGACATGAGAAACTATTTGAAGTGTTCCTTGTTCAGAGGCTCGGAAAGTGCTTCAGCCACTTTATGCTAGAAGATGAGCGAGAAGATGGTGGATCTTACGCGAGAAAACTCAAGGATGTGGGTGAAATTCTTAGAAATATTCTATGACAAGTACTTCCTTGGTGTCCTGGATAGGAAAGTGGAAAGGGTGAGTTCATGGAATTAAAACAAGATAGCATGACGGCTTTCCAGTATGAGGCCAAGTTCACTGAATTTTCAGCCACCACATGTGATTAACACCGATTATAAGAAGGTAAGACATTTTAATGTGGACTTAAGGACATTCTAGAGAGGGTGAATGTCCTAAAGCCGAGACCTACATTGGGGTATTTTGACAGGCCACCATATCAGGAGGCTAATATAGCTAGACAAGCTGCTGAAAGAATCGAATGGAAGGGTAATAAAAGAGTGGCTTTTTTCAAGAAGAAATTTCTAAAAGCAAAATACCGTGTAGACACCCATTTTTGACCCCCAAGACTTAGATCGCCACTGCTTGAACACTCAGTGATCATTCATGTTTGTGTTTCGCTTTGAGTTCTCGAGGTCTCCGCCACGCGCTTCAGCTTGCCCAGACCTCTCAACTCAACTATTCTGTGTTTGGTTTTGCACCAAACACTTGTGTTTTTGCTTCTGAGGATATAAAGTAGCTTGTTAGCAACCCCTGGCACCCACCTGCCGTGGCTTGAGGCCACCGGCCATGTGTTGAGGCTATCGGCCAGTGGTGGAGTACACCATTGGCTGGGGCATTCAAGGTGGCTTCCCGCCATCCGCTTGGCCTAAGGACTTTTTTGGTCGGTGGCACCTTTTTACCTGAGGCAGCTACCTGTGCCACCGGAGTGCACTAAACTCCGCCTCGAGGCATGCATGTGGCTATTTTGCCCTTTTGCATCCTTTTTGTCAAAGCTTCTTGAGGAAGCTTGATCTTTGTCAAGCTTCTCAAGAAGCTTGTCACTGCCTTAGCTTCCTCCGTAAGCCTCTACCTTCTTGCCCTCTTTGTCCCTTTCTGTTTAGCTTCTTTGATAAGCTTCAAGCTTTGGCCAACAATTGCCTATATAAGACCCTCATCCTTCTCCATTGTTAGGTTAGAACAAAACCGTAGCTTATACATATACACATCATATACTCTATCTCTATATCTTCTATCTCTTCATCCTTTGTGTGTGTTTAAAGCCCAAAGTGTGTTTTGACCTTGCTTTGCACTAATACACACACCATTACACCATACCGACCTTGAGAGGCTTTGAGGGTTTGTTTTTGAGTTTTGGACTGATTTTGACTAGAGGGAAAGAAAGGGTGGCCCTGTTGCTCATCATGGTTCTTCAAGGGTAATCTTTTCACTTTAGATTCCCCCAATCTTGCACTAGATTTTTGCCTATCTTGCATACTGATTTAAGCTTTGTGTATAACTGAAAAAGTCTTGTATTTGCATGCTTAAGATACTCATTAAGGTTGTTTTGTGGTTAGGGTCGATCTCCCCCTCTTAGGGCCTTATTTGGCCCTTTTGTGCCTTCTTTTGAGCTTTTGGTTACCTTTGGTATTGCCTTCTCACCACTCAAATCCAGGATTTTCAGTGAAGAAGAAGGGTTTGAGATCTTGCATAGGGAGGACACCTCTCTCCTTTGTGACTCATTTATCCATGTTTTTGGCTCAATATGGTTATGATGCATAGTTGTGTATGACTCCATTTCAGAGGCTTTTTGGGTGTTTTGGGTCGTGTTATACCTGTTACATGTTGGTTTGTTGACCCTTAGCATGCATTTTGTACTTGCTTGGTGTTCTTCATTTTGCCTAGAATGTATCATACATTTGACCACCATGCTCTCATGTTTTGACTTTACTTTGTGAAGTTCTTGGTCATATTTTTCCATGCTTGGGGGCTGTTAAGTGCTGGTTTGGTCATATTTGATATGCTTTATATCCTTAGCATTCTAGCATGTTGGCATTGATTATATGAATCATGAGCATGCTTGGGTTAGTTGTTTAAGTGATTTGAAGTCATCTCATATGCCATTTAGGTCCCTAATTCATACTGTATGCACTTATCATCATTTTCATGCCTGAAGAATTGTTTTGTTGTGCCTTGAAAAGGGCCATTGTACATGCTTAATGTTTAAGTTTTGGGGTTGCCATATCGGGTTTTGGAGGGGTCATCTTGCATATTGAAACTCTATTTTGTGTTAGAAAGTTCATGCCATGAGTGCTTGGGGTAGTCAGGATAGAATGCCCCTTGTCTTGGACCTATTGGTGTGTATGTTTGCATAAGCATTGGCCTATCTTTTAGGCATTTTGGCCATCATGCTTGGAGGGTGGACTAAGGTCTCCTTTTGTGTTTTAGGCCCATCATTGCATGGTCATGTTGCATTGTTTAAGGCTCATGTTTGCATAGTATCATACTTGTATGTTTGCATAATGTTTAGCTAATTGCATCTCATATACCATATGCTTATTTGGCATGTTTATATCATATTAACTTAGCTTGCATGCTTAGATACATCGATTTGGCATGCTTTGCATATTAGCCTCATGTTGCATTTTTGAGTCGTATTTGCATACATGCATTGCATTGCTTGGTTTGGGTGTCAAACCAAAGATGAAGATCGAGAAGCGCTCAGATTCAAAGTGACGTAACGCGCTCAATCTTCGTGCCGATGCCCTTGACCCCAATATGATAGGATGTTGGCTTTCATTTGTTTGTTGCATGCATTTTTTTTACATTAAGTTGCAAATTTGGCCTCTTAGGCTATCATGCACCGAAATGCATAATTGGTGGCCTGAGGGTCGAAGGTCATGCTCCATCGAATCTATTGCACGATAGGGGGAGTGGCTATGCTTACATTTGCTTGAAATTCCATGCCATGCAATCGCCCTTCTTGTCATAAAATAGGGTTCAGATTTATGGCGGCCGCCATATATAGTGCCGATCGGCCATCAATGACGGGGCAATGATTCAAGTTTTGGCCAATACTCCACTACTATGGCCGGTGGCCTTGTTCGCCAGCGGCAATCCGAGCACTCGTGAGTAATTCAAAGCAGTCCGAAGTTTGTATGATCCTCGAGGGGCGGCGTAAACAAAGGCAGATGCCATGGCAACGGTTTCCGAAAGCAAGACGAGTCGGCATGCATCATCCAAACATTTCAAAGGCTGGCCGTGGCTATTTTAATTTTGCATTTAATTTGTTAATTAATTAGGAGTTTTGTAATAATTAATTTAGTATTATTTATTTGACTCAGACATTCTTTCTTGCCCCTCCGTGTGAGGCGTATTGTAATAAGCTGTTGGTGAGTGTGTGTATGTCTTCCAATCCGCCTTTCTTTTTTATTTATCCGCTTATGATGGTTAGACTAGGGCATATTTAAATTAGCATACCTTATGCTATGCATGCTGCATCCATACATTTGTCTTACATGCACCTGCTCTGGTGATATCATACTAACTGCACTTGTATTTCAATTCTAAGTTGAATACCTATTAGTTGGCAAGCTGTACATGCCATCTTTAGGATAGCCGAGCCTATTACGGTTGTATTTTGCATGTGTTGCATAGCCATTTTAACATGAACTAGGATCATGCATATGATTACTAACTAGTTTCGCTTTTGCCTAAGTACTCTGAAGTTTTTATGTTTAGCATACCGCATGCGTAAAGTGTTGCCATGATAACATGATTACCATGAGGCTAGCCGCTTATGTGATATAACCGCTTGAATGCTCGTGATGGAGGTTGAATTACCTAAATTGGAATAATGCATCAAAATTGTGAGTTTTAAGCCCACTTGAGGGTGGCAAAATCCGTATTTAGCCTACTTACGAGTAGCAAACCATTTTCAAAAACAAAACATGAAATGTTTTGTTCCAATTTAGGCGATTTGGTCTATACTTGTTTGCAGGCGCGATAACATAATAATTCTAAGCTAATACCCTAATAAGAATGCATAATATTTTCAAAACAAAATATCACTTAGTAGAGGCCGATCTTCTGGACGGCAAGAGGGTGCTCATGTGACCTTTTCCCAATCGCACCTAAGTTCCTGAGCCGAGGCAACTTTGGTGATGACGGACACGGCCTTGGCACCGAGTCGGTTTCCTAAATTCCCCATTAAAAATATTTAGGTGGTGACTCAGATTCCGCAAAGCAGTCCATGTTTGGCACTTCTTAACAAAAATCTGTTTTCCAAAACAATTTGCTGGATTTGGACTCTTTGGTTTAGATTAAGAACTGTAACACAAATTGAGTCCAAACTGTAGTAGTGAGGCCCAATGCGGTCTTCTACAACTGCCTCAACTACTTCAAGTTCTTCGAGACACGCCTCCCATGTGCAACATTTGTAGCAAAGCACCGTGAGTCGTTATCGCATCAGAGTTTGTTTCAAATTTGGGGAGGCAAGGGCACATAGCCCGAGAATATAATCGTAACTGGAAAACTCAGAACTAGTTCAATGCATCGCCCAAAGCCGGAAACACTTTTGAGATCTCGCATACCGGGGATACAATGGAGACAGTGGAGAGTTTTTACTGGTTCCTGCAATACACCTTAATGCCAATATTGTTGTTTCTGTACTATTTCAATATGTAAAACATGATGCCTTTGTATTAATTGATTCGGATCAACACACTCATTTGTGACATATACATTTGCATCTAGACCAAATAGACCTCTAGAGTTATTACCATATTTGTTATGTGTGTCTGCTCCATTGGGGAATATGTGTTATGTGACTATATATATCGATTTGTGACATGTGCATCGAGGATGCTACCCTATATGTAGATTTGTTGCCCTTGAACTTTGGACATTTGATGTACTTTTGGGCATGGATTGAGCTGACTGCTATTGTGCCACCATAGATCATGTGCTGATTAAAAGGGTTGTATTTAAACCACCGTAACGAAAAAGAAATTGTAAGCCAGGGCAATGGATAAGGCTCTCCACCTTATTTGATATCTCAGCAATGAAAGCTTGTAAACCGATCAGAAAGGGCAATGTGGTTATTCGTGCTATATGTTGACCGAACAACTTCAGTGAATGTTGAATTGAATGATATTCCTATTGTTAGAGAATTCTCAATGTGTTTCCTAATGAATTACCAGTGGGAATTGGTAGATAGGGAGATAGAGTTTACTATCGAGATCGCAAGCTGGTTGCACCCACAAATTTATTTCTAAAAACTCCTGGCATGTAATGGCTATACCGCTTAAAATGAAGGGAGTTGAAAGAACAATTGCAAGATCTCGATAAGGGGTTTATCCGACCTAGCACCTCACCTGGGGGTGCACCAAGACGCTTTTGTGAAAAATAAAGCGATGGTACTTTTTGCGTCAGGCATCGACTATCTGGAATTGAATAAGGTAACAAGAAGAACAAATACCCTCCTACCCCGTATTGATGACTTATTTGACCAGCCAGGATCACGGTGTGTTTTCTAAGATTGATTTGGAGATCCTGCATCACCAAATTGCAAGGTTAACGCAGAGGGATGTCATGAGAAAATCAAGCATTCGTAATCCAGGTATGGTCATTTTGAGCTTTCATCATGCCCTTGGAGTGACTAATGCCCCTACAAAGATTTATGGACTTGATGAATAGAATTTTTAAAACCTACCTTTCGATAAGTTTGTTGTGAAGTCTTTATCGATGATATTTTGATATATTCCAAAAATAGACTTATGGAACATAATAACATCACTTGAGAACTATTTTTACAAATACTTAGGGAAAGAAAATTATTTGCTGAAACTAAAGGAAATGTGAGTTTTGGCTTGATGAGGTTGTTTTCTTAGGGCATGTGATCAACAAGGAGGAATTTCAAGGATGACCCGATCAGAAAAATAGAGGCAATTGTGAATTGACCTACATTGACTAATGCGGATAGGAAGTTCGTAGCTTTATGTGGCTTAGTCAGTCACTACAGGAGGTTTGGTGAAGGATTTTTCGAAATTAGCCTTTGCCTTTACCCAATTGACACGAAGGGCGCCTTTTGAGTGGAACGCAGAAAGTGGAATCATTTTTCATGAATCGAAGACGCAGATTGACTAATGCACCAATTTACCCTGACACTACCTTCAGTGCATCGTGAAAAATTTTGTAATTTTCAAAGGATGCACCTTATAAGGGTTTGGGTTCAGGTGTTAATGCGTAATCGTGAAGCTGTTATTGCTGCACGCCTCGGCGACGCTTAAGGCCACATTTATAGAAGAATTATCCAACACATGACCCAGAATTGGCCGCAGCTTGTTTTTGCATTGAAAATCTCTACAAGATTACCTATATTGGGGGCAAAGCATAAGCTCTACACTGATCATAAGAGCCTCAAATACTTCTTCACGTAGAAAGAGTTGAATATGCTGCGAGAAGATGGTGGAATTGATAAAAGATTACTTAATTTGGAAATTCAAGACACCCCGTGAAAGCTAAATACAGCTGTTCGATGCCTGGAGCGTAAAAATCAACAGAAGTATGGGTTTGTCTCAAGCCTATCGAACAAAGGAAGATTTTGCAAGACTTTGGAGAAGTTTGAAATTAAAAGTAGTAGTAGGAGTGAACCAAGTGACTTCAACGATAGTCGCTTATTGGCTACAATGAAAGCTTGAATTGTTGATGAAACTCGGCAAGTAAACAAAAAGAGGATGTGAGTTCCTCGAAGGGTGATTGACGCAGTTTCGGTGACAAGTCCAAAAGCAGAACTTAGCATTGGAAATGAAATGTTGAAATTTCGAAATCCGAATATGTGTCCCCCGATATCCCTGAATCGAAGAAGAGTGGTTTTAGATTGAAGCCCACGTGATCCGTATTTGCTATGCATCCTGTAACAATAAAATGTATTCCGATTTGAAACGCATCGCTATTGGCTCTGCGAATGAAGAAAGAGATTGCCATGTTATCATATGTCCAAGTGCTTTTTCAAGGTCGTTGCATAGTTAAGGCCGTCAACATCGTAAACTAGGGCGGTTCATCAACCTCTCCTTATTCTCGAGTGGAAGTGGGAACATGGACTATGGATTTCGTTGTTGGCCTACCTGGGCATTCCTCGAGGTATGGATTTTGTTTGGATTGTAGTTGATGTGATCGACTAAATTGCACATTTTCCCTCGTCAAAACCACATTTATCGCTATAGATCGCCACTACCATTTATGTTGATGAGATTGTCCGCTATAATTTTTGAAAGTTCAGATTCTATCAGATCGGATGTAGATCCCAAATTTGTGTCTAGATTGTGGGAAGAGTTTGCAGGAAGCCATGGGGAACGTAACTAAGATCTCGGTGACAGTATTCCACCCACGTACGCATTGCACAGCAAATATCTAACGACATACAAACTTTGGAAGATATGCTTCGATGTGTGCTTTGGATTTTCAGTGAGAGTTGGGAAGATTATTTGCCACTTGCGTAATTTGCTTATAATAACAAAGCCTTCCACTCAAAAGACGCAGATGATGGCAATTACATATGAGGCTTTGTGGCGAGTGAGGTGTAGATCACCCGCTTGTTGGACAGAGGTCGTGATAGCCAAGTTTGGGGCCGTAAATTGTGCAAGACACTTCTGAAAGATCAAAATTATTCTAAGAAAGGCTCAAAACATGTTCTCAAGACCCATTGAAGAATTATGCAGACGTCCTGAGAAGACCTCTGAGTACGAGGTTGGTGGACCATGTGTTCATCCGTTTCTCTCGATGAAAGGCCAAATTAGATTTGGGGAAAGGAAGTTGTCGCCTGCTACATCGGGTCGCTTCAAATTTTTGAGAGGCTTGGGTCTAGTTGCTTATAGAGTGGCTTTCTTACCAATCGAGATTCGAATGCATCCATAATGTGTTTTATGTGTCGAGCATTGAGGGGTTACCCGAGACCTCGCTTTCATGTGATTTGATTATCACCCCAAGTTACAGTTAGTTGGTGAAAATATGAATATGCCGAATGGCCTAGAATCTAATTGTTGATCGGGCAAGTGAAACAATCGAGAGAGTTGAAGTCCATCCTACTGGTGAAAGTGGAATGGAAAGAAAGCACTACGATTCGGATACGTGGGAAAAAGAGGAGTGAAATGCGATTACGCTATCCGCACATTTGTTTCCCTCGATGAAGGTAACTTAAGTCTTGAGGACCCAAACTTCCTAAAGTGAGTGAAGACCGGTCAGATAATTCTCATTCTCAGACAGTGTTAATTGGTCCCTAATACGTATGTGATTATATGTTATGATATGATTTTGTGTGCCATTATGTGGATATATGTGATTTTGGGAACTCCATCTGCTGCAATCACCCAGCAGAATAACTCGTTGAATAATCCGCTTTGGAAATTAAATTGAGGGCCTTCCTATCGCCACGTACTCCTAAATTGATTATGCCTTTAGGATTAGCTTAATTTCTTTAGAGCCTACACAGTGAAATTCTAATCAAGATTGATTTCGGGTTAAATTAAATCGATTAAATTGACGAATAGTGCCAAATTGCTCAATTATTTTATGTTAAACTAATATTGTGAGTAGGGCTATATTATAAGTTTATTTCCTTCCCCTCTTTACATGACTTTGGTTTGAAAGCAAACTCTAAGAGAAAAAGAGTAAGCTCGGCTATTAGAGAGAGGAGTGGAGAGAATTGTGCTATTTTGACTCAAGCTTGAAGAATTTGAAGTCCATCTCAAATTGGGACCATAGATTGAAGGAATTGGGCTTCTAGGTAAGCTTTCATTGGACTCTTGAATTCATGAAAAGTAATGTATGATCTTGTGTGTCCAAGGGTTGCTTGTACTCAAGAGCATGAGTTAAGTTGGTTTTGTTGGAATTAAAGCTGATATAAGCAATGTATGTATGAAATTGTGTCAAATAGTAATGTGTAAGCTTGAAATACATGATTCATGTAGAGTTTTAGTTAAAATTCCTGCTTTTGGATCACCATTTGTGTTGTCTAAGATGAGAATGTGGCTAATTCATCACACGATGTACATATTATGTGAATGGAGTTTTGAATGCATGAATTTGTATATGGTTAATGAGTATTGATGGAGATTGGGGCATGCATGTGACTTATTTGTGAAATTGGAGCCTCATTGAGTTATAAGTTGAGGTCTATACCATGTTAGCACATGATTATATTTGAGATTTGAGCCATCGCATTTAAGTATTGTGGCCGAAAAGTTGAATTGGAGCTCAAGAACATAACTGGGGAAACCTGTGGTCAGATTTGATGTATGTCCGACGGAATGTCCACTGAAAGTGGGATTTCTGAACTCCCAAAGATTTTGTTCTTGTAGGCATGGTGTCCACTGAGTGGGTAATTTCACACTCTAGCGGATCATGGAGGATGATCCTCCGCCGAGCATCCTATCATGCGCCAGCAGTAAAATGATGCATCCAATACTTTTTGCAGATAGAGTCCGCTCGAAATGTGTAAGTTCACACTCGAAGTGAGCTTATGTTAAGAGGACTTCCGCCGAGTACCATTTTGGACGATCGAGCATAAATTTCACCTATCCAAGACTTTTTTTGCAGCCCAGGTGGTCCGGGCCGAGCAGGACCCTTCGACTGTCAAATTTTGTTTTTGTGATTCTCGAAGTTCTCGCTTTTCCTCGCTTCTTTCACTTGTAAGCACTCTTAGCATATGTTAAGTATGGTAAATGAGTTAATGAGATAAAGTTAATAAGGCTTCTTAAAAGAGGATTATGTGTAATTAAGGAACCGATGGAATTATTAATGACCCTTTTGTGTTCGGCAAAATGTGAGTATCAAGCTCCAAGGCAAACCGCGAAGCTTCATCAGTTTCCATCAACGTGAGTAATATCGATATTTGAACCGCTTTTTATGAATGTCCAATTGTTATTCCCTTATGTTTTTATGAAGTTGCTAATTGGGATCGTGGGATTACAAAAAATTGACATGAATGAAATCTAATGGACCAAAGGTCGCTGATAAGAAAGATACATGGACCCTGGAGGTCGCTTTTGATGTAAATGAATGGGATCTCTAAGGTCGCTTTTGGATACGAATGAATGGACCTAAGGTCGCTTTTGGATAATCGTGATAAAGTGTACCAAGGCGTCGCTTTTGATATAAAATGTATGGGCCGAAGGCGTCGCTTTTGATATTTAATGTGTATGGGCCAAAGGCCGCTTGGATATAAAATGAATAAGAGCCAAAGGTCGCTTGGACATATGCGATAATAAAGCGCCGCTTTTGACATAAAATGGATGGGTCAAGGTCAGTTTTGACATGAATGGAAATCCCAATAGAAATAAAAGGCCAAGATGTTTCGGAACTCAAGCAAACCACTTTGGATCTAATCTTTTTGCATAAATGTACATATGTTAAGTAGAAGTATGAATCGGGCCCAAGCGCCGCTGGGAGTATGTTGTTCTATGTATTGTTGTATGACTTCAGATTTGATATTATTCATCTGGCTATCGCTTTCACGCCTTATTCATGTGTTTCGAGTAGGGAGTTTCGAGGAAGTCCAAACCCACTTAGTGAAGTCCGGGCCAGTAACAACATGTAGCTTTTGAGAAAAGTTTCCACTTCAGGTCTCACGCACGAGACCTACCTTTGCCATCTCGTTGTTATGTAATTATATTTTGTCTTTGCCGGGTAAAGGACTCTTATGTATATTTGTAAATAGTTTGTCGGGCTGTGGGTTGATCAGTCTATCGGATGATCCTCCTATCTTAAGCAGAATTTGAAAATGGTACTGCATTCTTATGCGTGGGTTATTAACGTGATATGGGTATGGTTTGTTTCTTGGCGCATATAAGCGTTACCTAGCCTATGGACAAAGTTTTGATTATTAAGCTTCGCTTGGCCCTTGCTCGTTGAATTATGTCTATTCTTCAAAGCTTTTGAGTCGCCGCAGACATAATCCCGTGATTATCGCCGCCACATATCTTAACCCATGTATGGGTTCAGTCAATGCGGACACCTCGCCATGGATGTGGCTTGAAAGTATTCTCATTGCATTTCCGCATCGCGCATCACCAGGGAGAAGTGGTTTGGAATACTCTTCGTATCTTGGAGACGCTTAGTAATCCTTAGCTAGTCACCCCGAAAAGATAGAAACACCGCTGGGGGCGCCTAATTAACACTGGTCAGCATAAGTATTGCTAGTTCAGCCTTCGTGATATCTTGTTTACTAAGTTTTTGTGAAGTAATTCTTGGCATACCTTTCATGTTAAATTGCTGTTCCTCAGATTTATACTCGCTCCTTCCAACTTTCTGGCCGTATTCACCTGCTTTTTTAATCATTGTCCTTTCTTTGTATTCTACCCCCAAGGATCTCTTAAGCACTTATCTTCGACATATATATCATATTCCTATTTCCACCTTCATCTCTGACATGTACAAATGCTTTGGCATCGCCTTCTAATGGTAACGCATTATTCTGCATTAATTAATATATTCTACTCCCACAACTATTTATGAAATATGAAAATTTGACCTTTATTTTAATTATAAAAAATGGCCCAATAAAAAATTTTCCTAGACTCAAATAAGGCTCAAAGCCCAAGAAAAATTACTCTAAAAGTTCCAAGAAAAACATAAAATGGTAAAGCCCATACTACTGGGGAATCATTCTACATTCTACAATCAGACGGCTTGCTCAATTTGCATCCGCTTAAACCTAATAAAATGAAGAATGTGAATTACATTTTTTTAATCTACCTAAATTCCAATGTAATACTAGATGAAAAGGCAATCTCGATTCAGAAACAACTTCTATCAACGACAAAGGGTCTAGGCTTATCAAAATGGCATTGGTAGAACGACTTGGTAATGTCGCCTTCTAGGCCAACTGTTAACAATTTTCTAAATGTCTTACTTCTAAATATTTGTTGAAAGTGTAAATGATATATACATATCGTCGTCTCCCCGAGTTTTTGAAGCGTGTATAAGTAAATAAAAAACGTATAAGGTTTATATTTATAAAGAGTGTAATCAATTTATTTCTCAGACATTATCATTTATTGATAATTACAAAATAGATATCAAAATGTACTCATACAAAAAAAAAAAAAAAAAAAGTTGCCAAAATTAAGAAAAACTTTATTCAATTAAATGTATTGATATGCATTGAAATGTCAATTTTTGTTGTTTATTGAATGTGTTGTTTATAAGTGTGATTGCATTGTTGTTTATTGAATATGTTGTGGGTATGGTAATGCCGATTGAGATTGAATTAAGAGTAATGATAGAGAGTTAACTCAGAGCTGGAGCTCTATTAATCCTAGAGGATGTAGCAACATAAAACAAAAAAACAAAAACAAAAAACAAAATGCAACACATCACAAGGCAAAGCATCAAATCATAAAAGTGGGGCCCACCTCTAGAACTCTCTCTAAAGCTCCTCATTTAGAGGGTACCAAACATTTGCTTACAAAAATCTACAAAGAGTTAGAAAATAAAATAAAAAAAATTAGGGGCCCTATTTGGGTCACTAACATTTTGTATATGTGTATTTAGTGTTTCTATTCAAGAGCCACCAACATTTTATATATATTTAATTTCAATTGGGTCAAACCACACTTATAAACAAATATAAGCTCACCGTAATATTTTTGAGTCTTTTTTAGATTGGTCCTAAAACAATGTAAAATATTATGGGCTTATTTATATTTATATAATATACTATAATACTTTTCTAAATTTAAAGACTCTATTTTGGGCTAATTTTTTGAGGCTTAACATTACTGCCTCACCGGCTCTAACTCTGCGACCTGCTTCTAGATATATAGGTCGAGACGTGTCCTCAGCATGTTTTAGCCTAAGAAAAAAATTTATTTTTGCTAGCCTCATTGAGTGAGTGGTCGCTGAAGGAATTTATCTTGGTGGACGGAACATGTACAAAAGCCTTTTTAGCTTGGCTGTAATGTTTTTGGGCAAATTAGGTTTGATAAAAATAGATTTCTCGAGGTTTGAGAAATTACAAATGTTTCTCGAGAGTTAAATTTTCATAACAAATTAGGGAAAATTAGGGGGAATCAGAGAAAATAAAACCTCAGGGGTAATTTGTTATGGAAATATAAACTGCATGGATGTAATTTCTCAAACCCTGTGAGGAATCAGATTTCACCAAACCCCGAGTAGGTAATAATTTGATCTTTTTTTTGGCTAGTCTCAATACGAGGTGCCATCATGTTCTTATCTTGCGGATTCGAGCATATAATATATAAAGTTAATTTAGAAGTATTAAATAAGTTGATTTTTATTTATTACAAAAACGAGAAAATAAAAAAAGTGGACGTGGTCTAAATAAATTAAAAAATTAAAAATTGATTTATAAGTCATTTCCATTAGTTTTTGAAATCTGATTTTTTATTTAAAATTTTAAATTAATAATTAAATATAATATATTTATATCTATAAATAATATAAATGTATATTTTCTTAATTATTATATATATGTTCTTATTTTTGCCAAAACTCTTATTTATGTTGACGTAAGTGTTAATTTTTACATATTTTTGTTACCGTAATGCTATACATCTTTTTATTTTTTACCTTATTTTCTTATTCTACACACCA